>CAMZMU010000036.1:73234522-73834522 GCA_947311845.1 Poa pratensis | reverse complement strand
ATTCTATGTGTGCTTAGTCTAAAGTATCTCTTGAATATTATGTGTGTGCTTAGTCTAAAGTATCTCTTATTGATTATGGTAGTATCACTACAGGAATCGACCAAGACGCCGACGGCCGGACGCCGTCGGCGTATGCACGAATGTCGTCGGCGTATACATACGCCGTCGGCGTCTCGCCGTCGGCGTCCCGAACTGTCGGCGTACCCAAACTGCCGTCGGCGTCTGCGGCGGCCGTCGGCGTACGCTGTGGTGGGCCCCACAACACGGCATCCCCACGTTTCCGTTAGCTCAACATACGCCGACGGCATTGCCGTCGGCGTATGGGTGACCATATGGTCCGCTTCGGGCGACGTGGCGCCATCCTGTGCATCCACGACGCATCCTACGCGACGGCAATGCCGTCGGCGTATGAGTGACCATATTTGCTTTTTTTCCTGATTGTTGCTGCTGTTTCCGACACATTTCAAATACACAAATATAATTCGAATTCATACACAAACATCACAGAATTGGGAGGGAAATGCTAGATCCAATATATATATAAATTATACCTACATTAAATATTATAGATCCAATTTATATATAAATTATACCTACATTAAATATTATATAGAGAAATAAATAAATCTAAATTCATTTATAATTAGTTGAAAAAAAAGAACACTTATACGCCGACGGTGGCCGTCGGCGTATAAGCGCAGCAAAACGCCCCGTTTGATTCCGTCACGGCGGGCGTTTGTACGCCGACGGCCTTCGGTACGCCGACGGCAGCCGTCGGCCCCGATCTGGCTACGCCGACGGGGATTTGTACGCCGACGGCCTGGGGCGCGGCTGCCCTGGCTCGGCTTGTACGCCGACGGCCTCGACATTTGGCCGTCGGCGTATAATAGGGCCGTCGGCGTCTTGTACGTTTCCCGTAGTGTATAACAGGGAAGAAAATCTACATCTTATGTCTTCAGGCTAATTTATGACTGGTTGAGATATCACTTTTGTGAGGAATCGTTGAGTAGCAGCGTGCAACATAAGCGTTATGTCAGTACCACCAGCGAACTGAAATCATACAAATCAACTTATTTAGTACCTAGATTTTAGGATGGCTGCTACACAAATTGCTGGACATAATTATGTTGCATCTAACATCTCTCCAGGTTCCTGCGCATGAAGTAATCACGTCCCAAGTCAGAACTTCTGCATGGCTTATGCATATCAGAAATTTGCTCCTATTCTGCAGTAGATAAACCTTTGCATGGACCTATGTGCAATTGGTGTTTAGGATTCAGAATTACCATTAATAGCAGAAAACACTGCAGCTCAAGCATCTCTAAAATTCGGAAACACCGCCCGACAGTACCAGAGAATGCACCGTGATCTGAACATAAATAAACTGCAGCAAGCTATGGACGGGCGAGGACACGATCAGGGGAGCGAGCACAAGGGGAAAATTTCCCCGGTTTGTACCTGGATGGCGAGCGAAGGGAAGGCCGTGCTCCACCCGACTGCAGGACAGAACGTGTGATTAGCGAAGACATAGTGTAAGAGTACGTTTCCGGTAGCTGCTGCGTCAGCATGAGTGGTGCGACCATGGGGTCCACCTGTAAGTGTCCAGGTACTATATGACCTGCTGTGATCCGCTACATGGGTAGGAATTAAATGAATGGAAAAACACTCCTGACTCGAACCCTCTTCCCTGCCGTGTCTGATCTTCTCTGTATCTCTCTGTTGTTCTTCTTCTTCAAGTAAACTCGGCCCGATCTCACGCCCTGATCCATCAGAGGCTAAGGGATAGTTACACACGTCCCGGACACAACTCCTGCCCGAATCAACCTGCAGAGGTCAAACAGGAGCTTGCATTCATGGAGTTCATGGCGACCGGAAGAGAGCACAATATCGCGTCGGCTACGGGAAGAGTTAGTGTCATGAGCCCAACTACTCATGGGCCTCCAGATGGGCCAGTCGAGCAGCCAAGGCGGGCCAGGCGAGGAAGCCAGCGCTATCCAACCACGACCTGGACGCGCTGATGGCGTGACTACTTCAAGGGAAGGACGGGCACGGCATCGGCATCGAAGAACAGAACCCTGAACCGGCTCTCTACTTGTATCCCCTTTTCTGAATCTCTCTCCCATCCCCGGCTCTAGATCCTCTCCCCTTGCTTGCTGAAACTTGTATCCAGAATCATATCCCTGTGTGGTGAATCGTAATCGAGATTAGGTTGTGACATTCTGGTATCAGAGCCACCCATCCTGGCCCCGCGCACGCGCAAGCTCGACGAGATCATGGTGGAACTCGACCTCAAGGAACAGTTGGCGGACGTGCTGACGGCGCTTCGCGACCAATCCGCGAAGCTGGACGGGATCTCCGGCAGGATGGAGTCGATGGAGTCCAAGGTGGGTTCACTGGAGGAGATCAAGCCCGCGATGCTCGATCTCGTGCGCTGGAAGCCGTCCGTGGATCAAGCGGTGGGCGCGCTGCAAGCGGATCTGGGAGATCTTCGTCGACACTTCGAGCGCTTCACCGGGCCTGGTACCGGCGGCGGCTCGACCTCGGAGGCGCGCCCTCCACCGCCGGTCGTTGATCTCATCTCGGCGCCCGAACTGCGTCGTCCTGGTGACGGGGATCGTCACGGGCCAATTGGCCACCGCGTCGAGCAACAACCACGGGGATCGTTGATGGGGCCTCCTCCCCTCGCGACCCCGGACAAGGGTACGTTTGATTCACTGTCTCCTAATTCGACTGCGTTTTCGCCTAGAGAGAGAGGAGGCGAGCGGGGAGGTGATAGAGGTGGAAAAACTCCCTGTATGGATTGTCCCGGATTTGATGGAGAGGGGGCTTTGGAGTGGAAATTGAAGTGTGAATCATACTTCCGTGTGTGTCGGGTGGACCGTGATCTCTGGGTGGATACATCGGTTGTGTATTTCACCGGAGAGGCGGCGTTGTGGCTGCAGTGGACCAATTCTCACCTAACGGTGAACAATTGGGAGGAGTTCGTGGGGAAGGTGTGTGAGAAATTCGGTCGGAGAGAGTTCGAGCAGCTGCTCCGTCAGTTCTCTCGGCTCCGACAGGTTGGGGCGGTGGCGGAGTATGTGGTTCAGTTCAACACTGCTATGAACTGTTTGATTGCTCACCACCGCAGTTGGGATCCTCTGTATTTCGTTACTCATTTCATTGATGGATTGCGTTCGGATATTAGAGCAGTAGTCATGATTCAACAACCCCGAAGTTTGGATGCTGCTGTCTCTTTGGCTACCTTGCAGGAAGAGGCCATGGAGTTAACAAGGGAGAATTGGCGACCGGGAGCAGGCGCGCCATCTCACGCGCGAGCGGTGCTGCGCAAGGCTTTGCCGCTACCTCCGCCGCCAACGCCGCCAACTCCAGCAGGGCGTCCTCCAGGACAAGCCAATGCCCCGCGTGCTGATGATCGTCGGGGTGCGGCAAGCGCTCAAACTCCAAGTATGGATGACAAGGTGCAAGCCTTGCGTGCGTACCGGCACGCAAGGGGACTCTGCTTCACCTGCGGCGAGCGCTACAGTCGCGAACATGTTTGTGGGCCGACAGTGCAGCTCCATGTGGTGGAGGAGTTGCTTGGTATCCTGGATAGCGAGACGGACTCAGATTCCTCGCGGGAAGGACCAACTGCGGAGATCTGCGTCATTTCTCATGCCGCCCTTCAAGGTGCAGAGCCGCCGCAGACCGTCAGGCTCAAGGGAATTGTTCATGGGCGTGAAGTGTTGATGCTGATCGACTCTGGCAGTACTCACAGTTTTATCAGCGAGGCTGTGGCCAAGGACTGGCCTGCAGTGCGAAAGGTTCGAGCCATGCAAGTGAAGATCGCTGATGGAGGCACTCTGAAGTGTGATATGGAGTTGCCAGGGTGTGTGTGGCAAGCACAAGGCCATGAATTTGCCACCACTCTCCGCCTGTTTCCTTTGGGGTGTTATGATCTCATTCTCGGCATGGATTGGCTGCAAAGCATTGGATCGATGGTTATACACTGGGGCTTAAAGAGGCTGGAATTTCAGCATCATGGTGATACAGTTCGGTTGCAGGGGATTACTGCAGACACAACTGCCTGTCCTGAGATTGCTGTGAATCAGTTAGAGAGCTTATTGCAGGACAATGCTGTGTGTTACTTGGTGCAATTAAAAGAAATGAAAGAACCTGACATCCAAGAGCCATGTCCAGAGCCTATTCAGCGGCTGCTGTCTGAATTTGCAGCGCTGTTTGATGAACCACGAGGACTGCCACCTAGCCGAGCTTTTGATCACACTATACCTTTGCTGCCTGGGTCTAAACCAGTGAACTTGAGGCCCTACAGATACAATCCAGATCAAAAGGATGAGATAGAGAAGCAAATTGCTGAAATGTTGCGTCAAGGAATCATCAGACTGAGTACAAGTCCCTATTCTTCTCCAGTTCTGTTAGTACTGAAGAAGGATTTCACCTGGCGTTTCTGTGTCGACTTTCGGTACCTCAATGCTATGACAACCAAAAATCGTTTCCCCATTCCTATTGTGGATGAGCTATTGGATGAGCTGGCCGGCGCAACCTGGTTCACAAGTCTGGACCTAAGGGCAGGGTATCACCAGATTCGTATGGCCAAAGGGGAGGAGCACAAGACTGCCTTCCAAACGCACCACGGACACTATGAATTCAAGGTGATGCCATACGGCTAACGGGGGCTCCAGCTACATTTCAGAATGCAATGAACACCATCCTGGCGCCTCTCCTTCGACGCTATGTGCTGGTCTTTATTGACGATATTCTCATTTATAGCAAAACCCTGGAGGAACATCAAGAGCATCTCCGAGCTGTGTTTGAGTTGCTGGCAGCACATCAGTTAAAAGTGAAACGATCCAAGTGTGCTTTCGCTCAGTCACAACTGAAGTACTTAGGGCATATCATATCGGCTGCTGGAGTGGCAACTGATCCCAAGAACATTGAGGCAGTGAGATCGTGGCCTATTCCTCTCAATGCCCGTGACTTGCGCAAGTTCTTGGGAATGGCGGGCTACTATAGGAAATTTGTCCAGAATTATGGATTAATCTGTCGTATTCTCACTGATCTGTTGAAAAAGAACGTTTTGTTCGTGTGGACACAGGATCACCAACATGCGTTTGACACACTCAAGCATGCCTTGTTGACAGCTCCAGTCCTTGGCCTACCAGATTTCACTCTCCCATTCGTTGTCGAGACTGATGCAAGTGACCGTGGTATTGGTGCCGTGTTAATGCAGAAACAACACCCTCTTGCATATCTGAGCAAAGCATTAGGTCCACGCTTGCGTGGCCTTTCTACCTATGAAAAGGAGAGTCTGGCAATCCTAATGGCGGTGGACCGTTGGCGGCCATATCTACGACAGTCTCCATTTGTAATTCGTACAGATCAGAGAGCTTTGTCTCATCTTGATGAACAGTGCTTGACAACTCCTTGGCAACAAAAGGCACTCACTAAGCTCCTGGGGTTACAATACACCATTGAGTACAAGAAAGGCAGCTCCAACCAAGTGGCAGATGCCTTGTCCCGGCATCCAGCCTTCGAAATTGGACAAGTACTAGCTATGACGATGGGGACTCCCGAATGGCTTCAGGAAATTAAAGATGGATATGCCCTGGATGAAGTGACTCAAAAGATGTTGGCTCAAATGCCGGGCAGTGCCAGCAAGCATCTGGAGTGGGACGGCGACATCTTGCGCTACAAGCATCGAATTTGGGTGGGAAACAACAGTGAGATGCAGCGCAAGATTTGCAATCTCTGCATGCAGGAGCTATTGGAGGCCACTCTGGAATCCAAGCTACTCTGCAGCGCATACGACAGTTGTTTGCTTGGCCGAAAATGAAGGAGGTTGTGCAGAAATTCGTGGAGGCTTGTAGTGTGTGCAAACAAGCCAAAACCGAACGAGTGAAATACCCAGGGCTGTTGAAAACCCTCCTGGTACCAGATGCAGCATGGCAGGTGGTAACATTGGACTTTGTTGACGGCCTCCCTCGTTCTTCAGGTTTCAATGCTGTGCTCGTGGTGGTGGACAAGCTCACTAAGTATAACCACTTCTTACCGCTGGCTCATCCCTTCACAGCGGCTCAGGTGGCTCAGCTGTACATCGACAATGTGTTCAAATTGCACAGCATGCCCGAAGCGATTGTCTCTGACCGTGATCGTGTGTTCACTAGTCATTTTTGGCAGAACTTGTTCAAGTTGTCGAAAACGGAGCTTCGCATGAGTACTGCCTATCATCCACAGACTGACGGCCAGACGGAGCGTGTCAATCAATGTCTGGAAACTTACTTGCGTTGTTTCATCAGTGCCTGCCCTGCTAAGTGGAGCAAATGGCTGCCTCTAGCCGAGTTTTGGTACAACACTTCGTATCATACGGCGATCAAAATGTCTCCCTTTCAGGCCCTGTATGGACGATTGCCTCGCTACCTGGGAATTACAGCAGCCTTGGTACCAGTGGTCAAGGACCTCCACGAGTGGGTGCAGGACAGACAACTGATGACAGCACTGCTGAAGCAGCATCTTCATCGCGCCAACAATCGTATAAAGCTCTTTGCTGATCGCAAGCGCTCGGAACGATCCTTTCAGGTGGGTGACTGGGTTTATCTGAAGATACAGCCGTATATTCAGACTTCTCTGGCCATTCGCGCAAATGCAAAATTGGCCTTCAGGTTCTTCGGGCCCTTCTTGGTGGAACAGAAGGTGGGTATTCTTTCATATCGCCTCAAGCTCCCTGCAGGTTGCAAGTTGCACCCCGTGTTCCATGTGTCCCAGCTCCGGCAAGGCGCGCCACCGGGAGAGGTGCACGCGGAGCTGCCGTCCGTGGATGATTCCTCTACTCCGCATCATGTACCAGAGATCGAGCTAAGTACCAGACAAGGGCGCCATCGGAACAAGACCATCAAGCAGTCGCTGATCCAGTGGACAGGGCTCCCAAGCTCACTGGCGACCTGGGAGAACACGGAGGAGCTGAAGGCTCGCTTTCCACGGGCACCGGCTTGGGGACAAGACGATTCTGATGGAGGGGAGAATGTCATGAGCCCAACTACTCATGGGCCTCCAGATGGGCCAGTCGAGCAGCCAAGGCGGGCCAGGCGAGGAAGCCAGCGCTATCCAGCCACGACCTGGACGCGCTGATGGCGTGACTACTTCAAGGGAAGGACGGGCACGGCATCGGCATCGAAGAACAGAACCCTGAACCGGCTCTCTACCTTGTATCCCCTTTTCTGAATCTCTCTCCCATCCCCGGCTCTAGATCCTCTCCCCTTGCTTGCTGAAACTTGTATCCAGAATCATATCCCTGTGTGGTGAATCGTAATCGAGATTAGGTTGTGACAGTTAGACATGGGAGACAAACGGAATCGGACGCGGAGCTCACTGGATGGTCTTGATGTAGCCGTTCGTGCTCGGGGAATCCGGTCGTTGCCGGAATCGAAGATCTCCCACCGGTGGTCGTCGTGGACGTCGTTGAAGAAGTCGATGCGTGCGGCGATCCTCGGCTCTATTCCTTGCGCGTAGGGGTAGTAGACGTTGGCGCGGACCTTATCGTCGAGGAAGCAGCTGGAGAAGTGGTCGGAGGCGGGTGGCGAGCTTGAGCGCCAGCTCCGGCCATGGAGGCGCTCGGGAGGAGGTGGAAGAAGGTGGGAGGGTCGTGCAGCCGCGCCTGGCATAGCGTCAGCGGGCGGGCAGGACGGCGGCAGTCTTGGCGGGCAGGGGGCAGCAGCGTGGTTTGGGAAGATGAACGGTGGCGTCGTGCGGCTGTGGCTTGGGCAGAGGGGCGGCGTTTGAGTTCTGCGCGAAATATACCGGTACCAGTTCGCTTTTCTGGTGTGTTGAGGTGCTCAACACGGTTGGGATGATCCGGATGGTTGATCGGAAATTGAACGTGTCAAATTTAATGTATCCGTAACATGTTTGCTCTTTTAATAGTAGTAAGTATAAGTATAGATTAGGTATAGATATAGACTAGAAGGAGATGGCGCGCTTTGCGGCGCCTTGTTTTTGCTCTTTGCTTTTAGTTTCTCGGTTCAGTTATGGTTGGTGGCCTGCAGCTCTTTTATGGTACCTTGCAACTTTGTTTAAATTTCCAAACCATAACCACCATGAGATGCACACACTTTCTCGTAACTAAATTCAGTAGAAATTGGGTACAACTTGGTGCCCAAATAATAATTGGGTAATCGATAAGAATAGACAATTCAAAATATTCACAGTTTGATCTACATACATGTTACATCTGCTAGCATCTTCAATCAATTCCAAACTACTATTTAGGTCATCATTCATATGTTGTTCGATTCAGATAAGAACTTCATTGTTTCCTTGATTTGGTATTGTGAAAAACGAAACTGACAAGCTAAACTTCTTTTAGTCAATGACAATTCCAAGTCTCTTGAAGAAAATAGCCGGTTTACATATTGTTTAGTTTGGACTACGAGGTTATCACTGGTTCCATGCAGAGCTCTCAACATTTCCTTTTCTCTGTCCTCTAACATGTTCCTATACAGTTGCAGTTCAGATAATTAAATTGACACTCTTACAGAATTAAGATATACTCTTGCTAATATATAGTAGGCTTGAAGGTTGCTATATACTTTGTCTCATGCTCGGAAAATTGCACGCTACAACAAGTGAATACATTACTTCCATTGGAATTTTCAAAGCTGATTTGGCATTCTATTCTTTAGTTTCACCAAAGAATTCCACAGCAAGGTCTAATCTAGTTTGGCAAGAGACAGTTCAAGAAAGTTAAACCATGACACCCAAACAAGAACCCATAAAAATCAGTATTCTCATACAGGAGAAAGTACTTACAGTAGCTTCCCCTACGGTAGCTTGGTCTAAAAAAAAAGTACTTACACTGTCCCTGTCCTTGATATGCTTCAAAACAGCTAGTGCCTCCAAATGCCTCCCAGAAGTACTATAAGCACTAGTTGACAAGATTTGGCTCAATTCTTTCTGCATCCATTAACTGAAGAACACTTACGAATATTATGTTCACAAGCTGAAAAAGACATATAGACACCAATAGTCTCAAGACCAGCTAAGATTCTCCTTAAGTTAAGGAGAAGGCGAATAAACTACTCCGTAACAAAATTAGAACAATAATCAAGTACAGTTTCAGTCCAGAGTATAAAATAATCTACGGTAGCAAGCTAAGCCAAAATGCACCCTCTTGGATGGTCCTGAGACAACCAAAGTGCAAACCAGATGGTAACATAATTCATATGAATCAGCTTGCTGGTGTTTCTAGGTAACACACAAAACAGAAATAACTTTCAGAATCTCTAGTGCTAAGGGGCTAACGAATACCGATGTTAATAGAACCTACTAAGCTTCTTCTGAAGGAGAACACAAATAAAAACGTCAGATATATCTGAAGATCTATATACCGTTCACAAACCTATAGTAGCAGGTGACGCCAAACTATTCGCTTTTGTGCGATCCCGGCGAGAGCATGAAACTGACAGTGCACTGAAAGAAGGGAGAAAACGCAGACCGACGCTGTTTCTTGACATCGTTCCTCCCACGCCGGCCACCACTTCCCAACTCGAGCTCGACGCCATCCCGCCGCCTCAAGATTCCCCGAGCCGTTCAACAGCTTCAGACTGATCTTCTGTTCCTCCAGGAGCCTTTTCCCCTCTCGATTGCTTGCTGGTTTGCTCGGCCGTCATGGTCCGCCGCTCGCTGCCGGAGCTCTTCCGGTGACCCAAACCTGCGGCGCCGCCACTGAAGTGTCGCCCACGCCCGCGGGCTTGCTGCTTCTCCACTGCCACCAGTCGAGCTCGCTGCTGCACACGTTTCTCTCACTCAAGTTCCTCTCCAGAGGAATAGAGCTGCTTGTTCTTCAGATATGAATGCCGGGAAATGTATGTTTCCAGATTTCAAAACCTGATGTGGGTTAAAAATGAAAGAAAGCTTGCTTCCTTATGGAGTACAACCTGAACATACTGAACCCAGCTCTACTGCACCAAAAAACAAAGCAAAGTAAACTTCCAATTCTATAGAAGAACACAATATTTTGCATGAAGTTATCCTCAAAATTAATCCATGCATAATCCAGCATATTGTAAAACATTGCATTAACTGATCTGCAACTTGTGAATTGATGGTATATCCATTCAGTGTGAAACGAATTCAAAATGTAATACTCCAGAACCTAAATATTTTGCACGCTCTTCTCTGGAGCCTAATTAAATCTGGAGATATCATGGGCCCAAAATAAACTCAGTGAACAAAATAATTTGGCACCACACTCACTGAAAGCAGAAGCAATTGGTGCCAGGTTAGTGATATCATGGGCCCAAAAGACAGATTCAGAGATATCTCACTGTCTATCTCATGTGAGCTGCAGCATTACAACACCGTGTCTTCATTTTACGTGCAGAATTTTAGTTTCTTGATAATTGAAAACAAATGCCTCAGATATCTTGGCCTCACCGTTTCTTTCTCTATATATGTGTTGCCTCTTCCTCACAAGTCAGAAGAGCCTAATTAAAAAGTTAGAAGATGCATTAAAGCTTACTTCTTTTTTAGTCTATAACTGAATCTCCGGGTTTAATTAGGTTATAACTGAGTAAGTTTTGTGTTAACAAAACGAAGAGTTCACAGGCAGTAATTTTAGCACCAATAAAAAAAATGCTTGCATCTTGACAGTAATTTTTGCACCAATAAGAAAAATGCTTACATCTCGACAGTAATTTTTTCACTTGCACCAATAAGAAAACGCTGTCAATATTTAGGATGTCTTGCATGATCAAAGCTAGCTAGCATGTTTGGCATGATTTTTAGTGCAGATAGAAAGCAGAACATATGTGAATGTAACTGTTAATATAAGAGGATTCAGGTACAAAGTAGTTCTTGGTAAACCAGTTGGAGTAGTTCATTAACTTGATATAAATACAAGTAGATACAGTTTGAAACAATATGTAAGGACCTAAGAAAATCGTACTCCAAAGCATGATGTGTCAATTTCCCTTTGCACGATGTGTCAATTTCCTGATCCCTTTGCATGATGATGTAAGGACCTAAGAGCTAAGATACAGTTTGCCTTGCGGATCATGATGTGTCAATTTCCCTTGATATTTCTGCATGTTTCCAACAATATGTAAGTACCTAAGAAAATCCTACTCCAAAGCATGATGTGTCAATTTCCATTTGCAGTTAGCACACCATTAGAATAATACGGCTTGGCAAACTGTTAACCACACATTACAACAACGGACCATATTGATTATATAGGCTAGGCCAGAAAATAAAGGCCAACAAGCAATGGATAGTACTCACTCAACGCTGAATTGTCTCACTCAAACTACCAGTATTCAGAGTACTCAAGCAGGAGTAACAATCAAAGGGTGAATCACAAATACTGCACTGTACAACTGCAAACATAAGGCGGCAAAGAGAGGATTATAGAGGTGAAGTTCAATGAAGCATACCAATCTGTAGTCATGCCATCCTCACTGGCAATTTGTCGTAAAATAACCGCACGGGAGTGAGTTCTCTGGTCACCTGGACCCCAACTGTTTGGACAGGCAAAAAGACAACAAAAGCTTGAACAAATATCTCATCCACCTGAAAGACATGAACATAGCAGTTCACAATTACACCATACATACACCAAACGATGATTTAGCAAAAGTGCAATGGTTCAAAAAGATCAAACCTGACGAAGAACCTCCAGAGCATTGCCTTCTGTAACATCGCCAAGGACACGTACAGCAAAACCAGGCCCGGGAAACGGGTGTCCTTTTAAGAACGAACTTCAGGACATTTAAGATACTCCCAACTTCCTCATGCTTGTTTAGTTCTGTGAAATACCAGAAGTGCAAGTTGCTGCAATCAAAACTGCAGTATATACAATACAAAAGTTTTTACAATCCAAATATAAAATTCAGGCATACAAATATAAATTGAAAGATGCAAATAAATTCAGAGGAAGTTTCAAGAACCTTTTTGCGTGCTGCAATATAAAGAAAACTTTCCCTCTAATGTGGTATGCTCCTATACATTAAAATGGCAGTGTCCTATACATTAAAATTTGGAACCTAAAAGCAGAAAATAATTTATGGAAATAGGGACGCATGCCATTTCGTTGTCATATTCTCAGTAAGCAATTATGCTCAGCTTCAACACATTTTCTATAAAATATGTCTATCCCTCCAGATCACTTGTTGCTACCAGTTCAGTAGATTCAACGCTAAACTCTAGGGTTCATACCCAAGGCAAAGATTCGATTTTGAAGGATCCCTCCAAGATCATTTACTGCTCAAATAAGAGAGGAGAAGTGGGGCACGAGCCGTACCTCTGGAGATGGGCAACCAGAGCACGCCACGCCCGAATGCCTGATCCGCTCCACACACCACGAATCACAGCCCACGCAAAGCAACATCTAAACGACCTGACAGGCGGCCCCTATGCAAACGATGAGGTGGACGCACCAGGAGGCAGAAAAACTAGGGAGCTTAGATGTTGTAAAGGATATAGATTTTGGATGCATACCGGTTAGCTAGTATAATGTAATGAAAATGTATTTTGGATAAATATATATTCGTTATTAATATGTAAACGTAGTTGTATAGATATGTGAAAGTATCGTATGACACCTAGAGGGGGGGTGTGAATAGGTGCTATTTCAATTTTAGTACTTTTTCAAGTTAGGCTTGACATAAAAGGTAAATTCTCTAGATATGCAACTACGGTGAATTTACCTATATGACGAGCAAGCAACTAAGCAAGATACACGAAGTAAAGACGGTAAACAAGGATAGAGGTAACCGAAGGTGAAAGCACGCGGAGACACGGATGTATTCTCGAGTTCCTCCTTTTTAGGGGAGTACGTCTCGTTGGAGAGGTGTGAGCTACCACAAAGGTCAACTCAACAGCCACAAAGGCTTCACCTTCTTCTCCGATGAACCACACTACAAAGGTTTGGTTCACCTTCCACTATCGGAAACCTTCAAGGCGGATTCCGGAGCCTTTACAACAACGATCCGGGGCACAACCCACAAATGGGTTGGGGGCTCCCGAACAGCTACAATCTGTCACAAAGACAATCAAGTAAGTACAATAATGAGCTAGGTTTTCCCAATGGAAATCCTAGCAAAGGGTCCCTCAAGTGAATGAGGGGGAAATGTAAATCGGCTTGGTGAAGATGTAGATCTGGGCCTTCTCCTTCAATCATCCAAAAGATCAATGAGTTTGGGTGGAGGGATTGGGAGATCTAGATAATCTTGAGCTTGCAACAATGGTGTCCTCAAGTTTGGGCGAGCTAGATGGCTGGAGGTAGGTGGAGGGGTATTTATACCCCTCCTCAAAAAATGGCCGTTGGGGAGTCTGAGAACCGGATAATCCGACTCAAGTTGGAACCGGATAATCCGACTAACCGGATTATCCGATTACATCCAGGAAAAAATGATCCAAAATATCCGGCTCCCTCCAGTAGCTTCGAGTTCTGGTCCTTAGCCGTTTTCTCTTTGCTTCGACAGAATCGGATAATCCGATAGCCATCTGAATTTCTGATTGGGAAATATCCGGCTACCTCCCGTACCTTCTGCGTTCTGGTCCTTAGCCGTTTTCTCACATCGATTCAACCGAACCGGATAATCCGATAGACACCGGAATATCCGACTACCAAAAATCCGGCTGCTCTTTTCTTCTCACTTTTTGGTGTTGATGCATACAAGCTTTTATACAACTGACACCTGCATCACTTAGCACCTGATTAAGATCTCACTAGTGTTGTTAACTAACATACAAAACATAAGGGATCACGAAATGCCCTTTCAATCTCCCCCTTTTTGGTGTTAGATGACAACACTAGGATTTGCAATAAAGTTTCACAACTATATCATGTTCCCAAAAAAAGAAAAGGACTCCCCCTAGATGTGTGCATATAACTCGTTTGCCTTGGAATGCAATTACACACATATAGAGAGAATCGATTTCCGACAAGATACAACAACATGATATTGACAAACACAAAAGCACAACATGAGACATATCACAAACTAGATTGCGACTTGAGAAAAAGGCATACCTTGTGCATAAAGATAGAGATAAGCAATCCATAGAGAGCATAGCACAATATAAAGTAGACTCAACCGTACATAATAGAAATCCATATGTCTCACACATAAAACTGCCAAGAGGTTCAAAGCTCACAAATAACAAATATAAGAGATAAATGGACACAAGCACAAGAAGAGTGATAAACGCATATGCTTGTGCCCGAACCCATGCAAATCCCACCCGTAGATCCTAATAGAACTACTTCTCCCCCTTTGGCATCGAAACACCAAAAAGGAGAGAAGAGCGATGCTATGCCCCAAAGGGATCACTCCTCAGACTCGTAGTCTTCCCACCATCCTCCTCATCATCGTCTTCTGCACCATCATCTTCATACTCAGCCTCAGTGTCATCATCATCTTCATCATGAGCAGTGGCACGAGAGCGAGAAGGACGGGAAGAAGATGACTCAAGCATGTATTTCTCCATTTGAACCCAAGGAGTCTGAGCATTGGCGTTCCATCTGTCATAGGAGAGAGGATCTGGCACAGGAGGGTCACCGGGCTGGCTAGGGAGTCTCTTGAGGATGTTCTGACTTGCACAATACGCATCATACTGGCCATGGCGGATGTCAACATGCATGCACAGGATATGTTTCTGGAACCAGTTAAGCTTCTTTGACTTGGGAGTAAAGGGAGGGGCAGTAGCCTGGCGGGAGGCATCAGAAATGCGTGCATCTCTCATGAAAGAGTCTCTGGCAGGGGCAGGAGCAGCAGCAGTAGATGTGTTCTTCTTGTTATAGACTTTTTTGAAGTAGTGAGACTCCACAGCCACTTTACTAAAATCTTGGTTTCGCAAGGTGTCCTTGATGAGCAGCATCACATAGGGAGCATAAGGAACAGTGGTCCCATCTACCATGGCATCATATACCTCATGGAAAATAAAATCCATAACATCCTGATACGTCTCAAACGTATCTATAATTTTTGATGTTCCATGCTGATATTATACCAATTGTTACATGTTTTATATACACTTTATATCATTTTTATACATTTTCTGGGACTAACCTATTAACAAGATGTCACAGTGCTAGTTCCTGTTTTCTGCTGTTTTTGTATTCCAGAAAAGCTAGTCTGGAAATATTCTCGGAATTGGACGAAAATTTACGGAGGCCACTATTTTATCAGAAGACACCTGGAGTCTGAAGGAGAGACGAAATGGAACCACGAGGGCTCCACACGTGGGCTCGGCGCGGCCAAGGGCCCACCGGCGCCCAGGGGTGGTGTCGCCTCCTCGTGCACCGCCTCGCGACGCCCTTTGGACTATATATTGCCCCTGACCTAAAACTCACAAAACAATCGACGATTTCCCCAGAAAAGTTCCAGAGCTCCGCCGCCACCAAAAACCCTAATTTGGGGGACAGAAGTCTCTGTTTTGGCACCTTGCCGGGATGGGGAATTGCCCCCGGAGCCATCTCCATCGACGCCACTGCCTCCATCATCGTCGTTGCTGCCTCCCATGATGAGGAGGGAGTAGTTCTTCATCGGGGCTGAGGGCTCTACCGGTAGCTATGAGGTTTATCTCTCTCTCCCATGGTGTGATATTTATGTGATCATGAGCTTTGTAATCTAGTTGAATCCATAGATGTTACTCTTCATTATCTTATATGCTACTCAAGTGGTTTTATTAATGTAATCTCCGGAGTCACCTTTGTCCCACGGTGCGAAGTTGACAGTGTGCGCCCCGTGTGTGGCTCTTAGGCTAAAGATAACAGGAATACTTATCATGAGTTATTATTTGCGTTGGATGTCTCTATAAAATTGCGGTGTTTGTCTAGTACTATTTAGGGCGCTCAAGTTGACAGTGTGGGGTTCCCTAGATATGGAATGCGACTTTAAGGTGTGCTTTTATAGCCCTACGCGGTGGATTGGTGTTCGTTATCCAACGAGAGAATAACTCAGAGTAGCATAGTGAAGAGGAAATATCTATGTATTCTATTATATTATTATTGTTGAGAGTGTCCACTAGTGAAAGTATGATCCCTAGGCCTTGTTTCTAAGCATTGAAACACCGTTTACAACCAGTTCTGCTACATGTTTGCTTACTGCCATTTTTATTTCAGATTGCAATTACCACTTATAATCATCCATATCACTTGCATTTTAATATCTCTTCGCCGAACTAGTGCACCTATACACCTGACAAGTGTATTGGGTGTGTTGGGGACACAAGAGACTTCTTGTATCTTAATTGCAGGGTTGCTTGAGAGGGATATCTTTGACCTCTACCTCCCCGAGTTCGATAAACCTTGGGTGATTCACTTAAGGGAAACTTGCTTTTGTTCTACAAACCTCTGCACTTGGAGGCCCAACACTGTCTACAAGAATAGAAGCGTGCGTAGACAGCACATCCACCTTGAAGTCACGGGCTGGGTTTTGATTCGCAATACACTTTTCAGCAAGAGAAAGGAAGTTGACCAGCGGGCTTGTGATTGCATCGTTGTTCCCTCCACTTGGAGCAATGGTGGATCGAAAAATAGTGACAAGCCGGTCATAGAGAGGGAGGAGGCCTTCCTTCTTGCCAATGATACCACCCGGACCATACATGTGTGCCATAACCTTGTTCCTGTTGGGTTTCTCTACATCATGCATGCGATGGCCAAGAGGGGTATCGCCACGGAAAGTGTACCCAAGGACAGTGGCAAACCTCTGAAAGTCAGACTCACACTGAGTTGTTCCTGTCATCCATTTGATTGTCCTGACAAGATCATTCTGTTCCACCATAGGCACACTGAAGTCGCACCGAGTTTCCATGAGCCGAACTAGGTCAAACTGTTCCACCACATGCGCTGCATGAGAATAACTGGCCTTGTCCTTGAGAGCCTGTAGCTTGATAGGTAGCATCGGACGAATGGGATGCTTATAGTGCAGATAGATATCCTGATGAATGTAGAGCTGCTCCATGCACCAAAAGTTAGGATCTTCAATGTCATTATCCCTCTCAACCCTGGTGTACCAATCGCCTTGCCGAAGCGTAGCATAGTCAATGTTGTTCATCTCCCAATAGTTTTGCCTTGGTTCTTTACCCTTCCTCTTCTTAGCAGCATGGGCTGGGGGCTTGGAAGCAGCCTTCTTTGCGGGGATCTTTCTCACAGCTGCCCTATTGCGTTCATACATCTTCATGGGAGGCATACTCGAATCACCTGTGAAGAAGCAATAGATAGATAGCAAGGATAAGCACACACAAGTCTCGGCACACGGAAAGATACAAGGTACAACAGGAGAGCATCCACAGGTTGATGAAACTTAGACTGAGGCCAATCAGAACAATTCTGAACTAAACTGTCGGAATCAGATTATCCGGTTCAGACAGAACCGGATTATCCGGTCTGGATTTTTCAGAAAAATTCGATTCGAGACGTAGGTCTAAAAGATAGATCTACACATGTAGATGCTAGCCTAGTGTTCCAGTATGCAGCGAATGATCCTAGGCATCATCTATTCCAAGATTGAAAACAAATAACTCCACAAAGTTTGAAGGGAACAAAGCAACCAAGATTCAAAAGTGTGGGAGTTACCCTCATCCATTTGAGGAACAGCTTGGAGGAGAAGATGCCCGAAGATGAGGAGCACCAGATCCGGTCAAAATCTGGCAGATCTGGTGGAGGGAGTCGCCAGAGTGGCGCGGGGACGGCAGGCGGCGGCGCTGGAGGAGAGAGACGTTCGGGGGTGGAAGAAGGTCTCGAATGAGGCCTTCACCCCGACGGTCTCCTGATAAACGCGACAAACCGCAGAGTCGGATATTCCGGTCCGAACTCAGACCGGATATTCCGGTCCAAAAGGAGCCGGATATTCCGATCTCAAAATTTATGTTGAAGACACAAAAAAATTGGCCTGCTGCCCCCTTTCTTCCAGTTTCAAAGGTGGACTTGTGTGCATAAGATAGAGGGTTTCTAGGTAAGATAGGCTTGGGATTTAGAAAGCCAAACTGATGTTGGTACTTCACACTCATGCTTGCAAGAATCGAACAAGGAAATGCCAAGTTGAGTGTGTTTTCCATAAAACCGAAGGGTAGAACTATAAAATCCAAATGTTTCAAATAAGATCCAAATAAGAACCAACTCTTCAAGAAGAAGAGGGCAGTGGCCTAGGCCACCATGTTTGAGTTCATGGCGTGACACCGCAAAGATATATCTTGGGTTCACAACCAACACTCGTCATTTAAGCTCACAATTCATCGAACGAATATAGAGAGGCAAATGAGTTCTTAATATCGGCATAATGGGGGGAGGGATGGTCCAATGGATTAGGACCACACTCCCTCTATGTCCATGCCTACACCTAAACCAAATACATAGTCAAAATATAGGTGTGTATGCAAGATAATCAAGTCAAGCTCCTTGAATCCACGATATTTAGCTCATGCCTCAAATAAGTGAATCTTGCTTCATCAAGTGGCTTCGTGAAAATATCGGCAAGTTGATCTTTGGTTGGAATATAGCCAAGCTCAATATCACCACGGGCAATATGATCCCGAATAAAATGATGAATCTCAATATGCTTCGTTCTTGAGTGTTGCACGGGTTGTGGCCAATCTTGATAGCACTTTCATTGTCACACAAAAGAGGCACTTTGTCACAATTGACACCGTATTCCTTTAAAGTTTGCCTCATCCATAACAATTGAGTGCATGCACTAGCGGCCGCCACATACTCGGCTTCGGCGGAGGATAGAGATATGCAATTTTGCTTCTTAGAAGACCAACTCACCAAGGACCTACCAAGAAATTGGCATGCCCCGGAAGTTGATTTCCTATCATCCTTGCAACCGGCCCAATCCGAATCCGTGTACCCGGCAAGAGAGAAATTAGTGCCCTTTGGGTACCACAAACCAAACCTTGGGGTATAAACCAAATATCGAAGGATTCTATTGACCGCCCAATGGCTTTCTTTAGGAGCGCTTGATACCTTGCACACACCCCTACACTCAACACAATATCGGGTCTAGATGCACAAAGATAAAGCAAAGAACCAATCATAGAGCGATAAAGTTTTTGATCAACATCGATACCGTCGGGGTTAAGTTCAAGATGGCATTTGGTGTCCATGGGAAACCGCTTCTCCTTAGCATTTGCATATTGAACCTCTTGAGCATGTCTTGGGTATATTTGGTTTGAGAGATGAAAGTCCCTTCATTCAATTGCTTGATCTCAAAACCGAGAAAGAACTTCAATTCGCCCATCATAGACATCTCGAACCTATCGGTCATAAGCTTTGAAAATTCATCATTGAAAGCTTTGTTAGATGAGCCAAATATAATATCATCAACATAAAGTTGGCATATGAAAAGCTCCCCTTTTAAAGGGTGGGATCGATTTGCCCCAATTCAAATCCACGGTCTAGCAATAGCTCTCTTAGGTGCTCATACCAAGCACGAGGTGCTTGTTTGAGACCATAGAGCGCCTTATCAAGCTTGTAGACATGGTTAGGGAATTTGGGTCCTCGAAACCCGGTGGTTGCTTAACATATACCAACTCCTTTAAAGGACCATTAAGAAAGCACTTTTCACATCCATTTGTTGCAATTTAAAGTTATGATGTGATGCATATGCAAGAAGGATACGGATGGACTCAAGGCGAGCCACGGGTGCATAAGTCTCTCCAAAATCAATGCCTTCAACTTGAGAGTACCCTTGTGCAACCAATCTTGCCTTGTTCCTCACAACCATTCCATGCTCATCTTGCTTGTTCTTGAATATCCACTTGTGCCTATAACATTGCGGCAATCTTTGGCTTCTCAACTAGATTCCACACTTTGTTGCGCTTGAAGTTATTGAGTTCATCATGCATAGCTTCCAACCAATCCGGATCTTCAAGAGCTTCAAACACTTTCTTTGGTTCCACCATGGAAATATGAGCTTGATGTTCACTAAAGCTTGCCAATTGTCTTCTTGTGGTAACACCCTTCTTGGTCACCAAGGATTCTTCTAGCTTGTGACTTTTATTTCAAAGTCTCTTGCAATCTTGCTTTACGACGGGCTTCGATATCTCTATTGCATCTTGGAGGTATCTCTTGATCATCTTGATCATTTGAGTCCCCGTCTTGACCGGAATGTTGACCTTGATCATCTTATGCACATCTTCAACAATAGAAGGAGAGGGTTGATCTTGGTCATGACCTTGGCTAGCATCAAAATGGAGAACTTGGTTCTTGCATAGCAACTTGGTCAACATGAGGAGGGTCTTGAACTTGTTCTTGGGTTGGTGCATCATTTGCTTCCATAGGCGCCGTTTCAACTTGTGATGATGAAGTCCACTTGAATGGAGCTTGGACTTGCTTGAGGAGGTAATGAATCTCAATGGGGCGATGGAAACCAATGCCCATTCTTCTTATTGCATCTTGAGGCTCTCATTATCTACATCACAAACATGAAATTGCGCCACTTGGGAGCCGTCATTCTCATCGAACCTCACATCACAAGATTCTATGACTTTCCCAAGGTTTTGTCATAGACTCTATAGGTGTGAGATTCGGCACCGTACCCAACAAAAACACCCTCTAAAGCTTTAGATTCAAATTTAGACAAACGAACACTTTGATCTTATAGAAACACTTACAACCAAATACTCGGTAGTAGGAGACATTGGGCTTGTTGCCGGTGAGCATCTCATAAGGTGTAAACTTCTTGCCTGCGAAAGAATAGCCGGTTTGATGAATGACACGCCGTGGAGATAGCCTCGGCCCATAAAAGAGTGGAGACTTAAACTCCGCCAACATAGACCTTGCCATATCCATGAGGTCCGGTTCTTCCTTTCGGCTACACCATTTTGTTGAGGGGTATATGCAGCGGAATATTGATGACGAATCCCCTCTTCACTAAGAAACTCATTTAGGTGTAGTTCTTGAACTCGGAGCCATTGTCACTCCTAATGACCAATATAGGGACATTGTGTTGGCGTTGAACTTCATTGGAAAAGTCGATGACGGCTTGTTGGGTCTCATCCTTCGTCTTGAAGAAATAAACCCAAGTAAATCTTGAATAGTCATCAACAATCACCAAACAATATTTCTTCCCACCAAGACTGGTTGAGGCACGGCACCAAAGAGATCAACATGAAGAAGTTCCAATATCCTCTTTGATGAAATGATGGTCTTGCTTGGATGGGGAGAATCATGCATCTTTCCTTCAACACAAGCCCTACAAAGACGATCTCTAGAAAAAGAAACATTGTCTTTTAGTCCAAGAATGTGGCCACCCTTGTGAAGACTTTGCAAAGTTCTCATGTTGACATGGGACAAGCGGCGATGCCACAACCATCCCACGTCGGCCTTTCCGAATAGGCATATTGCTTGAGTGTTGGTTGACCCCGAAAAGTCCACCACAAACAACTCATTTTCAACATACCCAACGAACATGACCTTTAGAGTCTTGCTCCTCAAGAGTACCACCATATCAATAGTAAAATGGACATCAAAATTCATCTTATTAAGTGCACGAACGGACATAAGATTGTAACCGAGGGACTCGACAAGCATGACATTTACAAGGGTGATATCCTTTGCAACTACCACCTTGCCGAGCCCTTTACCTCCGCTTTTGATTTATCACCATAGGAGACGGATGCTTGATTTATATTTGGTCCCAACTCCGTCATGATCTCCTTGCTTCCGGTCATATGACTAGTGCATCCACTATCAACCACCCATTTAGACCCACCGGAAGCATAGTCCTACAAGAAATCATTGCTTGGTTTTAGGTACCCATCTTGCAATGGGTCCTCTTTGTTAGCAACAAGGGTCTTAGGAACCCAAATAGCAGAGCAACATAACCATCATAAGGACCAACATATTTTGCATAAACATCACCATAATAATCAACATATAGAATGTAGTGAGGGTTAGCATCTCCCGCAAAGTCACTACGAGTGGTCTTGCCCCTAGTGGCATTCCACTCGCAATGGGAGTCTTGGTTTGTGCGGGCTTGGCCTTGTTGTTGCTCTTCTTCTTCTTTGCCTTGGCTACATAACCAAGACCCTCCTTCCCTTTGTGTGCTTTTGCTCAAAACATGAGCAACAACCTTTTCTTTACCTTTGGAATTGAGGTCTTGGCACTAGTGGCCTTGGCAAGCTCAACCTTCAACCTAGCATTTTCCTCAATAACATTTGCATGATCACAAGAGGGAGTAGAAGTGCTAGGTGAGTTAGATTTAGAAAGTTGAGTTTGAAGTTGCTCATGAGACTTGACTAGAAGAGAGTGAGTACTTTCCAAGGCCTTGTGAGCCTTGTCAAGTTTCTCCATATCCTCAAGGAGTCTAGCATTAGCAACCACAAACTCGGCTTTCTCCTTTTTAATCACTTTATATTTAGCAAAGACATGGTCTCTATCCTTAATGATTTTAGCAATTATTTCATCATTTTTATCATCAAGGGACTCAAGTCTTTCCTCAAGAGTAGTTCTATATTCACTCTCTTCTTCAAGAGAAGCATTCAAGGATGCTATGGTGAGAGTCCTCTCTCTCAATTTTCCCTTGACCTCAAGAAGGTCTTCGGCGCACCAAGTTGTCTCATGAGAGCCTCAACATGTTCTTAGCTTCACCTTGCAAGTTAGCCACAAAGTATCGGAAGCAACAAGTTCTTTCTTAATCACAAGACTAGAGTTATCATCTATTTCATGCATAGTCTTGGGAGTAGAAGATGATACCTCGGTGACGTGAGCCATGAGGCAACGAGCGGTGTTGATGGAGATGTTCTCATTGGGGGATTCGAAGAGAGAAGGAGATGGAGTTGATACAATGGCCAATGCGGCCACCTCACGAGTGGGTTCTTCTTCTTCTTCGGAATCATCGGAAGGATACTCTTCTTGAGTCATCAACACAATTCTTGGTGCTTTCTTGAAGAATGGCTTCTTCTTGACAAAAGGCTTCTTTTGTATCATGTTTGATTGGCCCTTGGGACAAGCCTTCCACCGTGTTGTTCTCTATTCTCATAAGGACAATCTTTGATGAAGTGATGCTTGTCATGACAATTGTAACAAGTCTTTGTCCTTATAGCAAACTCCTTCTTCCCACTTGGATTGTTTCTTAGATCAACTTGAGCCTTTGCCTTGGCGGGTCACGCCAAAATGTTCTTGTGGCAAGAGCCACTGATCATGGTAGGCTTGTTCGAGATCATCGGGAAGAATGTTGCTTGGGCAAGCTTCAACTTCCACACTATCATCTAGGCTCACACTTTGGCCTTCAAGCAAGAGAGGAGCCTTGTTTCATTCCATGGCCCTAGCACGATTGTCTTGAGCATTCTTGGCAACCTTGAAGGCTTGCATTTCTTGCATAACTTCATTGGATGATCATTGATGACATTTGAAGGTAGTTGTGTCTTCCTTGTAAGCCTTCAAGTCAACGGGCTCGAAGGGCATGAGAGCATTCACATACTTCCTCTTGATCCAAGCATCATCCACATATGTTGCCCAACATTATAAAAGGCTTGGGCAAGAGTCTTGAGTCTTCATACATCTCTTCATGAGTTTCACTATCAAGCATGTAGAAGCCTTCGGCATCATTGTTCAAAGCATCAAATCTATTCCTCTTCATGCTCTCATTCCCAAGGAACACCTCGGATAGGCAATCCCAAGCTTCTTTGGCGGTGGTGAGATTTTGGATGTGATAGAGATCCTTTTCTCCAACGGCAAGTTCAATCATGTGAAGAGCGGAGGCATTAAGTTGCCATCCGCCACTTCTCTTCTTGTCAAGTTGTTAGGATCCACGGCCTTGTATCCCACTTGAATGATCATCCAAAGCTCGATAGAGGAACTGTTGATATGAGATTTCATTAAGTGTTGCCAAGTAGCAAAAGCCAATGCATTAAGCTTAGGTGGTGGACCTAAAGGGTTTATGCGAGTATGATGGATAGGTGGGTCGGGAGAGTACACAAGGGGAACCGCATGGTACTCCGGCTTCCCACCTACCAGCTTGATTGAGGAAGAGGTAGTTTTTTTAGGGTCGGTTTCTTTGTCTTCATCCCCATTCTTTTCCCCTTTTTTTATCGGAATCACCCGTCTCGGAAGAAAGAGGGTCCTCTATAGGGAGAGTCTCCGAAGGAACCTTGCCACTTGTGAGTTTCATGAGCAAGTCACGCATCTCAGCAAATTGGGTATCCATGGACGATTTCAATGATGTTTCCATCGTTTTGAGATCGGCCATGGATGCCGGAGTGGCTTGGTCCTTCGTGGAACCATCCTCATCTGTCATACTTCTTTTAGGCGGTTAAGCCCAACAAGAGAGCCAAGGCTCTGATACCAATTGAAAGGATCGTATGACACCTAGGGGGGGTGAATAGGTGCTACTTCAATTTTAGTACTTTTTCAAGTTAGGCTTGACATAAAAGGTAAATTCTCTAGATATGCAACTACAGTGAATTTACCTATATGACGAGCAAGCAACTAAGCAAGAACACGAAGTAAAGACGGTAAACAAGGATAGAGGTAACCGAAGGTGAAAGCACGCGGAGACACGGATGTATTCCCGAGTTCCTCCTTTTTAGGGGAGTACGTCTCGTTGGAGAGGTGTGAGCTACCACAAAGGTCAACTCAACAGCCACAAAGGTTTCACCTTCTTCTGCGATGAACCGCACCACAAAGGTTTGGTTCACCTTCCACTATCGGAAACCTTCAAGGCGGATTCCGGAGACTTTACAACAATGATCCAGGGCACAACCCACAAATGGGTTGGGGGCTCCCGAACAGCTACAATCTGTCACAAAGACAATCAAGTAAGTACAAAATGAGCTAGGTTTTCCATGTTTTCCCAATGGAAATCCTAGCAAAGGGTCCCTCAAGTGAATGAGGGGGAAATGTAAATCGGCTTGGTGAAGATGTAGATCTGGGCCTTCTCCTTCAATCCTCCAAAGATCAACGAGTTTGGGTGGAGGGATTGGGAGATCTAGCAAATCTTGAGCTTGCAACAATGGTGTCTTCAAGTTTGGGCGAGCTAGATGGCTGGAGGTAGGTGGAGGGGTATTTATACCCCTCCTCGAAAATTGGCCGTTGGGGAGTCTGAGAACCGGATAATCCGACTCAAGTTGGAACCGGATAATCCGACTAACCGGATTATCCAATTACATCCAGGAAAAACCGATCCAAAATATCCGGCTCCCTCCAGTAGCTTCGAGTTCTGGTCCTTAGCCGTTTTTCTCTTTGCTTCGCCAGAACCGGATAATCCGATAGCCATCGGAATTTCCGATTGGGAAATATTCAGCTACCTCCAGTACCTTCCACGTTCTGGTCCTTAGCCATTTTCTCACATCGATTCGACCGAACCGGATAATCTGACAGACACCGGAATATCCGGCTACCAAAAATCCGGCTGCTCTTTTCTTCTCACTTTTTGGTGTTGATGCATACAAGCTTTTATACAACTGACACCTGCATCACTTAGCACCTGATTAAGATCTCACTAGTGTTGTTAACTAACATACAAAACATAAGGGATCACGAAATTACATGCAGTAGAAGTTTTTACAATCCAAATATAAAATTCAGGCATACAAATATAAATTGAAAGATTCAAATAAATTCAGAGGAAGTTTCAAGAACCTTTTTTGCGTGCTGCAATATAAAGAAAACTTTCCCTCTAATGTGGTATGCTCCTATACATTAAAATGGCAGTGTCCTATACATTAAAATTTGGAACCTAAAAGAAGAAAATAATTTATGGAAATATGGACGCATGCCATTTCGTTGTCATATTCTCAGTAAGCAATTATGCTCAGCTTCAACACATTTTCTATAAAATATGTCTATCCCTCCAGATCACTTGCTGCTACCAGTTCAGTAGATTCAACGCTAAACTCTAGGGTTCATACCCAAGGCAAAGATTCGATTTTGAAGGATCCCTCCAAGATCATTTGCTGCTCAAATAAGAGAGGAGAAGTGGGGCATGAGCCGTACCTCTGGAGATGGGCAACCAGAGCACGCCACGCCCGAATGCCTGATCCGCTCCACACACCACGAATCACAGCCCACGCAAAGCAGCATCTAAACGACCTGACAGGCGGCCCTAATGCAAACGATAAGGTGGACGCACCAGGAGGCAGAAAAACCAGGGACCTTAGATGTTGTAAAGGATATAGATTTTGGATGCATACTAGTTAGCTAGTATAATGTAATGAAAATGTATTTTGGATAAATATATATTCGTTATTAATATGTAACCGTAGTTGTATAGATATGTGAAAGTATCGTATGACACCTAGAGGGGGGGTGAATAGGTGCTATTTCAATTTTAGTACTTTTTCAAGTTAGGCTTGACATAAAAGGTAAATTCTCTAGATATGCAACTACGGTGAATTTACCTATATGACGAGCATGCAACTAAGCAAGATACACGAAGTAAAGACGGTAAACAAGGATAGAGGTAACCGAAGGTGAAAGCACGCGGAGACACGGATGTATTCTCGAGTTTCTCCATTTTAGGGGAGTACGTCTCATTGGAGAGGTGTGAGCTACCACAAAGGTCAACTCAACAGCCACAAAGGCTTCACCTTCTTCTCCGATGAACCGCACTACAAAGGTTTGGTTCACCTTCCACTATCGGAAGCCTTCAAGGCGGATTCCGGAGCCTTTACAACAACGATCCGGGGCACAACCCACAAATGGGTTGGGGGCTCCCGAACAGCTACAATCTGTCACAAAGACAATCAAGTAAGTACAACAATGAGCTAGGTTTTCCCAATGGAAATCCTAGCAAAGGGTCCCTCAAGTGAATGAGGGGGAAATGTAAATTGGCTTGGTGAAGATGTAGATCTGGGCCTTCTCCTTCAATCCTCCAAAATGTCAACGAGTTTGGGTGGAGGGATTGGGAGATCTAGATAATCTTGAGCTTGCAACAATGGTGTCCTCAAGTTTGGGCGAGCTAGATGGCTGGAGGTAGGTGGAGGGGTATTTATACCCCTCCTCGAAAAATGGCCGTTGGGGAGTCTGAGAACCGGATAATCCGACTCAAGTTGGAACCGGATAATCCGACTAACCGGATTATCCGATTACATCCAGGAAAAAACGATCCAAAATATCCGGCTCCCTCCAGTAGCTTCGAGTTCTGGTCCTTAGCCATTTTTCTCTTTGCTTCGCCCGAATCGGATAATCAGATAGCCATCTGAATTTCCGATTGGAAATATCCGGCTACCTCCAGTACCTTCTGCATTCTGGTCCTTAGCCATTTTCTCACATCGATTCGACCGAACCGTATAATCTGATAGACACCGGAATATCCGGCTACCAAAATCCGGCTGCTCTTTTCTTCTCACTTTTTGGTGTTGATGCATACAAGCTTTTATACAACTGACACCTGCATCACTTAGCACCTGATTAAGATCTCACTAGTGTTGTTAACTAACACACAAAACATTAGGGATCACGAAATGCCCTTTCAATATGTATTTTGGTCTGAATTTAGTGTGCATATGTTAATTATTTCACGTAAATTAGTGAAAATACACATTTTTATGAGTGCAAGGGTGTTTTAGGCAATTCCACTGCAGCCAGCCAGCTAGATTGCCAAAGACAACAACTCAGAACAACAGTTTTTACCAGGGGTGTGCAAAATCCAAACCGGCCCAAACCGTTTTAAACCAGCTAATTGACCTAGCTAATATTCCTTCACAAGATCCAAAGGCCCAAATTCCCACCTAGTTTAGTACAAAAATATTAGCTAGGCCCAAACCGCCTAAACCGGCAAACCGGATTTGCCCACCCCTAGCTTTTACTGCACAGCAGCACAACCAGCCCAAACAAATAGGCCGTGAGTTCTCTTTGAGTGAGCACTCTCTATACCTGTCAAAGATTAAAATAAATCTTTGCTAGATTTATTTCCTATGACATATGTATGACTTTGCTCCTCCCCCTTGTCATCTTATGTTGTGATTCATCTCGTCAGTGTGCACTAATTTTCTGTGGGCCTGCATCGGCGTCCCGGTGCTGCAGAGATACAAAGAGATCGTAGGACCGTCTGGTTCTCCGGTACTGTTTGTCTTTCCACTGACTTGTGCAAACACTGGTCATGTGTCTCATCACTGCAATGGTTCATAAATGATTTCTGATTCAGGCCCAACATAATTTTCTCCGAGAATCTAGACTGCAATGGGGATTGTTGAACACTCGGGGTATCAGTACTGGTATGCTGGATAGATGGATGCATTCTTGTTGGTTGTTGGATGTTTTTGCAGCAAGCTTGACTGAAAAAATATGGGACAAGTGGAAACACACTTGGCATTAATGAAATTATGTTAACTTAACAAACTCTTGCTTGTGCTGCGGTGCGAGATTGGCGCTTTTTTTGATACAGTCGAAAGATCTGCCATTTTTGTAGTGCACGGCATCTATATTGACTGAATATGAACCTGCATTGAACCATCTTGATTGGGAGGTTTATTCCTCCTAGCTAATATATCTTGATTATTTTGCTATCTATGGTTATAGGCATCAAAGTTACTTTCTTATGGGACTGGAGGTTGGTAAGCATGGTTTAATTATTGAGTTCATTGATCCAGACTACTTTGCAACTTATTTACCTGATGAAGTTGCTGCCCATGAAGATGAGTACTCAAAAGCTAAATTCCCATAAAAGTTCTGGTTTGGACAAAGCTAGCTAGGTGGTGCTGATTGATCATTCAAGTGAGCAATCAATAAAAACTGCGTATGCTTATAGGTCATAAGTTAATTCATGCTTTCTATGGTTTTATCAGAAAGTACATATATTTATAACTTTCATTTTTATAATTGCTTCTATAGTTAGTGGCCAAGAAAATAACAGGCTACAACTGAATCCTACATGGCATGCTTTACAAATATAGTCTGGACACATGAAGAATAACATAACATTGCGATTCATAAGAGATGTGCATCTGGGCGAGGCATTGCGATAGGTTCAGCACATTGGGTGTTCCTCCTAGTCGCAAGGTCTCAGTTACGCTGAGCTCATAGTGCCTGCCTCTCCTCAAGTGGTATGTTATGTCTACGTGCTCTTCAGCGGGCGTTCATCTCTTGCCTCTCCTCACACTGCTTAGTTTTACTGGATGCCCTTATACGGGCATTCATCTCTTGGCTCTCCTCTGGTGTTATATTTTGCCTGGCTACGCTTTGGCTTGCATTTCTCTTTTCATAAGTTTTATTTTGCCTAGCTGCTCTTCGACGTGCATTCATTTCTCTCTCTGCTCCGGTATTAGCCTATCTGGTCGTGCTTTATCACGGTCTCGCCTTTTTGACTTATGTCATGTGCTACGCTTGCATAGGAAGCCATATGTTCAGCATCACTTGGTGTTCGTTGAAGTGTTGTAGGGCTTTCTGCATGGTCAATGTGCAAACTGTCAAATCCAAGCCCAAGATATGAAGCAATATACTTGGTGGAGGGTTAGACTTAACAAATCAAAATATACAAATAACCATATTCCAGTGAAAAAAAATATTCTGTGAAAGGATGATACCATTTGATGTTTCCACATGCTCTCCTGGTTCCAATGTTGTGGGCAAAAAAATCTGTGCCTTCCTCGTGAGGCCCCTCCTGAGATGTTAACACCTCACCATCAGCGCGAATCCCAAAGCAGGTTAATCATCATGATGTTAACTAATAACAACTCGAATCACATCCGTAGCTCCTCCACGCAGGCCTTGAGCTCGCGCCCGCCATCTCTCATGGACTCATGGTGTCGAGGCATGCTCCGACGCCGATGACCCGCATGATGGGAATCGTAGGCAGAAAACAAAAATTCCTAGCAACGATAACCATAAACTAGCCAAGATCTATTACTATGCAGATATACCGTAACGGAGAGGATCGATGTACATACCCTTGTAGACCGAAAGCGGGGATTATGCTCCCGCACAAGCGTTGTTGATGAAGCCGACGACGCCGACCTCAAGGTCGTGTAGTGGAAGAAGACGTACTTCTAGTGCCACACGTGTAGCACCTCGCAGAGCTTACACACGTACGGAGAAGCTGACGACCTCCGGGCTCCGATCCAGCCGAAGCAGCGGAACCAGAAGACTTGGACCGGAGAGAACCAGCAACACGGCGGTGTGCGTATGGTGGAGAAAACCTCAACCCGTGCGTAGCCCCAATTGCGAAGCCACGTCTAAACGGATGAGAGAGAGAATTGGGGTGAATATGCAAGGCATGGGGCACCACTATATAAAGGGGAGGGAGGCTACCAGGCTTGGTGGCTTGGCGGTGTGGGACTATTCCCACACCAGCCACACCACCAGCTGGTGCGCCGGCCTAGGTGGGCCCCTTGTGGACCACCCGGTCACCCTCCATGGTGCGGCCCCCTTTGGGGGGAAATTCCCCCCTTATGGCCCTTCTCCTTCGGGAGTTGTCCCATTTAAGGTTTGGGCTGCCAATAAATTCGAAAATAAATATAATACAATATATTTAATCATTAATTTCATTAATTAATATTAAATACATATTATCTAATTTATTCCGGCTCCGAAAACCATTTCGTTGCCCTACGAACTCCATCGGATATGACCCGGAACCTTAGACGTCCAGTTTCAACCTTTTGCCTAGCGATACTTAGATTGTCCGAGACTCGTTCTCCGGTATCACGATTACCGAGCTTGATCTCGTCACTTGACAATTCTAAGTTTACTCGTCTGTGATATTACATCCCCGTGACCTAGTCACATGCTTGCAAGTTCATTGATGTAATCTCACCGAGTGGGCCCAGAGTATCTATCCTGCTATGTGGATTGGCAAATCCCGCTCTTGATCACTCGCCTCACCACTTCCTTCGGATACCCCAAAGGGACACCTTTATTGTCACGCTAGATAAGGCATGACGTTTGATGCAATCAAAGTATCTTCCAGAAGCATGTTTCACCTAATTCACCTAATGACATGACTCCATTGTCAATTGAGTAAATTTCCATGATCAGGAAACCTTGATCATCTGTTGCACAATGGACTAGTCAAGAGGCTACTAGGGACCTGGTTGTTTACATACCACACGTGCATTAATGTTTCCGCTTAATACAGTTATAGCATGGTACAAAACTTATTATGAACAATTGATATGACAAATAAAATATCTTTATTAATTGCCTCTAGGGCATATCTCCTTCAGTCTCCCACTTGCACTAGAGTACAATTTAATCTATTTTACAATTTGGTAAAAGCTTAACACCTATAGCAGTATGGTGCATGCTTGTCTCGTGGAAGAGGAATTCGGTCAACAAATCTCCCACATTGAGATCTGTATGTGTGATACGTCTCAGACGTATCTATAATTTTTGATGTTCCATGCTTGTTCTATATCAATATCACATGTTTTATATGCACTTTATATCATATTATGACATTTATTGGACTAACCTATTAACAAGATGCCATAGTGCCAGTTTCTGTTTATTATGTCTGTGCATTGCAGAAAAGGTCCAAAAATGAAAGTGCTCAGAAAAATCTGAAAAAATTACAGAAATTCAAAAACGGCAGAAGACTTCGGCAGCCAGAAGGACAATCTGGGGGAGGCCCACAGCCCCCACACCATGGACCCGTGCAGCCAGAGGGAGGGCCGCGCCGTGGTGTGGTGTGGCCGCCTCGGTCACCTCCTCGCGACGCCCTTTGGACTATATATTGCCTCCGCGGTGCAAACCCTAAAAGAATCAACGATTTCTCCAGAAGAGTTCCGTAGCTCCGCCGCCACCAAAAAACCTAATTCAGGGGACAGAAGTCTCTGTTTCGGCACCTTGCCGGGATGGGGAATTGCCCCCAGAGCCATCTCCATCGACGCCACCGCCACCTTCATCGCCGTTGCTGCCTCCCATGATGAGGAGGAGTAGTTCTTCATCGGGGCTGAGGGCTCATGCCGGTAGCTATGTGGTTTATCTCTCTCTCCCATGGTGTGATCTTTATGTGATCATGAGGTTTGTAATATAGTTGAATCCATAGATGTTACTCTTCATTATCTTATATGCTACTTGAGTGGTTTTATTAATGTAAACTCCGGAGTCACCTTTGTCCCACGGTGCGAAGTTGACAGTGTGCGCACCGTGTGTGGCTCTTAGGCTAAAGATTACAGGAATACTTATCATGAGTTATTATTTGTGTTGGATGTCTCTATGAAATTGTGGTGTTTGTCTAGTACTATTTTAGGGCACTCAAGTTGACAGTGTGGGGTTCCCTAGATGTGAAATGCGACTTTAAGGTGTGCTTTTATAGCCCTACGCAGTGGATTGGTGTTCGTTATCCAACGAGAGAATAATTCAGAGTAGCATAGTGAAGAGAAATATTTATGTATTCAATTATATTATTATTCTTGAGAGTGTCCACTAGTGAAAGTATGATCCCTAGGCCTTATTGCCAAGCATTGAAACACCGTTTACTCTCTTTTTGTATCATGTTTGCTAGCTGCCATTTTTATTTCAGATTGCAATTACTACTTATAATCATCCATATCACTGTATTTTAATATCTCTTCGCCGAACTAGTGCACCTATTCATCTGACAAGTGTATTAGGTGTGTTGGGGACACAAGAGACTTCTTGAATCTTAATTGCAGGGTTGCTTCAGAGGGATATCTTTGACCTCTACCTCCCTGAGTTCGATAAACATTGGGTGTTTCACTTAAGGGAAACTTACTGCTGTTCTACAAACCTCTGCACTTGGAGGCCCAACACTGTCTACAAGAATAGAAGCGTGCGTACACATCAAGCTATTTTCTGGCGCCGTTGCCGGGAGGTAAGGTAAAAGGTACTCACATCCTCCGTCTACTAAGCTATTTTCTAGCACTGTTGCCGGTGTGTGAGTGCTTGAAGGTATTTCCTTTAGATTCTGCAATTATATCTTTTTGTTTCTTGTTTTTATTTCACTAGTTAGGCTTAATGGAAAACAACAAAAAAATAGAGATCTTTATGAACTTTATATTAAATTAGGACATGATGCTTTTGAAGTGAAAATTAAAAAACCTATGGAAATTTGTTTGCATAATAGTGGTAACAATGTTATTAGCATGAATTCTTTGAACACCATTATTGCTAATGCTATGGAAAAATTTAAGCTTGGGGAAGCCGGTTTTGATAAAATGATCTTTTTAGTTCCCCAGCTTTGGAGGAGAAAATTTGCCTTGATAATACTTTGTCTCCCATATGTGATAATTCTAATGATGCTTGTGATATTCTAAATCCACCTACTGAAAGTATTCCTTTTGAAATACCTATGGAAATTGTTGAAAAGGTTATGGATGAACGTTATGCAGGGTATGGAACAGTCCATCCACGTGATCACTTGTTGAAACTTACAGAACTTTGTGAGTTGTTTAAGGTTGCAGGGTTATCAAGAGAAAGTGCCATGAAGAAATTATTTGCATTGTCACTTAAGGACAAAGCAAAGGAGTGGTATGAGCTACTAGATGATCCTCATCATTCGGAGTGGAAAGAGCTTCAATCTCTCTTTTACTCTAAATTTTATCCTCCTTATGAAATGCATTTAGATAGGAATTACATTTATAATTTTTGTCCTCGCGATGGAGAAAGCATTGCTCAAGCTGGGGAGACTGAAAATATTAATACTCAAATGTCCTGACCATGGGCTTCCTGAGGAAATAATTGTTACTAATTTTTATGCAAGGCTTTCAGGTCATTGCAAGGATTATCTAGATGCCTGTTCAGAGGGTTCTTTCACAAGTAAGAAGGTTGAAGCTAAGTGGGATCTTCTTGAAACAATTCAAAGCAATACTGAAGATTGGGAGAACGACAAAGGTAAAGAATCATGTATAAACTATGAGTATGATTGCATTCAGTCTTTCGTTGAAACTGCTAGTTTTCAAGAGCTTAGTGCTAAATATGGTCTTGATCTTCAAATTATTGTTGATTATTGTAGAGCCTTTGCTTCTCATATTAATGTTCCTAAAGAAAATTGGGACATGTATCATGAACCTTTTAAAGACACTTGCATGAAAAATGAAATTGTTATTAATGATTGCAATAAACATGCTCAAACTTCTGAAAATACTATTTCTTATAAGCTGTTAATTTTTGTGGAGCATTTAGACCTTGTGAAAAGAATCAAATCGAAGAAGAATATTGTATCCATCATAGGAATGAAAAAACTAGAACGTGGTACAAGGCTCTAAGTGATTTTGCTGAAAAAGTGTGTGCCCTCAATCCTTTTATTTCTGAACTTTGCTATAAAGAGGGTCATTTCGAATTCCAATGCTCAGGTTCTAATAAGGATACTGCGAGAGACTTTTGTGATAACATTATCACTCCTAATCAGCATGATGAACTTACATTATTTTTGGGGTGTGAAGAGTTATCAAGAAAAACTTCTTCGTTAGATATGAGTGCTTTTGATATGAATAGCGTGTTGCATGTATGTCATCTCTATTGTGTTAATAATTGACATGCCAACACTTACATACAAAATATTACAAAAGATGGATCGACTTTACCAAAATATGAAAGGACTAATGTTTGTTTTACTCTTATTAATGAAAAAGAGGAATCCTCCCAAGTTTCTTCTATTGTTTCTAACAATAAACCAGGGTATGTGGAGAAGCCTCCTTTCAAGCCTCTCCCTCCTAAAGAGGGAAAGAAGAAGAAGAAGAAGAAGAAGAAGAAGAGGAGGAGTAAAAGGAGAGAGGAAACGGTATCTTCCCCTAAGCATGTTGCTCCTATTATAGTTGTTGCTGATGAGTCTGAATTTGATGATGATCCTATGCCTGTTACTTATAGTAGTGATCATGATTGGGAAAAGCACACTACTTTTGATATTAAAAATCTCTTGGGTACCAATTCTGAAAATGATGATGTTAATAATTGCTATACTATTAGTACTATCCATGTTCCTTCCGATGATTATATGGAAGCTCTAAGCTTGGGGATGAGGTGTTTGAAAATCCTTTTGCTAGTAATAGTTGTATATTTGAAACCTCTCCTCCTAGTGATGTTTTTGAAAATCCTTTTGCTACTGACGATTATATATTTGAGACCTCTCCTTCTAGTAAAAATGATGATGATATGTTTACAAATGAACACACTTGGAAGATAACTATTCTATTGCTTATGATGATACTATGCCTCCAGTCTTTGATAATTATTATAAAGATAACTATGACATAGGCTATAATTACAATCATCCCCATGAAACTTGTCATAATTATAGAGGGGTTTCCCAAAACCATCCCTCTAATATACAACTTGTCTATCATGTTCGAGTTCTTTATCATAATCCTACTCCCATTGTTATTAATAAGAAGGACTTTGCTTATGTGGAAAATATTGATACTTTTATGCATATGGATCATGGTAAGAATGTTTCATGTGATGGTTATATTGTGGATTTTATCAATGATGCTACTGAAAGTTATTATGAGAGAGGGAGACACAATTTCATATATCTCAATAATATTAAGTCTCCTCTCTTTATGTTGAAAGTTTTGAAGTTACACATGTTTTACCTTACTATGCTAGTCATTTTGTGCTTCATTGACTTGTTTTCTTACAAAGCTCCTATGCATAGGAAGAGTGTTAGATTTAAACATGTTTTATATATGTTCCTTGATGCTCTTTTATGTTTCAACTCTTATCCTTATGTGAGCATCATTAAAATACTCTAGCCTAGCTAAAAGGCGTTAAAGAAAAGCGCTTATGGGAGACAACCCATTGTTTTATTTGTGCAATTTTTCTTTTTTTTTTGAGTCAAGGCGTTGTTTACTTCTGTAAACAATTTCTTTGTATCTTTACTTTATCGCATTGTTGTGCCAAGTGGAGCCTCTAATAGGAAGATGATGCTAGATTTGGATTTCTGCCAATTTTTGTGCTAGATTTAAATCTGCCAATTTTTGTGCGTCATCCTCAGATATGTACGCATCTTTCGTTAGTTTTGTGTTTTTCGATCTGAGCAACGTAAGTGCCTCGAAAAAATTCGTCTTTACAGACTGTTCTGTTTAGACAGATTCTGTCTTTTATTTTTCGCATTCTCTCTTTTACTAGTGTTGAGTGGAATTCTTTTTTAGGGTGAAGAGCTTCACATAACATCAGTGGCAGTAGTTAATGTTAAAAGTAACGGTCATGTTTGTGTCCTTATAGAACATGTGAGTTTTTTATTGTGCACTAACCCTCTAATGAGAATTACTCTGAGTTTGGTGTGGCGGAAGTTTTCAATGGTCAAGAGAGAAGGATGATATAATGTGATCAAGAAGAGTGAATAGCTTAAGCTTGGGGATGCTCCCATGGATCACCCCAGTATATTTCAAAAGACTCAAGCGTCTAAGCTTGGGGATGCCCAAGGCATCCCCTTCTTCATCAGCAACTTATCAGGTCATCTCTAGTGAAACTATATTTTAATTCTTTCACATCATATGTGCTTTACTTGGAGCGTCTGTGTGCTTTTATTTTCAGTATTTTATTTTTCTTATGGTCAACTTGATTGGACCCTAGCATTCTTGATTGGGAGAGAGACACGCTCCGCTTTTTCATATGAATACTACTATTCTTCACTTATACTTGTTGAGTATTCTTGTCTAGCTATTGCTATGCTTTTAGCTCCTATTTTTCATGCATCTCTTGTTCAGAGCTGTTAGTTCTTTTAGAGAAAGTACTCGCTTGCTTCACTGATAATTGTTTGGAGAGTTTATGTTGAAATAAGTTGATTGGTGTTTGGTTGGAACAGAAAATGCTGCATGTGGTAGATGGTATAATGGAAAAGACTTACATATTCTTGTAGATCACTGTCTTGGATAATTTGATACTTGTCAATTGTTTTGAGTTATCAAGTAGTTCATGTTTAAGCTTTTGTATCATGTAGTTAAAACCCATTAGTGAAGAACTACCGTAAAGCTCGTTGAAATTTGGTTTGCATGATTGGTATCTCTAAGGTCTAGAAATTTTCTAGTAAAAGGGTTTGGTTAACAAGGAAGACAGTGTAGAGTCTTATAATGCTTGCAATATGTTTTCATATAAGTCTTGCTGTGTCGGTTGATATCCTGTGTTTGCTTCAAATAACCTTGCTAGACTAAACTCTGTACTGAGAGGGAATGCTTCTCGTGCATCCAAAACCTTGAGCCAAAATCCATGCCATTTGTCCACCATAACTACGTATATGTGGTATTTCCTTGCCACTCCAAGTAAATTTTTCAGGTGCTACCTTTAAACTATTCAAAAACTATACTCCTTTTTGTGTCAATTTTTACCAAGCTCATGAGGACGGGGTGGATGTCTTTATGTCACCTGTCAAACAGACTTTACCACCGGACTAGCGGCATATACATCCGCTTATCCATTAATTTTGCAAAAAGAGCTGGCAAATGGGGTGCCCAGTCCCAATTAATTACAACTTTAATCGCTTAATTCTCTTCACATTTTTGCCCTGATTTATCAGTCAAGCAATGACAAACAGTGAAATATCTGCATGTGTAAACAAAAGAGAAAGAGGGATGATCTTCCTTGCTGGTAGAAATAACGTCTTTCATGGGAGCCGCTCTTAAAAGTCTGGTTGGCAGGGGTCATATTGTACTTTCCATTTTTGATTCGTTGACAATTAACAAACACCTCCCAAAACTTATTTTTACTCTCTATATGATTTCAAAACTTAAAAAGCTCTAGCACATGATTTAATCCCTGCTTCCCTCTGCGAAGGGCCTTTCTTTTACTTTTATGTTGAGCCAGTTTTCCTACTTCTTTCTATTTCAGAAGCAAACACAAGTGTCAACTTTGGTGCAACAATTTTTATATGCTTGTATATTGTACTTATTATATTGCTTTGCGTTGACAAATATCCATGAGATATATATGTTGAAAGTTGAAAGCAATTGCTGAAGCTTAAATCTTTCTTTGTGTTGGTTAAATATCTTTTACTTAGAATCTATTGCTTTATGAGTTAACTCTTATGCAAAACTCTTTGATGCTTGTCTCGAAAGTACTATTCATGAAAAGTTTTTGCTTATATGATTCAGTTGTTTGCTCATTATCTACTTGCTAGCAAACTATAGACCATTGACCTGGATCACTTCATTCATAACATGTGCTTTACAATATTATTTGATCAAGATTATGTTGGTAGCATGTTACTTCAAAAATTATTATTGTTTTATCGTTTACCTACTCGAGGACGAGTAGGAACTAAGCTTGGGATGTTTGATACGTCTCAAACGTATCTATAATTTTTGATGTTCCATGCTTGTTCTATATCAATATCACATGTTTTATATGCACTTTATATCATATTATGACATTTATTGGACTAACCAATTAACAAGATGCCACAGTACCAGTTTCTGTTTATTATGTCTGTGCATTGCAGAAAAGGTCCAAAAATGAAAGTGCTCAGAAAAATCTGAAAAAATTACAGAAATTCTAAAACGCCAGAAGACTCCGGCAGCCAGAAGGACAAGTCTGGGGGAGGCCCACAGCCCCCACACCATGGGCCCGCGCGGCCAGAGGGGGGCCGCGCCGTGGTGTGGTGTGGCCACCTCGGTCACCTCCTCGCGACGCCCTTTGGACTATATATTGCCTCCGTGGTGCAAACCCTAAAAGAATCGACGATTTCTCCAGAAGAGTTCCGTAGCTCCGCCGCCACCAAAAACCCTAATTCGGGGGACAGAAGTCTCTGTTTCGACACCTTGCCGGGACAGGGAATTGCCCCCGGAGCCATCTCCATCGACGCCACCGCCACCTTCATCGCCGTTGCTGCCTCCCATGATGAGGAGGGAGTAGTTCTTCATCGGGGCTGAGGGCTCATGCCGGTAGCTATGTGGTTTATTTCTCTCTCCCATGGTGTGATATTTATGTGATCATGAGCTTTGTAATCTAGTTGAATCCATAGATGTTACTCTTCATTATCTTATATGCTACTTGAGTGGTTTTATTAATGTAAACTCCGGAGTCACCTTTGTCCCACGGTGCGAAGTTGACAGTGTGCGCACCGTGTGTGGCTCTTAGGCTAAATATTACAGGAATACTTATCATGAGTTATTATTTGTGTTGGATGTCTCTATGAAATTGTGGTGTTTGTCTAGTACTATTTTAGGGCACTCAAGTTGACAGTGTGGGGTTCCCTAGATGTGGAATGCGACTTTAAGGTGTGCTTTTATAGCCCTACGCAGTGGATTGGTGTTCGTTATCCAACGAGAGAATAATTCAGAGTAGCATAGTGCAGAGAAAATATTTATGTATTCAATTATATTATTATTGTTGAGAGTGTCCACTAGTGAAAGTATGATCCCTAGGCCTTATTTCCAAGCATTGAAACACCGTTTACTCTCTTTTTGTCTCATGTTTGCTTCCTGCCATTTTTATTTCAGATTGCAATTACTACTTATAATCATCCATATCACTCGTATTTTAATATCTCTTCGCCGAACTAGTGCACCTATACATCTGACAAGTGTATTAGGTGTGTTGGGGACACAAGAGACTTCTTGAATCTTAATTGCAGGGTTGCTTCAGAGGGATATCTTTGAGCTCTACCTCCCTGAGTTCGATAAACATTGGGTGTTTCACTTAAGGGAAACTTACTGCTGTTCTACAAACCTCTGCACTTGGAGGCCCAACACTGTCTACAAGAATAGAAGCGTGCGTACACATCAAGCTATTTTCTGACGCCGTTGCCGGGAGGTAAGGTAAAAGGTACTCACATCCTCCGTCTACTAAGCTATTTTCTAGCACTGTTGCGGTGTGTGAGTGCTTGAAGGTATTTCCTTTAGATTCTGCAATTATATCTTTTTGTTTCTTGTTTTCATTTCACTAGTTAGGCTTAATGGAAAACAACAAAAAAAATAGAGATCTTTATGAACTTTATATTAAATTAGGACATGATGCTTTTGAAGTGAAAATTAAAAACCTATGGAAATTTGTTTGCATAATAGTGGTGTTTCTTGTTTTTATTTCACTAGTTAAGGTGTGCTTTTATAGCCCTACGCAGTGGATTGGTGTTCGTTATCCAACGAGAGAATAATTCAGAGTAGCATAGTGAAGAGGAAATATTTATGTATTCAATTATATTATTATTGTTGAGAGTGTCCACTAGTGAAAGTATGATCCCTAGGCCTTATTTCCAAGTATTGAAACACCGTTTACTCTCTTTTTGTCTCATGTTTGCTTGCTGCCATTTTTATTTCAGATTGCAATTACTACTTATAATCATCCATATCACTCGTATTTTAATATCTCTTCGCCGAACTAGTGCAGCTATACATCTGACAAGTGTATTAGGTGTGTTGGGACACAAGAGACTTCTTGTATCTTAATTGCAGGGTTGCTTGAGAGGGATATCTTTGACCTCTACCTCCCCGAGTTCGATAAACCTTGGGTGTTTCACTTAAGGGAAACTTACTGCTGTTCTACAAACCTCTGCACTTGGAGGCCCAACACTGTCTACAAGAATAGAAGTGTGCTGACACATCAATGTGCTTTGCAACACTTCTATGTCACCTAGTTTGACATCATCCCGTATCTTATGATAACGGTGAAATACATGTTTGTCGATGGAGTGAGACTCAAAACTTCGCGTAGCATGGGCCTTAAAAGTCTAAGAGATCTATTAAGAGAAGCCACGCATGCTCAGGAAAACCGCTCAGTCCAATCACACTTGCTACTTCTGAAGTAGACTTATATTCCTATACCTATGTAGATTATGCGACAGTGCATTCATATGCAACTTCGCAAGCTAACCCTGTCTTTTTTTTAAAACGAAGGACTTCTCCTGTATGAGATTTCTAATCGTATGGGTTAGTGTCATAACTTGCATCATCGTAACTTTTTACGGCAAGTTGTCTTTTCAATTTCACCCCATTCCAGAAAATATATCTTCAGTTCTCTTTAGACACTGAAGGATATACGTAACGTTTGTTCATTGATCCATCTAGGGATCACTCTAGAACCCGTTCTTCAACCAAGAACTTGGGTCGCACCAAGTCGAGCTTTCAGTATGATAGAATCTATGGCTGAATCATAGAGGATGTCGGACATCCGTTTCTTTCAATAACTATCGCTGAAACGGCAAGATAAACTTAATATTTTACCTAGTCATACAAGTAAGTACTTTTTTTTCGCTTGTTCTATTCTGAAATATTTTCAGAATCTTAACCTATGAAAATATTCCGACCTAATGTTATTAAGCCCCTTTTGATCTATACAAATTATAAATCTAAAGCCTAATACTTTTAACTTCATTCATACAAAATTTAATCACTTAAATAATCATTTATACTTTACTAGAGGATCTGTATCGTTCTTAATATGTCATTACATATAAAATCAGGAATGACACCTAGCTCCCACTTAAATACACCATCCGTATATAAGACCAGGGAATTTCTTTTAGCTCTCATTCAAATATGCCATTCACATATAAGATCAAGGAAAGCTACTTAGCTCCCACTCACTTCTTTGTAAATGCAGGTTTCTTCAACTATTTTGGACGACTCCAAAATCCTTTGATCCAATTATCAAAGTGAAGATTTCAGCTCCGATATGCTTGCTTCAGCCCATGAATGGACAACTGAAGTTTGCATACGTGTCAAGCATCCTTAGGATCAACAAAACCTACTTGTTGTACCGATTACATCTCTTAGTTAATTTTGTCATTAGGGAACACGGTTTCTTTATCCATCCATCAATTTCTTAATTGAGAATAATTGCTGGAACAATCCTAAACAGACTTAGGCATCGCCACTTGAGACCAAATCTCTTTGTGGTCAACCTTTGAATTTCTCAAAACCGTTTTACGACAAATCGATCCTTATAGATGGTTGCCTTTCCGTCAGTGTCTATTTTGTCATAAAATTCAATTTGCTCTCAACGGCCTGGAGCCCATCAAGAAGATTTAGCCAAGTCTTTACTTGGTAATCGTGTATGATTTTATCTCGGATTATATATGGCTGCTGAGCGCTAAGTTGACGAGGGAATATATTGCGGTGTTGATTCTATCTCCCGGCAACGGCGCCAGAAAACAGTCTTGATGGCCCTTCACGTAGTTACCTGCGTGAAAAGTAAATGGGTTAGGTTGAGACTCCAAGTGCAGAGTGTGTAGTAAGTGGAAGACGTGTTTTCCCCACGAGGGGTGACTCGAGGGTTTAATATCGAACTCTCGGGGAATCAGTAGTGAAGATTTATCTTTCCTATCCTTCTTTTGGTTACCTACAAAACAAAGTAAATGTTTTGGTCCTCAACCTCACCTAGTGGTTGTCAAGCACAAGGTGTGAGAATGATATCAAGATAATATGCAATGCAAACAAGAAATAAATATGCAATGGTGGTAAATAAATATGCAAGGATGGTGGTAGCAATGATAAATGATATTTTTGGGTTTTATATGATGAATGCAAGATGTAAAAGTGTTTTTGTATTTTCGGATTTTTAAATGGCAGAAAATGGAAAAGTGGTAAAAGTGGTTGGAAAGGTGTTTCTTATGATTAAAAATGGACCGGGGTTCATGGTTTCACAAATGCACTCTCTCTTTAATAAAGTGGTAGACAATGGAACACTAGAGTTGACATATGAGATTGCAACACAACAGTTTAATGACAAGTTATAATTATATGGGCATCACGTCCTAACATAGAGACCTTTTGGTTATTAGTCTCTCTTATACTCCACCAAGATGCGAACTAAATCATAACACCTCAGTAATTAAGATAACTCAGAGTATAGCAATAAGTATCATGACATGAAGTTAAAATAAGAACATGCTAGATCTAGTCATGGAGTAGTGGCAATGGTCACACCCACATCTCCGGTAGCATGGTATTTCTTTTTATCCCTAGTGAGGCAACAAAGTAAGGTAAAATACCCAAGTGGATCGCAGAACTTTCTCTCACGTTCACTGCACTAGCCACCCCCCGTTACTCCAACTAATGCACACGTTCCCCCTCACACGCTCTCATAAACATGCTTGATCATGACAAGTAAATAAGAACGGGGTACATAATATGCATCTACTTTCATAACTGAAACAAAACCATTGCAATCTCAAACATATATTAACTCATAAAAAGATCCACCACAAAGGTATTACATAGATGACCGTAATCATGTTCAGCAGCTCATACGGTACTAATTAGTGAAGCTCAAGAGAGAGAGATACATAAGTTACTTCCACAAACCCATAGTCCAGAGGTGGACTACTCCCTCTTCATCATGGAGACGGTGGAGAAGTCGTTGGAGAAGATGGAGACCACGCCGGCAGCGCCCCGCCGGAGTTTTCCCCCTCCAATCTGCAACTCCAGGTCTCTGTTTCGGTGTTTCTGTGTTTCTGCGGCGCTCCTTCCAGAGAACGTCGGGGGACTATTTTTATAGGGTTTTAGGTCAAAACGAGTCGGTGGAGGAAAGATCGACGGCAACGGAGCTCCGAGGCCAAAAGGGGGGTCCCACGCGGCCAGGTACTGGCCGCGTGGGCCCACTCATCTGGCCCTCGGGCCTCCGCTTGTTTGCTTCCTTCGCTCCCACGCTTTGTTCCTTCCAAAAACTGATGCTCGTAAATTTCCAGGTCATTTGGACGTCGTTTGGGTCCCTGAAACATTAAAATATAGAAATAGGGTTTTCTGCCTGCGCAGGGTTAATTCCATAAAAATAGGAAACATATCAAATATTCCCAAAATCATTATAAAACAGTGATATAACCCTTATATGATGCAAATATGACTGGAATATAAGTAAAATAATGCAAAGTTCATGTATGCATTTTACATGCATCAACATCCCCAAGCTTAACCTATACTCGTCCTCGAGTATGAAGGTGATAAAACTAACATGGACTTTGCAATTTAATACTATCAATGGATATCAAAGATGATTACTATTGCTACATAGAGTCAAATGATTCATTCTTAAAAGGAGTAGCAATATGCAAGATAGTTTATGAAGTGATATCAAGTATTCAATGCAAGGATGTTCAATGATAATTCACAAAGTGTAACATAAGAGAAGAAGTACTATGGACCACATGTATGCATAATGATAAGTAAGAACATCCTACAATGGTCATAGAGTATTGATGAAAATCTGAATATAAAAGGTGGACACTTTGGAAAGATATATATATGAGTAGAGGTAAAGCATGAATAAATTTCATCTAACTTCTGAACTTCTCTACTTAAGTAATGATTGTAATATGGTAATCCTTGGTGTCAAGCTCTCATTCCCCTATCATAGCATCTTGAATGATTAAGTTTAAAGTGAAAGCAAATACGAGTAGTGTGCTTGACAAAGTACAGGTTGAAAGTCTCATGCCCCTTGAATACAAGTACCTACTCCATGTGTTACTCAACTTGGAAACAAAGCAAGTTCAAGTTAAATATCATTGTAAGTAATAATAGTATCATTAAGAGCGTCAACTGGGGTACCTCTTGTCCCAGGATATGGAACAAGCCCATATCAAAATGACAAGACAAACAAACACAATGAACAATCTCAACACCCTTTTTATTTACCATTAGATAGCTTTTTATTGTAAGGTGTATCACAGAAGGTTCACCATAGCATGTAAGTAAATTTCCACCATGAATGATGCATGGCTTAGATTAGCGGCCCAGGCGTCTCTCTAACCATTTATACAAACTCATTTAAACTCACTTCATTTCCACATTTATTTCACCCATGGTAAGCATCCATAAACAAAAGTACATGATATCAACTAAATGAGATGAAGTGCATGTTGAAAGCTTGCCATGTGACAGCACATATGAGCTAACTCTCAACCAAAGACATTTGTCAAGCCACAACATCATAATTTTAATCACAATGGGTCATATTTTATTTATGCAATGAAAGTAAAGTGTGCATCAAGTTCGAGAGAGCTCTATAACCAACTTTTCCCATAACAATAACAACATAAGCATTTTCATTCAGAGGTATAGATAACACAAATATCATGATAAACATACTCGGAATAGCATAAAGCTAATAGGTAGATATGGTGGACTCACTGGAAAAACTTTGGTTGAAGGTGTTGGAAACAAGTTTTTGCTTGTTGGAATTTTTGGGCTAGCAAGAGGGAGAAAGTTGACCATCTAAATGCATGCATGAGTGTCCATAGAACTAACTAATCCATGTTAAACAAGGTAAATAACATTTAGCATCAAAACATGAATAAAAGATAGCTCTTGATAAAATACTTGCAAATTATTACTCATTAACAAGCTCATGAATCATGCAACTATATGTATCTTTTAAAATAACTCAACATCCCTTTTCCCAATCTTATAATAGCATCCAACATAATTCAACCCAAATTTCCAGTAGCTCTCTCATATATAAATGATAGTGTGGTGGTCTCACAAAATAAAAATCAAACCTAAACAAACAAAAAGACGCTCCAAGTTTATGCGATAAAGTGTTTCGATCGAAAAACAGAAGTTAGACGTGTGCAAACCGAGAGTGTGTAGGTCCAGTGGGGTTGTCTTCACATCCCCAAGCTTATGGTCTTCACCATCCTTGGATAGCTCTTGGTGCATCTCCTCTAATCCCTGTGAAAAAACTTCAAAACACCGTTTCTCCCATTTCTTTTCTGTGGGGGCATTAGTAGTGATAAACAAATAGATTTCTTGCTGCATATAATCCTTAACAAAAATTCATATGAATGTCCAGAAAGTGTATAATGTTGTATGCCTACTCATAAACTCAATTGGATCAAAAAGATTCATGTTAAAAGTTCTAAGCATGCATCAAACAAAATGGGACAGAATCTGTCCAGAAAAACAGCAGCAGCTAAACGTATTTTTCTACCCTACTTAACTTTGTCGAAAATTCCGAAAAATTCATGCATACAGAGGATGAAAAGTTGCAACTACAGTTCAAATATGAGCTCATTCGGAGTTACAGAATAAGAATTAAAAATCATACCGTGCACAGATTCGTGCAGGAATAAAATCTCCGAACGCTATAAGCAACTTTTCAACCAAAATGAGTAAAACTTGGCACTTTATTAAAAATTCCAGAAACTAAACTAAACACTAAGTCTCTTGTTACAGCAAGAGGACACAAAGAAAATCACAAATAAAAACAACCGGGTTGCCTCCCGTAAAGCGCTTTCTTTATAGCCATATAGCTAGGCTTCTTACTTGATGTTTATTGTGGACGAAGCTCATGAGGGAGCTTGAACTTTGGTGTGTCCCTCTTCCTTGGGAAGTGTTCCATGCACTTCTTGTGTGGAAACTGAAACTTCACATTCCCTTCTTTTGAATCAATGATAGCACCTGTAGTACGAAGAAAAGGTCTTCCAAGAATAATTGGACTAGAGGTTTTATTCCCCATATCCATGATTAGAAAATCAACAGGCACAAATGTCATATGTAACTCTACCATAACATCACTTACTTTCCTAAAGCATGTTTAATGGAATCATCAGCAAGTGCAAGTTCAATAGAGCATTTTTCAAGATTTTTCAATTCAAGTACTTCATATAGTTCTTTAGATAAAACAGAGACACTAGATCCTAGATCAAGTATAGCATGGTGTGTCTCTTTTCCAATGGTTACTAGGACTTTGGGAATCCATATCCCCAAGCTTAGGTGGTATCATAGCCTCTTGGTTGTACCTAGCAATCTTTTCTTTAACACATGATTAGCAATATAAGAACCAAAACCAGCTTGGTTAGTTGATGGAAGGATCACTTGCAAATTTTTGTAAGATAGATATTAATTCATGCAAGCTACAATTCTCTAAGTCAAGCAATGGTTCCTTGACTTCACTAAGCATTTTAACTTCTCAACTTTCTCTCTTTCATTACCATAATAGTTTCCTTAGCAATTCTCTCTTGCTCATGAATATGTTCCCAAGATTTATTTATAACCTCTTGACAATATTTAATTGTTTCCTCATGTTTTTGAGCTATAATGGTGTTCTTTAATGAGGAAACTTCCTTAGTGAGCTGATCTACCCTTTCAAACAAAGAGTCTTGTTTTTCAAACTTAGATATAAATTCCTTATTAAGCTCCTTTTGAGTAGATATAAATGATCTAATGGTGTTTTCCAAATCACTAGAAACATTACCACTAGTATATTTGTTTGGCACATATGGGGGTTTATTATAAGAGTTATAATTGTTGTTACCATACCCATTATTACCATAGTTCCTAATGAAGTTGACATCAATATTTTCAGGATTATTACCAACTAGTTCTTGCAAAGGCACATTTTCAATATTTTGTTTATTAATGAAAGCAAGAATAGTATCCATTTTAGATGACAAATCATTTGTTTCTTCTATGGAGTTCACTTTCTTAGAAGGATTAGGTGCTCTATCAGTATGCCATTGACTATAGTTTTGCAAAATACTTTCCAATATGTTCTTAGCTTCTACTATAGTTTTTCCCATAAAAGCACCTCCAGCAGCAGAATCAAGAATATTTCTAGACATGTAATTTAGACCATTGTAAAAAGAGTGTAATATGGTCCATTCGTTGACCCCATGTGATGGACAAGTTCTAAGCATAAGTTTAATCCTATCCCAAGCCATAGCAACATGTTCATTTTCATTTTGCCTAAAAGAAAGAATGTTGTTTCTATTTTGCAAAATTTTAACAGGAGGATAGTATTTCTTAATGAAAGCTTCTTTTAAATCATCCCAAGTTTTAATGCTATCAATAGGTAATGAATGCAGCCACTCTTTAGCTTTTCCTCTAAGTGAGAAAGGAAATAACTTCAGTTTTAGAATATCACTTTCCACATTTTTAAATTTCTGCATGTCACATATTTCAACAAAATCATGAAGATGCATAGAGGCATCCTCCATAGCACTACCGCCAAATTGTTCCCTAGTTATCAAGTTCAACAAACTAGGACTTACTTCATAACTATCAGCATTTATCTTAGGTGTGGCAATGGGCCTAGCAATAAATTGATCATTTGGAGTGTTTGTGTAATCACACAACTTAGTTCTTTCTCCCATTTTAGCAAGTTTTTATGTGTTTTTTAATTTTTTATGCAAAACTGAAAATAAATATGCAAACCGAAATAACAAATAGACAATGACAAAACAAGATAAATTGCTTTGAAGGTAAAGATGGATAAGATGATGCTCACGTAGGTGCAACCTCCCCAAGCTTAGGTGTTAGCACAAGTTGGTGATGAAGTTGACTTGGTGAGATATCCTTGGATAAACCTTTCAGCAATGATTCCCCGGCAACGGCGCCAGAAAACACTTGTGAGCGCTAGTTGACGAGGGAATATTGCTGTTGCTTCTATCCCCGGCAACGGCGCCAGAAAACAGTCTTGATGGCCCTTCACGTAGTTACCTGCGTGAAAAGTAAATGGGTTAGGTTGAGACTCCAAGTGCAGAGTGTGTAGTAAGTGGAAGACGTGTTTTCCCCACGAGGGTGACTCGAGGGTTTAATATCGAACTCTCGGGGAATCAGTAGTGAAGATTTATCTTTCCTATCCTTCTTTTGGTTACCTACAAAACAAAGTAAATGTTTTGGTCCTCAACCTCACCTAGTGGTTGTCAAGCACAAGGTGTGAGAATGATATCAAGATAATATGCAATGCAAACAAGAAATAAATATGCAATGGTGGTAAATAAATATGCAAGGATGGTGGTAGCAATGATAAATGATATTTTTGGGTTTTATATGATGAATGCAAGATGTAAAAGTGTTTTTGTATTTTCGGATTTAAATGGCAGAAAATGGAAAAGTGGTAAAAGTGGTTGGAAAGGTGTTTCTTATGATTAAAAATGGACCGGGGTTCATGGTTTCACAAATGCACTCTCTCTTTAATAAAGTGGTAGACAATGGAACACTAGAGTTGACATATGAGATTGCAACACAACAGTTTAATGACAAGTTATAATTATATGGGCATCACGTCCTAACATAGAGACCTTTTGGTTATTAGTCTCTCTTATACTCCACCAAGATGCGAACTAAATCATAACACCTCAGTAATTAAGATAACTCAGAGTATAGCAATAAGTATCATGACATGAAGTTAAAATAAGAACATGCTAGATCTAGTCATGGAGTAGTGGCAATGGTCACACCCACATCTCCGGTAGCATGGTATTTCTTTTTATCCCTAGTGAGGCAACAAAGTAAGGTAGAGATACCCAAGTGGATCGCAGAACTTTCTCTCACGTTCACTGCACTAGCCACCCCCCGTTACTCCAACTAATGCACACGTTCCCCCTCACACGCTCTCATAAACATGCTTGATCATGACAAGTAAATAAGAACGGGGTACATAATATGCATCTACTTTCATAACTGAAACAAAACCATTGCAATCTCAAACATATATTAACTCATAAAAAGATCCACCACAAAGGTATTACATAGATGACCGTAATCATGTTCAGCAGCTCATACGGTACTAATTAGTGAAGCTCAAGAGAGAGAGATACATAAGTTACTTCCACAAACCCATAGTCCAGAGGTGGACTACTCCCTCTTCATCATGGAGACGGTGGAGAAGTCGTTGGAGAAGATGGAGACCACGCCGGCAGCGCCCCGCCGGAGTTTTCCCCTCCAATCTGCAACTCCAGGTCTCTGTTTCGGTGTTTCTGTGTTTCTGCGGCGCTCCTTCCAAGAACGTCGGGGGACTATTTTTATAGGTGGTTTTAGGTCAAAACGAGTCGGTGGAGGAAAGATCGACGGCAACGGAGCTCCGAGGGCCAAAAGGGGGGTCCCACGCGGCCCATGTACCTGTAACATCCTGAAATTTAGCCTTTCAAAAATTTCTTTAAAAATTTATTCTTGAAATTGGGATTTAATTATCCCTTGATTTGGTTGCCCTTTTAAAATTTTCGACCATTTACGAAACCTTGTCCAAGTTTGGGATCTTATGTTTTGAATTCTCTCCCACTTGGCAAATTTGTTGTTGGCTCATTTCACCCAAAAATATTATTTCTATATTTCCTTTATTTTAATTACCAAAATCCCTTTATTGGGACTTTACAAAGGAAGTACCCTAAATATCTTTCCTAAAATTTTGCAAAAATTAGGGGATGACCCCTGGCAATACATAGCCCAAATATACAAAAACATTTGATACCTTGTTTACAAAATTTTGGAGTAACTCCCCACTTTAGTTTCTGCCTATTTCTTCTTTATTTTCAAAGTGCAAAGCAAATGTTCTCTTCCTTGTGATCCAAGACCCTAGACACAACCCATAGGAGTACACACACCTCAGGGAATTTTATGGAACCATTTCCATTCCATTTCCTTCATCAAAACCAAAATTTCCTCTTTTGACCAGTATGGTTTTTCCAAAATTTCCTATAGCCCAACTTTCGAATTGGACCAAACTCTAGCCAGGGAAGTTGAAGCTTATCACATTTGGCTCACAGAGATCAAAACCACACTCGATTTGGAGTAGGGAGCTGCGAGATATGGGTCGATGACCGCTTCTGGCATGCTTGCACAGTGGTGACCACTGTCACCACGGTCGAACACCTGGCCGAGCGGCGCCGCCGCGTTCCGCTCGTCGCCGTGCAGCCTCCCTTCGCCTCTCCCGCGCCCAGCCAGCCCCCCCCCCCCCCCCCCCCCCCGCCCTTCCTCGCTTCTCCTGCCTCCACGCGTTGCCAGAGACGCCGCCGTCCGCTAGCCTCGCCGCGGCTAGACGACGCGCCGCGCAGCACAGTGGCTGTTGTGGCCGCGTGTCGGCAGCTCTCGCACGCGCAAACCGTCCCCCCCCCTCCCCTGTGTGTCCGTGGAGCTCCCCTCCACCCGCTGCCGCCGCCAGCTAGCCGACGCGCCGCTGCTACACCATCACCGCGCCGCCCGTCGACACGCCACGGCCGCCAGAACCTCCCCTCCGCCTGCAAGTGCCACGCCACCCCGAGCCTCTCCACGGGAGCGCCATCTTCGTCGTCCAGCTCATCCACTCCACACGCACGACGCCGCACCGACGCTACACCGACGACGCCGAGTCCGCTCCGCCACATCTCCGGGACACCGCATCCATGCCCGTGACGGCCACCACCTCCTCCCCTCGCTATAAGTAGGCTACCCCGGCAACCCAGAGCACCACACCACCTCCCTCTCACTCCCAGTCGCCCTCCCCTCGAGCTCGCATCCCGTAGAGCAGCCCATCGCCGGAATCGACCTCGCCCGAGCCGCACGGGCTCCGTTCGAATTCTCCACCGTAGAGGCCCCCCTAATCGATTCCTCCCACCCACAGCCCCCTTAGGTCATGGCGAGCCTCCAGCAGCCCTCACCGGAGTAGAAGGTGGCCGGAGTCGTCGTGCTCATCATCGACACATCGCTGCCGCCGCGGCCGTGGAGCTCCGTCCACACTAGGCCTCCCCAGCATCGACAAGTACGCCGACGAGCTTCGCCAAGCCTCCCCGAGCCGCCCAGCACCCTCTCCCTCGCCTCCCCTGCCCCCTAGCCGCCGGGAAACCTCGCCGGTGAGTTCGCCGGCGGTGAACAGTGCCGTTTTTCTATTTTTCCAGAGAATAACGGTTCGAGCACAGTAACTGTGGTCCCACTGTCAGGTTTTTAAACTTTTAGGGTTTTTCTATTTTCTGTTTTAATAAATGGCAGAACTTTAAAAGCCCATATCTCACTCAAAAATTATCAAAAAAATATGAATCTTTTTTTGATAGCTTTGTTTTCAAAATGTCTGTCAAATGACGTCAAAAGTATTTCATTTGGAGTTCATTTGCTTGATCGTTTGTTCGATGCCGTAGGAAGAGTTTTAATACCGCTTTATTCTTTAAATAGATCCAAACTTCTCCAACGAAGTTGCAGTCGAACCCGAACCCTACCCCTCTACTGAAGGCAAGCCACCAACCCAATTTCAAACTTGGTCGAACTTAGGAAATATTTTGACTGTTGAATTAATATCTGTTGCACCTCACATGCCATATTGCATTTTAAATTGTTGCACTACCTTATAGTTGCTTATCTGTGCATCACTCCCGTTCCCTAGACAATGGCCGGAGGAACCGCCTCAGTCGAAGGAATGGGGGAAATATTACAACTGTGCGTCTCGCGCTTGCGGGGCTTTGTTTGCTTTTTCCTCTTCGCCGAGGTGAGGAGCGGACGAATGTCGTCTTATGATCCTCGGAGTTGGGGGCATTTGCCAAAAGGAGTTATTTGCTTCTTGTCCCTCCGTCAAACGTGGTTGGCGTAAGCTACCTGGACTGCGACGCTTGGGACGCTGACTTTCCATTTGGTTCTTTTTGCCGAGATTGCTGACACCACGTCGAAATAACCCTCGAGTGGAATGGATGCTCTCTCATTCTTATGAGTGCTTTTCGGTTCATTCTTTACGATGACCACCGGCTGGAGGAACCGCCACGGTTATCCGTTTGAAACACTATGTTATTTATTCTGTGAACACTAACCCCTGGTGACACCGGCCGGAGGAACCGCCATAGTCACCGGGTATTATTATTGTTATGTTACCTGCAAGTGATATGTTTATTGTGCTGTTATTGTTATGTGGTTACCTTGTGTTACTTTGTTAATGTTGATGTCTGTAATCAACAAAATGACTAAGAAGATAATCACCTCCCTCGACTAGATTGAGTCACATAGTGCCACTCACCAAACACAATCAGCACAACCATGCGTCGTCCGTGTGGGCGGACCATGGCCGGGTATTTTATCAGCCTCCTTTGATGCCACCTCTTTGGCAAGTCTAGTCGGTTACCATAGTTGGTCGGGGCTAGGCTTGCGAAGGTTCCGGAGCTAGGCGTCGCTCATGGGTTGGGGACGTGCCGGATTCACTTCTGCATAAGGCATAGAGTTATGTCGGTGGCTATACAGGGAGTGTCTTGGTAGAGTAAACGTCTGTGGAAGTATGGGTTTGTGCTGCCGCCATGGTTGGTTCTAGTACTTCGGTACCGGCGGTACAAGCCTAGACTTCAGCGTGTGGATAAAAGTTGCAACCTCTCGAGAGTGTAAATCTGGATGTCTAGCCTTGTCCCTGGGTTATGGGACGTTGTTTGGGTCAAGTCACGCTATGAGTCAGTCCTGTCGAATATGGAGAAATAATAAATGTGAAACCCAACCCCAAAGCCAGAGTTGGCTGGAAATGGTAGCCATAGTTGGCTGGAATGACAGCCAGAGTTGGCTAAATTAAGCCAGAGTTGGCTAGAGGCTTGAAAGCCTAAATGTTGTTGGACGAGAAACGTGATCTCATTCTAGCAACAACGAGACTCCCCTACCAAGGTAAGTAGGTAAGTTATGTCCAACCGTTTAGCTTGGACTCGCACTTCTAAACCCAAACTGATGCCATGTTACTTTCTGAACCATGCCATGCCATATAGATAGACCTTGTTTGTTTTTGGGCTGATGTCTTGCGAGTACTTCAAGTACTTACCTGGCTTTTCATGTGGCCAGACCCTGCTGACCCGTCGCCGAGTACCCGCTCTATGAGAACTAGGAACCCGTGTCCCAGGCAGGACCCTGTGGAATAAGGCCGCTGTCGCCACGCTACTATCTTCGCTTCCGCTACGACTTCCGCTAGAGGCTCGATGTTAGAAAAATAATGTACATACTGTTGTGTGCGCCTGTTGCGCAAGAGCTGGAGCCTCACCCGTGTTGTAACCTTGTATTTGTTCGAACTCGAAGCCTTATGAATATATTTGGTTTTGCCTTTGTTTATCAAGCTGTCATATATCCAGTGTTTCTGGGACTGGTATATGGGGTAACTCGATCATCTGGATCGGGGTGCCACAGAGCTTGGTATCAGAGCCTAACTGCCTGTAGGATACCCTAGTTCTTGGACGACGTAGAATAAAACTTGTTGTGTTGACAACTTTTTCCCGATGTTTCTCTGTCTGTTTGTGCTTTAAAACTTAACGCTCACTTTATTTGAATTCTGTCTCTGTCACAGATGGCAGAGTTGCTCGCCGAGACTACCGCCGTGCACGTTCCCGGTTTTCCGCAGTTTCTTCGGGAGATCTGGGACCACCTCTACCCAGGCGCACCTCCCCCGACCTACCACGTGTACCACAACCGTCTCGACAGGGTCACCTCGGAGTTCACCGCCACCGTCCGCTTGCGCCGGAGCCCGTGTCCGCAGGGATCGAGCACGCCCTCACCTCCGGTGTCTCTGCTCAGGCGTCTCGAGCCATACAGGAGGCTGCAGGAGACGCCATCCTCTTTCTTCGCACCTTCGATCCCGTCATGAAGCAGTGCACCCGTTACGCCTACTTCCCGAGGTTAGCTTTAGACAACGGGGACATCCTCTTTCCCAACCCAGGAGACCCCAGCTCACCTCTCTCCGCCCTTCTTCAGTACACCACCTATCTCCACCAGTACCTCCACACCACCCTTCTCCAGTTTGCCTCGCTTCGCGCCAACGTGGCCTTGGCCGAGTGACGCGAGCTCGGTCCGGCACTTCTAGTCGCCCACCTCGTCTCCCCACCTTTAGGCAGAGTTCCCTCGAGCAGCTTAGGAGGGGGATTGCCCGCTCTCCCCGTCTCCCACTCCGACGCCACCTTCCCGCACTCGTAGCAGCGCCGCTCACTACTACGCACGCTTCACTCCCGTTCGGTCTCAGCGTCGTCGCGTCCAGGCGGCCGAGCCACAGAGTTACTCCGGAGACTCCCGCGACACCGCTTCACCCGACTACAGCCCCGCGGAGGAGCCCCTCGACACCGCCACGCCAGCGACACCCCTCGAGATGGAGTTCTAGACGCTCGGAGACGACATCGCTTAGTGTACTATACCTTCCGATGTATCGCGTGCTTGAATAATGTAGTGGTAGGGTTGTATCCTGCATCTTGTACCGAGTGCTTTGTATCTCGCATCTTGTATCATGTATCCTGTACGGGTAGCTTGTACCTTTACTTTGCATCTTTTGTAAAATAGCGAGTGCTTGAATCTTGTAACCCCATCATCCATTGTATAACATCATACTTGTTGTTGTTTTTGCAAACCGTGTTACCATTTGGTTTTTCTTGGATGTTACACTTTTCCCCCATGTGGATGCTCATGATACGCGCCACCACGTTCAACTATTCAGGATGAGGCCCAATAGCGGTGCGAGTGGCAGCCAAGAAACCCCGGTTCGTCGTTCCGCACGACAAGCTGGCGAGGATCCCGAGCCCCCGCAACCACCGCCTCCTCCACCAAATCAGGAACCAAGCCCAAGTCAGTTTATGATGATGATGGATGAACGCCACAACCAGCATCTGACACAGATCATGAGAGAGTTTGGCACGTACATGCAAGCCCGTAATGCTCCACCCCCAGGCCGCTCAAAGCTGCAAGACTTCCAGCGCACACAACCGCCCAAGTTCGCGTATGCTGATGACCCACTTGAGGCTGATGATTGGCTCCGCCTATGGGAAAGAAACTGGAGCTCGCTCGCGTGGACGAGCAAGACCAGGTGCCCTTCGCTACCCACTACCTTGAAGGCCCTGCCAGCGTTTGGTGGGACAACCAAAAGGACGCCAGAGGCGATGGACCCCCTGTCACTTGGGCAGAATTTCAGGAAGCATTCCGCAGGGCCTACATCCCTCAAGCCTCATAAAAATGAAACAGCAGGAATTTCTGGCACTTACTCAAGGCAGCAAGTCCATCAGCGAATATCTGACCAAGTTCAACAACCTTGCTCGCTATGCACCTGAGGACATCAACACAGAAGAAAAGAAGAAAGACAGGTTCCTTCATGGGATGCATCAGACCATAAAAACTCAGCTCAGTGTTCTGCAGTTTCCAGATTTCAGTCCATGATCAACACGGCACTGATTTCAGAGAAGGAGCACCGCTCAATTTATGACTCCCACAAACGGAAGTTCGAGCCCCGTAAGAACCAGCATGAAGGAGGTTCTTCAAAACCACGCCCATGGCAGCCCAACAACCGGATCTCAACACCTCAGAACACCTGGAATCAACCCAGGAAGGATGGATACCCCGGGAAGGATTCTACCACAAGCGCCCACTCGTGGATGATTGTAAGAGGGAGAACTCCTGCTTCAAGTGCGGCAAGACAGGACACTACATCAAGGATTGCCCACAACGGCAACAATAACAACTCCGGCAACAACCACCCTGCCTGCGATCAAGCCACCTCAAGTTGCCCGTGTCCACCACATGTCAGCAGAGGAAGCATATGAAGCTTCAGACGTAGTGCTTGGTACGTGTACTATCAACACTAAACCCGCGCTGATTTTATTCGATTCTGGAGCTTCCCACTCTTTCATCTCGAAGGATTTTGTTGCCAAACACCGCTTTTCCGTTTCCCCTTTGGGCCATCTTTTGGTGATACAAACCCCCGCCTCTGAGATGAAAACAAACACCATGTGTCAAGATCTGACAATCAGCATCAATCAAGTGAAATTTCCCGCTCAGCTCAGCACTCTCAATGTGCCCGGCCTCGACGCCATCCTGGGTATGGATTGGTTAGTTCAGCATGCAGCTCAGATCGACTGTGCAACCAGGGCAGTTACTCTCACCAACCCGGAAGGCATACGAACCACTTATGTGCCAAATAAGCCTCACCAGATAAATGCGAAGATGTTTCTTGCTCAAGCCCCGGAGATAGGGGAAGTGTACGTAGTCAGTGAATACCCGGATGTTTTTCCAGATGAATTACCCGGAATGCCCCCTGATCGTGATATTGAATTTGCTATTGAAGTAATACCGGGAACAAACCCAATATTCAAGAAACACTACCGTATGACAAGTCCCGAGCTAGTGGAACTGAAGAAACAGCTTGACGAATTGATTCAGAAAAAGTTCATCCGCCCAAGCATTTCACCTTGGGGATCACCGGTTTTGTTTGCAAAGAAGAGCGATGGTACCCTCCGATTATGTATTGACTATCGTGCTCTCAACGATGTCACCATCAAGAACAAGTACCCACTCCCGAGAATCAATGATTTATTCGACCAACTACGTGGTGCCCGAGTATTCTCCAAGATTGATCTCCGCACATGATACTATCAGCTGAAGATTCGAGAAAGTGATATACCCAAGACCGCCTTTACTACCAGATATGGACTATATGAATGCACAGTTATGTCCTTCGGCCTGACCAATGCTCCAGCCTACTTCATGGGCATGATGAACAAGGTATTCATGGAGTATCTCGACAAGTTTGTTGTGGTGTTTATCGACGACATCCTCATCTACTCCAAAAATGAGGAGGAGCACGCCGAACACCTCAGGTTGGTTCTGGAAGGTTACGTGAGCAACAACTTTATGCCAAGTACAGCAAATGCCAGTTCTGGTTAAAGGAGGTGGAATTCCTAGGACATGTATTATCTGGAGCCGGTGTGGCTGTAAACCCCAACAAGATCTCCGATGTGTTAAACTGGAAGACTCCCACCAATGTGTCAGAAATCAGGAGCTTCCTAGGGTTGGCTGGTTACTACCGAAGATTTATTGAAAACTTTTCCAAGATAGCCAAGCCCATGACGGAATTATTGAAGAAGAACCGCAAGTATGCCTGGACAGATGAGTGTGAGGAAAGTTTCAACGAGTTAAAGACCCGGTTAACCACCGCCCCGATTCTGGTGTTGCCTGATGATGCCAAGGATTTTACCGTATACTGTGATGCCTGCAGAAATGGGCTAGGGGCCGTACTCATGCAAGAAGGAAAGGTCATCGCATATGTGTCAAGGCAACTCAAGACCCACGAGCTCAACTATCCCACCCACGACTTGGAGTTAGCTGCCGTCATTCTCGCCCTGAAGACTTGGCGACATCACCTTATTGGTCGAAGATGCGAGATCTACACTGATCACAAAAGCTTGAAGTACATCTTCACCCAGCCTGATCTCAACCTAAGGCAAAGGAGATGGCTAGAGGTGATCAAGGACTACGACCTCGGAATTCATTACCATCCAGGGAAGGCCAACGTGGTAGCAAATGCCCTGAGCAGGAAGCCCCCTAAAATCCGGCCAAGTCTGGAGAAAGAATTCGCGAAGCTAAACTTGTGCGTGGGAAACAAGGCCTATTTAAGCACCTTGGAGGTAAAGCCAGACCTGGAGGGAGAGATAAGGACCGAGCAGGCCAACGACCCCGGCCTAGGCAAGATCAAGCCCAAGATACCGCTAGGCCAGGCCAAGGAATTCTCCCTGGACAGCCAAGGAGTACTCCGCTTCGGTACCCGCCTTTGTGTATGTAACATCCCAAATTTTTCAAAAATTTGAAAAATCAGAAAAATCAAAAACTTTTTGAAAATATAATATTTTGTTTTGAGAAAACAAAATCATGCATGCATTCATCATCTACTTGGTTTGTTTGCATTTAAAGTTTTCAAAAAGTTGGAACTCTATTCCAACTTTACACCTATTTGAGAAAGTTTATAAATGAGCCTTATTATGCTCTATACAATATTTTGGTTTTTCTATGATTTTATTTGTTCTATATTAAAATGTTGGTTTTGATTTGATTATAATTATTTGAAAAAAAAAGTTTATATAAGTTAATTTCAATATCTACATTTGTGGTATTTTATTTGGTTTTAATAAGCCACAAATAATTTTTATTCAAAACCCTAATTTAAATTAACATAAAGTGTCAATCAAGTAAATATGCAATTTTCTAAATTGGTATTTTAGAAAGATATTATAAAAAGTGTGCTTGAATATTTTAAATAACAGATAATATTATTTCTAAATTTTACAAATTGGTTTGAATCTTTTTAAAGGTTTATTTCAAAAGTTATAAAAGAATTCAGGAATAAGAAAAGGAGTTAGAAAAAAAAAGAAAAGGAAATGGGCCACCTGCCCGAAGCGAGCCAGGCAGCCCAGCCCAACTAAGGTCCTCTTCCTCGCGCGCGCAGTAGCCCAACAGCAGCCCAGCCCGCACTCCCTCTCCTTCTCTCACTGACCACCCGGCCCCACCAGTCAGCACCGACACCTTCTTCTTCCCCGTCCACAAATCACGCGTTCGACATGGCAGGAGACAGCCCGGCGATCCCCTCTTCAATACGGCGTTTAAAGCCGCGATTCTTGCTTCCGTCCGCGTCTACTTAAGACCCTCTCCCTCCTCTTCTTTTTGCCCCAAGAACCACAAACCGAGAGCCCCTAGGCTGCTCGATTTCTTCCTCAAAAATCCGCCACGGCCGCCGGCGACGACCTCCATTTCCGGCGAGTCCAGGACACCCCGAGCCCCCTCTCTTCTTCCATTCTCCTTCCTTCATCGTGGCGAACCTTCCTGACATGTTCTGGCATTTTATTTCGTGTTGTTTTGAGCAGTTCTTGGTCGACCCAACGCTGCCGTCCGCTTCTCCGACTCCGGCGAGCGATTCCCGGCGGGCCAGAGCACTTCGACGCCGTCAACCTCGCCATCAACCTCGCCACCTCGCCCAGCATCGCGTGGTATGAGCCTCGTGTCCCGCCCCCTCTCTTTTCGCGATGCTGCTCGACGCCGGCCATGGCTCCGCCGTAACCGGAGCAACTCCGGCGACCTAGCGCCGCTCACGTAGATGTTTTCGATCTGGGCCGTTAGATCTAATCCGTACGGCTAGGATTAGATCGTTGAATCGAAGGGGTATCGGCGAATCAGGAGACGCCACGTCAACGCACAGTCAGCAGCATCGTCAGCGCCACGTCAAGCCTCGTCAGCCAGTCAACGCCTCGTCAGCGCCAGCGTGGAAAGCGAATTTCTCAATTTTATTTTATTTGACAGTTTTGCAGAAAAACCCCTAGAACTTAGTTTTATCATTACTTTTTCTCTGTTTATCCAAATTCAAATATTTTTATATATTTGGAATCCTTAGAACCAGTAGAAACTTTTGGCCGTATTACTTTCCTATTTTGTCAAACTTAAATTATTCAAATTTCAAATTGAGAAATTTGAGTATTTTTGACATAACTTTAGTTTAAAAATAGCTTTTTGAGTGAATCCAATTGCATTGGATTTGTTTAGTTGCCCTCTGTCCAATAGTATATTTTCTAATTTTTGAATATGTGTTTAACTACAGAATACTTTTAAGTTGTGTTAATAACCTTTTGTTGCCCAAATAATGTTTAACTTGGTTATTAAAAATTAAATAAAACCTTGCCACTTTTTCATGCATAGAGAAATAACTTAAAACAGTATATAAATTTTTTGTTGCATTGCACACATACATGCATGACTTAGTATTTTTAGAAGAGTTGGGTTGCACTTAGAAACACTTAGTAAAATTCTTGCATCTCATAATTGTCATATTTTCCTTAGAAATTTTGGAATGCTTGTATGTTTATTTGTGGTGTTTCTATGTGTTAGAATTTTCGGAGAGAAACGAAGACTATTGCAACTGCTACTCCTGCTCTCCTTGTTGCCAAGGCAAGTGGCACCATTCATAAATTTCCTAAGTATTTTATCTATGCATGAGTAGTTTATTTTCCTTAAGCATGTGTAGGACTTAGTAGTTTTGCTATGCAAGACATGTTTAGAATTTCCCTACTCCTATGTGTCTAGGTACCTATGAAATAACTTAGTAGAAATATTGATGCTAAGCAATTGATGATTTTTTTTTATAAAATGTTAAGTGGCTACTTAGGACCATGGCCATGGGGTTTTCACTTAAGATAGTTTTCACTATACTTAGGACCATGGTATGTGGGGGTTTTCACCTGAGAGTACACATCTACTATGTTAATGAATCACCTGGGTGGAATTGGTTGTTTGGTTTATGTTGAGTGGCTACTCAGGACCATGTCCATGGGGTTTTTACTTAAGATAGTTTCCACTATACTTAGGACCATGGTATGTGGGGGTTTTTACCTGAGAGTACACTTGTGGACGGCCACCCAGGAACAAAGGGATATGAGGAAAGTGAAGAACTCCAAGTGAAGAACTCTAAGTGAAGGTTGCAGCTGATCAAGGACATCAACGGAGGAATCCCAACATTCAAATTTCTCAAATAAAATTTTGATAGGTGAACAAGAGTGAACTACTCAGGACCATGTTCATGGGGGTTTTCACTTAAGATAGTTTTCACTATACTTAGGACCATGGTATGTGGGGGGACCTGAGGGTACACTTAGATGGGTGAGCTACTCAGGACCATGTCCATGGGGGTTTTCACCTAAGATAGTTTTCACTATACTTAGGACCATGGTATGTGGGGGTTTTTACCTGAGGGTTCACCTAGGGACGGGCCATCTTTTGGTTCACTGGAGCTTACCAGTGTTACCATTAAAGATGTTGAAATGGTTTTATAAAGTGATAGGATAAAACTGGCTTTATGCAAAATATCCTTTAAACTCCACCAGCCAAATATGCATATAGGTTATTAGAGTTTTTCCACTAAGTGTCCACATAGTGTCACTTGCCAGATCCATTTTATATGGTTCTGACCCACCTTGTTGCAACATTTTTCCTGTTGCAGGATGTTCAGACGATGAGTGAGGTTTCGTATAAGGTTTCGAGTCTACAACCAACATGTTTTCGCCTGTGGCACATGAAGATGATGGAGACTCACTGCTACTTTTATTCCGCTGTGCTAAACTTTGTAAAATGCTAGCCTTGAGCTATGCAATTTGTAATGAATATTGTAAGTCTGGATCATGCGATGTAATAAAATTTGACGCATTTGCATGATATTCATCTTAGACTGTGTGTGCAAATGAATCGATCCAGGGGTTTGCACTATACACAGGGATCTTGCCAATTTTTAAGTGCAGGTCCGCTACAGATGGTATCAGAGCACTGTGTTGCCTGTAGGTTCGAAACCCTAAGTTTGGTTAGAAATAAGAAAGCCCATAGGACAAAAATGTATTTAATATTCGTCTAAAACTTTTCTAAGTCATTCTTGTAACTATCTTAACTAATTGCCTTCTAAGTACATCTTCTCTTGTTTTTAGATGACCAGCCTCATTGAATCCATCAAGAAAGGACCAGTGATGACCATGACTCTACAATGTGAGACTGATTTTCCAAAAGCACTTAAGGATAACATGAAGAGCTTGCGATTTGAAGGAGAAGCAGTATACAAAGGATTTCCTTTCAAGGATGAAGGTCAAGAGTACTGGTGGGTGCAACTCCACATATACAAGAGCAAAGAAGATGACCACAAGACCGAAGGTTGCTGCATGTTCACCAACCCAATACTTCACACATCATTCTTTGATTCAGCAAAAAGTGCAGCATGGAAGGCCATCAAGCACCTTGGAGAAAGACTTCGATTTAGGCTTCACAACACCAGAAGTACCTTGTTGAACTCAAGAAAATAGAGGAGGAACTCGATGCACTCAAGAAGGAGATAGACTAGACCACCTTCTATTAGAATAACGAGATGTGGATGATGTATTGACCTATCAAATTGTGGTATGGCAGTACCCATGTTTTATTTTCGGAACCCCGTGTGTTTGATTTCCTTTCGACTAGACCATGTATCATTCGAAAAGTTAAAGTTGAGCTTGGTTTTATTGTTGTGTTTATGTTAAATGCTTGTATGGGTAGAAATTTTCTCCTAGATCTGTCTATCTTTTACTCATCTATGCTAAAACCACAGATGCCTCCCCGTCGTGCACCTGAAAACAACAACAACAACAACAACAACAACAACAACAACAACAACAACAACAACAACAACAACAACGACAACAACAACTCCGAAGCTATGATGCAACAGTTGATGGCAGCGCAAACTCAGCTGATGACTATGATGGCTCAATTCATGGCCAATCAAAATGGACCACCACCACCTCCCCCTCCCCAAGTGGACAGACTTGCCAGATTCCTGAGGCTTAGGCCTAACAAGTTCTCCGATGCAACGGAGCCAATTGTGGCAGATGACTGACTGCGTTCTGTGCACAAGGATCTGGTGACTTGTGAGTGTACTGGCCCTGAAATGGTAAGGTTTACCACTCATCTGTTGGAAGGACCAGCTGCTCAATGGTGGGAAACTTATCAAATCACCCACCCCCTGGACACTTTGACTTGGGATACCTTCAAGGAAGGCTTTCGTAATGCTCATATCTCCTCGGGCATTATGAACTTGAAGCAAGAAGAGTTCCAAAACCAGAGGCAAGGGAACAAGACACTTAAGGAGTATATGGATGACTTTCATTCATTGTCTCGTTATGCTCCTGAAGACATTGACACTGATGGCAAGAGAAAGGCAAAATTTCTCAAAGGGCTGAGTGACGAGCTGAAGATTCCTTTGTCAGTCGCTTACGCTCCGAACTATCAGGCCCTCCTAGACCAAGCAATTATACTGGAGGATAACATCAAGAAGGCTGAAAACAGGAAGAGGAAGCTGAGTATCAACAAACACCATTCTGAGCCCTCGTTCAAGAAACATTTCTCCCATGATGGTCATCGCCATAGTGGAGGAAGCAACGATAATGGTGGATTCAAGGGAAACAATGGAGACCGCAAGGGAAATGGACATGCTGGCCATAATCATAACAATGGACAACACCGCCCAAATCCCGAGCACAAGGGGGATATCAGCCAAGTGCTTTGCTACAAATGCAAGAACAAGGGCCATTATGCCAATGAGTGCCCAGCAAAGAAGGCCGAAGAAGCTGCCAAGCCGAATCCTTTAGATAAAGGATATGTGAACCATATCCATGTGGAAGGAAACTATAATGAGACTAGTATGGTGAATGGTACGTTCTCAATCAAGTATCCAGTTTGAAGTTTGTTTCACTACACACAAAAATCCTTTTAAGGGTGGTAGCCATACTGTCACAACCTTTTGCTAACCTTCTCGAATCTCGGGGACGAGATTCCTTTTAAGGGTTGTAGTCTGTAACATCCCAAATTTTTCAAAAATTTGAAAAATCAGAAAAATAAAAACTTTTTGAAAATTATAATATTTTGTTTTGAGAAAACAAAATCATGCATGCATTCATCATCTACTTGGTTTGTTTGCATTTAAAGTTTTCAAAAAGTTGGAACTCTATTCCAACTTTACACCTATTTGAGAAAAGTTTATAAATGAGCCTTATTATGCTCTATACAATATTTTGGTTTTTCTATGATTTTATTTGTTCTATATTAAAATGTTGGTTTTGATTTGATTATAATTATTTGAAAAAAAAGTTTATATAAGTTAATTTCAATATCTACATTTGTGGTATTTTATTTGGTTTTAATAAGCCACAAATAATTTTTATTCAAAACCCTAATTTAAATTAACATAAAGTGTCAATCAAGTAAATATGCAATTTTCTAAATTGGTATTTTTGAAAGATATTAGAAAAAGTGTGCTTGAATATTTTAAATAACAGATAATATTATTTCTAAATTTTACAAATTGGTTTCAATCTTTTTAAAGGTTTATTTCAAAAGTTATAAAAGAATTCAGGAATTAGAAAAGGAGTTAGAACAAAAAAAAAGGAAATGGGCCACCTGCCCGAAGCGAGCCAGGCAGCCCAGCCCAACTTCGGTCCTCTTCCTCGCGCGCGCAGCAGCCCATCCCGCACTCCCTCTCCTTCTCTCACTGACCACCCGGCCCCACCAGTCAGCACCGACACCTTCTTCTTCCCCGTCCACAAATCACGCGTTCGACATGGCAGGAGACAGCCCGGCGATCCCCTCTTCAATACGGCGTTTAAAGCCGCGATTCTTGCTTCCGTCCGCGTCTACTTAAGACCCTCTCCCTCCTCTTCTTTTTGCCCCAAGAACCACAAATCGAGAGCCCCTAGGCTGCTCGATTTCTTCCTCAAAAATCCGCCACGGCCGCCGGCGACGACCTCCATTTCCGGCGAGTCCAGGACACCCCGAGCCCCCTCTCTTCTTCCATTCTCCTTCCTTCATCGTGGCGAACCTTCCTGACATGTTCTGGCATTTTATTTCGTGTTGTTTTGAGCAGTTCTTGGTCGACCCGACACTGCCGTCCGCTTCTCCGACTCCGGCGAGCGATTCCCGGCGGGCCAGAGCACTTCGACGCCGTCAACCTCGCCATCAACCTCGCCACCTCGCCTAGCATCGCGTGGTATGAGCCTCGTGTCCCGCCCCCTCTCTTTTCGCGATGTCGCTCGACGCCGGCCATGGCTTCGCCGTAACCGGAGCAACTCCGGCGACCTAGCGCCGCTCACGTAGATGTTTTCGATCTGGGCCGTTAGATCTAATCCATACGGCTAGGATTAGATCGTTGAATCGAAGGGGTATCGGCGAATCAGGAGACGCCACGTCAACGCACAGTCAGCAGCATCGTCAGCGCCACGCCAAGCCTCGTCAACCAGTCAACGCCTCGTCAGCGCCAGCGTGGAAAGCGAATTTCTCAATTTTATTTTATTTGACAGTTTTGCAGAAAAACCCCTAGAACTTAGTTTTATCATTACTTTTTCTCTGTTTATCCAAATTCAAATATTTTTATATATTTGGAATCCTTAGAACCAGTGGAAACTTTTGGCCGTATTACTTTCCTATTTTGTCAAACTTAAATTATTCAAATTTCAAATTGAAAAGTTTGAGTATTTTTGACATAAACTATTTTAAAAATAGCTTTTTGAGTGAATCCAATTGCATTGGATTTGTTTAGTTGCCCTCTGTCCAATAGTATATTTTCTAATTTTTGAATATGTGTTTAACTACAGAATACTTTTAAGTTGTGTTAATAACCTTTTTGTTGCCCAAATAATGTTTAACTTGGTTATTAAAAATTAAATAAAACCTTGCCACTTTTTCATGCATAGAGAAATAACTTAAAACAGTATATAATTTTTTTTGTTGCATTGCACACATACATGCATGACTTAGTATTTTTAGAAGAGTTGGGTTGCACTTAGAAACACTTAGTAAAATTCTTGCATCTCATAATTGTCATATTTTCCTTAGAAATTTTGGAATGCTTGTATGTTTATTTGTGGTGTTTCTATGTGTTAGAATTTTCGGAGAGAAACGAAGACTATTGCAACTGCTACTCCTGCTCTCCTTGTTGCCAAGGCAAGTGGCACAATTCATAAATTTCCTAAGTATTTTATCTATGCACGAGTAGTTTATTTTCCTTAAGCATGTGTAGGACTTAGTAGTTTTGCTATGCAAGACATGTTTAGAATTTCCCTACTCCTATGTGTCTAGGTACCTATGAAATAACTTAGTAGAAATATTAATGCTAAGCAATTGATGATTTTTTTTATAAAATGTTAAGTGGCTACTTAGGACCATGGCCATGGGGGTTTTCACTTAAGATAGTTTTCACTATACTTAGGACCATGGTATGTGGGGGTTTTCACCTGAGAGTACACATCTACTATGTTAATGAATCACCTGGGTGGAATTGGTTGTTTGGTTTATGTTAAGTGGCTACTCAGGACCATGTCCATGGGGGTTTTTACTTAAGATAGTTTCCACTATACTTAGGACCATGGTATGTGGGGGTTTTTTACCTGAGAGTACACTTGTGGACGGCCACCCAGGAACAAAGGGATATTTGGAAAGTGAAGAACTCCAAGTGAAGAACTCTAAGTGAAGGTTGCAGCTGATCAAGGACATCAACGGAGGAATCCAAACATTCAAATTTCTCAAATAAAATTTTGATAGGTGAACAAGAGTGAACTACTCAGGACCATGTTCATGGGGGTTTTCACTTAAGATAGTTTTCACTATACTTAGGACCATGGTATGTGGGGGGTTTTTACCTGAGGGTACACTTAGATGGGTGAGCTACTCAGGACCATGTCCATGGGGGTTTTCACCTAAGATAGTTTTCACTATACTTAGGACCATGGTATGTGGGGGTTTTTACCTGAGGGTGCACCTAGGGACGGGCCATCTTTTGGTTCACTGGAGCTTACCAGTGTTACCATTAAAGATGTTGAAATGGTTTTATAAAGTGATAGGATAAAACTGGCTTTATGCAAAATATCCTTTAAACTCCACCAGCCAAATATGCATATAGGTTATTAGAGTTTTTCCACTAAGTGTCCACATAGTGTCACTTGCCAGATCCATTTTATATGGTTCTGACCCACCTTGTTGCAACATTTTTCCTGTTGCAGGATGTTCAGACGATGAGTGAGGTTTCGTATAAGGTTTTGAGTCTACAACCAACATGTTTTCGCCTGTGGCACATGAAGATGATGGAGACTCACTGCTACTTTTATTCCGTTGTGCTAAACTTTGTAAAATGCTAGCCTTGAGCTACGCAATTTGTAATGAATATTGTAAGTCTGGATCATGCGATGTAATAAAATTTGACGCATTTGCATGATATTCATCTTAGACTGTGTGTGCAAATGAATCGATCCAGGGGTTTGCACTATACACAGGGATCTTGCCAATTTTTAAGTGCAGGTCCGCTACAGTGTACCCTACAAGACCACACCAATACAGCAGATCCTCAGGGAAGCCCACGAGTCTGCCTATTCCATTCACCCGGGAGGCACCAAGATGTACCAAGACTTGAAGCAAACATTCTGGTGGTCCGGTATGAAGAAGGATATCGCCTACTATGTCGCATGCTGCAATGTATGCAACCTAGTGAAGGCCGAGCATCAGAAACCCGCTGGGTATCTCCAACCCCTTAAGATACCTGAGTGGAAATGGGACAACATAAGTATGGATTTCATTGTCGGACTTCCCAAATCCAGCCGAGGGAATGATTCCATCTGGGTCATTGTCGACCGTTTGACGAAGGTATCTCACTTTATCCCCGTCAAGACCACGTACCGCTCGGACCAACTGGCACAACTCTATGTAAACAAGATTGTCAAACTCCATGGAGTCCCGAAGACCATTGTGTCGGATAGGGGTACCCAATTTACCTCCAAATTTTGGACGAGCCTGCATCATGCCATGGGGACAAAGTTATCCTTCAGCACCGCCTATCACCCCCAGACAGACGGTCAAACCGAGCGAGTCAATCAAATATTAGAAGATATGCTCCGCTCGTGTGTGCTCGCCTACGGAGCAGGTTGGGAAGATAGCTTACCGTATGCAGAGTTCTCATACAACAACAACTACCAAGGCAGCCTAAAAATGTCACCCTTTGAAGCACTGTACGGTAGGAAATGCCGAACCCCACTCAACTGGTCCGAAGTTGGAGACCGCAAGATCTTTAGGCCCGATGATTTGCTGGAGGCAGAAAAGCAAGTACGTCTGATTCGAGACCGACTCAAGGCGGCGCAGTCCCGCCAGAAAATTTACTACGACCGCAGACACCGTCAAATCCAGTTCGAAGAAAATGACTATGTCTATCTTCGTGTGACACCCCTCAAGGGCCTGCAAAGATTCCACATGAAAGGGAAGCTGGCCCCAAAATTCATTGGACCCTTCAAGATCCTAGCCAGGAAAGGGACAGTAGCCTACCAGCTGGAACTGCCAGAGGAACTAGAAGGGGTACATGATGTTTTCCACGTATCTCAGCTACGGAAGTGTATCTCACCGCCAACCAAGCAGGCTGATTTTAAGGATTTGAAGTTGAGCAGCGAACTGACTTACGAGGAACACCCGTCAGAATCTTGGATGAGTCAGAACGCCGTACTCGCAGCAGGGTCACAAAGTTCTACAAGGTACAGTGGGACAAGCACACGGAGGATGAAGCTACATGGGAACGAGAGGATTTGCTAAGGACAGAATATCCGTATCTATTCAGCGAGCAACCGGAATCTCGAGGACGAGATTCATCTTAAGGGGGGAAGGTCTGTAACATCCTGAAATTTGGCCTTTCAAAAAATTTCTTTAAAAATGTATTCTTGAAATTTGGGATTTAATTATCCCTTGATTTGGTTGCCCTTTTAAAAATTCTCGACCATTTACGAAACCTTGTCCAAGTTTGGGATCTTATGTTTTGAATTCTCTCCCACTTGGCAAACTTGTTGTTGGCTCATTTCACCCAAAAATATTATTTCTATATTTTCCTTTATTTTAATTACCAAAATCCCTTTATTGTGACTTTACAAAGGAAGTACCCTAAATATATTTCCTAAAATTCTGCAAAAATTAGGGGATGACCCCTGGGCAATACATAGCCCAAATATACAAAACATTTGATACCTTGTTTACAAAATTTTGGAGTAACTCCCCACTTTAGTTTCTGCCTATTTTCTTCTTTATTTTCAAAGTGCAAAGCAAATGTTCTCTTCCTTGTGATCCAAGACCCTAGACACAACCCATAGGAGTACACACACCTCAGGGAATTTTATGGAACCATTTCCATTTCATTTCCTTCATCAAAACCAAATTTTCCTCTTTTGACCAGTATGGTTTTTCCAAAATTTCCTATAGCCCAACTTTTGAATTGGACCAAACTCTAGTTAGGGAAGTTGAAGCTTATCACATTTGGCTCACAGAGATCAAAACCACACTCGATTTGGAGCAGGGAGCTGCGAGATATGGGTCGATGACCGCTTCTGGCATGCTCTGCACAGTGGTGACCACTGTCACCACGGTCGAACACCTGGCCGATCGGCGCCGCCGCGTTCCGCTCGTCGCCGTGCAGCCCTCCCTTCGCCTCTCCCCGCGCCCAGCCAGGCCCCCCCCGCCCTTCCTCGCTTCTCCTGCCTCCACGCGTCGCCGGAGACGCCGCCGTCCGCTAGCCTCGCCGCGGCTAGACGACGCGCCGCGCAGCACATTGGCTGTTGTGGCCGCGTGTCGGCAGCTCTCGCACGCGCAAACCGTCCCCCCCCCTCCCCTGTGTGTCCGTGGAGCTCCCCTCCACCCGCTGCCGCCGCCAGCTAGCCGACGCGCCGCTGCTACACCATCACCGCGCCGCCCGTCGACACGCCACGGCCGCCAGAACCTCCCCTCCGCCTGCAAGTGCCACGCCACCCCGAGCCTCTCCACGGGAGCGCCATCTTCGTCGTCCAGCTCATCCACTCCACACGCACGACGCCGCACCGACGCTACACTGACGACGCCGAGTCCGCTCCGCCACATCTCCGGGACACCGCATCCATGCCCGTGATGGCCACCACCTCCTCCCCTCGCTATAAGTAGGCTACCCCGGCAACCCAGAGCACCACACCACCTCCCTCTCACTCCCAGTCGCCCTCCCCTCGAGCCTCGCATCCCGTAGAGCAGCCCATCGCCGGAATCAACCTCGCCCGAGCCGCACGGGCTCCGTTCGAATTCTCCACCGTAGAGGCCCCCCTAATCGATTCCTCCCACCCACAGCCCCTTAGGTCATGGCGAGCCTCCAGCAGCCCTCGCCGGAGTAGAAGGTGGCCGGAGTCGTCGTGTTCATCATCGACACATCGCTGCCGCCGCGGCCGTGGAAGCTCCGTCCACCCTAGGCCTCCCCAGCATCGATAAGTATGCCGACGAGCTTCGCCAAGCCTCCCCCAGCCGCCCAGCACCCTCTCCCTCGCCTCCCCTGCCCCCTAGCCGCCGGGAAACCTCGCCGGTGAGTTCGCCGGCGGTGAACAGTGCCGTTTTTCTATTTTCCAGAGAATAGCGGTTCGAGCACAGTAACTGTGGGTCCCACTGTCAGGTTTTTAAACTTTTCGGGTTTTTCTATTTTAATAAATGGCAGAACTTTAAAAGCCCATATCTCACTCAAAAATTATCAAAAAAATATGAATCTTTTTTTGATAGCTTTGTTTTCAAAATGTCTGTCAAATGACGTCAAAAGTATTTCATTTGGAGTTCATTTGCTTGATCGTTTGTTTGATGTCGTAGGAAGAGTTTTAATACCGCTTTATTCTTTAAATAGATCCAAACTTCTCCAACGAAGTTGCAGTCGAACTCGAACCCGGCCCCTCTACTGAAGGCAAGCCACCAACCCAATTTCAAACTTGGTCGAACTTAGGAAATATTTTGACTATTGAATTAATATCTGTTGCACCTCACATGCCATATTGCATTTTAAATTGTTGCACTACCTTATAGTTGCTTATCTGTGCATCACTCCCGTTCCCTAGACAATGGCCGGAGGAACCGCCTCAGTCGAAGGAATGGGGGAAATATTACAACTGTGCGTCTCGCGCTTGCGGGGCTTTGTTTGCTTTTTCCTCTTCGCCGAGGTGAGGAGCGGACGAATGTCGTCTTATGATCCTCGGAGTTGGGGGCATTTGCCAAAAGGAGTTATTTGCTTCTTGTCCCTCCGTCAAACGTGGTTGGCATAAGCTACCTGGACTGCGACGCTTGGGACGCTGACTTTCCATTTGGTTCTTTTTGCCGAGATTGCTGACACCACGTCGAAATAACCCTCGAGTGGAATGGATGCTCTCTCACTCTTATGAGTGCTTTTCGGTTCTTTCTTTACGATGACCACCGGCTGGAGGAACCGCCACGGTTATCCGTTTGAAACAGTATGTTATTTATTCTGTGAACACTATTCCCTGGTGACACCGGCCGGAGGAACCGCCATAGTCACCGGGTATTATTATTGTTATGTTACCTGCAAGTGATATGTTTATTCTGTGCTGTTATTGTTATGTGGTTACCTTGTGTTACTTTGTTAATGTTGATGTCTGTAATCAAACAAAATGACTAAGAAGATAACCACCTCCCTCGACTAGATTGAGTCACGTAGTGCCACTCACCAAACACAATCAGCACAACCATGCGTCGTCCGTGTGGGCGGACCATGGCCGGGTATTTTATCAGCCTCCTTTGATGCCACCTCTTTGGCAAGTCTAGTCGGTTACCATAGTTGGTCGGGGCTAGGCTTGCGAAGGTTCCAGAGCTAGGCGTCGCTCATGGGTTGGGGACGTGCCGGATTCACTTCTGCATAAGGCATAGAGTTATGTCGGTGGCTATACAGGGAGTGTCTTGGTAGAGTAAACGTCTGTGGAAGTATGGGTTTGTGCTGCCGCCACGGTTGGTTCTAGTACTTCGGTACCGGCGGTACAAGCCTAGACTTCAGCGTGTGGATAAAAGTTGCAACCTCTCGAGAGTGTAAATCTGGATGTCTAGCCTTGTCCCTGGGTTATGGGACGATGTTTGGGTCAAGTCACACTATGAGTCAGTCCTGTCGAATATGGAGAAATAATAAATGTGAAACCCAACCCCAAAGCCAGAGTTGGCTGGAAATGGTAGCCATAGTTGGCTGGAATGATAGCCAGAATTGGCTAAACTTAAGCCAGAGTTGGCTAGAGGCTTGAAAGCCTAAAATGTTGTTGGATGAGAAACGTGATCTCATTCTAGCAACAACGAGACTCCCCTACCAAGGTAAGTAGGTAAGTTATGTCCAACCGTTTAGCTTGGACTCGCACTTCTAAACCCAAACTGATGCCATGTTACTTTCTGAACCATGCCATGCCATATAAATAGACCTTGTTTGTTTTTGGGCTGATGTCTTGCGAGTACATTCCATGTACTCACCTGGCTTTTCATGTGGCCAGACCCTGCTGCACCCGTCGCTGAGTACCCGCTGTACGAGAACTAGGAACCCGTATTCCAGGCAGGACCCGCTGTCCTTCCGCTACGACTTCCGCTAGAGGCCCGATGTTAGAGAAATAATGTACATACTGTTGTGTGCGCCTGTTGCGCAAGAGCTGGAGCCTCACCGTGTTGTAACCTTGTAATTGTTCGAACTCGAAGCCTTATGAATATATTTGGTTTTGCCTTTGTTTATAAAGCTGTCATATATCCAGTGTTTCTGGGACTGGTATATGGGGTAACTCGATCATCTGGATCGGGGTGCCACAGTACCTGGCCGTGTGGGCCCACTCATCTGGGCCCTCGGGCCTCCGCTTGTTTGCTTCCTTCGCTCCCACGCTTTGTTCCTTCCAAAAACTGATGATCATAAATTTCCAGGTCATTTGGACGTCGTTTGGGTCCCTGAAACATTAAAATATAGAAATAAGGGTTATATCTGCCTGTGCAGGGTTAATTCCATAAATAATAGGAAACATATCAAATATTCCCAAAATCATTATAAAACAGTGATATAACCTTATATGATGCAAATATGACTGGAATATAAGTAAAATAATGCAAAGTTCATGTATGCATTTTACATGCATCAATGGCTCATAGCCATTTCTCAGACTTAGGTTCACCATCACTTCTTCGTAGTTCGTAGGTTTGTCATGTTCCATTAACATGATGTTCATAACAAGATTGTCGTACCACACAGTGCGGAACACATTCTCATACGCCTACGACCTTAGTATGAGCTCAGAGCATCATGATCATTTGTCATCAGCTTCCTTCCAGTTGTGGGGGACGGTACCGGAACGTTTTCCGTTGCGCCACTCTGATGTCTGGAGAGAAAGTTCATTAACTTCGTGTTGCTCTACCCTCTTTCCCACTTATGCCCTTTTGACAAAAAACTATTTCTTGATCAAGGCATGTTCCGGCAACAAATTTGCCTTTGTCGTGAGAAATGTATCCAACTGATTTCTTAGATACTTTACAAAGATGAATTTATCCGTTTTTAAGTTTGATCATATTGTCGCAGAAGTGGAACATGGGGTTCCCCTGATGCTGCCAAAGTGGGTCCACCACTGGGGCCCACCAAGAAGATGGATAAGGCGAGGAGTCAAGTTCAGCAGATGGGTTAGCTCATCTGCCACAAGGAAACCCGACAAGTTCGACAGCAACGCTCTGCGGCTAAGGACCAGGCAACCTTCCGGGGTCACCCCCTCGCCCGGAGAACAAGGCGGAGTACCTGTGGGTCTGTACGCCCGGCAGGAGGCCAGGCGTGCCCCGGGACCTCCATCTGTACCGCTGAAAGGATAAGATCGCCAGCTCGCTTGAAGCTGGTGGAAGACTTGGGCGCCAAGATGAAAGCCGTGCCCTAGTGACGTTGTCACGAGCGGAGTTGGTGGGGCGGACAGGCCTTGTCCGTCCCACCTTTTCCAAGGGCGGACGACCGCACCGCCCTCCCGAGGATGCTTGGAGGAGAGGATGCCACGTCTCCTCCAAAGACGGCCGAGGGGTTCTCCCGCCAAAAACCTCTCACGCCCCTCGCGTGCCCATGTCGGATTCCCTTAGCCTATAAAAGGAGGACCATGGCACCGAGGAGGGGAAGGTTGGAACAGAAGTAAGATAGAGCTCAAGCAAGACTAGACTAGGGTTCGGAAGGTAGAGAGAGAGGTGATCTCCCCAGGGCAGGATCTTCTCTTCGTCTACCTCCGGCCGGAACTCTGCCGGGTTCAACCCATAACACCCTTGTACACCCCACCATGATGAACACTTCAATCCAGACATGCAGGAGTAGGGCTTTTAGCCTCCGGGCGGCCTGAACCTGGGTAACTCCGTGTGTCTCTCTGTGTTGTTTGCCCGCGTGCCTCAACGAAGAACTTGACGACCTTGCTCCCGGGTAAGGCGTCTTCCAGCCTCCTTCATGCCCCGTGCCGAACCTAAAAAGGGGGTACCATCTACTCCCGATGTCCGTCACCCGAGACACGACATCTGGCGCGCCAGGTAGGCGGTGCAAGCGCTGGATTCGTCTTCGTCTTCATCAACCTCAATTTCTGCGTCAAGTTCTTCATCGAGTTCTACGTTACGCACTTCGTCCGGGACCAGATCTGGGTCGAGCTCTCCGTCCGTCTCAAGACCTTCGTTGAGCTCTACGTTCACGGCCAGATCAGCAGCCAGTTTCTCGTCCGCGATGGAAGATGCCATGAACTCTTCTTCTCCAACAAAGTCATCAGCACCCTCCGACCAAGCTGGGTGGCCGCCTCGTCAGCAAGCAGGAAGCATGTCGGGAACTCGGGAGGTCCTTGGTGAGCTGGCAAGTCAGTCAACTCGGAATAGCTGGGGGCTAGAGGAAGCCTTGGGTGCAGCTCGAGCGCTTCTCTCCTTCCCACCAGATCAGTGCAAGAACGATCCCTGTGCGAAGGCATGGATCGCGAGCTTGGAAAGTCTGTTGAACTATGCTCACCAATGCCACGCTCCCACGAGTTCTGCCCCGACTATTGATGCCGGCACCGCCATTCCTGCACCAGCACCGCCGGAGGAAGTGTAGCCCGATGATCCTCATGGCAAGAGGCCCATGGAGCCTCTTCACGAAGGCACTGGCCAAAGCTCCAACCCCCGGCGGCTCTCCCGGGAGGAGTTGGAGGGTCAGGCAGGACAGCACCACAAGACCTGCTGCACGCCATACCCAGCGACTGTCCTCGATCTCTATCGCCTGGAACAAGAGACTGAGGAGACGTTGCGTTATTACATCTGGAGGTTCCGGGGCGTCGTCGACCGCATTCCCCCGGCTGATCTCTGAGAGGTCTCCGTCATCGCTGTCTTCCACGTCAACGTACGTAACCTGAAAATGCGCGAGAAACTGAGCCTTCATGTTGTGGACACGTTGGAGGACATGTGGAACATAGCTGACCGATGTGCCCGAGAAGAGGAAGCTCTCAACCTTCCTCCCCGCGAGACTCGCTGAAACATGTCACTGCAAGATGTACCCGGAAGTGTCAAGTTACCAATTCAAGGGCTCTTGTGATCAATGAAAGATAAGTGCTCCTTGAGCAAATCCTCTCTGTTTATGGCTATCTATTTTGTGGGTATAAAACATGTGTAAAAAATGGGAACGTGGCTCGACCGTCGAGCGAGCACTCATGGGGTAGCGACTCTCCCGGGGGTAAAAAGGGGTGCGAGACCTGATACTTCCCGGGGACGTGCGTGCCAACAGAGTGAGTGGCCTTGTGGGAATCGGTAGGGCTTGTGAGCACATTCCTGACTGGTCAGGGCCTCACAGGTAAGCTTACGTCCTCGAAGGATCCCTCAGAAAGACGTGGAGACAATAAAAACATGCTAAGCTCAGTAAAAATACTCGCAAAGTAGAGCAGCAAAGCAAGTTCTAGCATGTTACATTCAAGTTTTGGAGCCAAAGCATGAAATCTGACTCAGAGTTTTATTACATTTGGGGCACGAGGTGCTCGAATGTTTTGCAGGAAATCTAGTGGCGCCGGAACATCTTTGTGGCAATTGCGGTCGCGGGAGCATTCACCGCCTGGAGGGAGTCCTTGGAAGGGGATGATGCCACGAAATTCGGCATGACGGAGTCCGGGTTGGCCTCCCGGAACGCCGCCATCACCGAAGCTGCTGTCAGCTTGCTCGCCTCGTGCTTATCACCAACTAGTTGGACGGCCATCTTGTTCTTGAAGGTTCGAACCTCGACAGCAACCTTCCTGATGAACTTCGCGACAGGGGGCAAGCTCTGGCAGTTCGGCTCCAACGTTGGGAGTGCAGTTCTCAGATTCAGCCGCTCCACCCGTTTCGTAGCCTCTTGGCTGGCTTCCGCAATCATGGCAAGACCTTCCTGATTGGAGCGGCGAAGCTCCGACAGCTCAGTTGACGCTTGGGAGTTGGCCTGGACCAGCTTCTGGTTGTTCTCTCTCAACCCCGCAAGCTCGTCGTTCCGCGCCTTCATAGACTCTTCAAGTTCAGATATCTTCTGGCCATCTTTCTCGGCCTGCTGCTGCAAAGCGCGGATGGACTCTTGCTCCTGGTGGAGGGTCTTCTTGATATCCTCGATGATCTGGTTGTTTTCCTCCTCCTTAAGCTGGCGGCTCTTGATCTCCTTGTCCTTGGCTTCTAGCGCCTACCGGTGGTGGTCAGCGGCATCCTTCAGACGCCGCTCCGTTTCCTACTCCCGCTGCAGCTTCTGGCTTTCCAAGGATTTGACCTTTCCCGCCAGCTCGTCCTCCTGGGTCGCCAACTGCTGCTCCCTCACCGCCATAGCCTGCTCGTGTCGGTTGTGCTCAGCTTTCCGCTCTGCACCTTTCTGCTCAAGGGACTCCCACAGGCTGGAAACTTGGACTGCGAGACGGTTGAGCTTGCCCATTCCCCTCTGGATCAGATCTTCGGCTTTCCCAATTGTCTCCACGATGGCCGCCTCACGACCGCAGTACTCCTCGTCCAACTGGCGCATTCCGTGGAGAATGGCGTCCATGGCGCTTTCCCCGCTGATAGTGATCTGGGGAGCCGCCTCCGAAGAGCTCCCCGGGGCACTGGGAGCCTTCAAACGCTTGGCAGCGAGGTCCTCCTTGATCCTCGTCAGCTCGGCGATCTCTTCGTTAGCTCCCGAATCCGTGGAGAAATTGGTGAACGTCCTCAGAGTCTGCCCGGTCATCAGCGAGCTCTCCAGCAAGTCAGGAGAGACCTCAGGACCCGGCGCGTCATCACGGTTTTGGCCTGAAGCAGGGATCATAGTTTGGGTCCCAGCCGCGCGTGAGCTGGGCGCGCCTTTGGACACCTCTTGGCCATCCGAAGGAGTAAAGGAGGGTGGTTTTTCTTGGCTGGCAACGCCAAGTAGGTCACCCGGGGAAAAGACATTCGCCACAGAAGCATCTGGAAACAAGAAGACGTCAAGCATATTGAAGACATGAAACAGGAATGGCATAACCCGGGAGCCCGAGTATACCTGCTTGCTCCGGCGTCCTGGCGTCTGGACCCTCTCTAGGGCGGGCCGGGGAGGCCACAGTCGCGCTCCCCACCCTGCTCCCGCGACGACCGTCAACTTCCGCCAGTGGGGGAGGGAACATCCCTCCGCCACAAGCTCCGAAGCTGGTGGCGGTGTCATCTTCCGCCGCATCGCGCCGCCTCTTGCTGGTCTCCAGGGAAAGCGAGCCCCTGCACCGACATATGGTCACTTTCCTTGGGGAGGAGAGAAATACAAAAGGCTGGAAGAAGTTTGGCGAAAAGCTTACTCCCGGGCGCGCTTGCTCCCCAAGGACACCGACACCTCCGCAGACCCGGCAGAGGAGGCGTGGGGGCTCTGTTGATGCTCGCCCGGAGAAGTGACTGGTCCCGCCACGGAGGCGAACGGTGGAGGGACGTCCCTGGCCGTGGGGCAAGACAAAGTCGGCCGCGTTGGTCTCCACGTCCATGAGGTCGCCATCACCACCAACCACCTCTGCGGACGGGAAAAGAATGCTTGCCCCCGGGTCGGGGACCGCGGTGGTCTCCGGAGAGCGATGCGGGGAAGAATATTCTCCCCCGCGTTCTCACCATCGTCGTTGTCGTCGTCATCTTTGTCGTTAGCCGTCTTCACCATCATCTTCAACGTCGCTGCCATCGTCGTCGCCAGCGGCAACCTCGTTGCCGTCGCCATCGTCTCCGTCATCAGAGCCAGCGGATTCCTCTCCGGATTCCTCTTTCTTGCTCTCTTCTTCAGACTCAGGGAGTTCTCCTTCCTCGTCAGAACTAGAGGGAGCCTTGGCCTTCCAGGTCGACGTCCTAGCAGGTTTGGGCCCATGATCAGAGCGGCCGACAATTCCCAAGGCATTGCAAGTCGGCATTGACTTCAGAATCTCTGCCTTCTCCGGGTCGTCGCACAGGTGCCGGAATCCTGCCGGCAGCTTATATTTGACGTCCCGGGTGAACATCCCGATCATGTTGTCCCGGAGAAGGGTGCGGTCCATATCAGGACTCCTCAGACGAGACGGATCCAGGGGGCCCTGGAAATCCCAAGCTGGGTGTGGCCGCTTCTGCAGAGGCGCCAGGCGATTGCGAAGGAAGTGGGCAACAATGGCAGCCCCGGAAACTCCTTTCTCGCGAAGGAGCTTGAAGCGTGCTACCGCAGCCGAAAGATCACCATCCTGATAGCTGACGCACCTCCAGGTCTCCAGGCTCATCGGATGTTCCGTCGGTTCTTCTAGGAGTGGCAGGGCTTCTGGCACCTCGACCAAGAACCAGCGCTGCCTCCACTCGTCCCACTTGGACTTGATTGGCAGGTGAGGGTAGTTCAGCTTAACCTTCTGGCGGAAGCAGAAGGTGACACCACCCCCCATCCAGCCGTCCTTCCCGATGCGGGGGTAGAAGAATTGGCGGAACAGAGCCACGGACGGCATCACCCCGACGAACGCTTCACAAGCATAGGCGAAAACCGTCAAATCCAAGATCGTGCCTGGGGTCAGGTGCAGAAGCCTCAACCCATATGCATGCAAGATCTCTAGAAGGAAATCTGAGAAGGGGGAACGAGTCCCATCAGCATGAAGCCGTCGAAAATTGGGATCTGCCCAGGCGCCCTGATCTCCGAAGGTGGGAAAACCTTCGTCGGCACTCGAGCAGGAGCATCAGGCGCGTCGTCGGACTGCATCACTCCGAGATGCCTGGCCTTCCGCATCATCTCGGCGTTGTCAGCATAGTCGCTCGGAAACAAGGACTGCCACCTGCGAAGCTCAGCCCGCTCGGCGCTGCGCTCCGATCTCCGCCGCGCCCTTTCGGATCTGGGAGACAGCTCCTGCCTCAAGAGTGAGGACCTGCTGACCTTCTTCTTCCGAGCCACGACCTTCACTCGCGCCATTGGAGCAGAAGGAGAGCTGCGGCGGCGGACGGCAGAGGCGGCGGCCCAAAGCTGGGAGAGGGAGATGGAAATGGAGGCGGCGATTTGGGGATTTCGGAGATTTGGGGAGTAACGGCTACAGTGCTACGAGGCATGGCTTATAAAGCATCCCACGCGTCACGTCGCGGCCCCATTACTCCGACTGACGCGGAGATCGAGGGACGTTCCACTTCGAGCGCTCCCTCCCGTTGGATTCAAGATAGACGTTGGCCGTCCGTGCGAACCGCAACATTCGCCACGACCAAGTCCAAGAAGGCTCGAGGGCTCGTCTCTACTTCACCCTGATGAGCCTCAGGCGAAGCAGTCAAGGCAAGGCGCCGGGTACCCACTTTGGCCAACTCTTTGGCCATAGCCCCGGCAGCAACTGGAGCAAGAGCCGCCGGGACAATGCCCGGGGGCTACTGTCACAGCAATGGAACATGGGGTTCCCCTGATGCTGCCAAAGTGGGTCCACCACTGGGGCCCACCAAGAAGATGGACAAGGCGAGGAGTCAAGTTCAGCAGATGGGTTAGCTCATCTGCCCCAAGGAAACCCGACAAGTTCGACGGCAACACTCTGCGGCTAAGGACCAGGCGACCTTCCGGGGTCACCCCCTTGCCCGGAGAACAAGGCGGAGTACCTGCGGGTCTGTGCGCCCGACAGGAGGCCAGGTGTGCCCCCGGGAGCTCCATCCGTACTGCTGAAAGGATAAGATCACCAGCTCGCTGGAAGCTGGTGGAAGACTTGGGCGCCAAGATGAAAGCCGCGCCCTGGTGACGTTGCCACGAGCGGAGTTGGTGGGGCGGACAGGCTTTGTCCGTCCCACCTTTTCCAAGGGCGGACGACCGCGCCGCCCTCCCGAGGATGCTTGGAGGAGAGGATGCCACGTTTCCTCCAAAGACGGCCGAGGGGTTCTCCCGCCAAAAACCCCTCACACCCCTCGTGTGCCCATGTCGGATCCCCTTAGCCTATAAAAGGAGGACCATGGCACCGAGGAGGGGAAGGTTGGAACAGGAGTAAGATAGAGCTCAAGCAAGACTAGACTAGGTTTCGGAAGGTAGAGAGAGAGGTGATCTCCCCAGGGCAGGATCTGTTCTTCGTCTACCTCCGGCCAGAACTTTGCCGGGTTCAACCCAGAACACCCTTGTACACCCCACCATGATGAACACTTCAATCCAGACATGCAGGAGTAGGGCTTTTAGCCTCCGGGCGGCCTGAACTTGGGTAACTCCGTGTGTCTCTCTGTGTTGTTTGCCCGCGTGCCTCGACGAAGAACTTGACGACCTTGCTCCGGGTAAGGCGTTTTCCAGCCTCCTTCGCGCCCCATACCGAACCTAAAAAGGGGGTACCATCTACTCCCGGTGTCCGTCACCCGAGACACGACACATATCAAAACACAAAAATATCAAAAAGATAATCTAGGCTAAAAGCCATGCCATCACTCATATGGTATTGCCTCCACAGATTTAGATGGTTTCCTTATTATCTAACGTGAATGTTTTGTTTCTACCATATGACTCTAATGATCACAATAATTCGATAAGAAATTTTATTCACCACACACCATTCAATAGAGTGTGATTACGATGTCTTAACACACCATAACATTGTGGTGTTCCATGCGGCGTAATTTGTGGAACTCTTTTCACAAGTCTTCCAATGATATGCCAAACTCATAACTCAAATCCTTGTTTCCTCGATCTGTATCGCAGGAATTTGATTTTCTTGTTAAGTTTTATTTTTCTTTCTTCACTCTTAACTTGTTTGATCTTATCAAACTTTTCAGACCAGCATTTCATTAAGTGGATATCCATATATCTACTCAAATCATTGGTGAAGTTTACGAAATAATAATTTCCACTACACGTTAACGTATTTCATTGATCCACACACATCATTATGTATGCTTATCAATAAGTTAAATGCCTGTTTCCAGAAAACGGTGTCTTAATTATTTTGCAAGTGTCATAAGATCGAAATCTAAAGACTCGGAGATCCGTCAGAATGGAGCTTCCTCATGCATATAACTCAAAACGTTAGTGCCAGAAGAATGTGGTGTCATTACTAAGTTTGTATCCTTTGGCATTAATGTTATAAATGTGGGAGCTACTACCATCTAGATTCAAATAACAACATTCCATTCACAATCGATGTATGATCATTAAATATATCACTCATAAATATAGGACAACGATTTGTCACTAACAAATATGAATAATTGTCTCGCTTGAGGCAAGCCACACTTATAATGATCATGCTAACAAGCGATCAAAAGAAATTTGTTCAAATCCAAATTAATCTAAGTGGTAGATGTCGAGAGAGAGTGTCTATGGCAATCACAACATATTGCCTGCCATCATCAACACACATTGTCTCCTCATCCTTCCAAACTACTCAAGCAGAAAATCTTGTTTTCATAAAACATGACTAGTATCAAAACTTAGTCACTGCTACAAATACTTGTTTAGGTAAAACATTCATAACTCGTATATCATATATACACCATCATCATTGATGACTCCCCGGTGATCTGTTTCATCTTCTTGATTCTTCAACATAATCAAGAATTCATGAAGGTGAACGATTCCCCTTGCATGACATAGTCTATGACAAAATATTTGTATCTGGCAACGTTTTCTGTCATCCAGTGATCGAGCTGAGCGAGGCGTCTCATTGTCATCAAGTATGACCAATATCATCAAGTATGACTAATGTCATCAAGTATGACCAATGTCATCAAGTATGACTGCCACGTGCTCCTTTAATGCGAGTGTTCTCTTCCATCTTGGTTGAGAAGAAAACCTGATTTACGGTGGATACAGATCATCAGTCTCAGCGACCATTCCAAATGTTCGCGATCTGTCAACACTTACCCACAGTTCATTCTTTATGGCAGAGATCATAGCATACACTGGACTATGATGCAATTATCCGCACAAAACTTGATAATCCAAATTATCCTTTTGTTTAGCGGAATCTCCGGGTCTACCTCCTATCGGGTATTGTATCACATAGAGATAATGGTTTAAACAAGGAGTATCCTCAAGCTACTGTATAAATATGAAGTTTGGACCCAACCTTTTAAGTTTCTCAATTGCAGGAAAGCACCTAAGTTTAAAAGGTCTATCAAACAGGTTATTATCTACAAAAGGTTTTGGAAAACATAAAGACTTTGTTCATAATAAAATATGGGTTCAAGTTTTAATAAAATAAAACTACCAGAACTCCCACTCAAAACGAACATCCCTCGCTTCGTTTTAGTGATTACACGATCCTCATCCGATACACTATCCCCAATCGTCACGGTCGATAGCATAGCTTCAAAGGTAGAAATCGATATGTCAATCACAACAACTAAGTGACTCGTGCTTAACCTTTCGGTCACTGTGTTCCGAGGCCATGTTTGTACATGCTAGGCTCGCCAAAATAATCTATAGCGTATTGCTTGTGCAACGTGGCTGTGACACCCCTCCCTGGCACATATCACCAGAGAGGCAGTCGTCCCGTGCGCCATCCCAAGATAACTGGCCGCACGTCACAACAGTGTAACATAATGGACATCATTACACAATCAGGCACATCAGTGCTACAAATGGTTTACAAGGCCATCAAGGAATGATGCAATGTCAATCCCAGCATGGCACGATACAGAGTTTTAACTGGCAGTGGAAGACATATGAGAGGCTACGGCTTGGAGTGGCTCCACTCCACAGGTTCTGGCTGGGCTACTGATCCTAGCACACTCTTGCTTCAAATCCTTACTAAGGTGGAAGATGAATCCTCGTCAAAACCTGGCCACAATCACAAGGCCCGTGAGTACATTTGTATGCACTCAGCAAGAATCGCCACTTACTACAAACATTCCAACAATCATGCAGCAAGATATACATTGGATATAAAATCCTACAACATGGCAAGGTGTAATCTAGATACATGATATAAAAGTAGCATGGCATTGACAACCAAACATGTCATAAGCAAGCAATGGGGTTATCACCAGTACAGAGTCCAAGCCAGGTGGGGTTGGATCGTATACCGGCAATCAAACAAAGAGATTACCTGTGACGAGTAAACGAGTGCACCAGTTGGTACCAAATCTTATAATTACTCCTGTCAACACAATCAGGCTCCCAAGCCTCTAGCCAACTCTGGCTATCACTCCAGCCAACTCTGGCTATCAATCCAGCCAACTCTGGCTATCTCCCGGGCATGCACGGTTGATGTTGGCTCTGGCCTAACTATAGGCTTCCAACGCATCACACCGCCATCCCATTCACCTCACAAGTAACATTCCCTGCATCATCTTATTGTTCATTTAGTGAAATCAGATTGTTCATCTTTCTTTCAACAAGCCTTAGGTTTAACCTCCTGACACGACACGGACACACAGTGTGACCGACACTGAACTGTTGTTCCATAACCTTGGAACGAGGCTAGACATCCAGATTTGACACTCTCGAGAGGTTGCAGATACCACCCACCTAAGTGCACCACACTCAGCCGGTACTTTAGGATATCATCCTTAAGGCGAACTCAGCAAGATACACTCACCTAACCGTTCACGTTACCAAGACACTCCCTGTATAGCCACCGACATAACTCTATGCCTTATGCAGAAGTGAATCCGGCACGTCCCCAACCCATGAGCGACGCCTAGCTCCGGAACCTTCGCAAGACTAGCCCCGACCAACTATGGTACCGACTAGACTTGCCAAAATGGTAGCATCAAAGGAGGCTCAATAGGTTACGTAGGTCAAGGCCCGCCCATGTGAGCGACAGTGGCAGTGCTTTCGATGTTCAGATTAGTGGCACCGTGGACTGACCCTATCGTTGTTTGGAGGGGTGTTTCATTTAATCATGTTTCATCACAACAAGCTCAAACAATCGAGGATTAGTCCAACACAATACTCACAATATCATCATCATATATCGTCAATCAACAAGATAATAGCAGCATGATATTTCAAGCAATAGTTTGTATTGACCGGGTGACTAAGGCGCCATCACAGATCAATACAAAAGTTAGCACAGGTGGTTAGCGGAGTCTGTTACGCATCCATTCCTCCACGCGCAAGTCTTTGGCGGCGTTACCGTCCGACCGTTGACCAGGAAGTGGGGATTTGGGCATATAGTCTCCAAAATATGCCGGCGGATGCCACCATAGGAGAGCAAGCCTCACCGGGTAAAAGCATCCGTCGGAAAAGCACACAATAAAGCCAAATGGTTCTCAAGCTCCGTGAGGAGGAGAGAACAAGAAGCATTAAGACAAATGCCTCCAACTCCGAGGATCACGGGCCGACGTTTGTCCGCACCTAGCCTCGGCGTTGAAGAAGTGGGAGAACCAAATGAAGGCAAATGCTCCATATGGCAAATATTGGCAGGTCGAAACCAACCAAGATTTGACAAAGGAAAACCCCAAACAATCATAGGGACGCAGTTTTTAGAGTTAGCACCGCGATTATACTGGTCGGGTGACTAGAGCGCCTCCACAGATCAGATACCAAGACGGTTGTTAAGTTAGTGGGTTCGACAAAGCCACGCAAGTGCGAGGCGCACAATTAATTCACACGTCATTCTAATGCATACATATGACCGGCATAATGATGAACAAAATAACGATATGTAACATAGCATCCAAAGGTACACACATGGCATGGTAATATACATCCAATCAACAACCAACATTGCAGGGCTGGTCATAGCAAGCGGTTAGCTTGCCTCAGGGGTTGCGTAGTTGTTCTCCGGTTCGTCGATGAAGTGAAGACGTCGCGGATTCGGGCACCGGTAGCCCTACACCGTGCCGCCGGGGTGGTATCGCACATAAAATGCGCGACCCGGAAGATTCACCGGAAGGGGGTGAGATCCATACCATCGGACAGATCTCGCGAGGATGAGAATTTACAAACTTGGATCACCAAATTTGGAAATGTGGGGTGGGAGATATGGCTGGGCGAAAAATAACAATCTGCCGCACGTGGGCGGTGGACAGCTATCTGCCGCCTGAAGTCAAAATTGAAAATAAAATGACGATCGCGTCGTTCCCTTCTTCTTCGCAGAAGCAGAGGAGCACGGCGGCTCGGGAGCGCGGCTCGCCGGAGCTGCGGCCACGGGGAAGGCCTGGGAGGCCGGGGGAGCGGCGGCGGAGGGGTCACCGCGCCCAGCCGCGTCCGGGGAAGGGCTCGGGGCAGGGGAGAGGCAGGGGGCGGCGCTGCTGCCGTGCTGGATCGTGGCTTCGGTCATTGGAGCTTGCAGAGCTCCGGTGAGCTCGTTTCCTCGAGCTAATCGAGGCTGTGAGGCCTGGGGGGGAGAGAGTGAGCTCGGGGAGCGGTGTGGCTAGAAATGGGGCTCGGGGGTGGATTTTATAGCCGGGGGGGAGGAGAGGCAGGGGAAGTCGTGGCCGGGCCTGCGGCCACCGGGGAAGCGTCGATGTGCACCGATAATTGGAGGCCGCAGTTGCGTCGCTCTCTAGCCACGGGAAGGGGATAGGAACGGAGGAGCTGGACGCACAGGGGAGCACTGCTCGCGGTGTCGGGGAATACTTTCTGGATTAACCCGCGGCCCAGTGCGACTTAACTTACTCGCACGGACGAAGGCCCACTTGGGAGCAAGCCCAATATTGAACCGCCATAAGGGGAAAGATCTAGAAGACATATCCCGGAGGACGTGAAGACCAAGTAGTCTCCGAGTAGGCCTCTGTGGATGTATTCCTTATGGGGAAGTTTCCTTTTGTAACCTAGCGAGCCTCTGTGTATATAAAGAGGACTCGCAGGACTTAGAGCGGGTCAAGCTATCAAGCCCAAACCCTAGCTCATACGGCGAGTACCAGATCGGATCGCCTCCATTGTAACACCTCGATTATCATATCAATACCAATCTAGGGTAGGCAGGAAGTAGGTCTTTTACCTCACATTGAGGGGGCCGAACCTGGGTAAATCTGTGTTGATCTTTGTTCCTGCGATCCCAAGCTCGGAGATGCTTGACTCGCATAATCCCACACCTACGAAGTCATCTATGACACCTGACGTGACAAACCCACGACAGTTGGCGCCCACCGTGGGGCCTGCGGTCAAGAGCGTCACGTTCCGCGCAGGATCCATGAAGGGAGCTGAAGATCTTGTTGTTGGCCGTATCATCACGGTCAATGGCACACCCCTCATCGACGATTCAAGCTGGGGGCCGGAAGCAGATTATTTGGAGACCGGCCACGTCATCCCGTTCGGATCCATCAACGTCTTCGTCGGCTTCATCGGTGGCAGGTCCGTTAGATCGGTCCAGGAAGGCGATTCAGTAGAAGAAGTCGCCGATGACGGGGAAGAATCCGTGGAAAGCATGGACTCGCAAGAGTTTGGGTCCATCATACCTGCCTTTGAAGAAAGTTGCTGGGGTTACCCACCAGAAATCACATCATCACCAGATCAAGAGATGGCACAAGTCGCGGTTTACATGGCCGGAGGAGCAGGTGCATCAGGAACTGCTGGAGAAACCGAGGCATCGGCACCCCCAAGCAACCCACTTCTTGTCCCTGTGTCAGCCACGAACGCCGCCCTCCGTGCAACAGAAATTGAGGCCGCCAGGGCCGAGCTCCTGTATGAGGTTCGAAGGATGGAAGAAGAGCGCCGCAGGCTCGATCAGATAAACCAAGGAATCCAACAGGAGCGGCAGAGAGTAGCCGCGCTGGCTGCGACTCAACAACAGGTTGACCCGCAAACACAGCTGCGCGCGACTCAACCAACAGTGGAAATCCCGCTCACTCCAGCCGCGGGACGGGAATCCAGACGACTGCGGAAGGAAGGGTACCAACAAATCAAGAGACCCAGCAACAACCAAGGAGGTTTCACACCCCACAGGGCCATTACCAGAACCCTGTCGATAATATGTATGCTGCGGCTAATATCTTGACTCAGATGGTACCAACAGGCGATGACCCGGTCAATGCTGAGGCGCGGCGCGCGATTCAGATGCTAAGTACGGCAGTCCTGCAACAAGCCAATAGGGCGGAAGCCGAAGCACAGCTGCCCCTCGTACCAGCCAATCACAGGATTACAGCAGAAAGAAGCGTCCAGAGCAGGCCACCAGAGGACGTGTCAGGAGTCGCACAGAGGCAGCAGGAGCAAGTCGCAGAAGCGCAGGCGAATGCACCATTGATGCAAAAGCGGCCCGCAGATAACCCCGCAGGCGCGCCCACAGCCCTGTCCTCGCGACTCAAGGGACCGGCGTGTTTCACTGAGAGGATCAGATCGGAACCTTTTCCTGAAGATTTCAAAGGGCCACGCAAGGTGGCAAACTATAACGCCAGCATGGATCCAACCACTTGGCTCAACAATTACGAGATGGGCATGAGCATCCTAAACGCATCTGAAGAGATCTGCGCACGCTACCTAAACATGATGCTAGAAGGAGCAGCGCACATATGGCTGCAAAATTTGCCTCCCAACTCTATAAATACTTGGGAGGAACTGAAGGATGCCTTCATTAAGAACTTCCAAGGAACTTGCAAGCGACTCTGCAATATAGAAGATTTAGAGCGTTGTGTCCAGAAGGAAGGCGAGTCAAGTCGCCATTGGATGAAAAGGGTGGCAGAAATAATACACTCCTCAGATAATATACCACCAAGCTCAGCCGTCCTGGTGATGGAGAAAAACTGCAAGTTTGAGCCGCTGATTCATAAGCTGGGTCGCATGAAGGATAAAGTCAAGAGCCTCAGCGAGGTGATGGCTGCGGCTAACAAATATGCCAGCTCAGACAAAACCAGAGACGCGTCAGACGGAGAAGAAGAGGAGGTTGCTGCAAAAGGAAAGAAAAACTCCAACAAGCCCCAGCAGCAGCAAACGAGCCACAACAACACGAGTCAAAACAAACGCAAAAGCGAAGATGGTCACTCAGGGCTCGTCGCCAATACGCGTGGAGGATTCAGAGGCCAGCGTGGAAGGGGTCGAGGATACGGCTCCCGTCCAATCAATATGCAAGAAGTTTTCAACCGGCCATGCGACCTTCATGCGACAGGTGATGGACGGCCAGCGGACCATACCAAGGCGCAATGCCATTATTACAAAAAGTGGAAAGAAGAGAGCCAACACAACGGGGGGAATTCCCATGAAGGAAACCCTAGTGCGGCTCATAACACAAATATTGGGCAGCACGGCGCGAGTAACCCCAGGCAGACGGGGCAGTATCACACAATAGTTATCGATACCTCCAAAAGAGAAGAGAAATTGAGCCGGAGAAGTCAGCAGGTGAACGCCGTGATACCAGCAACACCCGCTTGGTTAAGGTGGTCAGAATACGCGGTAACCTGGAGTCGCGACGACCACCCGCCACAGGTACGGGAACCTGGCAAGTTGGCACTGGTTGTGGCACCATACGTTGCAGGATACAAGCTGACCAAAGTGCTTATGGATGGAGGAAGCAGCATTAATATCTTGTACTACGATACTTTCCAGCGTCTAGGACTCAAGGATTCCAGCCTGCAGCCCACGTCAACAGTATTTCACGGCATTGTCCCAGGAAGGTCCGCACGGCCAGTGGGGAAAATAACCCTAGGGGTAACTTTTGGAACAGAAGAGAACTTTAGAAGTGAATTCCTAAGCTTCGAAGTGGTAAAATTCCAAAGCCCATATCACGCCTTGTTTGGAAGAACGGCCTTTGCTAAGTTTATGGCCAGGCCATGCTACGTGTACCTACAGTTGAAGATACCAGGACCAAAAGGGGTCATCACAGTGTACGGAGATAGAGAAAAAGCAATAGAATGTGAGAAAGGAGATGCGGCTTTCGCAGAATCCGCCTGTGCCGCGGAAGAACTAAAAGGTTATAAGTCGCAGGTGGACCCAAACGATATGAGTGTGGTTACCACGCCATCTGCCGAGCCACCAATGAAATTCAAAGCGGCCCAGGACACTAAGCAGATAAATCTTGTTCCTGGCGACTCATCCAAGCAAACTAGCATTGGAGCACACATGGAAGAAGAGCAGGAGAAGGCCCTCGTCGCTTTTCTCCAGGAAAATAAAGACATCTTCGCATGGAAGCCGTCAGATATGCCAGGGGTACCAAGAGAATTAGCAGAACATAGCCTCAAAGTGAACCCTGCGGCTAAACCAGTGAAGCAGCCACTACGGCGTTTTCATGATGACAGGAGAAAGGCAATAGGAGAGGAAATAGCTCGCTTGCTGGCTGCAGGATTCATCACAGAGGTATACCATCCGGAATGGGTGGCAAATCCAGTATTGGTTATGAAAAAGAACGGTACGTGGCGAATGTGCGTTGATTACACCAGTCTTAACAAAGCTTGTCCAAAGGATCCATTTGCTTTGCCAAGAATCGACCAAGTAATTGATTCAACTGCTGGGTGCGAGCTGTTATGCTTTTTGGACGCCTATTCAGGCTACCATCAAATCAAGATGAAGAGGGAGGACCAAGAAAAGACGTCCTTCATCACACCCTTCGGAGCTTTTTGTTACGTCAGCATGCCCTTTGGGTTGAAGAACGCAGGTGCGACTTACCAAAGATGCATTCAGAATTGCCTACATGAGCAAATAGGTCGCAACGTTCATGCCTACGTGGATGATATTGTGATTAAATCGCAAGTTAGCCAGGATCTTATTGGTGATCTGGCAGAGACATTCACAAATCTCAGAAAATACAACATGAAGCTCAACCCCACAAAGTGCGTTTTCGGAGTACCAGCAGGAAAGCTATTGGGATTCATAGTATCAGAAAGAGGCATTGAGGCCAATCCTGACAAGATAAAGGCCGTGATGGATCTCCAAAAGCCAGAAAAGATAAAAGATGTACAGCGGCTTACTGGTTGCGTAGCAGCTTTGAGTCGCTTTATATCAAGATTGGGAGAAAAGCACTACCTTTGTACAGACTGTTGAAAAAATCAGACACCTTCGTTTGGGACGCAGAGGCCGACGAAGCTCTGACAGCCTTGAAACATCAATTGACGAATGCTCCAGTTCTGGCGGCTCCAAAAGATAAAGAGCCAATGCTACTATACATAGCGGCAAATTCCCGCGCTGTGAGTGCTGTCATGGTTGTGGAGAGACAAGAAACGGAAAGGAATACCCTGTCCAGAGACCAGTATACTACGTGAGCGAAGTCCTCACAGCTTCCAAACAGCGTTACCCACAGTGGCAGAAGTTGGTGTTTGGAGTGTTCATGGCGAGTCGCAAGCTGAAGCACTACTTCCAAGAGCATCCAATAACTGTGGTGAGTTCAGCACCATTGGCAGATATCATTCGTAATCGAGAAGCTACTGGAAGAGTCGCTAAGTGGGCGATCGAGTTGGGACCACATCACATCAGTTACGAGCCGCGCACATCAATTAAGTCGCAAGCCCTTGCAGATTTTATTAACGATTGGACAGAAATCCAAGTTGCTCCTAGCATGGCAGAAACCAAATACTGGACCATGCATTTTGATGGGTCAAGACAGTTGCAAGGCTCGGGGGCTGGAGTTGTTCTGACATCTCCCAAGGGAGACAAGCTGCGGTATGTGTTACAGATACACTTCAACTGCACAAATAACGTGGCGGAGTACGAGGCACTGCTTCATGGTCTACGTATAGCAAAGGAGATGAACATCAGTCGCATACGCTGTTTTGGCGATTCAGACTTGGTGGCACAGCAGGTCTCCGGAACGTGGGACAGCAAGGATGCGAACATGGCTGCATATAGGAGAGAGGTGGACAGAATTGCTGGACATTTCACTGGATACCAAGTTGAACATATTGATCGGAGACAAAATGAAGCTGCGGATGCCCTGTCTCGGCTTGGATCCAACAGACAGTCAGTCCCACCCAATGTTTTCCTGGATGAACTGCACAATCCATCAGTCAAACCTCCAGCAGAGATTGACATTGCAGAGCCAGAGGATGATTCAACTTTAGTCGCAGCCCTGCATGAACAGCCAGGATGGACAGAGCCATACATGGCATATTTAAGTCGCGGAGTGCTGCCGGACGATGAAATTGAGGCGCGCAAAATCATACGACGATCAAAGGCCTATACAATCATCAACAACGAATTATACAAGCGCAGCGTATCAGGAGCATTCCAAAGATGTGTCTCACCAGAAGAGGGACGAAAAATCTTGCACGAAATTCATTCAGGCGATTGTGGCCATCATGCTTCGTCAAGATCTTTGGTGGCAAAGGCGTTCCGACATGGATTCTTCTGGTTAACAGCATTAGCAGACGCAGAGCAAATTGTCAGAGTGTGCGATGGATGTCAAAGATACGCTAGGCAAGATCATATGCCAGCCCAAGCACTTCGCACAATACCCATCACATGGCCTTTTGCCGTATGGGGTTTTGACATGGTAGGGCCTTTCAGACGGTCTTCAAACGGAAAAACTCACCTCTTAGTCATGGTGGACAAATTCACAAAGTGGATAGAAGCAGAACCTGTGGGAGATTGCGAGGCTGAAACAGCAGTCAAGTTCTTGAAGAAGGTCATATTCCGCTTCGGTTACCCCCATAGTATCATTACAGACAATGGGAGCAACACCTCTGAAGGGGCTACACAGATATTTTGCGCAGACAATGGGATAAGATTGGACCTCACGTCAGTAGCACACCCGCAGAGCAATGGACAAGCTGAGCGAGCTAACCAGGAAATTCTCCATGGAATTAAGCCGCGCCTTATTGAAAAGGTCGAAGCATCTCCAGGATGTTGGGTGGAAGAACTGCCAGCAGTACTGTGGAGCTTGAGAACAACCCCTAACAGATCCACAGGATTTACACCATATTTCATGGTCTATGGAGCAGAAGCAGTCATGCCCAGCGATATCATACATGATTCACCAAGAGTTGCGGCTTACATCGAGACAGATAATGAGATAGCTCGGCAAGACTCGGTGGACACATTAGAAGAGGTTAGAGACTTGGCAGCATCAAGGTCAGCAGTATATCAACAAGACTTGCGACGCTATCATGCCAGACGCATCAAAACCCGCACCTTTCAAGAAGGCGACCTAGTACTGCGACTTAAACAAGATCACAAGGGAATGCATAAGCTGTCCTCTCCATGGGAAGGACCCTACATCATCAGCAAGAAGCTAAACAATGGGTCGTACTACCTGCTGGATGTAAGGGAAGAAAGCAGCGAACGCCATGATTTCGAGGATCGTCTCGAGGCACCTCGCCCTTGGAACGTCGCACACCTGCGACCGTACTATACATAAGAAAAGGCTAATCAGAGCCAAGCATCATCCTTTCCAGCTTTATAGCTGAGTATCATCACAGCCACTCAGGGCTAGAACTTCAACTTTGGTCGCCACCTAGGCGCGACCTATGCAACATCTGATCGCCACCCAGGCGCGATCGACCCTTGTATCAGAAACCGGCTGCCACCTAGGCGCGGCCGTAAACTTTGTATCATCTCTGGTCGCCACCTAGGCGCGACCGACCCCATGTATCACCATGGATCGCCACCTACGCGCGATCCAACCCTATGTATAACACTCGGTTGCCACCTAGGCGCGACCTTATGTGTCATCATAATCAAAGCTTATCATAGCTTAGCCTATCATGGCAATATCATTATGTTTCTTGGGGTCTTTGTTACCCTGAAACAGCCGATTTATTGGCAATTATCAAATTTACCTTAAGTTGGATTGCTACTCGCATTATGTGGCCAAAGTACTGGGGTGTGGCGTCAATCGAGCTTGATTGCCTATCATGGCCGCTCTCGACCCTGAACACACATATTCCTAGGAAATACTGAGTCGCGCGAGTGCCCACTTAAGGATTCAGATGGCCTAACTAGAGGTCGATGTACTGCTTATAGTACGGCAACACCAATTACAATTACTTGTAACTTAACAATTGTTTTATTATGATATCAAGTTACAGGTGATGACCTTCAGAGTTCTCTGAGAAGAATTGAGATGATTACCACATAACATCCTCTCAATCCTTGGGGGCTATATCATATTATCATCAAAAATTTGAAGATAGATCGTCATCAAGTTCTGAAGCTATCAGGATACTCTAACAAAGAAGCTCACGAAGTCAGATGATCTTCCAGGTGCGAGTCAAGGCCAAACTTGCACAATTATAAGTCGCGAAACAAGGAAAAGCGCGGCCTAAGCATTCAAGATCAAGAAATACTATGAAGTTCAGGCCACGCTTGGGGGCTAATGTCGGGGGAATACTTTCTGGATTAACCCGCGGCCCAGTGCGACTTAACTTACTCGCACGGACGAAGGCCCACTTGGGAGCAAGCCCAATATTGAACCGCCATAAGGGGAAAGATCTAGAAGACATATCCCGGAGGACGTGAAGACCAAGTAGTCTCCGAGTAGGCCTCTGTGGATGTATTCCTTATGGGGAAGTTTCCTTTTGTAACCTAGCGAGCCTCTGTGTATATAAAGAGGACTCGCAGGACTTAGAGCGGGTCAAGCTATCAAGCCCAAACCCTAGCTCATACGGCGAGTACCAGATCGGATCGCCTCCATTGTAACACCTCGATTATCATATCAATACCAATCTAGGGTAGGCAGGAAGTAGGTCTTTTACCTCACATTGAGGGGGCCGAACCTGGGTAAATCTGTGTTGATCTTTGTTCCTGCGATCCCAAGCTCGGAGATGCTTGACTCGCATAATCCCACACCTACGAAGTCATCTATGACACCTGACGTGACAAACCCACGACACGCGCGGCGCGTCGGGTAGCGCTTGGAGGTGCGCGGCGCGGCGGCTAGCTGCTGGCCGGACTTGGGGAAGGGGCGAGGTGGCGAGCTCGTGGACTGGGGGGGCCTGGCAAGGGGACGGGGGGGCTCGGCTGCGGCGTTGCGCCGCTGGACAGCGAGGTGAGGAGCAGAGGGGAGAGGGCAGAGACGAGGGGACGCCGACATGCGCGTCCATGGCGTCCAGAGCGCGCCACAGGCGGCATCGGCGCGTTCCCGACAAACCAAAGCTCCAAACAGAAAACTAAAGGTACTACGGGGTTCACAAGATCAAGAAGAACACACACAAACAAGAATCAATCAATGAATCGAAACTTTACAGAATAGTATTTTCAGAAAAGCAAAAACACCGAAGGTGTTCGATGAAATGTTCATGGTCTTGCACATCTCAGAAAAATTCCCAAAAATTACCACTACCTAGGTTTGGTGTAGGGGGGGTGTCTATGAAGTTTGAGCTCATTTGGGTAATGGGAAATTGGTTTTCCACATGATGTCCAAAAATGGACATAATGGCATGGTGAAGGGAATTTGAGCTTCCACATCTCACCTTGGGGTGATCTCCTGGATTTGTGTGTCTAAGGACCATGTGGTCAATATGTTCAAGTATCATGGCCATAGGAATTTTCTAGGTGTGGGTTTGCTTGAAGAACTCAAAATGACATCTATTTGGGCTTACAAAGGAAGTGGTCTAAATATTGCTCAAATGGGTTTGTCTTCGAAAGATGAAATGGAGGAAATGCCAAAATATGCATTCCCTGAATTTATCAGAATTATTGGAGGTTCTTAGCTTGGTTAAAACATTTCCGGACTAGAAATGATAGTTTTGAAATTAATGGCTAACTTGGAAATATTGCATTGTAGTATGCAATATTTTTGCATGGGTTGTCTTTATATGGACATGGGGTCCTCTGGTATTTTTGGTGGAATTTTTAGAGCTATGGAAATAGGCTTCCCTTTTGTAGGGGGAGGAAAAGGATTGAAAAGTCTCGATAATTAGGGCTAGGCTTTTTCCGGAGAAAACCTGAGCACAAAATTTATCAGGGGTGATGGAGTGGTTTGTGGGCTTATGGGAAATTTCGAGAAAGCAATTTTCAAGTCAATTCATCTTCAAAAGTTTTGGAGAAATATTTTAGGGTAAGAGGAAAAAGTTTTTCGGGTGTCGGAAAACACCACTAAAATTAGGTACGGATTTTTTTGGGGTGTTACAGACCTTCCCCCCTTAAAAAGAATCTCGTCCCCGAGATTCGGAGACTTATAGGATTCCCGGGGTTACAACAAGATAATTCTTGATTGATCCATTTATACCCCAATTTAAAACTTTTTCTATAAAATACTAGAATTTTGGTTAACCAAAGAGGTCAACAAGACTTTTTTACAAACCATACATTTGTTTTTCAAGCATGATATTTCTACCATACTCAAGGCATTTCAAAGACGACATGGCAGGGGTTCAGTCAATCAATCAACATAGGATCTACTCACATGCTTATGAATTTAAAATCTAAGGTTTTGCACAAACAGGGCAAGATCAAACAAGATCTACAACCAAATTATCAAATAATCTAACAAGATCAACTGGGGTGAGTAAGAACTCAAAAACCTTTATAAACAAAAGGCAGGGATATGCTAATCATAACCTTCTCCTAAGGTTTTATTTTTGAAAAGTTATACCCACACGACAGGTGCCCCTTTCATGTGCGTACAACAAAAGGTTTTATTTTTTCCAAAGCTATACGTACATGGCAGGTGCCCCTTTCATGTATATACAGGTTTGGAAAAAGAAACAAGGTTTGTTTTCAAATAACGATGTTCGCGCCACAAGAGTGGGATCACAAACACCAAAATTTTGTGGGATAGAGCCATTCCCAAAGTTTGTTTTTGCAAGGAAATTTTCCCTATAGAACTCCGGGATACGAGGAAAATAACACGTCTCGGGGTACCTCTTCACGTTGAAGTAGTCGCGGTGTCCCAGTTGGAGTAGAACTTGCATCATCAATTTCGGGAGTTGTCCATCCGTGTACAGTTCGTGTCTTGCAGCAAGATTAAATGGCAGGGATACAAGCATGAGTAGAAAAATTTCTACTTGTAGCAAAACATCCTTTCATAAAATATTTCAGCATTTTATGGCCCAAAACAAAACGGCTGCAGCAGTATGGCATAATCATTTCAACCATACCGTATAGGCAAGCACAAGCAAACATAGAAAGAAAACACTCTACAAAAATCCTTTTGTGTTCCAGCGAGGAAGAACACTCAACAAGCATTTTAAGGCTTGGGAGGGAGTTGCTCGTGGAGGGCTCGGGCCCCTTTCTCTAACATGCGTCCAAACAAGGTTCATATTGGGTGAGTAACCTTGGGGTACTACATGTAGGAGTTTTTCAAACCTATGCGCGAGCCAACATTAAGTGAGCGGGACACCGTGGTTACAGTGTCTCATTAAATACTTCCACTTAATAGTTAAACTCGTGCAACTCACACAAAATAATTTTCCTACTAGAAAATAATATCATTCAAAGTTTGCGTTAATTTTGCAGGCGTGCATATGTGTCTGGGTTCACATATACCACTTCTGCTTTTATGTGATCTGTCATTTCTTCAAAACCTTTCTACCGCAGAAAAGGACATGGTATTCCGTCACACGTCAACCAAGTGGTTAACAAGGGAATCAGAACATCAAGTTTTACACAGGGCTAACCTAACCACAACTTAACCGTAGACAGAACAACCATGCATCACAAGCAAGCACCGGGGATTACAAACAACATCACAGACTCTCACCTACCAGCTTACAAGCACCACTCAGGCTAAAGCTAAACCGGGGATTTACTCTGCTTGACGGCCACTTGCATCAGGCGGGGTGAGGCTGAGTCGGAGAGTGGTGTCAACATCTGCATCTTCCGGGGGGTGGGGAATCACCGGCCTGCCTTCAAGGACAACACCTGGTTCTTGGGGTTGCTGCCGAACTCGGGCCATGGCTTCCTCAAGAACAGAAAGACCAACATAGGGTGCCATCTGTTCAGGTACCTGTAGTGCCCATTGAAGTCGATCTGGCACGGAGCCTTTGTGGGATGGACCAGGGTCTGGAATCTGGGGTTTTCCTTGCTGGGTTTGAGCTTGGTCCTGTGTGGCTGAGATTGGATTCCTCATGGAAGCATGCTGCAGGAGTGCAGGGCCAAGACTTTGCCTGGCGACTCGGAGCTCGGCCATGAGTGAATGGTTCAGGCTTTCCATGGCAGCGAGGTAGGAGACCAAGTGTACTATAGCTGAATCGACTTTTTTTTCGGTGTTGGCCCAGAGTATCCGAGGACCAGACCGAGGCATAGCTGGGAAAAAGAAGTAGGCTCTACACCGCACAAATGCCGGTTCCATCCATCTGAGACGGGCAAGGCTTTCAAAGGCGGTTACCTGGAAAGCTAGCTCAAGTGTAGGCATTAACCTGCCACTAAACTCATAGGGTTTCTTCTTGCGGTCGGGATGCGGCTTGATACTCACAACAGCCTGAAACTCATGCCCGGTAGGTGAGTCTTCGCTTCTGAACACCACATACTGAGGACGGGTCGATGCACCAAGAGCATCACGGACGACCTCCCAAAGAAGAAGGGGGAAGCCGGGGCAATGGTCGGCAGTGGTATCCATATAGAAGGTGGGTGCCATCTAAACTAGTGCAAGCTTCAGGGCTATGGGTGAGGTAAGAACGCGGGATACCTTAGCGGAACCCTGCTTCAATAGAGTTGGGTTGCCAAGGGTAGAAGGCGAAGGTGGGGATGTCTGGAAGCTAGGACTGGGTCTCATTTCTAAGGGTTAGTGTCAATTTCTTCTCATGGAAGAAACTGGCGAGCCTCACTCGGGGATTGGGACAAGTCCTACTGCACCATACTGTTGACCAACAATAGCCATGCCGGTTAGGCGGAGATGGGTCAAATCCATCGGGCTCCTTGTCGGCAAATAGTACGGTTGAGCTTTCCATGCTAGGGTAGTCTACAGCCAGCCTGGTGCTCTGATACCATGTCTGTGACACCCCTCCCTGGCACATATCACCAGAGAGGCAGTCGTCCCGTGCGCCATCCCAAGATAACTGGCCGCACGTCACAACAGTGTAACATAATGGACATCATTACACAATCAGGCACATCAGTGCTACAAATGGTTTACAAGGCCATCAAGGAATGATGAAATGTCAATCCCAGCATGGCACGATACAGAGTTTTAACTGGCAGCGGAAGACATATGAGAGGCTACGGCTTGGAGCGGCTCCACTCCACAGGTTCTGGCTGGGCTACTGATCCTAGCACGCTCTTGCTTCAAATCCTTACTAAGGTGGAAGATGAATCCTCGTCAAAACCTGGCCACAATCACAAGGCCCGTGAGTACATTTGTATGCACTCAGCAAGAATCGCCACTTACTACAAACATTCCAACAATCATGCAGCAAGATATACATTGGATATAAAATCCTACAACATGGCAAGGTGTAATCTAGATACATGATATAAAAGTAGCATGGCATTGACAACCAAACATGTCATAAGCAAGCAATGGGGTTATCACCAGTACAGAGTCCAAGCCAGGTGGGGTTGGATCGTATACCGGCAATCAAACAAAAAGATTACCTGTGACGAGTAAACGAGTGCACCAGTTGGTACCAAATCTTATAATTACTCCTGTCAACACAATCAGGCTCCCAAGCCTCTAGCCAACTCTGGCTATCACTCCAGCCAACTCTGGCTATCAATCCAGCCAACTCTGGCTATCTCCCAGGCATGCACGGTTGATGTTGGCTCTGGCCTAACTATAAGCTTCCAACGCATCACACCGCCATCCCATTCACCTCACAAGTAACATTCCCTGCATCATCTTATTGTTCATTTAGTGAAATCAGGTTGTTCATCTTTCTTTCAACAAGCCTTAGGTTTAACCTCCTGACACGACACGGACACACAGTGTGACCGACACTGAACTGTTGTTCCATAACCTTGGAACGAGGCTAGACATCCAGATTTGACACTCTCGAGAGGTTGCAGATACCACCCACCTAAGTGCACCGCACTCAGCCGGTACTTTAGGATATCATCCTTAAGGCGAACTCAGCAAGATACACTCACCTGACCGTTCACGTTACCAAGATACTCCCTGTATAGCCACCGACATAACTCTATGCCTTATGCAGAAGTGAATCTGGCACGTCCCCAACCCATGAGCGACGGCTAGCTCCGGAACCTTCGCAAGACTAGCCCCGACCAACTATGGTACCGACTAGACTTGCCAAAATGGTAGCATCAAAGGAGGCGAAAAAGGTTACGTAGGTCAAGGCCCGCCCATGTGAGCGACAGTGGCAGTGCTTTCGATGTTCAGATTAGTGGCACGTGGACTGACCCTATCGTTGTTTGGAGGGGTGTTTCATTTAATCATGTTTCATCACAACAAGCTCAAACAATCTAGGATTAGTGTCGGGGGAATACTTTCTGGATTAACCCGCGGCCCAGTGCGACTTAACTTACTCGCATGGACGAAGGCCCACTTGGGAGCAAGCCCAATGTTGAACCGCCATAAGGGGAAAGATCTAGAAGACATATCCCGGAGGATGTGAAGACCAAGTAGTCTCCGAGTAGGCCTCTGTGGACGTATTCCTTATGGGGGAAGTTTCCTTTTGTAACCTAGCGAGCCTCTGTGTATATAAAGAGGACTCGCAGGACTTAGAGCGGGTCAAGCTATCAAGCCCCAAACCCTAGCTCATACAGCGAGTACCAGATCGGATCGCCTCCATTGTAACACCTCGATTATCATATCAATACCAATCTAGGGTAGGCAGGAAGTAGGTCTTTTACCTCACATTGAGGGGGCCGAACCTGGGAAAATTTGTGTTGATCTTTGTTCCTGCGATCCCAAGCTCGGAGATGCTTGACTCGCATAATCCCACACCTACGAAGTCATCTATGACACCTGACGTGACAAACCCACGACAGTTGGCGCCCACCGTGGGGCCTGCGGTCAAAAGCGTCACGTTCCGCGCAGGATCGAAATCAGGCTTCAAGGACATCGCCATCTGTAACATCCCAAATTTTGGAACTAAGAAAAACTTAGTTTTACCAGACCCAAAATTCAGAACCAACAAAAACTTTTTGAAATGTTTCCACTAATGGTTGTGGATTCCTTCCCATGGGTATGTTTGACCTTGTGTGACTTGAATGTTTATGTTGATTGACTAGTAAATATCAACCCAAGAACCCAACCTAAGTAAAAACATATTAAACCTTGGTGATCATGCTATGATAAGAAGATATTCCATATATCTTTTCCATTCTTATTTTGGCCAAAGTCCATTTCAATGATGCTTGGTTTAGCAACAACCAAATACCCATGGTTGAGAAAGCAAAAGTATTTCCAAAATTATGTGTTCCAAAAATATGGAGATCTATATGATACCTCCTATCTATTTTTCAACCTGGATATTTTGCATGTGTATGCAACTCCCATTTTATAAACTCTGATTTCCACTCCATTTGAAAATAACACCAGTGGGAAATATATTACCCCACATGTTCTCTTTATCAAACCTTTTGAAAACTATTAAGTTATGAGTTGAGATATTCTTTAACACATCATCTTGTCATAATTGAGTGTGATCATTTCTACAAGATAGTATTGTTAATTATGGAAATGGTAGTATGATTTATTCTTGTGGTTGGAATTGTGTGGTCTGGATTGTGTTGTTGATATTGTTGTGCTGTTGATATTGTTGTGATGTTGATCTTGTGTGTTTGTTGTTGTGAGGATAATTCCTCAGTTGTGCTTAATACTTAAATAACAAACACTTGACAACAAATGTGGAGTGTGACTTAAGTAAAAACAAACCCCTCAAATCATTCAACAAAAAGGAAAAAATTAAGGTCATGAGTTAAAAAATGATCTTAATAAGTTGCTTTCCCTCCCTACTTCTCTTTCCCCCAAGCAAATATTTTCTCTATGAAAAGATAAATTATTTGAAGTTGCCATATTTGTCAAGAAAATTCCAAGAGCTCAAAACAATATCTCTCGCTTGATTTAAAAATATTAAAGGAGTATCAAATATTATTTACCAAAAATAACATACTTAAACCCTATGAACAAATGTGGTCCAAAACATTTTATTTTGAACCACCAATTTCTGTGGAGCCTCTACATGATATGGGGAGGCTACATGAATAATTGCAGATTTTTGTAAAATGATTTGAGGCCTCAATAAAATCCCTAAAGAGCTACTGGTTTTAAAAAGGAAACAAAAGAAAACAGAAAAGGACTAAATTGTAAATGGGAATAGTTTTTCCAGGGGGCTTTTTGCAAGAACATCATCTTCTTCCTGTAGCCGCACGGCACGCCACCGTGTTCCTCGCTCCCGTGTCGCGCCGCTCGCCGCCCGGGCCCCTCCTCTCTGCTGCCCTGCGAGGAGAGCTCGACACCGGACCTCCTCGACCCAGCTCCCCCGTGGCTGTGCCCTTCTCCCTCACTGTCCCCCCCCCCCAGCTCTCCCCGACCACACGGCCAGAGCACGCCGCCGCTGCCGATTCTTGTCTCCTCTGCACCCCGGCAAGCGCCACTCGACTGGACCACTCCCCGAACTCTCCCGGACCCCGCAGACGCTCCAATTCGAGCCCTAGCCCTCTCCTGCACCCCGACCACGGTGATCCGAGCTTCGGCTATTTAATCCCCAACTGCTCCGCACTCGATCTCCATCTTCTCCGCCGTCCGCAGAACCCCTAGGTGAGCCCCTGCGCCTTCGCCACCGTCGCCGACCACGGCGGTGTCGCCGTTGTTGGTCGTCGCTGATGGATGCGTCGTGGACCGTTGGATTTCGATCCAACGGCCACGTACCGATTCATCTTTTTCTATTTAAATCTAAAAACCCTGAAAAAAACAGTACTGGACCTCCCTTTTAAATTCAACAACTCGAGGAATATGAGTCCAAATAAATCAAATGAAAATGCTATAGAAAGCTTATGAAATTCTCTGTGCAACCAAACCAGTTTCATCTCATTTAGATTAATATTAAAAATGTGGTATTTAAAATGCCACAGAAGGTTTAAAACCTAAACTTAATTGTTTCTGGAAATCTATTAATCCAAATGATGCCAATCCAATTTTGTTAGCTTAACAATGTGATCACTTAGCTCCCCTAATTTTGGTAAATTTAATAAAGCTTTATTAATTAAATGGTATTAGATTAAAGATTTCCATGCCTCTCTGGACTAAAACAATTATAGATGCTTATTGGTTAACCCAAAGGATTTAGGACCAATTTTTTTTGGATCAAATTTAGTCATGTTTAGTTACTCCTAAAAGGATTTAATTTTTGGATCAACACAACTTAAGTGGTAACTAAAACTTGATTAATAAGTTTCTGTAATAAAACAAATGTGTAGGAAAATTGGTAAATCTAAATGAAACAAATCCAATTGTGTTGTCTTCTACACATCAGTAGCTATCTGTAGAAATTTAGTTTGTATTTTTGTGACCAACAGAACTTGAGCAATGCAATTAAACATGAATAACTAGTTTCTGAAATTAATAAAAGTTTGTGGAATCAGTGATAACTTGAAGTGAATTAACTTCAATTGTTTGACATCTTTAAGAACAGTAGAGGTTGTACATGTGTAGATGAATATTAGTGTTGCTTGGTCGAATTGTGTGGTGATTATATGTCTTGTTGTTTTACGACGTTTAGACGAGAACGTTGCCGGAGTATCTGAGGAGGGTGGTTCTGTTGAACAAAAAGAGCAAGACCAGGGCCACTTTGTTGAGCAAGGCAAGCTATTCTCTGAGCTTGCATCTATATACATCTATTTTGGTTCACATGTTTTACTTATAAAGAGCATATGTTATTTATGTGGTGTTTGCCACTAAAGCTATGAGTTTTGAAAACCCTTTTTCCAAAATACAAGTATATTATTTTGACACCCTATATGGAGTTATTAGATGGAAATTCTTTTTCAAACTATAGGATGGGAAAAATATGGTTTACTCAAAACTCCTTTGGAAGTACTTGGACAAATGTGGAATGCCGTGATATCGGTGTTGAAGTGGAGAAATGGTGAATGGTGATGTTTATGAAAAATGCACATGACGTCTTTGTACTATGACGACCAATTAACCCGTGCAACCACACTACCTGAGATGGGTAGGGCTTAGCCGGAAACTTGTTTATTTTAGTATGGAGCGCCTCAAAATGCTTAGGAGAACGAGGTTCTCTAAACCAAGTTATCTAAATGCGGGATCCAGTTTAAGTCTGGTTCGCTGCTGGTTGCAAACAGTGGGCCTCCTGGCTTGGCGCAGTGTTGCTTGGAGAGACCGGATCGATACGATGGCCATCTCCACTGGGTGCCGGGGAGATCCAGTCCCACTGAAGAGGAGGCTCTATACTAGGGTCGACATAGTGAAAAGCTTTGATCATGTTATCCGAACCACCACATACTGTCGTATGAGGACCGTGGCTGATCACGGCGGAATGACAGTTTGGTGTGGTGAAAGTGCACCACCTCTGCAGAGTGTAAAACTATTCGAATAGCCGAGTCCTCGGTCATGGACGGTTGGGAGGCTGTCCTCTGACCATGTGCAAGTTTTGGAAAAGTTTTGAGATTTAAAAAGGAAAAATGGAGATGTTCTATATATGCAACTATCCAGAAGGGCTGGTATGAGGTTGCTGGAAAAGAGGAGGACCCTGAGGGGTTATGGTCGAGAAGTGCAAAGTTTTGTGTCTTGAAAGTGGAAAAAAATGTTTTATGCAACTATACCAAAGGGTTGGTTTAAGGTTGTTGGAAAAATGATTTGACCAGGAATGGTTTTGGTCGGAAAAGGAGGAGTTTTGGAGAAATAAACAAAATGGTGATTTTCCGGGAAGATGTTTCAAAAGAAACTTCTTACCTTTCTAAACAAAGATATATTTTCGGGAACAAGTTTTAAAGGAGATTTCTTACAAAGACAGGTTTATGGGAAAAGTTCTAAAAGCCTTCTTTCCTTTTTCAATAAAGATATAGAGATTTCAAAACAAAGTGTCATTAAACAAAAGTATTTAAACAATACAAAGAGTAGTGCATGCTCACTCCGGGGGTAGTTTGCGAGTACATTCAAATGTACTCATATTGGTTTCGTCCCTGGCTATTGTCTTAGCCAGATTTTGAAGAAGAGCTGTTCGAAGAAGAAGACTTCAATAACGTCAATGCGAACTAGGGCGCTCCCCAGTCAACTGCCTGTAGGGTTGGCAAGTGACTTGGGCTCCACGTTGTTTTGATGATTTCCGCTGCAAGTACCTGATGGAGTTATGACTTCAATCAAGTAAGTAATATCCTTTGGTAATTATGGGTGTTCTGTGATACCAATTCGAGTTATGTGCAACAACAGACTGATCATGGGATTGTTGCAGGAAACATAACGAGTATCTCGGATAGCTAATCCGGGGTCCTCACAGACTTGGTATCAGAGCCATCGTTGACTATAGGAGACCTTAGTTAGCATGGACGTTAGTTAGGAAAGGAAATATTTTGTTAAAAAAATATATATTACTACCAAAATATATTTTTATCTAGGGAAGTCTAGAAATGGCTTCCACTCTTCTCATCTACTCAAATATTTCAAAGTCTTACCCCTCTATTTTAAGATTTTCCAAGAATTCTTCTGTTATCTCTTACCCATTCAAAACCGAGAGTATACTTGACGATGAACCCAAGTGAGACCTAATTAGCTAGCACCCACAAGAAGAAGCTTCCATCACAAATACTCAACATTTAACATCAAGGCGATTGATCTGCAAATGCCAAGATCATCGATGTCAACAAAGCAAGAGACCTCCGAAGAACTCAGCTCAACATCCACAATTCTACTCAAGTGGCAACCCCGACAATCTCCATTTTTCTAGTGGAAGCCTAAGGCGACAAAATAAAGACTTCAACAGTCCTGTTTCACCAAGGACCATAGGAACAACATAGGATAGGAACTTTGGTTGTACTACCCGATTATCACGAGTATTAGGCGTCCATTGGTACTAAGTGTACCTTGTGTGTTGTTTGTTTGTGAGTTCTCTGCTTGTGTGTTGCTTCTCCTGTGTGTTTCGCAAATCTCGTCTAGCTAACAAATCCCTAATACTTACTCCGTAAAAGTAATCAGGTATCCTGATCACGGTAGTCTTGTTGCGCTTTTAATTTTTTTTGTATTAACTACCTCTACGAAATTTGTTTAACTCAATTTCGGCAATCATAGTTCCCCAGATGGAAATGTCGAGGGAGCACTCCTACATCGGTTCCGGTTTTGAAGCAACCCAAAGTCCTCCGCTCCATCAAATCGAAGCCGCCACAGGAACCCACTCGACACCCTTTGAAAGAGAAGAGTCCCATACGTCTAAAGATCTACCCAAGAAAATTAGAGAGGACGCCATCAGAGAACAACGTTGGTGTTACACTTGCGACGAACGCGGACATATGACCAGAGAGTGCCCCCTTAGGTACATCATTAAGAAGAAACCACCCCAAGGAAAGGCTTGTAGTCAGTGCGGAAGGGGTGGACATCAGGCGAGTCAATGCCCCGGCAGCTGCCCTAACTGTTTTCATTTCCATCCACCTGGCAAGTGCCCAACCGCTAGCGTCACGTGCTACCTATGTGAAGGGAATGATCATGTTCCGGCTAAGTGTCCTCTGGAGTTCCTAGTAGATGCAGTAAACAAGGCTCATGAGAAGATTGCTCAAGACGCCATCCACGATCCGAGAAAGACGCCCACCAGAGCATCTAGCCCCTATCGGATTCCGAAGCGCCAGAAGGATAGACACCCCAAGGAACCAACACCACCCTTAGAAACATATCATCAGTTGTGCCTACGCTCTGGAAGAACCCTTCGCAGGAAGAAGCCCTATATTATCCAGCAAGCCCCCAAGCCTGCCTATCAACCCCGCGAGTCCCGCGCCCCACCTTTCCTAAACGCCCAAACAACTCCAACCGTGCCAATGTTGTCTGCTTTGAATGCGGCAACAAGGGTCACTACGCCAGAGAATGCCCCAATCCCAAGGAGACTGTTCAGCACCCTTTAAAGGAATGCAGCGTTTCCATGTCAAAGGAAAGTTAGCGCCAAGGAATAGTGGGCCTTTCAAGATCATTAGCCGTCAAGAAGAAGTATGGGTCCTACTTAGCGAGCAGTATTTGGGTTCAATGTAAGATCCGTCACTTTTAATGAAATCCTTTTTTAGACTCTTAAAGACGAGAGATTTTACCATGTCTAACACGAGCCTCACATCGTGAAATTAATATGTGAAGGAATACTACACCAACGGATCGTATCTAACTCAAGAATGACACCTGATCTAAGTAACCATGATAGTACTAACTTATAACTCAGGGCTGCCTGCCTTGACAAGAAATGGAGACATAAGGCGACTCATTTCAGATTGGTAACTAGAGGAACTCAAGGAGTGCATAAGAGTTTCTACGAAGATTCGAGCTCAGAGACCACAAGAAGGAGGAACTACGACAAGAAGACATTGAAGAGAGATTTCTTAGGTTGGCAAAGAAGTAATATACCAGACCATCTTGGAATAATTGGAAACTCTTATATCAGAATCTATTGTTACTAATCTCTCTAAAAATAATGTGATATTCCAATGTTCGTGTTGTATAGAAGTACTTTGGTAACAAGCCTCATGAACTTGTTAACGAATCACTTTTGTATGCTCTAACAATTGAGTGTCATATACAAATAAACGGAACGTCAGATAATCCAGTACCTCTCAGCCTCTGGAATATGAAAAGTGGTTTGATGACAAGACTAGCTACCTTGTTAACAAATTCTTCTTGTATGACTAAGGCAATTCGATGTCATAAAGGACACCCACATTCTTATCCAACTAACTAATGGAAAACTTTGCTAGGACTAAGTGGATATCTTCACCACAGAGAGGAGACAAATAATGTTAGAACTCAAATAAAGGACAATGATAATTTTCTTAAATCAAGGGTATAACTTAGGAAATATACAAGTCCTAAATAAGAAAGTCACATCGAGATTTATAGTGTTTCTCCAAGGAGATAATTTCCGAAACAAGAAAAGAAAAAGTTAACCGTTTGGAAAACAACTGGTGTGAAGGCTCTCCAATAACTTTTTCTAAAAGTCCCTTAAGTCGTGACTTTTTGAACGATCATCGATCCACACCCCAAACCACCTACCTCCGGACACTTGAACTAACTTATAGACTCCTCTGGAAGCTCGATACCCTAGACTGTACCTCTTGAAATTCTTACCAAAGCCTCGCGAAGATCAAGAACCAAAGAATTCAACAATGAAGTCCCTCCCTTACTCAGCTAAAGAAGGACAAAGAATGAAGACCAATCACCATGGAATACCCAGAAAATCAAACGACGGAAGCACCTGCTGTGGACAACATCAACCACCAAGCAAGTTCAGACGCACTTAGAAGATTATAACATCCCTCTACTAACTAGAACCTGGAGAGAATCAAGTGCACCAACTCAACGCATTCCGAGAACAACACGTCCCCATCGGCAACCCTCGCAAGGTGACAATATCAGGAAGTGATATCTGCACCGACCCCAAGCACCAAGGATTGACACCCAAGACGAAGATCGTCAAGCTACCCAGAAGAACAATGCCTCCAAGTCAACTCCCGCGGCAAACTTCAACAATACCGATTAAAAACCCCTTTTTAAGGGGGGAAGACCTGCAATAGGTATAACAGAAAGTGGTAATAATTCGTTCCTTGCGCCTTAGCCTTGTAGTATCTGGAAACAGCCAACCACGACTATCCATCAGTCTCGATCGTCAGGTCAACCCCATCGTCAAGGATCTGAACTCAGCACAGAAGTTTATCGACAAAGAAAGCCTCGCAACATCATTTTGTCAAGATCTCACATGGCGAAATCACTGAAGAAGCATCAACCTCAGAAGTATAGCCAGCCCAAAACCTGTGCCCTCGTACTCCCCTGTTACCACCGGGCAAATCTCGAGGACGAGATTTATTTTTAAGGGGGGAAGAGCTGTAACATCCCAAATTTTGGAACTAAGAAAAACTTAGTTTTACCAGACCCAAAATTCAGAACCAACAAAAACTTTTTGAAATGTTTCCACTAATGGTTGTGGATTCCTTCCCATGGGTATGTTTGACCTTGTGTGACTTGAATGTTTATGTTGATTGACTAGTAAATATCAACCCAAGAACCCAACCTAAGTAAAAACATATTAAACCTTGGTGATCATGCTATGACAAGAAGATATTCCATATATCTTTTCCATTCTTATTTTGGCCAAAGTCCATTTCAATGATGCTTGGTTTAGCAACAACCAAATACCCATGGTTTGAGAAAGCAAAAGTATTTCCAAAATTATGTGTTCCCAAAAATATGGAGATCTATATGATACCTCCTATCTATTTTTCAACCTGGATATTTTGCATGTGTATGCAACTCCCATTTTATAAACTCTGATTTCCACTCCATTTGAAAATAACACCAGTGGGAAATATATTACCCCACATATTCTCTTTATCAAACCTTTTGAAAACTATTAAGTTATGAGTTGAGATATTCTTTAACACATCATCTTGTCATAATTGAGTGTGATCATTTCTACAAGATAGTATTGTTAATTATGGAAATGGTAGTATGATTTATTCTTGTGGTTGGAATTGTGTGGTCTGGATTGTGTTGTTGATATTGTTGTGCTGTTGATATTGTTGTGATGTTGATCTTGTGTGTTTGTTGTTGTGAGGATAATTCCTCAGTTGTGCTTAATACTTAAATAACAAACACTTGACAACAAATGTGGAGTGTGACTTAAGTAAAAACAAACCCCTCAAATCTATACTACTATTAAAAGAGCAAACATGTTAGGATACTTTAAATCTTGTCCGTTCAATTTTCAATCAACGATCCAGATTGTTCCGATGTCGAGCAGCAAACACTTTAAATCTTGTCCGTTCAATTTTCAATCAACGATCTAGACCATCCGTTAGTTTCATCTGTACGGAAAAAGAAAGAAACTTAGCCCGATCGAACACGTCCTCGAGTTCATGTTGAGATAGGTTCGATCTCTTGTACGTGTGATCGTTCTTATATAATTAAAGACCTGCCAAACCTTCCCAGTCCAACGCAATCGATTCCGATCCTTCCCGGCCATGGTAACGCGTTCGACGTTGGGCTCCCGTCAGGTTCCAAGATGCGGCGAGATGGGTGAGTGGAAGCTGCTGAAACAAATACTACTACCGCATCGACTTGGCGATCCCTCGACGCCGGCAACCATCGGCATGATCCCTGTCAGCGACGCGCAGCGGCGACAACACCACGCTGCCCGCCCTGCCTCCAGTTTCCGCGCCCGCAACGGCGTTGTTCGTGTCAGCCACGCGCAACGGCGGCAGCATCACTCTTCCTCCAGCTCGTGTGTCACGCCGCTAGGGGCATCCCGTTGCTGCGGCTCACCTTGGTGCACGTCGTGTTACCAGGCGTGATGATCGTCTAGGCTCTCCGCTCCACACTATCAACACTTTCGTAATTCATGTCAATGTCCCGTTCTTTCAACGTGGTCACCAACAGCTAGCTAGCCGCCATCGGCCGGCACGTTCTGACCTTTTGGAGGACCTCGCGTAGTACATGGAGCTGCTGCTAGACTTCCACTACCAGGTGGAATCAAAGTTACTAACCAATTTGTACCTCTTCTTTCGCCCACAAGGTAAGTCACGTTGTCGTACATGCTGCTTGAGCCCATACCACAAATCAGCTGTACAATTTTTGCCTACCAATTCAGCCATAGAAATTATGGGGGGATAATCTGGTTGACTTTAGAAAAAAGATGAGTGCTTTTGTATTTCCAGGGGAGGGGATGTGAATCTGTTTTTGGATTTTGATTATTTTGTGAATATTGTTTGATATAATGAGAATAGTAAGAGAAATTCCAAATTGATGTTTGCTCTTATATAAGGCGAATAATAAGAGAATCGTCGTGCATCAGTTTCATTGGCTTATGTCTGAGATTTGTGTGCTCCATGATTCTTGATATTTTTCTACTTGTAAATTGCCCCATTTAATTATGAAAACATGCGCTTGCACGTACATGACAACTATACTATTAAAAGAGCAAACATGATGGGATACTTTAAATCTTGTCCGTTTAATTTTTGATCAACGATCCAGATTATCCCCATGTCGAGCACCAAACAACTTTGACTAGGTCAAACCGTTTTTTAGTAAAAAAAGAAGTAACGCAAGGTCACATCCGTTAGAGGAGAAAAGGAAAAAGGAAACGCAAGTCCCAGCAATTCGAGATGGACTGGTGCGTATTTCTGATCCATGATACCACTCCATTCAGATATGTATTGCTTTATTGCCATTTTAAGATTTTTCCCGCCCTATTTGGTATGCCAAAACTTTATTTGCTAAAACATGATAAAAGAACCCTACTCTGTTAGATCCCCATCTTATATTGCAATCAATCCAACAATATGTATCATTGATCTTTCTCTTATTTAATAATTTAGAAATCACGCCAACAATAGATACCCGTTGCAACACACTTTGTCATTGCATCTAGCGTCATCGAATGTGGCGTCACCACTATGCCAAGGAAAACTTTGTGCGCCTATGTTTTTATCTCCTGTTGCAACGTAATATCGGTGTATTTTTTCTGAAGGGACAATGAATTACACAATTATCATAACGTGCATGTGCACATGCTTGGTTACATAAAATTTGAACCTTTCAATATCTGATCAACGGCCTAGATCGTTCCAATGCTGGTTGAAAAATAATTATTTTGCCATGATTATTTGAATATTTTTATAAGAGTATTAACATTTCTTGCATGATTGTTATTGAATATGTTTAAATTTGTATCATAAAATATTTGTAATCATGATGGTCATCTGTGATGTTTGGATGATAAGTTTTATGAAATTTTTGCTGTGGTAATAAAAATATCACTAAATTAGAAATCACATTTATTTTTTGAAAACGTGTGTTGCACGTGCACAGCTACTAGTCATTCAACAAAAAGGAAAAATTAAGGTCATGAGTTAAAAAATGATCTTAATAAGTTGCTTTCCCTCCCTACTTCTCTTTCCCCCAAGCAAATATTTTCTCTATGAAAAGATAAATTATTTGAAGTTACCATATTTGTCAAGAAAATTCCAAGAGCTCAAAACAATATCTCTCGCTTGATTTAAAAATATTAAAGGAGTATCAAATATTATTTACCAAAAATAACATCCTTAAACCCTATGAACAAATGTGGTCCAAAACATTTTATTTTGAACCACCAATTTCTGTGGAGCCTCTACATGATATGGGGAGGCTACATGAATAATTGCAGATTTTTGTAAAATGATTTGAGGCCTCAATAAAATCCCTAAAGAGCTACTGGTTTTAAAAAGGAAACAAAAGAAAACAGAAAAGGACTAAATTGTAAATGGGAATAGTTTTTCCAGGGGGCTTTTTGCAAGAACATCATCTTCTTCCTGTAGCCGCACGGCACGCCGCCGTGTTCCTCTCTCCCGTGTCGCGCCGCTCGCCGCCCGGGCCCCTCCTCTCTGCTGCCCTGCGAGGAGAGCTCGACACCGCACCTCCTCGACCCAGCTCCCCCGTGGCTGTGCCCTTCTCCCTCACTGTCCCCCCCCCCAGCTCTCCCCGACCACACGGCCAGAGCACGCCGCCGCTGCCGATTCTTGTCTCCTCTGCACCCCGGCAAGCGCCACTCGACTGGACCACTCCCCGAACTCTCCCGGACCCCGCAGACGCTCCTATTCGAGCCCTAGCCCTCTCCTGCACCCCGACCACGGTGAGCCGAGCTTCGGCTATTTAATCCCCAACTGCGCCCGAGCTGCTCTCCTCGCTGCACTCCTCTTCGCTCGCTCCCTAGCCCTCTCCCTCACTCCTCACACCTCTCTGCACCGCCAGGAGGGCGGGATTGCTGCCGCCGTGCCCCTGCCGCAGAACCGAGCCCCGCCGTCTCGAGGTTGAAGACGACGTGGCCGTGCTGCTCTCCCTCTCTTTCTCTCCTTCCTCTCCCTGTCCTGCTCGCTCTCTGTCGCCACCGAGCGCTCACGCTCTCTCCCCCTCTCTTTGCGTGCACAGGGACGCCCCAGGAGCTCGCCGGCGAAGGATCGTGCCCAAGGGAGCAGCCGAGTTCGCCGACGCCGTTCTGGACCTCCCGAGCCACGTCGACCACGCCATCTTCCTTCCCTCGCTCTCCGCACTCGATCTCCATCTTCTCCGCGTCCGCCGAACCCCTAGGTGAGCCCCTGCGCCGTCGCCACCGTCGCCGACCACGGCGGCGTCGCCGTTGTTGGTCGTCGCTGATGGATGTGTCGTGGACCGTTGGATTTCGATCCAACGGCCACGTACCGATTCATCTTTTTCTATTTAAATCTAAAAACCCTGAAAAAAAACAGTACTGGACCTCTCTTTTAAATTCAATAACTCGAGGAATATGAGTCCAAATAAATCAAATGAAAATGCTATAGAAAGCTTATCAAATTCTCTGTGCAACCAAACCAGTTTCATCTCATTTAGATTAATATTAAAAATGTGGTATTTAAAATGCCACAGAAGGTTTAAAACCTAAACTTAATTGTTTCTGGAAATCTATTAATCCAAATGATGCCAATCCAATTTTGTTAGCTTAACAATGTGATCACTTAGCTCCCCTAATTTTGGTAAATTTAATAAAGCTTTATTAATTAAATGGTATTAAATTAAAGATTTCCAAGCCTCTCTGGACTAAAACAATTATAGATGCTTATTGGTTAACCCAAAGGATTTAGGACCAATTTTTTTTGGATCAAATTTAGTCATGTTTAGTTACTCCTAAAAGGATTTAATTTTTGGATCAACACAACTTAAGTGGTAACTAAAACTTGATTAATAAGTTTCTGTAATAAAACAAATGTGTAGGAAAATTGGTAAATCTAAATGAAACAAATCCAATTGTGTTGTCTTCTACACATCAGCAGCTATCTGTAGAAATTTAGTTTGTATTTTTGTGACCAACAGAACTTGAGCAATGCAATTAAACATGAATAACTAGTTTCTGAAATTAATAAAAGTTTGTGGAATCAGTGATAACTTGAAGTGAATTAACTTCAATTGTTTGACATCTTTAAGAACAGTAGAGGTTGTACATGTGTAGATGAATATTAGTGTTGCTTGGTCGAATTGTGTGGTGATTATATGTCTTGTTGTTTTACGACGTTTAGACGAGAACGTTGCCGGAGTATCTGAGGAGGGTGGTTCTGTTGAACAAAAAGAGCAAGACCAGGGCCACTTTGTTGAGCAAGGCAAGCTATTCTCTGAGCTTGCATCTATATACATCTATTTTGGTTCACATGTTTTACTTATAAAGAGCATATGTTATTTATGTTGTGTTTGCCACTAAAGCTATGAGTTTTGAAAACCCTTTTTCCAAAATACAAGTATATTATTTTGACACCCTATATGGAGTTATTAGATGGAAATTCTTTTTCAAACTATAGGATGGGAAAAATATGGTTTACTCAAAACTCCTTTGGAAGTACTTGGACAAATGTGGAATGCCGTGATATCGGTGTTGAAGTGGAGAAATGGTGAATGGTGATGTTTATGAAAAAAGCACATGACGTCTTTGTACTATGACGACCAATTAACCCGTGCAACCACACTACCTGAGATGGGTAGGGCTTAGCCGGAAACTTGTTTATTTTAGTATGGAGCGCCTCAAAATGCTTAGGAGAACGAGGTTCTCTGAACCAAGTTATCTAAATGCGGGATCTAGTTTAAGTCTGGTTCGCTGCTGGTTGCAAACAGTGGGCCTCCTGGCTTGGCGCAGTGTTGCTTGGAGAGACCGGATCGATACGATGGCCATCTCCACTGGGTGCCGGGGAGATCCAGTCCCACTGAAGAGGAGGCTCTATACTAGGGTCGACATAGTGAAAAGCTTTGATCATGTTATCCGAACCACCACATACTGTCGTATGAGGACCGTGGCTGATCACGGCGGAATGACAGTTTGGTGTGGTGAAAGTGCACCACCTCTGCAGAGTGTAAAACTATTCGAATAGCCGAGTCCTCGGTCATGGACGGTTGGGAGGCTGTCCTCTGACCATGTGCAAGTTTTGGAAAAGTTTTAAGATTTAAAAAGGAAAAATGGAGATGTTCTATATATGCAACTATCCAGAAGGGCTGGTATGAGGTTGCTGGAAAAGAGGAGGACCCTGAGGGGTTATGGTCGAGAAGTGCAAAGTTTTGTGTCTTGAAAGTGGAAAAAAATGTTTTATGCAACTATACCAAAGGGTTGGTATAAGGTTGTTGGAAAAATGATTTGACCAGGAATGGTTTTGGTCGGAAAAGGAGGAGTTTTGGAGAAATAAACAAAATGGTGATTTTCCGGGAAGATGTTTCAAAAGAAACTTCTTACCTTTTTAAACAAAGATATATTTTCGGGAACAAGTTTTAAAGGAGATTTCTTACAAAGACAGGTTTATGGGAAAAGTTCTAAAAGCCTTCTTTCCTTTTTCAATAAAGATATAGATATTTCAAAACAAAGTGTCATTAAACAAAAGTATTTAAACAATACAAAGAGTAGTGCATGCTCACTCCGGGGGTAGTTTGCGAGTACATTCAAATGTACTCATATTGGTTTCGTCCCTGGCTATTGTCTTCGCCAGATTTTGAAGAAGAGCAGTTCGAAGAAGAAGACTTCAATAACGTCAATGCGAACTAGGGCGCTCCCCAGTCAACTGCCTGTAGGGTTGGCAAGTGACTTGGGCTCCACGTTGTTTTGATGATTTCCGCTGCAAGTACCTGATGGAGTTATGACTTCAATCAAGTAAGTAATATCCTTTGGTAATTATGGGTGTTCTGTGATACCAATTTGAGTTATGTGCAACAACAGACTGATCATGGGATTGTTGCAGGAAACATAACGAGTATCTCGGATAGCTAATCTGGGGTCCTCACACCATCGGCCAACTTGAAGACATCAATGGGGTCCCCTTCATCGACGACTCAGAGTGGGGACCCGAGGCAGATCGCATCGAGTTCGGATACATCGTTCCCATCGGATCAGTAAAAGTTTTCGTCGGATCCGTCAGTCGCAGATCTATGGACGCGACTCAAGGAAGCGAATCGGTGAAGGAGCTGCGGCCGGTCAGGGTCCGCGTGTTGGAGGAGCTACAACAAGCTACGGCAAGACTGCCCATCCCCGTCCCGTCAAGACCTGTTTGGGGATCTCTACCAAATCAGGAAGGAGACCTCAAGATTGAAGAGATTGAAGCTATCAGGACGGAACTCTGTGAAGAGGCACAAAGACTCGCGGCTGAGCGCGAAAAACTCCAAGAAGAAGGTCGACGACTCCGTCGCTGCCAGCCGAAGCACCAGGCGGTGCGAACCAAGACGACATCTGAGCGCAAGAAACTCCAAGAAGAAGAGTGGCGACTCCGTCGTTGGCAGCAAAAACATCAGATCAAGATGGACAAAGGAGAGATGAAATCACAGTTCCACGGCGACCCAGAGAGCAACGTGCACGCCGCGATAGGGATATTGTCAAAGATAGCACCGGTTGGAGACACACGAGCTGATAAGGAAGCTCGCTATGCGATCGACCTACTGCAAACCGCTGCTTTACAACAAGCAAATATGTATGGAGTCACGCCCAATGAGCCGCAAAACGAGGTATCATGGGGAGGAGAAAGGTGCAGCGTCGAAGAAGTGGTCAACCAGCTAGCAGGTTTGCAGGTATCATTGGAAAAAGAAAAGAAGATAGAAGGCGAGTCACGGACGTCCGGAGCGACTCAGCCATCCCAGATTGAAACTGATTCAGATGAAGATTCAGCGCCAGTAAACTCCTATTCATTATTAAAGGACCAGCATGTTTTGGAGAGGAAATACGGCTCACTCGTTTCCCCCCGAACTTCGACGAGTCGCAGCGAGTCACCACCTATCGCAGTGACCAAGACCCTGCCTTATGGATAGAAGATTACGAGGCAAGCATAACAGGGGCTGATGTGACTCAAGAAATACGTGCGAAATACTTCCACTTGGCAATACAGGGAGAAGCTAGGGATTGGCTGTTAAGGCTGCCATCAAAATCAATAAGCACATGGGAAGACTTGAAGGACAAGTTCATCGCAGATTCCAAACAGAAGATATGAAAAACCTTAGACAATGCATTCAAAAAGAGGACGAATCAAGCGGCGACTGGATCAAGAGAATCGCGGAGATCCTTGGCTCCGCCAAAAACTTAACAGTACAAGCTGCAATACAAGCTATGAGAAAGAACTGTAGATTTGAGCCGTTGGTGCACAAATTAAGTCGCGCTGAGCACAAGATTGATAGTTTCGACCAGCTTTTGGCAACGGCTGACAAGTACGCAAAGACAGATAAAGGGACAGGCGGCTTATCACAGAACCCAACGGGAAATTGCAAGTCGCGAAAACTGAACGTCGCGCACACCAGATGCAGGAGCAAGGGAGTGATAAGGCCTTACCCCTAATAACTGCAAGGGGATCTTCGACGTGCCTTGCGACTTACATCGCAGGAGAGATGGCAGGCCAGCGGGTCACACAAAGGCGCAATGTCATTATTACCGGAGGTGGAAAGAAGGCGACACGCCAGATACAGCTCGCAGCAGATCGATGCAGCACAAGAATAAATCTAGCTCTCGTCAAGAGCCTGACGTTTTACCTAGAAGAAACATAGGACAGTTTCATACAGTGGAGGTACAAACGACGGATGGAAGCCGGAAGAGCGGTCAGATTTCAACGCCAGAAAGGTATCGTCGCTGGACAGAGCAATCGGTTATTTGGAGTCGCGGCGATCACCCCCCAGAAGTAAGAGATCCAGGACAGCCAGCTCTGGTGGTCACGCCAGAAGTCGCGGGATACAAGTTAAGTAAGGTTAATGGACGGAGGAGGAAGAGTAAACATCCTATATCAAGACACGCTCCGAAGAATGAATATACCCGAGACGAGGCTGCGACCATCCAGGAAAGAAATTCAAGGCATAATCCCAGGAGCTGTTACGCGACCAATCGGAAAGATAACACTTGAAGTTAGCTTTGGAACAGAGCGGAACTTCCGCACAGAGCTCCTAGACTTTGAGGTTGTAGCAGTCAAAAGCTCATATCATGCGATCTTTGGAAGAGAAGCCTATGTCAAATTTACCGCTCGCCCCTGCTACGTCTACCTACAGTTAAAGATACCAGGACCAAACGGTGTTATTACAATATATGGAGACAGGCAGAGAGCGTTAGAATGCGAGAACGCAGGCTCAGTACTCGCAGAAGAAGCTATCGCCAACTCCTTACATGGATATCAGTCGCAGATCGTAATCGCAGCTCAAAACGAGTCGCGTTGGAGGTACCGCGGAAGCGGCCAACAGGATGCAGCCACCGGATGGTAAATACCCACCGAGAAGTCGCGCATCAGCAAGATAATGCCCCAGAGGTCGCCTTGATACAAAAAGAAGACAAGAAATGGCGCATGTGCATAAATCCAGCCTCGATCAACAACCCCAGCCAAAGGGGTTCAGTTATCGTGAGTCCTTACAAAGCAAACTCAACTCAACATAAGTCGCAGCTCAGTGCGGCTGATCGCCCAACAAGTTGCTCTCTGCTTCAACATGAGACATACATCGGAGCTATCATGCTCGACCCGAGTCGCTTTTAGCGACTCAAAATTGAACCAATCAGGTGTTCAACCCACTCCGTTAGGAGTATTAATTCGCAACTAAGTGCGATGAGTATCAAGTATGCATGGCCTGCGGGGAATAGAAAACCCGCATTAAAGGGCCTGCATCATCCTGTAACACCCTGTAAAACATCGAGTGATTATGAAATAAAGCCGGCACCCTTGACATTCAAGGGTTTGTCGTTTCGCCTCAACTATCATTGAGTCGCTGAGTCTTTTGAATTTCATATATCACTGACCCTTGAGGGCTCCTTACGAGCATCGCGAGTACCAATCGCACCTCAAATTTTGCCAAACTAGTGGCAATCCTTAAGCTAGAAGCGTCTTGCATTATGCGACCAAAGTACTGGGGTGTGGCGTCAATCGAGCTTGATTGCCTATCATGGCCGCTCTCGACCCTGAACACACATGTTCCTAGGAAATACTGAGCCGCGCGAGCGTCTACTTAATGGAATTATCAAGAAAAGAACCTGCTTATAGGTCACAAAAATACTGTTTATAATACATGAATATCTTACAGACTAACGGGCATGTCCCACATTATTTATTTTTCCTCTTCCGAGCAACAGGAGTGGGAATTGGCGCGGCTTGTCTCGCAGTTGCAGTCGCAGGTGTCCTAATAATCAGGGCGCCGCCAGACGAGGCAGAAGGGCCACCAGATACTGTTGCTGGAGTGGCAGCCCGAGATGACTCAGCTCCTGAGGACTTTTCCTTTGACACCTTGCTCCCATCAAGATTGAATTTATCGAGATAAGTGCCCAAGTCTAAGTTATCAACAAATTTTGTGGCATACCGCGCATCCCTTTCCAGATATCGAAGTACTCGCTTATTGGCAGTTCAGTATCATCGCGCTCATCGCCAGGCCGTGGCGAGCAACCTTGCCAACATCTATCTCTGGATAATATGCTCGAAGCAATGTCAAGACATGCGCGGCTCCGGCGCGAGCAGAGGATCGTTTCCAATCAGAGACATAATGTGGAGCCTTGAGCAGTTTATTTATCCAATACTCGCAAGATGTTGGGCCATCAGTCGCAGGAGAGATTACCGTCATAACTTCCTTGGTAACCTTTAAGAAGCGCTGGCTGAAGTCAGACAGATATACCAGTTGATCCTTCAATTGGAGCGGGACACTGGGGCCTCAGGTCCTATGTCAAAGAAAGAAAAGGCAAGAAACAAGTCAGAGACTAACGTTGGTTACCCAAAATATGTATGATTAAAGGAATAAAAGACCAACCAGCAAGCTGCAGGACGGCTGATTTGACCATGGAGCCAAAACCCTCAAAGGCTTTGAGCAGCGAGTTATATTTTTCATCTCGCGCGGCGAGTTCCTTTGCGTGGTCTCCCTTCAGGCGATCAATCAATTCAGATTTAAGAGTCAGCCCTTCTCGCAAAGATCTAATGACCTCGTCTTTCTCCATGAGTCGCTGCTGCATATCAGCTTCAAGTTCTTTAAATTGCTCTTCGCAGGAGTCGAGTTGACCTTTGAGAGATTTTATTTCCTGATCTTGGTCCCTAATGACCTCATTATGCTGCTCCAGGCGAGACTGCATCATTTCAGGATGGTCTATGGAAATGCCTTTACCCTTTATTGAGCCAGAAGCATCAAGCAAGGACAGTTCACGCTGAAAACAAACAGAGCAAAACGCATAGGTAAATTATCCAGGAATTTGGGGGCTCGAGATTTGAAGCCAGGAAAAGAATCAACACCCCGTGCGATGACACAAGGTTTTGATCCTTGGGGGCTACGGTATATGTACCTGGCGACTTGAAGAAAATTGCTCAACTAAGCCGCGCAGCAGAGCAGCATGCTTGTCTCCAGCAGAAATTATGGCATCTGCGATTGACTTAGAACTATTTCCTGGAGCTGGAATTCTATTTTCAGTAGATACCCTACCAGCAGCAGGAGTTGTGGATGGAGCTGCGACTGGAGTCGCGGCAGGAGCCGCGTCTGCAATACCTTCCTCCAGGGAGGGCCTTGGTTGAGTCGCACCATTACTGTTTCCCACGTTTTCATCAGCAGCATCATCCTCGCTCATAGCTTGCTGAGAAGAAGTGGGATGGGAATTAGACTTGGTAGCCTCTTCAGACATGGCCCTGCAAAACATTGATGGGTTAATAAGCTGACCTAGCAGAGCCGCAACATTGAAAAGAAGGCGAACCATACCCAGAGGCGACACGGATACTCTTCATCAGGCAACCAGAGGAAGGAGAAGATAAACCTTGCAAATCTGAACCTACAGAGTATGAAAAGAAGTAGTGATCAGCAATTCCTTGCCAGAAATACGTAAACACAAAAAGAAAAGGAGAAGAGTCGCAAACAATTACCCGAGCTTATTGAGAAGCAATCCTTTGCAACAGCCTCGGAAGAAAAAGTAGCCTTGTTGGGATCAGCGAGTTTTAAAGATTTGGCAGCTCTTGTTTCTGCTAGTAACGCCAAGGCTTTGCGACGTTTCTCAGGCTGCGCGGGGTCTTCTGAGCTCTGGCATAAAATACGTTTCGAGGACCTGCGAGGCACCTCAGGAAGTTCCAGGAAAGGTGTATTTGGAGTCGAGGACAGAAGAGCGTCGGCCATTTGTTGTTCCTCTTCAGAAGCACTACCCTCGTGCATAACTGTATCTTCGCCAAAGGCTGCGGCTTGTTTTGACGACTCAGCCGCGGATCCTTGGTTCAAGTCGACGTCCTCTGAGGGAAGAACCCAGAAATAGGGATCGATCTGAAAAGGAGCTCAGGTCAGAAATAATTAATTTTGGAGAAGGAATTTTCGAGGAAACAGGTGACAAGTAACATTACCACAAAAGGCTTGTGCTCAGCCCAGAAGGGAGCAAGTCCGACGTTGTCATACGAGTCAATATCCTCGTCCGTCACTCGGCGAATGAAATTTATCCACTCCCCTTTGTCCCAATCTTCAGGGCAAGTACGATCGACGTCGTTTGCATGACAAGTGAAATCCACCATAAGCCGCGAGCGGCGACTCACAGGCTGAACTCGCCACTTAGTCCAGCAAGATATGAGATCTAATCCAGTGAGACCATGGAGTGTCAGCGCTCTCACCTTGTCTAAAGGGATTCGATAAAGGGCAACGAAGAAGGATCAGGTTTGGAAGACAGAGCATCGGTAGCCTCGAAGGGAAGAGGAGACCAAAGAGGAGAGGAATTTCACCCTCAGGAGAAGTGTTTTTACAATAGAAGAATGTCCTTTGCCACTCCTTGATTTTCTTGGCAAGAGTTAGTTTTGGGAAGATACTACCCCTACGGCGTTGGAAGGAAATGGCGCCGCATTGGAGAAAAGGACCATCTGTGGTTTCCCTTTGACTATTGCAATTGAAAAGAGCAAGCCAGAAATCTATTGAAGGCGGGATACCCAGATAATCTTCGCAGAGGACGTGGAAGTTGCTCACTTGCAACATCGAATTAGGGCCAATATCATGGAAGCGGAGACCTAACCGCTGCATCAAGGAGCGGAAGAAGAGAGAGCCCGGGGGCTTGAACCCGCGCTCAACATGCTCCGCAAAAATCACTACTTCTCCTGGTTGAGGATTGGGGATTACCTCCTCACCGGCCGCCCGCCATTCGCATTGATCTTTTGGCGGAAGAAGGCCCCGTGCAGATAGGGATTCCAGGAAATCTTCGTCGACCCACGAGCCTTCCCAGTTGCACTTGCGGCGAGACATTTTTCTCAGATCGATGGAGATATCCACCGAAGGATTGTGAGTACGAGAAGCGAGATTGGAGGCGGCGGAAAGGAGTAGCGGATGCGTAATGCAGGACTTGATGCAGAACGCTGGGGAAAACGATGAGCCAAGATAAATAACCCAGACGCGGAAGACGTTTAGATCTGAAAATCAACCGTCAAGGCAGGATAAGTCGCGTTCTTGAGCCGCCAAGAAGAGTTATAAGCCGCAGATTGGAAATAAGAAAATTGGAGTTCAGCTGGGATAATTCACGTGCGCGGCTCAGGGGTTTGTTAAGACGAAGGAGCCTTCACTCGAAATCCAAGCTAAACTTGGGGGCTAATGTCGGGGGAATACTTTCTGGATTAACCCGCGGCCCAGTGCGACTTAACTTACTCGCACGGACGAAGGCCCACTTGGGAGCAAGCCCAATATTGAACCGCCATAAGGGGAAAGATCTAGAAGACATATCCCGGAGGACGTGAAGACCAAGTAGTCTCCGAGTAGGCCTCTGTGGACGTATTCCTTATGGGGAAGTTTCCTTTTGTAACCTAGCGAGCCTCTGTGTATATAAAGAGGACTCGCAGGACTTAGAGCGGGTCAAGCTATCAAGCCCCAAACCCTAGCTCATACGGCGAGTACCAGATCGGATCGCCTCCATTGTAACACCTCGATTATCATATCAATACCAATCTAGGGTAGGCAGGAAGTAGGTCTTTTACCTCACATTGAGGGGGCCGAACCTGGGTAAATCTGTGTTGATCTTTGTTCCTGCGATCCCAAGCTCGGAGATGCTTGACTCGCATAATCCCACACCTACGAAGTCATCTATGACACCTGACGTGACAAACCCACGACAATTAGTCCAACACAATACTCACAATATCATCATCATATATCGTCAATCAACAAGATAATAGCAGCATGATATTTCAAGCAATAGTTTGTATTGACTGGGTGACTAAGGCGCCATCACAGATCAATACAAAAGTTAGCACAGGTGGTTAGCGGAGTCTGTTACGCATCCATTCCTCCTCGCGCAAGTCTTTGGCGTCATTACCGTCCGACCGTTGACCAGGAAGTGGGGATTTGGGCATATAGTCTCCAAAATATGCCGGCGGATGCCACCATAGGGAGAGCAAGCCTCACCGGGTAAAAGCATCCGTCGGAAAAGCACACAATAAAGCCAAATGGTTCTCAAGCTCCATGAGGAGGAGAGAACAAGAAGCATTAAGACAAATGCCTCCAACTCCGAGGATCATGGGCCGACGTTTGTCCGCACCTAGCCTCGGCGTTGAAGAAGTGGGAGAACCAAATGAAGGCAAATGCTCCATATGGCAAATATTGGCAGGTCGAAACCAACCAAGATTTGACAAAGGAAAACCCCAAACAATCATAGGGACGCAGTTTTTAGAGTTAGCACCGCGATTAGTACTGGTCGGGTGACTAGAGCGCCTCCACAGATCAGATACCAAGACGGTTGTTAAGTTAGTGGGTTCGACAAAGCCACGCAAGTGCGAGGCGCACAATTAATTCACACGTCATTCTAATGCATACATATGACCGGCATAATGATGAACAAAATAACGATATGTAACATAGCATCCAAAGGTACACACATGGCATGGTAATATACATCCAATCAACAACCAACATTGCAGGGCTGGTCATAGCAAGCGGTTAGCTTGCCTCAGGGGTTGCGTAGTTGTTCTCCGGTTCGTCGATGAAGTGAAGACGTCGCGGATTCGGGCACCGGTAGCCCTACACCGTGCCGCCGGGGTGGTATCGCACATAAAATGCGCGACCCGGAAGATTCACTGGAAGGGGGTGAGATCCATACCATCGGACAGATCTCGCGAGGATGAGAATTTACAAACTTGGATCACCAAATTTGGAAATGTGGGGTGGGAGATATGGCTGGGCGAAAAATAACAATCTGCCGCACGTGGGCGGTGGACAGCTATCTGCCGCCTGAAGTCAAAATTGAGAATAAAACGACGACCGCGTCGTTCCCTTCTTCTTCGCAGAAGCAGAGGAGCACGGCGGCTCGGGAGCGCGGCTCGCCTGCGGCCACGGGGAAGGCCTGGGAGGCCGGGGGAGCGGCGGCGGAGGGGTCACCGCGCCCAGCCGCGTCCGGGGAAGGGCTCGGGGCAGGGGAGAGGCAGGGGACGGCGCTGCTGCCGTGAGCTCGTTTCCTCGAGCTAATCGAGGCTGTGAGGCCTGGGGGGAGAGAGTGAGCTCGGGGAGCGGTGTGGCTAGAAATGGGGCTCGGGGGTGGATTTTATAGCCGGGGGGAGGAGAGGCAGGGGAGGTCGTGGCCGGGCCTGCGGCCACCGGGGAAGCGTCGATGTGCGCCAATAATTAGAGGCCGCAGTTGCGTCGCTCTCTGGCCACAGGAAGGGGATAGGAACTGAGGAGCTGGACGCACAGGGGAGCACTGCTCGCGCGGCGCGTCGGGTAGCGCTTAGAGGTGCGCGGCGCGGCGGTTAGCTGCTGGCCGGACTTGGGGAAGGGGCGAGGTGGCGAGCTCGTGGACTGGGGGGGCCTGGCAAGGGGACGGGGGGGCTCGGCTGCGGCGTTGCGCCGCTAGACAGCGAGGCGAGGAGCAGAGGGGAGAGGGCAGAGACGAGGGGACGCCGACATGCGCGTCCATGGCGTCCAGAGCGCGCCACAGGCGGCATCGGCGCGTTCCCGACAAACCAAAGCTCCAAACAGAAAACTAAAGGTACTACGGGGTTCACAAGATCAAGAAGAACACACACAAACAAGAATCAATCAATGAATCGAAACTTTACATAATAGTATTTTCAGAAAAGCAAAAACACCGAAGGTGTTCGATGAAATGTTCATGGTCTTGCACATCTCAGAAAAATTCCCAAAAATTACCACTACCTAGGTTTGGTGTAGGGGGGTGTCTATGAAGTTTGAGCTCATTTGGGTAATGGGAAATTGGTTTTCCACATGATGTCCAAAAATGGACATAATGGCATGGTGAAGGGAATTTGAGCTTCCACATCTCACCTTGGGGTGATCTCCTGGATTTGTGTGTCTAAGGACCATGTGGTCAATATGTTCAAGTATCATGGCCATAGGAATTTTCTAGGTGTGGGTTTGCTTGAAGAACTCAAAATGGCATCTATTTGGGCTTACAAAGGAAGTGGTCTAAATATTGCTCAAATGGGTTTGTCTCCGAAAGATGAAATGGAGGAAATGCCAAAATATGCATTCCCTGAATTTATCAGAATTATTGGAGGTTCCTAGCTTGGTTAAAACATTTCCGGACTAGAAATGGCAGTTTTGAAATTAATGGCTAACTTGGAAATATTGCATTGGAGTATGCAATATTTTTGCATGGGTTGTCTTTATATGGACATGGGGTCCTCTGGTATTTTTGGTGGAATTTTTAGAGCTATGGAAAGAGGCTTTCCTTTTGTAGGGGGAGGAAAAGGATTGAAAGGTCTCGATAATTAGGGCTAGGGTTTTTCCGGAGAAAACCTGAGCACAAAATTTATCAGGGGTGATGGAGTGGTTTGTGGGCTTATGGGAAATTTTGAGAAAGCAATTTCCAAGTCAATTCATCTTCAAAAGTTTTCGAGAAATATTTTAGGGTAAGAGGAAAAAGTTTTTCGGGTGTCGGAAAACACCACTAAAATTAGGTACGGATTTTTTTGGGGTGTTATAGTGGCTTACACCCACGTTATGCGAACGCAGATACGTCTGGCACCCGATCGTCACGGCCTGCCTCGTATCAGAGAACTTTCGGTGGTGCACGCTAAAGGAGAACCCTATTTGGTATTTTGGAGGGATCATCTTATATTACTACCGCCGTGTAACTAATATATAATATATATATACACACAATATAAGATGCACACAATAACATAACATCAAATGTAATGCGACATGATATGGTCCTTGCGCCAATGGTATCCTTTGCGCTGACAGTTTATAAACAATTCATAAAACTTACCGTGACCATGTCATATTGCCCCTGCAAAATAAAGTTAGACGCTTTCTACTTCTTCTTTTTTTGCATGTTTTACGTGGCTGCTAGGGCTTTCATAAAAGAACCGTTCTTACCTACGAATATACAACCACAATAGCGATTAAATAATTGTCTCTATTACACCCCTTTCAGGGCCCTCCATTGTAAATGCAATATCAACTATTGTAAGAGAGACAGACACCCGCCAGCCGCATATATGGTACAAGCCATATGTCAGTTGCGGAACCAGTCTCGCGTAAGAGTACGCGTAAAGTCGGTCTGGCCCGCTTCATCGAACAATACTGTGATATGAACAAGTACACGCGAGAGGGTAACAATTATAGAATCGATGCCCACATTCAACATGTGTTCTAACCGTACAGCTATATCTACGCATAGACCGGATCTGATACCACTGATGGGAATCGTAGGCAGAAAACAAAAAAATTCCAAGCGACGATAACCATAAACTAGCCAAGATCTATTACTATAAAGATATACCGTAACTGAGGGGATCGATGTACATACCCTTGTAGACTGAAAGCGGGGATTACGCTCCCGCACAAGCGTTGTTGATGAAGCCAACGACGCCAACCTCAAGGTCGTGTAGTGGAAGAAGACGTACTTCTAGTACCACACGTGTAGCACCTCGCAGAGCTTACACACGTACGGAGAATATGACGACCTCCGGGCTCTGATCCAGTCGAAACAGCAGAACTAGAAGACTTGGACCGGAGAGAACCAGCAACACGGCGGTGTGCGTATGGTGGAGAAAACTTCAACCCGTGCGTAGCCCCAATCACGGATCCACGTCTAAACGGATGAGAGAGAGAGAGAGAATTGGGGTGAATTTCCAAGGCATGGGGCACCACTATATAAAGGGGGAGGGAGGCTACCAGGCTTTGTGGCTTGGCGGTGTGGGACTATTCCCACACCAGCCGCACCACCAGCTGGTGCGCCGGCCTAGGTGGGCCCCTTGTGGCCCACCCGGCCACCCTCCATGGTGCGGCCCCCTTTGGGGGAAATTCCCCCCTTATGGGCCTTCTCCTTTGGGAGTTGGCCCATTTAAGGTTTGGGCTACCAATAAATTCGAAAATAAATAGAATAAAATATATTTAATCATTAATTTCTTTAATTAATATTAAATACATATTATCTAATTTATTCCGGCTCCGAAAACCATTTCGTTGCCCTACGAACTCCATCGGATATGACCCGGAACACTTCCGGTGTTCTTCTCTCTATTTTCTCTTCTGCGTCCAATCTAAATAAACGTCACCTACCCTTAAGTGTGTCACCCTAGCGGTTCGGGATCACTCCAGACATGATCGAGACACGTTCTCCGATCAATGACTATCAGCGGTGGCTGGACTGCCATGATAGTCCATGTGCGTCCATGAATGTCTTTTTATCGTTTGAACCTTAGACGTCCAGTTTCAACCTTTGGCCTAGCGATACTTAGATTGTCCGAGACTCGTTCTCCGGTATCACGATTACCGAGCTTGATCTCGTCACTTAACAATTCTAAGGTTACTCGTCTGTGATATTACATCCCCGTGACCTAGTCACATGCTTGCAAGCTCATTGATGTAATCTCAGCAAGTGGGCCCAGAGTATCTATCCTGCTATGTGGATTTGGCAAATCCCGCTCTTGATCACTCGCCTCCCCACTTCCTTCAGATACCCGAAAGGGATACCTTTATTGTCACGCTAGATAAGGCATGACGTTTGATGCAATCAAATTATCTTCCAGAAGCAGCGATTAAGATATGATCTCACAGTCAAAGGTATGAACACTACGTTTCTATATATCTTGGGTGTGTGTCCATCACATCATTCACCTAATGATATGACTCCATTGTCAATTGAGTAAATGTCCATGATCAGGAAAAGTTGATCATCTGTTGCACAATGGACTAGTCAAGAGACTACTAGGGACCTAGTTGTTTACATACCACACGTGCATTAATGTTTCCGCTTTATACAGTTATAGCATGGTACAAAACTTATTATGAACAATTGAGATATGAAAAATAAAATATCTTTATTAATTGCCTCTAGGGCATATCTCCTTCAGCGCACGCGCGCCGGCTTGCCAACGACACGAGCGGCGAGTACGTCAAGCAGTGTGAGCCGCTGGTGGCCGCAGATCGAGACCCATCGTCATGCCAAGGTCCACCACCGATGGCAGGACGCTAAACGCCATGCTCGCTGGCCCCAGCTACGGCGGGTGCCCGAGGACGAGGCTGTCGGCGGGGCCTTGCACGAAGTACAACGGGAACATTGTTCACAAGTGAAGAAACCAGAACACTGTTGCACAAAAGCCGTTAAGGTTATTGTAGGCTTAGTTATAAACTGCAAATTAAGACACTATGGCTACATGTTTTGTTAGAGCATCTCCAACACGCGCCCTATATATGCCGCGCGCGCAAAAAACCGTCATTTTTGGGCGCCAGAGGCCAAAAACGGCGCTCCAGCAGGCGCTGTAAAATCTTTCTAGCACGCTGTTATTTTAGTGCGTCGGCTACAGCGCAATGCAAAATCGGAGAAGACGCGCGAAGAAAACCGCCACCTGAATCTTCCGCGACTCGCTCCGCTCCCTCGTCTCTGTGACTCGCTCTGCCCGGGCCGATGAAGCTGATACGTTCAAAACGTATCAACTTTCCCGAACACTTTTGTTGTTGTTTTACCTCTAATTTGTGTGTTTTGAATGCAACTAACACGGACTAACGCTGTTTTCAGCAGAATTGCCCTGGTGTCTTGTTTTTGTGCAGAAAGTCAAGTTTCGGGAAAATCCCCGGAAAATATCCAGGAGCTCCTATTTTTCCAGAAGACACCGGGAGCCAGAAGATGAGACGGAGGCAGACCACTGGGGGCCCACACCACATGGCCGCGCGGCCAAGGGGTGGGCCGCGCCGTGGTGGGGTGTGGCCGCCTCGGTCACCCCCTCGCGACCCCCTTTCGACTACTTAAAGCCCTTGACCTAAAAATGTCAGGAGGATCGACGTTTTTCCCAGAAACACTCCAGAGCTCCGCCGCCACCGAAAACCCTATTTCGGGGACCAGAAACTCCGTTCTGGCACCATGCCGGGACAGGGAATTGGAGGATATCATCGCCACCATCATCACCGACGCCTCTCCATCAACCATCCATGATTCCCCCATCCATGTGTGAGTAATCCCCGCTGTAGGCTGAAGGGGGTGGTAGGAATTGGATGAGATCATTCATGTAATAGATATCAGATTGTTAGGGCATGGTGCCGAGTATCCGTTGTTAGTACTTTATGTCATTGTTGCAACTTGTTATGCTTAATGCTTGACACTTAGGGCCCGAGTGCCATGATTTCAGATCTGAACATGTTATTGAATCATGAGGATAATTACTGCTTTAGATCATATCTGCAAGTTGTTTACACATATGATTGTCCGGAACCCGAGGCCCCAAGGTGACAGCAATTGGGATAACCGGAGGGGATGGCTGTAATGTGAGGATTACATGTGTTCACGGAGTGTTAATGCTTTGCTCCGGTGCTTTATTAAAAGGAGCACCTTAATTACCAGTAGTTTCCCTTGAGGCCCCGCTGCAAATGGGCTGGTAGGACAGAAGATGTTGTGCAAGTTTCCCATTGCGAGCACGTACGACTAAATACGGAACAGATGCCTATGATTGATTATTACATGGATACTTTATTATTATCTACCTGCAATTGCCCATGTATTGACTATTATATGAATTATCTTATCCATGCAACGCCCGTTCATCCATCCCTATGCCTACAGTATTTTAATCCTGCTATCTACTACAATTATTACTGCTGCTTTTATTTTACTGCTGCTATTATTTCACTACTGCTACTGCTATAAAACTGTTGCTACTGATAAACTGTGTCGAGCAAGTCTATTTCCAGGTGCAGCTGAACTGACAATTCATCTGTTAAGGCTTATAAGTATTCTTTGTCTCCCCTTGTGTCGAATCAATAAATTTGGGTTTTACTTCCCTCGAAGACTGTTGCGATCCCCTATACTTGTGGGTCATCAAGACTATTTTCTGGCGCCGTTGCCGGGGAGCATAGCTCTATTTATAAGCTCACCTGAGAGTGATATTGTTCGCTGCAAATTATTCATCATGGGTAAACCTCATGATGAGAAGGTTCGCATATTGCCATCCACTACAAGGAGAGGTACAACTCTAAACACTTTTGCTGCTCTTGATTCGCCGTCTATTATAAGTCAACTTGTCACACCACCATATACACATGCTTCACTTGCTGCTACTTCTGCTGAATCTGAAAATATTTCTGATCGTTTTGATGATGCTTCTACTGTGCTTGATGAGAGTGGTTCATTAGGTCCTTTTCTAGATACTACAATTGCTAAATCTAGACAAACTGAAAATGCTGAAACACCTAATGAAAGTCCCATTACACCTGTTAGTTCACCTGAATTAAGAAATCATACTAGTGATGATTTCGAGGAAACTTATGTTGAACTTGATGATGAATTTATTGAAGAATGCAATGCTTCTAAAGATGCTAGTGCTATTAAAAATCTTCTTGCAAGACGTGCTGTTAATTACAAACTGTCTCCTGATGCTAAGTTTGCTACATCTCCCATTGATATAAAAGATAAAGATTATGATTTCTCTATGGATTTGTCACATATATTTATTGTTGAGAAAGAACCTTTTCGAGGAACTGAAAATGAAAGTGTTGTAGAACATATGAACACTCTCTCTACTTTAAGTAGTGTGTTTTCTGATGATATTAAGAAACGCAGTTACTTCGTTACTAAAATATTTCCTTTCTCATTAAAAGATGAAGCTAAAACTTGGTTTAATAGTTTATCTCCTGGATCCATTAAAAGTCCTATGGATTTGGTTAATGCTTTCTTCCAGAAATATTTTCCTGCTAGTGCTCAACATGTTGCTTTACAGAGAATCTTTAATTTCAAACAATTGGAAGCAGAGAAATTGACTGAATCTTGGGCAAGGTTTTGTTCTTTACTCAGGGCTCGGCCTGGACATCAATTAGCTAAAAATGAACTTCTTGATATATTCTATAATGGACTAACCTTTGAATCTAGGACATACCTAGATAGTTGTGCTGGTTGTGTTTTCAGGAAAAGAACTCCAGATGAAGCTGAGGAATTAATGGCTAAAATAAGCCAAAATCATGATCATTGGACTATACCTGAGCCGACCCCGATACCCACACCAAAGAAGAGAGGAATTCTTGAATTAAGTGATGAAGAAATCTCTTAAAGAGAAGGGTATTAAATCTGAAGATGTGAAGAATCTACCACCAATAGAAGAATTATGTAAGCCAATTCCTCACCCATCAGTAGTTGAGGTACACTCTCTCCAACATTTTGATGATAGGGATATTCCTTATTCTAAAACTCCTGATCAATGCTTAGATGAATTTGATAATTATATTGTTAAGCAGGATAACTTTAATATGAGAGTGCAGAATCATCTGATGGAAAATTCTAGAGCTATGAGTAAATTGCATGATATTGTGGAAAGAACTTCTAATGATGTTAAAATGATTATTAAACATTTCCATATGGTTCAAACTCAAATAGATCAACTCACTAAGGTACAAAAAGATCTGCTAGTTAATGCTTCTAGAGAAAATGAAAAACATGCTTATGGAGTAGGAACTAGAGGTGGTGCTTCTACTCAGGATCCCTTGTATCCTGAAGGACATCCTAAAAGAATTGAGCAAGATTCTCAACTAGCTAATGAAACTAGTACTCCTTCTAAGAAAAAGAAGAAGAAGAAACATAAACATGTTGAAGAATCTCCTGAATCAATTAAAGAAAATGAGCATGTTAATGATCCAAATAGTATATCTATCTCTGATGCTGAAACTGAAAGTGGTAATGAACATAACAATGATAAGGATGAAAATGATGCTTCTGATAAAGAGGAGAGTGAAGATGAACCTGAAAAGCATACTAATAATAAAAAGTATACTAAAGAAGATTTCATTGCTAAAAAGCATGGTAATGAGAGAGAACCTTGGGTGCAAAAGCAAATGCCTTTTCCTAATAAGAAACATAAATCAAAGGAAGAGGAACACTATAATAAATTTTGTGATTGGATGAAACCCTTGTTTTTGCAAATTCCTTTGACTGATGCTATTAAATTGCCTCCTTATTCAAAATATATGAAAGATATTGTCTCTAACAAAAGGAAAATTTCTAATGAGGAAATTTCTACTATACTTGCTAATTACTCTTTCAATGGTAAGGTTCCAAAGAAACTTGGAGATCCAGGTATACCAACTATCCCATGCTCTATTAAGAATAATTATGTTAGAACTACTCTATGTGATTTAGGAGCAGGAGTTAGTGTTATGCCTTTCTCTCTTTATAAGAGACTCTATTTAGAAAAATTGATAACAACTGATATATCTTTGCAAATGGCTGATAAATCTACTGTTGTTCCTGTTGGTATATGTGAGGATGTTCCTGTTCAAGTGGCTAATAATTGTTTAATATTAACTGACTTTGTTGTGTTGGAAATGCCTGAAGATGATAATATGTCTATTATTCTTGGGAGACCTTTTCTTAACACTGCAGGGGCTGTTATTGATTGCAACAAAGGAAAAGTAACCTTCAATGTTAATGACAAAGAGCATATGGTTTATTTTCCCAAAAAGCTGGACAAGATATATGGAGTAAATACAATAGCCAATCTTAGAACTATCAAAGTGGGAAGTATTGATTGCCCTATTTATGAACCTCGAGAAGGATTTCAAAGTATTATGATTGGATCTACTAGCCGTCAACCCGTGCATCCGCACGGGCTATTTTTTAATACTCAATATTAACAAAACAGTGTAATAGAACTTATAATGCGAATCCCAATTTGAAGTTTATATACATACTTTGAGTTAATTCATGTATGTCTATGTTCGAAAAAGCTTAAATGTTGAATGCACATGTATACCTCTAATTTTATAAGCATTAAATCAGATAACCACGATTGTTTCACCAAAAGGTTATATTCACATTACACTAATCTGATGCAGTATGATTTCTTTGGGGGCTAACTTGGAGGACTGTTAATATTAGATCTTCTTAGATTATTGATTAGTCATATTTACAAATTTACAGCCAATGTTACAGCCAGCAACGAAAAGAGAGAAACACAAAAAAGGAATAATTCATGAGACTTACCCTTGAACTTGTCAGTACATTCCCGTAGTTGTTCCTGCTGGTTGTGTGATCGTGTTGCCAGTTGTGGACTGGTTGGAGATTCTATCAGTTCCTGCTCTTCAGATAATCAGCTAACATATGGAAAAGTATTATTAATTTTTGAACTGTGCCCCAGATGTTTACAACAACCATGTAGAAATTTCTAATTTTTCAGAGCTAATTGTTCATGTTCCAGTATTTTAGACAGCGTCATCTAGAGGCATTAGGTCTTATAGTACCAAAGAATTACTACATGTGAAATACTTCTAGGATTCTATATGTGAGTAATTTATACAATATTAAATTGATAGATAAGAGAGCAACTACCGCATGGACAACAGAAAAATCTTAAACACATTACTTCGTTGAGAAAGAGTTAATCGACAAAGACCTGGGAACCATGAAACATACCATTCTTACATAATTTTGAGCTGGACCAATATTTTCACATATAAATAAATAGAATGGATCTTAAATATTGGAGGACAATTACCGAATTGAAGGACAATGCTATCACATACCAACTTCATTAGGCCTTTGCCTGTACTGGATAATTGAGCTATAAGAAAGGATTCAAAGCTTGTACTTTGAAAGATACGACAACATCCTGTATCCACCGAGTAACCACTAATTGTTAGCATTGAAAACATTCCATGGACTAAGAACATGGTTGTCATAATGAAGAATCTAGTATAATTTGACTACTTACGCCAAAAATATCTATATTGTTCACGTATCATTGTGCGTGATAGTATAATTATCGGAGTAGTGCAGACTGTTATTGATACGCTAATTAAATTTACATCTTTGGCCTATCATTGCTCGAAGTAATTGGTGAAACACTATACCATCATTTATAGCATTTATTTGTTGTGGCGTTAATATCTGTATGGAAAATAATATTTAATATACACCCGCACTATATGATTAATTCTGTACAGAAGCTTTGTAAAATAAGTTAATTCGATTTACAACAGATTCGGGGATAATCTTAAATCATAAGCTCTTATTTTTACAGCTCGGAATATTTGATATGGGTGCATAAAATGAGAACCTAGTTGTAATGCATGCACCTTACATGAATTGGAACCCTGATTGAAAAAAGTTTGACGATCTAATTCCCCAACTGTACATAGCATAAAGTGAGGCAAAAAATCAGTAATCTACACAAAAAGAAGGAAAACAAAGAAAAAAAATTGGTAACCACTTCCTGCAATTTTAATGCTTGAAACTTAAATTTCCATGAATTCGGAATAATTAGCTTTTGTACCAGGAGGTCATTACCGAGGATCCCTGCATAGAACAAATTGAGCGTTAGTAAGTCTGCAAAATAAAATAAAACATCAATATTACTTGCAACGATATAGTTCCCAGTTTTTTGCACAACTTGGGTAGCATTCCAAATCCTTTTTCCCTTCAGACTGCACTAACATCTTGGCCAACTCCGGCCAGTACGTAGAGTTCAGCTAAACGCAAACAATTTAAAGAAGCCGTAGAACTGAATTAATTTATGTAAAGACAAATATTATACTAAACTACTCCCTAGAACTGAATTATTAATGTAATGACAAATACTATACTACTAAACTACTAAGGAGGAAAACCATATAACTAAGAGCTCGCCTGTTTACAGCAGGCAAAAACACTATCAGGATGTAATTAAATGTTTACTACTACATGATTTTAATATTAGAATCCACCATAACATACCTATGCACCGTTGGCATCTACTCAATGTCAGGCGATGATGCCGTCAAGTTCGCCGTTGCTGGCCGCCCGGACATTCACTGATATTATGCTTGTTAGCCTTGACCTGATCCCCAAATATAAGTCTTTATCTTTACTCAATAAGCTGAAGATTCAATCGTCTTCATGCCTCGGCCTGCACATCTTCACATGTAGTGAGCCTTGGCCGGACGTCAACTTTCAACGAAGAGACCTATTCCTGAAGGTGGAGGAGGATGTGCAGTGTTGATTTTGTGAGATTGCGCTGATTGGAGGAGAGCCGAGGATGGTTTCATGACTCAGGACGGCGTGACAAGTCCCTCATATAGATTCCCAACGTACGCCTACTTCAACTGCCATACTGGTACACTTTCTCCTCCGTTTGTAAACCATCTTGACAACAGATTGTTCTGAGGATCTGTGATAAGTGGATTTGAATCTTGCCTTCTCTTCCGCCCAATTGCAGGTTCAGTGGAGTACGAAGTATAGCAGGGCCTATGATGAAGAAGAACGACATCATTAATCGGATCGACCATGCTCTATGGGGGAGCAGTTTCAGTTCGGCAGCTGACGTAGGATTAGGGCGTGCGTGAGGGAGAGAGAGGTAGAGGACGGCTGAAGGTTGCATCCCATGAAAGTTTTTTTTCGAGGGTAATGGAAAAGGTTGAGGCGTACAGGTGGGATATAACGTGAGGACTCTATCTAATTCATCCGACGACTCTGGAGAAGTATCGGGGAAATCGAATGGTTAACTTTTCTTAATTGCTGAGGATTAACGTGGAGCCTCCATTGGTGCCTCCAATTAGTAAATATAAGATTGCTATACAATTCAAGGTAACATGATTGTCTCATGTGGTTTAATTCTTTTATGTCATATAAAATTTATTTGGTGACAAGACTTGATCAACCTTGTTAACAAATATGTTTTAAATGCATAGAAGCACTAAACAACATTTTATTTCTCAACCTTGTTTTACCTACTGTTGTGCTACTGAACTTGCAAAGTTTTAGTTGAAATTGGTCTTTATAAAATTTTATTCCTGCCTTAAAGTTTATTATTTAAATAACCAGAAAATGTGAAAAATGAAAGTTTTCAAAAATTTCTAAAAATTATATCAAACATCCTAGTTTTTAAAGAGGAACATGGAAGCACCTGGGGCTGACCAGGGGGACCCACCATGCCCCCACACCATATGGCCGCGCGGCCTGGTGTGTGGCCGCGCCATGGTGTGGTGTGGGACCCACCTGGCCCTCCATTTACCCATCTTCCTCCCCTTTCTTTCTCTCTCCCGACCAAACACTCCACCATTGTTCAAACCTGTGTTCTTGTTGCCCTTGCTCGAATTTTTCGATCTCCTTGCTCAGCCCATCTTTGTTGCTGAGATTTGGATCATTTGTTCTCCGGTATGTGACTCCTCCGATTATCCAAATAGAATTTTGTTTAGTTGTGTATTTCTTGAGCATTTTGGTACTGTAGGTGACATGTTAAGTGAGTTTGCATGCTTGTTCTATGCTTAGATTAATTAGTCTTGATGCATGTCTAGCCCTCTTACAAGTCTCTATAGTAGTTTCTTTGATTTAGTTGCTCCAAAATCATTTTTTATGAGGTTTTGTTCAAAATTTCAGAAAAGGAAGATGCATAATCACACTTATGGAGAGATTTTTGAGAGGGAAGCACCAAGAGCAACAAGGCCTTCAAGGTCTGCTGCTCGATGTAGGCCATCCTACAATGAGGACCTTATGACACCGAGGATTGGTGATGAGGGGGATGATGGTGTTGCACATGCATCTATCTTCCCTTGTACTGACTTTTTGAGAGATGCAGGGATCCTTGATGATTTCTTATTCCTTGTTAACAAAGTTGGTTTGATGGAGTTTATGCAGGATGAGAGTGAGCAATATGCAAGGCTCACCAAGATTTTTGTTGAGAGCTTTACCTTCAATAACACTCCTTTCAGTCCCTCTGTTGCATTTAAAATTTATGATAGACCTTACACCATGGATCTGAAAAGATTTTGCAGAGTCATAGGTATTGCTCCATCTGGGACAGCAAGAAGAATTCAAGGGCAACCTCCCGATCTACTGGAACTTTACCGGGAGGTGACTTATGATGATGACCGTACAGCGCAGCGTGGCAAGATAAGAAACATTCAACTCCCAGCCATTAGATATTTTACTTATTATCTTGCCACGAGTGTTCTTGCTAGAGAAAACACTAGTAACATTTCAAACTACCATTTAGCTTTTCTGGCTGCTGCACTTAAGGATAATAAAACTTATAACCTCGGTGCTTTGATTGCTCGTCGCCTCGCCGCAAAAGGACCAATATTTGGAGGAATTATTGCTGCATGTGTTTTAGCTGATCTAGGCCTTCCTGTTGATCCCACTGATGAGTTGTTACCCCCTCAAAGGCTTGACCTTGCTGCTATGAAGCTTCATCATTTTGTTACTACTAACTCTTTTGCAGGATGTCTAGTTTATAAAATTTTGTTTACTGACGGGTCCGTAAAGGAAGTTCCTTTGCCGCAGCCTAGTTTGTTCAGTATTTTCAGGAGGCCTCTGTCACTGTCAAAGGAGGAATTGGACGAGCAGCTAGGTGCGCTTGCTTTCCACTCGCAGCACCATCCCGGGCAGCAGCAACCCACGTACGAGGCGCCCCCTGAGGATTATACTGTGTACTACACCGGTGCATCCTCGAGCTCATACCAGGACGAGGAACCTTCTTCGTCATATACTGGAGGCGCCCCTGCCTGGCCCACATGGGATGATTGATCTCCACTTAGGCCAAAAGCCTAAGCTTGGGGGGAGGTACACCGACATCTCACTCACTTATATATCATATTCTGTTGGTACTTTGTATATCCATGTTTCAGTTTCTTTCTTTTTCGTTGTTGTTTCTTGTTTGATTTTATTTTCCAAAACCCAAAAAGACCAAAAATATTTCTGTTATTTCTCTTTGTTTACCTCTTGTGTACTTTTAGTACTGGTTTGCTTTATCTTTTAGCTTCGGTTTAGTATTCAAAAATCCAAAAAGATTTTGCTTTATTTGTTTGTTCCTTTCTTTGTTCGTTTCAAATCGAAAACCCAAAAATATTTGTTGTTCTTCTTCGGTTTTGTATAGTTGTTGCAGAGTTCAGCAATCTTCCGTGACTCCATTGGAGCTTGGTTATCATTTCATATCATTCAAGCCACACAAGTGAAAAGCAATAATGATGATTTATGACAATTCGAGTTGTGGTGAGAGGCTGGTATGACCTCTATTTGTTTTCATTTTTGTACATATACTCACTCATGTGGACATGCTTAGCTGATTCGTATGAGGGCAATGTTATTTAATAGATGCTTAGTAGTTCATGTTTTCATATGATCAGTTCCAATTCACTAATAGTATATAACATGTCATATAGATATTTGCTTGCATTGTTCTATTCATAAAACGGTATGACATGGTGGTATCCTCCTCTGAATGATTCACTTGAATTGACTTGGCACATGCTCACGCATGCTCATGACTGAAAAACAAAAAAAGTCAATTAAGCCTTGATGATTTATTTTGCCTCGGAGTTCTAGTATCACTTTTATGACTCCGTTAATTTTATTCTGTCGCAAGTATGATTATGACGGTTATTGCTCTCTTGATTGTCGCTTCCCAGTCTATTGCTAGCCTTCACTTGTACTGAGCGGGAATGCTGCTCGTGCTTCCAAAATCCTTTAAAACCAAGTTATTCCAAAGAGTCCACCAAAAATTCCTATGCATGGTATTTCGAACCATTCCAAGTAAATTTTCATGTGCTACCTTTAAAACCTTCAAAATACTTCTCATTTTGTGACACTGTTTTTAGCTCATGAGGAAGTAGTAGTTGGATTTGTTATCTTCCATACTAAATTAAGTTCACCGACTTGCATGCTTATCTGCTCGTCACTAATTTTGCAAAGAGCTAGTTAGATCATTATAACATCTAAAAGTAAAATAAAAATAGGCACTCCTCCATGGTATGTGATTGTTGGCAGGCACCCGAGGATTCGGTTAGCCATGGTTTGTGAAAAGCAAAGGTTGGGAGGAGTGTCATACTATATAAAAGTGCATGCTATAAATGCCTAATATCAATAACTCGGAACCGATCTCAACTTGTTTAGTATGGAAGATAACAAAAACTCTATTGCCATTCGTTGACAGTAACAACCACCTCCCAAAACATATTTTTACCTCTGTTTTATAAATAAAAAGCTCTAGCACATGTTAATCTCTGCTTCACTCTGCGAAGGGCCAATCTTTTATTTTTATGTTGAGTCACCATCCTTTCTTTGAGCACCCTCTCGAGAGCATAACTGTCATTCTTAGTGTAATGTGCTTGTCCCAGAATACGGTTAACTGTGGTATAACTTTGATGCTCTTATCTTTGATATTTTTACTTTTAGTCTTCACTTGAACTTCAGAGGTGCCTTGGCATTTATGTTTTGCTCTACAAATAAAGGCAAGCGAGATACCACTTTATCATATCTTATTATGAACATTGCAATCCTGCAGATAGACTTATTTCATGTTATTTATTCTTAGTGTGTTGGTATCTTTTCATAGTTCACATAGCTACTAGGTGGCATTATCTACATTTCCTAATTATGAATTGCCTAAGTACTTGATCATATAGTGAGAATATTTACATCATATGAAGCAAATGTGTTCGTAAAAGTTTCTTTTATCGCACTCAGTTGTTAACTGAATTGCTTGAGGACAAGCAATAAGCTAAGCTTGGGGGGAGTTGATACGTCCAAAACGTATCTACTTTCCCGAACACTTTTGCTGTTGTTTTACCTCTAATTTGTGTGTTTGAATGCAACTAACACGGACTAACGTTGTTTTCAGCAGAATTGCCCTGGTGTCTTGTTTTTGTGCAGAAAGTCAAGTTTCGGGAAAATCCCCGAAAAATATCCAGGAGCTCCTATTTTCCAGAAGACACCGGGAGCCAGAAGATGAGACGGAGGCGGACCACAGGGGCCCACACCACATGGCCGCGCGGCCAAGGGGTGGGTCGCGCCGTGGTGGGGTGTGGCCGCCTCGGTCACCCCCTCGCGGCCCCCTTTCGACTACTTGAAGCCCTTGACCTAAAAACGTCAGGAGGATCAACGGTTTTTCCAGAAATACTCCAGAGCTCCGCCGCCACCGAAAACCCTTTTTCGGCGACCAGAAACTCCGTTCTGGCACCCTGCCGGGACAAGGAATTGGAGGAGATCATCGGCATCATCATCACCGACGCCTCTCCATCAACCATCCATGATTCCCCCATCCATGTGTGAGTAATCCCCACTGTAGGCTGAAGGGGATGGTAGGGATTGGATGAGATCATTCATGTAATAGATAAGATATCAGATTGTTAGGGCATGGTGCCTAGTATCCGTTGTTAGTACTTTATGTCATTGTTGCAACTTGTTATGCTTAATGCTTGACACTTAGGGCCCGAGTGCCATGATTTCAGATCTGAACATGTTATTGAATCATGAGGATAATTACTGCTTTAGATCATATCTGCAAGTTGTTTACACATATGATTGTCCGAAACTCGAGGCCCAAAGTGACAGCAATTGGGATAACCGGAGGGGATGGCTGTAATGTGAGGATTACATGTGTTCACGGAGTGTTAATGCTTTGCTCCGGTGCTTTATTAAAAGGAGCACCTTAATTACCAGTAGTTTCCCTTGAGGCCCCGCTGCAAACGGGCTGGTAGGACAGAAGATGTTGTGCAAGTTTCTCATTGCGAGCACGTACGACTAAATACGGAACACATGCCTATGATTGATTATTACCTGGATACTTTATTATTATCTACCTGCAATTGCCCATGTCTTGACTATTATATGAATTATCTTATCCATGCAACGCCCGTTCATCCATCCATATGCCTACAGTATTTTAATCCTGCTGTCTACTACAATTATTACTTCTGCTTTTATTTTACTGCTGCTATTATTTCACTACTGCTACTGCTATAAAACTGTTGCTACTGATAAACTGTGTTGAGCAAGTCTATTTCCAGGTGCAGCTGAACTGACAATTCATCTGTTAAGGCTTATAAATATTCTTTGGCTCCCCTTGTGTCGAATCAATAAATTTGGGTTTTACTTCTCTCGAAGACTGTTGCGATCCCCTATACTTGTGGGTCATCAGAAACCGCCACCCTTATGCTTGTGCCGGCGCTCGTCCTCTTTCCGGCGCGTGGCGGAGCTGCCGCCGCCCTTTTGCTCGCCGCCCGCCATGGCGTGGTGGTGGACGACGGGTCCCTGTTAATTAGGGACTCCACAACCGTCTAGAGTGCCGCTGCCGGGCTAGCCTCTGGATCCCTGCTCCGTCGACCCGGTCCCTACCTCCGCTGCCACTAGACAGGGCTCCTCCGCCAGCGGCCCCCTGGCTCCCTCCTCCGCCGGCAATAACTCGAGCGGTGCCATGGCCAGTAAGCTCGCGCGTGTCTGCGTCAATTTCTCGCTCCGCCGCAGGTGCACTCCTTCCTCCGGCCTGGAACTCGACCCCTCATGCTGCTTCATCAAGCACAAGAAATTCAGAGACCCAATTGTTTTTTCTAAACTTTTTGTAGGGTCTTTTTGTAAAATTTAGGGACCTGTTTATTCAACATATGTTTTATTTTGGTGCATTTGAAAAACTGATGTCGGCCGTGGTGTGCTAAAATTGCTAAAGTGACGCTATAAAACTATTTTAGCGCGCCGCATTTTTGGGCGCCTGTTGGAGATGCTCTTAGGAAGTACACACCTCTCTTTCCCTAGTATCTTGTGACATTTTATATGCAAATGTTGCAGGGGAATGATTAAAAACTTTTCAAACCGTGGTTCCTAAAATAAGAAAACAAATTAGTGCTACAATTTCAGACAATATATATTTCACAGGGGAGAACTCAAGAAAAACGGTGAATTAAAATAACATTAGCAACAAATGGTGAACGTATAATGATTAACAACCTTTGAACCTTGAATACCATGGTTCAAATAAAATAAAAAATATCAGTTGCTACAATTTTGTGCAATCATTTACATATCCCTGTATAACTAATTAGGAGTTGCACTACCTTTTTCCTGTCATCTCCTTAAGCTGCATCATCATCAAGTGACATCATCATAATTAATAGCTCTAATGTTAATCCCGGATTGAGCGGCCTAATAGTTGCATTGTTCCACATCTTTCGTTTCCTCTTCACTTGCTCCGTGACTCATGCTCCCCAAATACAAATCTAGTATAAATTCTCCACAACTTACAGCTGTATATTATGATCTGGCCTTTTGAACCTTCCCAATTGTTATTTCACGAATTTCATTGTAGGTTTAGATGTCTTTGAGCAGTTTACTTCCTATTCACTATCCATCAGCCTTTTATTATAAGCTCACAAGATCTGCATCACAATGTCGTTCGGAAGTATTAAATCCATCTCCCCAAGTGTTAATTATCTTTGTAGCGCAGATAAATTAATTGGCATGTGCGGACATGTGAGATGCAGATGTATTGAGTTTTGTTGTACAGGATCTCACGTTTGATTTGATTTGATTCTTCTCGGACGCACAAATTCTCCTGCACCCAATCATTCATTTCTCGGATTAGAATTCCTAAAATATTCCGGTGAGATGGGGCCTCAACGGTTGCCTCCTGCCCTGGCGGCGTTGGTTCACGGTGTCCTCGTCCAGAGGAATCGTGAGGATCCGTGCAGTGGGGGCGGCCGCTTCATCCTGGACGTTCTGTCCGTCAGGATGATCCCCTGGCATTGCGATGCCGATCTCGGAGCGTACGCGACTCGCTATTAGTTTGGACAGGTTTTGAGTCGGTATGTGTTACCGAAACAAGTACTCCACTGATTTTGATTTGTTTATGTGTTGATTGTTGTGTAACCAGCGGAGATTGTTCTAAAAAAAATCGCAAAAAAGAGATTTTCTTAAAAGAAAAGTTTAACGAGCGGGGACGTACACGTACCAATACCATGGCTTACCATCACAACCGCAGGTTTCAGTTTCTGATGATGGAATATACTCCTACTATAGTAGCAGATATAAAGGTTTACTAGCAAAATGTCCTTGCGTTGCTACGGGTAGACCAAATGTTTGTCACATGTTAGTAACAAAAGAATTAAATTTTGATTATTGATTGCAAATGACGACCGAAACAAACTTACTTACATTCAAATTAAAACATGTTTAGTTCCTGGCTGTCTGGCCGTCCCTAGCAAGGCACTAGTATTGTGCTAGACCACCACGAGAGCTATACTTCAACAAAATATTTTCTTTTATATACTTGCTAAGACCTGGAGAGAAAAGTTATACTGATTTTTCTGAAATATTTTTAACGGTGTGTCATTTAACCAGTAATCGTTATGAAAATTTCCAGTATTTTCTGTTGAACTTTGAAACTCTAAATAATTGAAATACATGATATACAGATTTGAAACAGTAACAAAAATAGACCCACCTGCCCCAAAAGTAGCCAGCCCAACTCCAACTCTCCTTCATGCAGCACAGCGGCCGGCCCATCCAGTTATTATCTTCCTTCTTCTTCCCGGAAGAAGACTATGGCTCGTTGTCGAGCACAGGATAGCTAACCCGATGCCATGTCGCTAATCCTGCCATTTTCTTTAACCCCCTATCTAAGTGATTCCGTACGAAAATTGTTCTCTGTGGCACGAAGGGTAGAACAGACCAATCCGTTGTACGATTCATCCACTGTGTCCACCGAATTCGTCCTCCCAAAGACCGAAATCATGCTTATATCGGCCGGTTCCACGAAATTCGGTCGCCGTGCTCCATCCCATGAGCGCCCTTTGGTCTCTAAAATATCGCTTCGTCGAGATCTCCTCTTTCCCCTATTTTGCATCCTCTCGTGCCCTGTAGCAACGTCCTCCAATACCACCTTGTCCCGGTCCTCCTCCCCTGGTTCTTGGCCGTCTTGCGGTACTCCTAAAGTGGAGAATCTCTACCGATCACCTGCGCGTTCCCGAGCCTCCTCGCCCCGTATGTGTGCTTTGGCCATGCTGCCATTGACCATGACGTTGCCCAGCCTTCTCGGGCCAACACACACTCGCCATATATTCATCCTGGTGAGCCGTTGGTTCTTCTTCCCCCAGTCCCCAGTCTCCCTCGTGCTCTCTAGGTGGCTCGCGCTATGCCGCCGCTCGTCGCCACTCCCAGCTTCCGCGGCGAGTTCATGCGAGCGATTTGATTGGAATTTTTGTAGGGTTTCTCTATGAATCGTACGCAGAGTAGAGGGGCCATATATGGGAGGATTTTGGTGAGGAGAGGCAAGAAATTTGGATTCAATTTGGTAGGAATCAGAGTTCGGTACGAACTGGTTTTTGTTCTAAGTGCGGGACGGCAGGATGGTTTTTCTCCCGAACGTGCGATGCGGCGTACGTACGTACGGTCGCTTAGGCGTACGTACGTACGGTCGCGAGACTTGTCGCGTACGTCAGAGTACTCGAGAGTTGGTGTCCGTTTCGACTTTTGAGTCTTCCCTTCCCTGCCCGTGTGCTGTCTATATAATAAGCACAACCCTAGGTATCAATAGTCCAACTTTCCACGGGGTCGACCCCGAAAACAGCGGATACCTATTACGACGTTGCATTGCTGATCGCGTGAGATCTCTCGATCGTGAGTAACCCATGGCGAACCCATGGCCTGTCCCACCCGACCATCTCATAGAGGACATCTTCGCGCGATTACCGGCGAAGTCCGTGCATCGGTGCCGCTGCCTCTCTCGCAGATGGGCCGCCATCCTCTCCTCAGACGAGTTCATCGACCGCCACCTCCAGCTGGCCAACCGCCCCAGCTGCCCCAAGGTCTTCTTGCTACAAGACTCGTGCCACGGACCCAAGATGAACATGTGGTCGCCGGAGAACCCTAGCGGCGCAAAACTCATGGATATTCCGTCTGATGTCGCACGTGACAACTTTCCATACAACCCCGAGATGTTTCTGAACCGGAAGAGGTTCACCAGCCCTGACTACAATGTCCCGCGCCTCGTTACACATCAATGTCGTGGCCTTGTTATCCTCGAAGCCACCGCCCTAGAGATTTACTACGTGTGCAACCCATCCACAGGTCAAACGACAGCCCTCCCAGAAGGTCGAGCGACGGGTTGCCGGCGACGCATGGAGTCAACTCAGAAGTATGCTAGCTTAGGCCTTGGATATGACGTGTGCATCAGGAAGCACAAAATTGTGCGCATCTACTACGGTGGTTGTAATGCTGAAAAGTTTCCCATATCTGCTGGATGTGAGGTATTTGAGGTGAATTCTACAGGGCTTTGGAGGCCGCCAAACGGAGGCATCCAAGAGAAACCGGTGGGTTGGGTAAACAAATATGAAAGAAGTGTCTTTGCGCACGGCCATATCTATTGGCTAGCCCAGCAAAAGCTTGAGTCCCCATCTGAGATGTTCATTATATCATTCTCTCTCCATTACGAGAAATTTGGGATCCTGACACCACCACTACCCACGGAGAACAATACTCTAGTCACACACCATTTAACGGAGCTTGATGGACGTTTGTGCCTCTTCTGCACAGAAATGAACAATAGCTGGCCACGGCGCTACCACATATGGCTACTACGCGGGTATGAAGCTAGCACTTGGGACTTGCATTGTCATATTGACCTAGCCACAGTGTCACCGGAGGCCTACAAGTTTTTGTACAGCGGGGTCAAAATCATACCAGTTGCCATAGTTGATAAAGGTCGTAGCATCCTCTTCATACGACCACGCTATCCAAATTCTCGTGCAGATAGCTTTAAACTTTGCGCATATGACCCAGTGACCCGTGATATTGATAACCTCATGAACACTACTGGCTTTGTTACCCATCAAAGCATGGTCCTAAAACATTGCGCATTGTACGAGGAAAGCATAGTCTCCCCTGGACAGCAGTACAAGGACATCATTTTTGCTATGTCATTCGTGTTGCGACGGCTACCGGCGGCTGCCCTGAATAGACTCAAATGTGTCAGCCGAAGTTGGCGCACCATGATAGAGAGCAACCGCTTTGATGTAGCAACACGTACATGCAATAAGTTTAAAAATTACTAAATAACTAGCACGATGTTCCCTATAGTTGTATCTGAAAACGATCTTTTGTCTTGTACTTGTAATACTACTATCGTAATGAAGTTATGTATTTGTGCGTTCATAGTGTTTTTTCCAGAGGCCTTTTTGTGGTACCCAATGAATCACAGCCATTTATTTTCGTCAATCAAATTGCTTCTTCTACGATACCTTTTATTACCGCCAGGATGGGAGTAGCATGAATTGATGGGACGATGGAAACATATGGGTATGGTCATTTCCCTCTGTTGTTTTCCATTTTCCAGCGTGATGTAGATGAGGCCCAGGAGCCCGTTCTAAATGGAAAGAATAATGAATCTCCAACGGTAATCATTAAAAATAAAAAAAATAAAGGTTCCTTTTAGAATCTCACGTTCACTCTCGTCGCGATAAGTGTCGTCTTTTCCTCGCTCGATCCTCCGTGGTTGTTTGCATATCCGTCAAATGTCGTCACCAGATTGAAAGTGGGAAAGATGAGAGAGAAAGCGATACGGGAGGTGGGAGTGGGAGGCTAGTTTTTCCCTTTTATTTTTCACAACCAAAATTTCAAAACGAAATATCTTGTGAACTGTTAATCCAAATTATGAACCGTTTTCAATTTTGAGCTCCTCGCGTCGAGATTTTCAAAACTAGATCTCATGTTGATAGGTTTCGACAAACTTTTATTTTGTACTTTTGGTTCTGTATAGTTTGTACTTTTTGTACTTGACGCTCATCCTCGAGGATCCACCATCTTCGTAATTCCCGGCACAGCAAAATTCCTGAAGGAAAATTGCCGAAACCGGAAAATCGCCAAGTCCTGCCGCCGGCAGAGAAACTGGCCGTTTTCCTGCCGCGGCAGCGAAACGCCGTTTTTCCTGCCGCCGTCTCCTCCCGGTCTTCGCGACGAACTCTTATTCGCTTCTTTGTCGATGACGAACTCGAACAATCGTTTGGCATCGGCCATCATGTTAAAACACCGTAACAAAATAGCTATACCAAAACACATGCACATAATCCTGCAAAACCAAGTTAGACGCTTCTAACGTTCGTTTGCAAGTTTTACGTGGCCTTGTAGGAACCGTCACTACCTACGAACTGAAGCACGTTTAAGCTAGTTGGTCGTGATTTTCTCGTGATCCAAGGAGCTTACACGAAAATGCGTCCCTCGAGGTGTTGGCACTTTTATCTGGGCTAGTTCCGCCACTGCACCTGCACTTTGTCTCGCGAGGTCTGCACTGCTGACTACTCATAAACGGCTGCCTTCACTCACTGCAGCTGGTGGTGTTGCCACTGACGCACGAAGAGTAGAAGCCCAAAAGACCAGAAGTAGCGCTGATGGATGTCTACTTTTACCCGGACTAGTTGAATGCCCGTGCGTTGCTACGGATCCCGTGTTTTCATAATGTTTTGTCAATAGATTATATGTAAAAATGCATGTGTAAGAATAAAACATCCACTGGATATTAAAAAGACAATAAGATTAAATTCAATTGAAGTGTATATCAACAAAAGATATAATTTGACAGAGCCCAAAACATGAAATTAGCACCCCACTAATATCTACTCATTCTCATTGATGCTAGCTAGATATTGCCGTACAATGTCAGGAATGTTGTCTTGCGCTTCGTTTTCTTGGTATTTGAGCACGTGTAACAAAAAGTAGATGACGCTAGCTAGATACATGCGGTTATAACCTATAATTTTAAGTAAACGTTATAACAAATAAATTACAAACTTATTATGCAAAATAAGTTTGATCGTATGCAAAAATGCTAACTTACTTCGCCATCCAGCCATCTACCAACATATAACAAACATTCCAAGTCTGCACGCGTCAACCAAACATCCTGGATCCACACCAATATGGTTTTTGGTGGAAAGGACATGATGTACTCCTTAATTTCTGTAAAATCAACCTCAGTATGCACCATATTTTCCATGGGAACCACGGTTGATCCCATCTATAACAATAAAAAAATTATGTGAGCAGGACAATTAAATTATAAACCATCTCTAAAAAAGGACAATTCTTAGTACACACCTCGTTTGATCGTGTGAGACTCGTTACGTTTTCAATCTCTTCCACCAGTACCTCATTCGGCTCTATATCGGCTGCTTCTTTAGTTTTGTCAGCATTATTTATTTCTATCTGGTCCATGATCTACAGAATTGAAACATACATCGAAATATAATAGGGATATATAAAACATGTATATATTATACTTAAATAAAATACAATTGTCACCACTTTTGATTGCGTAGAACTTGTTGAGTTTTCAGTCTCTTCTACCATCATTGCATTGGAGTTTTTATCAATAGATTCTTTCAGAGCGTTGACATTATCTATTTTAGTCAGGACCACGATCTACAAAAGCAGGAAACCATAAAAAATTGAACATGGCAATATAGAAGTTATAAAAAGAGCATAAATGTATAGCTCTCCATTGCACCTCTTTCGATTGGGTAGAACTCGATAAGCTTTTGTTCCCATCCAGCGCCATCGTGTCGGTGCCTATTGTCTCCATAACTGCATATTATAATTAAAAAACATATTTACTATTAAAATATAAAAGTTAATAGTGGGATTATTTGTAAGCAAAGAAAAATCAAACCGGAGACTAATATGTGTAAAATAGCTTTTTTGTGAGGGGGTGTCTCTCTGGCTTTTTTTTTGTAAAAAAGAAGACAACCATCACTCTCTCGCTCTCTGTCGCCATCCTGAAGCCCATCGATCCCCATCCTCCTCCCCACACCTGTGGGCGCTCGGCCGGCTGCCCGCCATGGCCTCGCCGGCGCCGCCAACAGACGATTGGGGGACGCAGCTCTCACTCCCGTCCCTCGCGGACGAGAACCTGGAGGAGATCTTCCTTCTCCTGGCCGGCCCGCGCCTCCCTCGACTACGCCTCCTTCCTCCTCCTGCCCGGCCAGGCGGCGCTCGCCCGTGGAAGAAGGTCAGCTCCTCACGGCCGGCTGCTCTCCCATGTCCTTTTCCCCCCCATATCCCCGCCGCCTGCTCCCCACGCCTCCTCCCGCTCCTAACGCTGCTGACCTGTTCCATGCAGAACCTTCCCTAAATCGCCGCCTCGCTCACACCGAACGGACCTTCGGCGAGTCGCCCTCGGCCTATGGCGCCTCTCCCTCGTCCTCCGGCACTCCGGTGCAGCTCCCTCCGGCGCTAGGAACTCTCACACGATGGCGCATATCGAGCCAGACCTCCGCAGCCTTGCGCGAGGCCGGCGATGGCGCACATCGAGATAGGACGCCGCCTGCTAATGCAGTCACCCCTGTGCCGTGCTACGCCATCTAGCATCAGTTTTGACCATTTAGAATTTCCTTGCTAAATTTCTTGTTTACTTGCCCGTCACATGCAAATTCAAGTATAGGCTTTGCAACTGCCTATATATTTCTGATGGTAGTAAAATTTTCTGATGGTAGTAAAATTTTTTGTGTGAAGTTCAGGATCAGCATTTTTGCTGTTGTCAATATCAACCGTGTCAAGAGTGGAAGCATAACAGAATGCAGGAAGTGATGAAGATATGCATTTCGTTTGGGCGCCTCAATGGTACAGATTTTTCCTACTCATGGCTCTCACCATTAAAACGTGCTATGCGATAGCTACTTATGCTTGATCTTGCAATCATCCGTAACTCATTCTGTTTTGTTTGCATTCTGTATACAACTGTACATCTTACATGGAAATCATATTTACTAACTGTAATGTTAAATTCCCCAAGTTTACTACTGTTAAAATGCCTACAATTTGCGCTGTCACTAACATGATGCGTGATTCTGATGTTTCTGGTATCAAGTGGTTCGTACATTCTTTTGCACAAGAATTTCATATGTCACACTTTTCTTAGACTTATTAGTGTATTGATGCATTGTGTCACTCCCTATATTAGGGCCCAAGGATGGTTCGAGATTTATTCCGCTTAGCTATAGCCACTGGTCGATTTGATGCTCAGACCGGTGCTGACCGAGAAGTTCAGTGTATTCTGATGGAGCTACTCAATCAGGTAAGGTTTCTAGCTATAATGGGTTCTCTAGAAGTCAAGTTTGCAACTTCGAGTTATAGAAAATCAGGAACATGCATAGAGATGGAATTGAGGAAAATAATACTCCGACCTGTAACGCTAGTTGTTTTGATCTGATTTTGCAAAACACATGCATGCTCTTAGAAATATCTGGGGGTTTCGAGGCCACTGTTGAGAAATTTTTCGGACTGTTCAGCTTCCTTTCTACTTCAGGGATCTGAGGATTGCTCATTCTGATTGTTGTATGCAATGCAGATGGATGGATTTGACCAGAGAGTGAATGTAAAGGTTATAATGGCGGCCAACCGTGCAGATACTCTAGATCCTGCTCTTTTGCGTCCAGGAAGACTGGACAGGAAAATTGAGTTCCCTCTGCCGGACTGGAGGCAGAAGAGGCTTGTCTTCCAAGTAAGTTTCTTTGTAAGATCTTTGTCGTATGCTTTTCAAAGTTCTTGTTTAGTACTATGTATATTACGCAATTATTTGAATGTAGTAGAGTCTATTTATGGCCTTGTATTTGCTGTCTTGTCATTGCAGTCAATATAGTTTAGAACTGTAAATGGCTCTCGAACACTAATCTGTAGCTCCAACTAACTGATTAGTTATAACTTATAAGCTTGAATTAAGATTCAACTAATGAAATTGGTTGCATGATCCTTGCTGAGATTATATATTTGTTTGCGTCTGGTTATTGACTGTCCCTTTGTCTCCGGGTCTGTAATGCTAAAATGAACTTGAGTGATGAGGTTGATTTGGAAGATTATGTCTCCAGACCCGATAAAATCAGTGCTGCTGATGTGAGTTGCCTTCCCATTATTTTAAACATTCCTTAAATCTGCACTCTTTGCTACTGCACCATAAGAAATTGCATTGCGTCTGATGTAATGGTCATGATGAGAATTCCTTACATCTTTACTATTAATGCTGATCATAGTACGTTCATCTTGTGCTTACACATTGTTTCATATTCCTTCAGAACTTTGACACCTAGTAAATCTGATTTGATTCCTATTACTTCCAAGTTCGATCTGTTTAAGCCTATAGTTCTTTGAACGAAAATGCACTGTTGTCAGTACTAACTCCAAATCAGATAAGGGATGTCTTTTTTGTGGTTCATATCTGGACATGATCGTTTTACTTGACAATTGTGGGATAACAGAATTAGCAGGATATTTTTTGTTCTTCCATGATAGTAATATGTTAATAATTTCCCTGGGTCTCAAATCTGATATAAACCGTTGAGGTCTGTTGATACTTTGCATCTTATACTATATTATCTACTACAGTAGTAAGGAGGCATAATAATAGCAGTTGTAACACACCATACTTGTTATGGCATAATAATAGTATCTTTTTTTTTGACATTCTTTGCTGCATTTGTTTTCAGATCACGGCTATTTGCCAAGAAGCTGGCATGCATTTTGCAACTCTGTCTACGGTGCTATTATTCATGCAAATTTATATCATCATCAAGCCTTTGGCATTTGCTCAAGCTGGTCCATTGCAAGTATTTCCTCCTCCGATCCTATCATCAAGCTGAGCAGATTTTTGGAAGGATCAGCCTGCTTTGGTAAGTTTACACAAATAAAAGAAAGCTCCAGTCAATCATGTATAAATTGGCGTAAATCATGGTGATTGGCTTTTCCTGCTGGGGGTGGTCAATAAATGGGAAGGTACATGCGTGATTTAGATTTTTGACAAAATTACCCAGCATATTTTCCTCACTCTTACGGCGCCAACCATTCTATAATATGATGATTACAATAGGCATGCAGACAAGTATTAAGTAAATGGAATAACATTAGGAATTGATTCGAATACTTTTAAGTAAACCTGGCCGGTGTGCATGTCGTTGTTGCAACGATATGTCGTCTGTCCATATGCCTTTGCGTCCATTTTGTCTCCCTGAAAAAATAGTAAAGTTAATTGCATGGTTAATTGTAATCCTCACAGCCACCTTGCATATGCTATTAGATGTAAATCATGAGATGTGTAAGATGTAGTAGATTGATAGAAAGATGTAGTAGAATGTATCTTACAAACTGATCTATGAGGATGGCACAGTAGAATGTATTTCCACTCGCAGTATGTTTGATTCGACCACAAACAACTTTTGCAGTAACCTCCCATAATATATTGTGGATGTGCATTGTTTCAATGTTGTGGAATATCACTTCCCTGTGCAAAATTTTACATAGACAGTTAGATAATGCAAGATAATTAGATATGCAAAACACTAAGATCATTCAAGAAAATGATGCAGGACATGTTGTCAGTGTTGATCGAAGGCCAGACGGCAGGAGCTAGCACTGGTGGAGGTGCCATCACCCTCATTGAGCCTGGGCGTCCCATATTTCCTTGAGTCGCCATCTCTCTGTTAGCAAGGATGGATCAAGCAGGTGGGAGAATATTTCGAGCTGGAGATGGCTTTGGAGTCTGGGCGTCCCATATTGCTGGGTTTAAGTAGTAGAAGGCATGAGGAAGCGATGATGTTGGCTCATTATTTCCGCTAATTGGGTTGACTGATGTTTAGGAGTGCTGATTTTCCCGATAATTTCTTTCCTTTTCTGTGAATTTTTTTTCTTTCTTTGTGAAAGAGTTATGAATCGTCCGTTTCCGTTGATTGATGTAATTAATGTAATTAATGGGCTCAGGCTGATGTTTAGGAGCGAGATTAATTTCTTTCCTTCTCTGTGAAATTTCTTTCCTTCGTGAAAGGGTTATGGATCGCTGTAATTAGAGCGAGATTGTTTCCTTCGTGAAAGAGTGAGATTGTTTCCCTTTCCTTCGTGAAACAGGATGACACAGTTGGGCCGGCCCAAGTTAGAGCGCACAGTTGGGCCGGTAGCGACAGCGATCGTAGCTATCGATGTTGGACGAAAAATTCTGCCTGGTTGACGTACGTACGAACTCCCATTTAATAGTAAAGATTCAGTCGAGCGGGTCCCAACGCTATTAATCACGAAAGAATTTTAAGAAGCAGAATTGGCCTGTGCATGCACGTAGGATGTGGGCCTCCGTCGTTGCTTGGCCGTCTCGTATTAATCACGAAATTAAAATTGAAGATTAGGATGGAGATTTACGGGCTGCCTATTGACTGGAAATTAGGATAATTTTTTTTTCCCTCAACCAATAACTACGCGCATAGGTCGCGATGTAGCATCTAATACACCCTATAAACCGGAATGGATGGAGTTAATTTTAACAGCTCCATTTCTTAGAAGCTGCATTACATAGAATTTTAAAACTACTTGCTATTTAAAAGACCCCGTTGCTTACATTTGTTTACAGATCTTTTCTACTCGCATTGTTGAATATGTAATATGTAGCATATTACAGAACTAGCAAACAATTTACATATAATGCTCCAGTTAACATGTAAATTGTTGAATAGTTGGTAATTCACCGACGAGGGGTAACATAAAGCTCGCATTATATATAATGATCTAGTAAATTTCAAATGTAATGCTACGTCACCCTGGATGCTGATTTCGTAATAAATTTTGTAGTGGGGACTTCCCCTTTTCAAAGAAAAAATCAACAATATTTCGAAATTAAGTGCATCTAGAGCATGCGTATTTCCATACAACAAAGCACACATTCCTTGCTAGTTGATTGTTTAGCATACTAAAGGCATATTTGACATGAAAAATTAGAATAGTTGCAAAGGTTCGAGATAATTCCTATAGATACCTCCTAGATCCCATCAAATTCTACTTAATTAAACGTAAGATGCGCAAAAAATACCGGAAACCAATTTTGGGTAGTGCGAGCATATGATCCCACTACCTAACTACCATATTTCAAAATGCCAAAAGAATTCAGCTATACATCTGAACATTTTATGTCCGTACACAAAGTTTCTCGAAAAAATGAATTTTTTGGGGGGATGTGGAAAAAAGACAAATCACTGCACTTCAAAATGACTTCGTACGAGACATTTTGTTTTTGCCTTTTTTGCAAAGCCCACAAAAAAATTCCTGTTTTTGTGAAACTTTTTGTGCTAACATAGAATGTCTAGATATACCCCGAAATTTTTGTTTGAATTTTTTTGATATTTTGAAATATATTTAAAATACATTTTCATAATGGGTGCATTTAGATCCACGAGTCAAAACACAATGTCCAAAGAATACACTCTATGCTTCCCATTTAATGACTTCCAATACTTAACATCCACGACCATACACTCTAAAAATGGCGATCAGCATATTTATTAGACGCTATCCTTTAGATTTCTATGTGAAGATGTTCAAATGGACCACATGATACACATATAGATTGTTATTTATCTATAATTCTATATATGTGCAGCACATTAATCTTCATTAAATTAGTTTAGCACAACCCTTGTTTATGACAAGTGGGACCCATGAGGTGCAAATATTTGTGCAAGAATATTTATATGATATTGAACTCATTTTATAGAGTTCATCATACACATTACGACGGTGCAAACAGATTAATATTTTACTTCACCATTTATATGATATATATGTAGAAAATATTGGGGCAAGCAAGTATACGGATGAGCTAGCAAATTCCTAGGGAGAGAACTAGGCGTCCCCCGGGGGATCTCGGGGAAAATCCCCCGAGTCCTCCTGCTGACACCTGTCCATGTCTGATCCCCAAATCACACTAAATCCCGCTTTTGCTACGGTGTAGCAAATAATCGCCCGTTTTTGCTCCTATGTAGCAAAAAACGGTTCGCTTAGAAATACAGAAAAATAAAGACTGACTTCGCCGGAGACCTCACCGGAGACCTCGCTGGAGATTTTGTAGCAACAAAAAGTTGCTATTGTAGCAAAATCGTCCCGCTTTTGCTGCATTGTAACAAAAAACGGTTCGTACACAGAACATGAAAGGAAAATTCTGGCCTCGCCGGAGACCTCACCGGATACCTCGCCGGACACGTGGTAGCAAAAAGTTTATGCTATTGTAGCAACAAAAAAGTTCGATTGTAGCAAAATCAACTTCGCCGGAGACCTCGCCGGAGACTCTCGCCGGAGACATCGCCGGAGATATAGTAGCAAATTTTTTGATCTATTGTAGCAAAACCAGATAACAATAGTAGCAAATTTTTTGATCTATTGTAGCAAAATCAAATTCGCCGGAGACTCTCGCCGGAGACATCGCCGGAGACCTCGCCGGAGATATATAGTAGCAAATTTTTGATCTATTGTAGCAAAACCAGATAACAATAATAGCAAAAATAAAGTTATATTGCTACATGTAGCAAAAAATGAGATTTGTTTTTGCTACCGTAGCAAAAACGGGCTCTGGGGGACTATTTTTTGGACCGAAAAGTTTTTGCTACATGTAGCAAAAATGGGGATATTTTTTTGCTACCGTAGCAAAAGTGGGATTGTGGATAGAAAAGAGGGGACACGTGGTTGGTGGGGGACCCGGAGGATGGGAAGCTCGGATCCCCGGGTGACTACTATACTTTTCCAATTCCTAGTCGATTGGCTCACGTGAAGAAGTCCCATGCATGCACCAACAAACATGCATGGAATCCACGTCCAAACGGACACGTTCCATATGTATACGGGTGAGATCATGGATGATGACAGCATGGAAGCCTGCACGTCGCTGTATACAGTCGCGTATACGGCCGGCCGGGCGTATTGTGTATAGACTGATGTCATCGGTGACGTGTTTTTTTAGATACAATGCACAAGTGCCCAGCCTTAAATTAATAAGACCACAAAGTTCACACATAGTTGATTACATGATGCGGCATACAGCTTAGCCATAAGAGACGACAGTACTAGATCAACAGCAACTAAGACATAAGGCTGACAGGGGAGCCACCCCAGCAACAGTAAAGAGATCACCCACTCCGGCTACTCGGACTCCTCCTCGGGCGATTTGCTGTATATAACAGCTTTAACTTGCCGACCAGCGTCGCGAGCCTTGGCCGATCCTTGTCCTTGGCGTTTAGACACTGTCGTGGGTTTGTCACGTCAGGTGTCATAGATGACTTCGTAGGTGTGGGATTACGCGAGTCAAGCATCTCCGAGCTTGGGATCGCAGGAACAAAGATCAACACAGATTTACCCAGGTTCGGCCCCCTCAATGTGAGGTAAAAGACCTACTTCCTGCCTACCCTAGATTGGTATTGATATGATAATCGAGGTGTTACAATGGAGGCGATCCGATCTGGTACTCGCCGTATGAGCTAGGGTTTGGGGCTTGATAGCTTGACCCGCTCTAAGTCCTGCGAGTCCTCTTTATATACACAGAGGCTCGCTAGGTTACAAAAGGAAACTTCCCCATAAGGAATACATCCACAGAGGCCTACTCGGAGACTACTTGGTCTTCACGTCCTCCGGGATATGTCTTCTAGATCTTTCCTTATGGCGGTTCAATATTGGGCTTGCTCCCAAGTGGGCCTTTCCGTGCGAGTAAGTTAAGTCGCACTGGGCCGCGGGTTAATCCAGAAAGTATTCCCCCGACATTAGCCCCCAAGTTTAGCTTGGATTTCGAGTGAAGGCTCCTTCGTCTTAACAAACCCCTGAGCCGCGCACGTGAATTATCCCAGCTGAACTCCAATTTTCTTATTTCCAATCTGCGGCTTATAACTCTTCTTGGCGGCTCAAGAACGCGACTTATCCTGTCTTGACGGTTGATTTTCAGATCTAAACGTCTTCCGCGTCTGGGTTATTTATCTTGGCTCATCGTTTTCCCCAGCGTTCTGCATCAAGTCCTGTATTACGCATCCGCTACTCCTTTCCGCCGCCTCCAATCTCGCTTCTCGTACTCACAATCCTTCGGTGGATATCTCCATCGATCTGAGAAAAATGTCTCGCCGCAAGTGCAACTGGGAAGGCTCGTGGGTCGACGAAGATTTCCTGGAATCCCTATCTGCACGGGGCCTTCTTCCGCCAAAAGATCAATGCGAATGGCGGGCGGCTGGTGAGGAGGTAATCCCCAATCCTCAACCAGGAGAAATAGTGATTTTTGCGGAGCATGTTGAGCGCGGGTTCAACCCCCGGGCTCTCTCTTCTTCCGCTCCTTGATGCAGCGGTTAGGTCTCCGCTTCCATGATATTGGCCCTAATTCGATGTTGCAAGTGAGCAACTTCCACGTCCTCTGCGAAGATTATCTGGGTATCCCGCCTTCAATAGATTTCTGGCTTGCTCTTTTCAATTGCAATAGTCAAAGGGAAACCACAGATGGTCCTTTTCTCCAATGCGGCGCCATTTCCTTCCAACGCCGTAGGGGTAGTATCTTCCCAAAACTAACTCTTGCCAAGAAAATCAAGGAGTGGCAAAGGACATTCTTCTATTGTAAAAACACTTCTCCTGAGGGTGAAATTCCTCTCCCTCTTTGGTCTCCTCTTCCCTTCGAGGCTACCGATGCTTTGTTTCCAAACCTGATCCTTCTTCGTTACCCTTTGTCGAATCCCTTCTAGACAAGGTGAGAGCGCTGACACTCCATGGTCTCACTGGATTAGATCTCATATCTTGCTGGACTAAATGGCGAGTTCAGCCTGTGAGTCGCCGCTCGCGGCTTATGATGGATTTCACTTGTCATGCAAATGACGTCGATCGCACTTGCCCTGAAGATTGGGACAAAGGGGAGTGGATAAATTTCATTCGCCGAGTGACGGACGAGGATATTGACTCGTATGACAACGTCGGACTTGCTCCCTTCTGGGCTGAGCACAAGCCTTTTGTGGTAATGTTTACTTGTCACTTGTTTCCTCGAAAATTCCTTTCCAAAATTGATTATTTCTGACCTGAGCTCCTTTTCAGATCGATCCCTATTTCTGGGTTCTTCCTTCAGAGGACGTCGACTTGAACCAAGGACCGTGGCTGAGTCGTCAAGGCAAGCCGCAGCCTTTGCGAAGATACAGTTATGCACGAGGGTAGTGCTTCTGAAGAGGAACAACAAATGGCCGACGCTCTTTTGTCCTCGACTCCAAATACACCTTTCCTGGAACTTCCTGAGGTGCCTCGCAGGTCCTCGAAACGTATTTTATGCCAGAGCTCAGAAGACCCCACGCAGCCTGAGAAACGTCGCAAAGCCTTGGCATTACTGGCAGAAACAAGAGCTGCCAAATCTTTAAAACTGCTGATCCCAACAAGGCTACTTTTTCTTCCGACTGTTGCAAGGATTGCTTCTCAATAAGCTCGGGTAATTGTTTGCGACTCTTCTCCTTTCTTTTTGTTTTACGTATTTTGGCAAGGAATTGCTGATCACTACTTCTTTTCATACTCTGTAGGTTCAGATTTGCAAGGTTTATCTTCTCCTTCTGGTTGCCTGATGAAGAGTATCCGTGTCGCCTCTGGGTATGGTTCGCCTTCCTTTTAATGTTGCGGCTCTGCTAGGTCAGCTTATTAACCCATCAATGTTTTGCAGGGCTATGTCTGAAGAGGCTACCAAGTCTAATTCCCATCCCACTTCTTCTCAGCAAGCTATGAGCGAGGATGATGCTGCTGATGAAAACGTGGGAAACAGTAATGGTGCGACTCAACCAAGGCCCTCCCTGGAGGAAGGTATTGCAGACGCGGCTCCTGCCGCGACTCCAGTCGCAGCTCCATCCACAACTCCTGCTGCTGGTAGGTATCTACTGAAAATAGAATTCCAGCTCCAGGAAATAGTTCTAAGTCAATCGCAGATGCCATAATTTCTGCTGGAGACAAGCATGCTGCTCTGCTGCGCGGCTTAGTTGAGCAATTTTCTTCAAGTCGCCAGGTACATATACCGTAGCCCCCAAGGATCAAAACCTTGTGTCATCGCACGGGGTGTTGATTCTTTTCCTGCTTCAAATCTCGAGCCCCCAAATTCCTGGATAATTTACCTATGCGTTTTGCTCTGTTTGTTTTCAGCGTGAACTGTCCTTGCTTGATGCTTCTGGCTCAATAAAGGGTAAAGGCATTTCCATAGACCATCCTGAAATGATGCAGTCTCGCCTGGAGCAGCATAATGAGGTCATTAGGGACCAAGATCAGGAAATAAAATCTCTCAAAGGTCAACTCGACTCCTGCGAAGAGCAATTTAAAGAACTTGAAGCTGATATGCAGCAGCGACTCATGGAGAAAGACGAGGTCATTAGATCTTTGCGAGAAGGCTGGCTCTTAAATCTGAATTGATTGATCGCCTGAAGGGGACCACGCAAAGGAACTCGCCGCGCGAGATGAAAAATATAACTCGCTGCTCAAAGCCTTTGAGGGTTTTGGCTCCATGGTCAAATCAGCCGTCCTGCAGCTTGCTGGTTGGTCTTTATTCCTTTAATCATACATATTTTGGGTAACCAACGTTAGTCTCTGACTTGTTTCTTGCCTTTTCTTTCTTTGACATAGGACCTGAGGCCCCAGTGTCCCGCTCCAATTTGAAGGATCAACTGGTATATCTGTCTGACCTCAGCCAGCGCTTCTTAAAGGTTACCAAGGAAGTTATGACGGTAATCACTCCTGCGACTGATGGCCCAACATCTTGCGAGTATTGGATAAATAAACTGCTCAAGGCTCCACATTATGTCTCTGATTGGAAACGATCCTCTGCTCGCGCCGGAGCCGCGCATGTCTTGACATTGCTTCGAGCATATTATCCAGAGATAGATGTTGGCAAGGTTGCTCGCCACGGCCTGGCGATGAGCGCAGATGATACTGAACTGCCAATAAGCGAGTACTTCGATATCTGGAAAGGGATGCGCGGGTATGCCACAAAATTTGTTGATAACTTAGACTTGGGCACTTATCTGATAAATTCAATCTTGATGGGAGCAAGGTGTCAAGGAAAAGTCCTCAGGAGCTGAGTCATCTCGGGCTGCCACTCCAGCAACAGTATCTGGTGGCCCTTCTGCTTCGTCTGGCGGCGCCCTGATTATTAGGACACCTGCGACTGCAACTGCGAGACAAGCCGCGCCAATTCCCACTCCTGTTGCTCGGAAGAGGAAAAATAAATAATGTGGGACATGCCCGTTAGTCTGTAAGATATTCATGTATATAAACAGTATTTTTGTGACCTATAAGCAGGTTCTTTTCTTGATAATTCCATTAAGTAGACGCTCGCGCGGCTCAGTATTTCCTAGGAACATGTGTGTTCAGGGTCGAGAGCGGCCATGATAGGCAATCAAGCTCGATTGACGCCACACCCCAGTACTTTGGTCGCATAATGCAAGACGCTTCTAGCTTAAGGATTGCCACTAGTTTGGCAAAATTTGAGGTGCGATTGGTACTCGCGATGCTCGTAAGGAGCCCTCAAGGGTCAGTGATATATGAAATTCAAAAGACTCAGCGACTCAATGATAGTTGAGGCGAAACGACAAACCCTTGAATGTCAAGGGTGCCGGCTTTATTTCATAATCACTCGATGTTTTACAGGGTGTTACATGATGATGCAGGCCCTTTAATGCGGGTTTTCTATTCCCCGCAGGCCATGCATACTTGATACTCATCGCACTTAGTTGCGAATTAATACTCCTAACGGAGTGGGTTGAACACCTGATTGGTTCAATTTTGAGTCGCTAAAGCGACTCGGGTCGAGCATGATAGCTCCGATGTATATCTCATGTTGAAGCAGAGAGCAACTTTGTTAAGCGATTAGCCGCACTGAGCTGCGACTTATGTTGAGTTGAGTTTGCTTTGTAAGGTCTCACGATAACTGAGCCCCTTTGGCTGGGGTTGTTGATCGAGGCTGGGTCTATGCACATGCGCCATTTCTTGTCTTCTTTTTGTATCAAGGCGACCTCTGGGGCATTATCTTGCTGATGCGCGACTTCTCGGTGGGTATTTACCATCCGGTGGCTGCATCCTGTTGGCCGCTTCCGCGGTACCTCCAACGCGACTCGTTTTGAGCTGCGATCACCGATCTGCGACTGATACCATGTGAAGAGTTGGCGATACAAGCTTCTTCTGCGAGTACTGAGCCTGCGTTCTCGCATTCTAACGCTCTCTGTCTGTCTCCATATATTGTAATAACACCGTTTGGTCCTGGTATCTTTAACTGTAGGTAGACGTAGCAGGGGCGAGCGGTAAATTTGACATAGGCTTCTCTTCCAAAGATTGCATGATATGAGCTTTTGACTGCTACAACCTCAAAGTCTAGGAGCTCTGTGCGGAAGTTCCGCTCTGTTCCAAAGCTAACTTCAAGTGTTATCTTTCCGATTGGTCGCGTAACAGCTCCTGGGATTATTCCTTGAATTTCTTTCCTGGATGGTCGCAGCCTTGTCTCGGGTATATTCATTCTTCGGAGCGTGTCTTGATATAGGATGTTTACTCTTCCTCCTCCGTCCATTAGGACCTTACTTAACTTGTATCCCGCGACTTCTGGCGTGACCACCAGAGCTGGCTGTCCTGGATCTCTTACTTCTGGGGGGTGATCGCCGCGACTCCAAATAACCGATTGCTCTGTCCAGCGACGATACCTTTCTGGCGTTGAAATCTGACCTCTTCCGGCTTCCATCCGTCGTTTGTACTCCACTGTATGAAACTGTCCTATGTTTCTTCTAGGTAAAACGTCAGGCTCTTGACGAGAGCTAGATTTATTCTTGTGCTGCATCGATCTGCTGCGAGCTGTATCTGGCGTGTCGCCTTCTTTCCACCTCCGGTAATAATGACATTGCGCCTTTGTGTGACCCGCTGGCCTGCCATCTCTCCTGCGATGTAAGTCGCAAGGCACGTCGAAGATCCCCTTGCAGTTATTAGGGGTAAGGCCTTATCACTCCCTTGCTCCTGCATCTGGTGTGCGCGACTTCTGTCTTCGCGACTGGCAGTTTCCCGTTGGGTTCTGTGATAAGCCGCCTGTCCCTTATCTGTCTTTGCGTACTTGTCAGCCGTTGCCAAAAGCTGGTCGAAACTATCAATCTTGTGCTCAGCGCGACTTAATTTGTGCACCAGCGGCTCAAATCTACAGTTCTTTCTCATAGCTTGTATTGCAGCTTGTACTGTTAAGTTTTTGGCGGAGCCAAGGATCTCCGCGATTCTCTTGATCCAGTCGCCGCTTGATTCGTCCTCTTTTTGAATGCATTGTCTAAGGTTTTTCATATCTTCTGTTTGGAATCTGCGATGAACTTGTCCTTCAAGTCTTCCCATGTGCTTATTGATTTTGATGGCAGCCTTAACAGCCAATCCCTAGCTTCTCCCTGTATTGCCAAGTGGAAGTATTTCGCACGTATTTCTTGAGTCACATCAGCCCCTGTCATGCTTGCCTCGTAATCTTCTATCCATAAGGCAGGGTCTTGGTCACTGCGATAGGTGGTGACTCGCTGCGACTCGTCGAAGTTCGGGGGGAAACGAGTGAGCCGTATTTCCTCTCCAAAACATGCTGGTCCTTTCAATAATGAATAGGAGTTTACTGGCGCTGAATCTGAATCAGTTTCAATCTGGGATGGCTGAGTCGCTCCGGACGTCCGCGACTCGCCTTCTATCTTCTTTTCTTTTTCCAATGATACCTGCAAACCTGCTAACTGGTTGACCACTTCTTCGACGCTGCACTCCTCCTCCCCATGATACCTCGTTTTGCGGCTCATTGGGCGTGACTCCATACATATTTGCTTGTTGTAAAGCAGCAGTTTGTAGTAGGTCGATCGCATAGCGAGCTTCCTTATCAGCTCGCGTGTCTCCAACCGGTGCTATCTTTGACAATATCCCTATCGCGGCGTGCACGTTGCTCTCTGGGTCGCCGTGGAACTGTGATTTCTCTCTCCTCTGTCCATCTTGATCTGATGTTTTTGCTGCCAACGACGGAGTCGCCACTCTTCTTCTTGGAGTTTCTTGCGCTCAGATGTCATCTTGGTTCGCACCGCCTGGTGCTTCGGCTGGCAGGCGGAGTCGTCGGCCTTCTTCTTGGAGTTTTTCGCGCTCAGCCGCGAGTCTTTGTGCCTCTTCACAGAGCTCCGTCCTGATAGCTTCAATCTCTTCAATCTTGAGGTCTCCTTCCTGATTTGGTAGAGATCCCCAAACAGGTCTTGATGGGACGGGGATGGGCAATCTTGCCGTAGCTTGTTGTAGCTCCTCCAACACGCGGACCCTGACCGGCCGCAGCTCCTTCACCGATTCGCTTCCTTGAGTCGCGTCCATAGATCTGCGACTGACGGATCCGACGAAAACTTTTACTGATCCGATGGGAACGATGTATCCGAACTCGATGCGATCTGCCTCGGGTCCCCACTCTGAGTCGTCGATGAAGGGGACCCCATTGATGTCTTCAACTTGGCCGATGGCGATGTCCTTGAAGCCTGATTTCGATCCTGCGCGGAACGTGACGCTTTTGACCGCAGGCCCCACGGTGGGCGCCAACTGTCGTGGGTTTGTCACGTCAGGTGTCATAGATGACTTCGTAGGTGTGGGATTACGCGAGTCAAGCATCTCCGAGCTTGGGATCGCAGGAACAAAGATCAACACAGATTTACCCAGGTTCGGCCCCCTCAATGTGAGGTAAAAGACCTACTTCCTGCCTACCCTAGATTGGTATTGATATGATAATCGAGGTGTTACAATGGAGGCGATCCGATCTGGTACTCGCCGTATGAGCTAGGGTTTGGGGCTTGATAGCTTGACCCGCTCTAAGTCCTGCGAGTCCTCTTTATATACACAGAGGCTCGCTAGGTTACAAAAGGAAACTTCCCCATAAGGAATACATCCACAGAGGCCTACTCGGAGACTACTTGGTCTTCACGTCCTCCGGGATTTGTCTTCTAGATCTTTCTCCTTATGGCGGTTCAATATTGGGCTTGTTCCCAAGTGGGCCTTCATCCGTGCGAGTAAGTTAAGTCGCACTGGGCCGCGGGTTAATCCAGAAAGTATTCCCCCGACAGACACCACAACTGCAAAAAGATAAGAGTTTTGTAGATCACATCAGCAGGGTGTTTAATAATCCTGCGCTCGATGGAGAGCTTGTTGCGAATGTTCCAAAGGGCCCAAGATTGCGCAACAAACAGGGACCACACCACCCTACGCGTTTGACCCGACAAACCACTAAGGATGGCGAAGAATTGCGCAAAATTAGCCGGACACCAGCGATTCCCAAGAAGTTGGCGCAACACACTCCACGAAAACTTTGCTAAGGAACACGAAAAGAACATATGTGACGCGTCCTCCGCCGCGCCACAGAGAGCGCAGAACCCGTCCGAAGGCCCCTGCCTCGAAGCGAGAACTTGACCCGAAGGTAGCCTGTCTAAAATCAACTGCCAAGAAGAAATCTTAATTTTCAGAGGAAGCTTCGCCGCCCACACATCACGAAAGTAAGCAACGGAAGCCCCTTGGACCAGTTTCGCATACATTGAGGCTACCGTGAAATGGCCCGACTCTTCCAAAGACCAGGAGACCGAGTCCAACCCTCCGAAAGGTGAATCTGGTCAATCAACTGTAACAACTCCTCCCATTGAGCTCTACCCGCCTCAGATAAGGAGCGGCGAAGACGAATGGAGTTACTGACCACCGAGGCCACCGAAATCTGATGGTTATCGCAGACCGCAAAGATGAGAGGGAACCTGTCTTTGAGTTTGCCGGTCCCATGCCAACAATCGGTCCAAAAAAGAGTACGCTGCCCGTTGCGCACCGCGTGGCGAGCACCTAACTTGAAGAGGTGCTTGATTTTTCCAGACTCCTCCAAAGCTGCGAGCCACCCGACTCGAGCTTGCGAAGATGTCGTTGTTAACCAAGTACTTGGCCCTAATTAACCTGGCCCACAAACTGTCCTCATCCTGGTAGAGTTTCCAGATCCATTTTAGCATCAAAGCTTTGTTCATGAGTTTGGAATTGACAATCCCTAAGCCTCCGAACTCCTTCGGACGACACACTGCCGGCCAATTGAGGAGGTGGTATTTCCTTTTGGGGCCCGAACCTTCCCAATAGAACCGAGCCCTATGAGAGTCTAGTTTTGCATGCACACCATCTTGCAGCAGGAAGAGCCCCATGGCAAACATTGGGAGGTTGGCAAGACACGAGTTGGAGAGGATGAGCCTCCCCCCGGAGGACAAGAACCTCCCCACCCAGGGCTCCACTCTGGTAGCTAATTTCAGCACCAAAAAGTTCCATTGGTCAATAGTAAGTTTTCTGTCAGCCACAGGGAAGACCCAAGTAGGTAAACGGGAACGAGCCCAATTTACAGTTGAGCATATCCGCCACCCTTTGGCGGTGCTCACGCGGTTTACCATTACTATGACCTCACTCTTGTGATAGTTGATTCTGAACCCGGACATTTCTTCAAAACACATCAGAAGGAATTTCAGATTAGCGATCCCCAGATCGTTATCCTGAATCAGAATCAGCGTGTCGTCGGCATATTGAAGGTGAGACACTCCCCCCGGAATAAGGTGCGGCACAACCCCCTGGTTGTGGCCGGTTGCAGAGGCCGCTGAGAGCATTGCCGACAGTGCCTCCGCAACAAAGTTGAAAAGGAGGGGAGACAACAGGTCGCCTTGGCGAACCCCTCTCTTGTTGCGGAAAAACGGGCCCATCTCACCGTTGATCGAAATGGCAGTCTGACACCCCTGGACCAGCTGCATGAGTCTGTGAATAACGCCTGCATCGAACCCCTTCCGACGCAGGACTTCCGTGAGAAAGTCCCAGTTTACCCTATCATAGGCCTTTTCAAAGTCGATTTTAAACAGAATACCACCTAGCTTCTTCTGTTTCAACTCATGGACAATTTCTTGCAAAGCCAAAGCGCCATCAAGAATGAAGCGGCCCTTAATAAAGGCAGTCTGGTTGGGGCTAATAATCCTATTGGCAATCGGGTCTAGGCGCGTTGCAAAGGCCTTGGAAACAATTTTGAAGATGACGTTGATTAAAGCAATTAGACGGAACTGAGAGATCTGGTCAGCCCCCTGAACCTTAGGAATCAGAGACAGCACCCCGAAGTTCAATCTGGCAATATCGATCCTGCCCAAAATGAAGTCATTGAGGATGTGAAGGACCCCATGTTTCACCAAACCCCAACAACGCTTGAAGAATAGAACCGGGAACCCATCCGGTCCAGGCGCCGTATCTGACTTCAAAGACATCACTAATGCTTCCAACTCCGCTTCTGAATAAGTTAGCGCTAGGCTCAAATTTTCTGCAGGCGAGACGCACCAATCCCCACCCCAGGTGTTCGTGGCGAGGCCGCAAAACCGAGGGGTCTCTGAGCCCATCAGCGCTCTGTAAAAGTTGTATATGTAATCTTGAAGGGACATCTTGTCCGAAATTGGGCCGTCAGGGGTAGAGAGGGACGAGATTAGACATTTGCGACGCCGCCCGTTGGCAATCGCGTGGAAATAGCCCGTGTTGGCATCCCCCTGGAGTGCCCACCGAACTCTACCTCTCTGCCTCCAATATTCTTCCTCCATCTTCAAGATGTCAAGCAGTTGCTCTTCAAGGTGGAGACGGAAAGCCCAATCTTCCTCGTCCAACCCATCCGAGTCAGCACGCAAGTCAAGGTTTTTAATCTGTAGAAGGATGGAGTCCTTCAACGCCTTGGCACCCTTGCCTAGGTTACGACTCCACCCCCGAAGGAACTGGCGCAGGCTGGAGCTCATGAAACTCCACCAATCAACAATATCTCTCCCACCTACCACCGACGCCAAGTGGTTCCATTTGCTTAGCAAAATGGAGTTGAAGTTTTCCAATTCAAACCAGCCTGTTTCGAAGAAAAATCTATTGCTACGGACCAGGGAGCCCTCTCCCGAGTCAAAGATAAGTGGGGTATGGTCAGAGCCCAGGCTTGTTTCAGCCACCAGGGAGCACGTCGGAAAACGGACGTCAATCTCAGGCGAGATGAACACTCTGTCAAGAACGCAACGAACCGGATTTAATTGTTTATTGGACCAGGTGTACCGCGCACCCGTGCGCGGAAGTTCTTTAAGCGCCCACATCCCAATGTGAGCGTTGAACAAGTCAATACGGGCCCAGTTCACCCTATCATTATTCTTATCATCCGCCGATCGGATCAGGTTGAAATCGCCGCCCATGAGAATGGGATGGGAGCATCTGGCAATCTTGGAAGACAGTTCGTCTAGAAAGGAGCTTGATCTAGCATGATCCGCTGGACCATAAACCCCAATTATGTCCATAATCATACCAGATGGTCTGTGTAAGGCTGACGCGCAGATGAAGCTCTGACCTTTCTCACACGCCCCTACCTCAAAGAGGCTGTCCCTAATGCCAGCAAAATGCCCCCTGAATGACCATTCGCCGGTAACCAGCTCCAAAAGAACTTGTCCCCTATCTCAAGGCTCTGAAGCTCGTTATCAGCGAAGTCTTGTTTAATCGTCTCTAGGAGAATGACAACGTCGATGTGATGCTTGTGGAGATAGTCTTTAAGAAGAGTTCGGCGTCCCCGCACCCCGAACCCTCTAATGTTCCAGAAAAGAACACACATTAGGAAACCACTCCCTTAGCCCGTGCTAGGCGGGTTAGCATACGTCGTTCCACTGGCACCGAAGTCTTGACCGCCCACTTTCTAGATTTCTTCACTGGAGGCTTCACGACCTCCCCTGAGGCCGTGAAGGCAAAGGTCTCACCAGGCCCTCCTGGTGATAGGATATTTTCGTCGGCGCTGGCGGCAGCACTGGACCCTGGTTCCCCTTGAACCAAAGTCTGCGCCACTCCCTGTGTAGAGTTCTCCTTCTCTTTCTGTTCTTTGTCCCTCCTCTCTTTTTCTTTCTTTTCTAACGCTAGTTGAGCAGCTTTCAAGGCCAGCTCAGCCTGGACCAATTCTCTTGCTTGAATCATCGAAACCACCTGTTCGGGAGCACCGCCTGTTGGATCTAAAACAACGCAACTATCCCTAGCCACTTGCAGAAAATCAAGAACAGGACGGTCTTGGAGAATAGCAAACTTAGAGATGGGTGAGTTACCTGGGTTGTTTTTCTTCTGAGTGCGAAGTAGCGCGCGGGCGAGAACCGGCCCCTCCGTCTCGCCTTTGCCCCGCTCGCTCTTCCTAGTCACCTCAACCGAAGCAGGCCGGCTGCGGGGCGCCCGAGCAACCGGGGCAGAGAAGGCCCTGGCCGACGCGTCCAGAGCAAGCCCCGCATCCCGCGCAGCCTCCGACTTCGAGTCCCCCGATCCCTCCTCCAGCAGCGCTAGCTTCCTAGCTGTCCTATCCTGGTTGCTCTTGCTCCTTAACTCAACAGCCTGCAGAGAGTCCACTTCCAGATGCTTGACCGGGGTTACGAGCAGTTGCTCCACTGTTGCGCCGCCTTCCGAGGCCGCCGGATGCCCACTGGCTAAGGAGATGGAGGAAGCAAGCACTTGGGACTTCATGACTACTGCTGGCATCTTCAAGGAAGCACTGAAAGGCGGAAGGAACGAGCCATACTGAGAAATCACAATAGGTTGTTCCTTAGGAGGGGCAGAGACCGCTGCCTGGTGTTGGCCACCCCCTTTCCCAGAATTGTTCACCGGCGATCTGCTCTTGCTTGACCTGGCCTTCTTGGGGTTGCGATCCTCCCAATCTTCCTCATCAGAACTCAGGTCCCTAGAGCAGTCCTTGTCTTTATCATGATCCTTGTCGTGCTTCTTGAAAGGAGGAGGAGAGGGTGGCGCCGGGCCCTTCCCGTTGTCACCAAACTCACGCTCTACGCGAACCTTATACCCTTTAAGGTTAACGAACAAAGAGATGTGGCTTTGAAGTTGAACCGGAGTCCGACACACGAAGCGCATGCGGACAGACCCCTCCTTGGGTTGCAGCGATGCGATGTCCACTTCCAAAGGTCTTCCCAGCTCCAAGGTACCCGCCAATAGCCTGGATTCCACCCGCCACGCCGCCGGGACACCATGCAATTTGATCCAAGTCACCGTCAGCGTTTCGTCGTGCAGCGGTTCCACACAAGATTCCGTGACCACCGCCCTGCATTCAGAGGTCGGGAGGCAGAGCCCGCCCCCACGGGTTGCCATCCGCAGCAGCTCCTTCGAGGGGAACACCAACGAGAAAGTGTTCTCAGATAGTTGCTTCACTTGCCAGTCCCAGTTATCTTGAACCATGTCTTTGAACTCGTCTTCCACCATCAGGTCTGAGAGGCTAGAGGATTCAATCTTGACTGTTGCCTCGTTACGAGGATTCCTCTCCGGCTCCGCTTTATCTTCATCAACGAAAACAAACCCTCGTCCTTCAATGCCAAAACCCGCCCACCCTGGGGCCGATGGCGCAGTGCAGAGCTTCGCAGGGTGACCCACCTTCTTACATTTGGCACAGAACGGCTTCTCGGTGCAGTTGGACTGGAGGTGCCCTTGATTTCCACAGTTGTAGCAAGTAACTTGAGACAGATCCGCCTCCGACGGGGCCCCACCCTTCGGCGCGTTCTGCGGAGGCCCTGGCTGCGGCTGAAACTGCGGCTGCGGCGGCGGAGGCCGTGGCCTCTTGTACCCAGCGCCCCGAGGGGGATCCCCACCCCTGGGGCCGAGACGCGGCGGAGAGTGGTACCGGTTGTCGGGGCCCCTGCCCATCCGGTCATCCGCCCCGCGCCCCGCCCGGTTGCCTCCAAATCGCCCATCATCACGGTGGCGGAAGTTGTCACCATCACGCTCGCGCTGCTGCCTTCTGTGCTCATCCTGCTCTCTGATCAGTTTAGCTCTGAGGTCCTCCGCGTCGTAGTGACGGCCCCCACCGCCGCCACCGACCGGGCCTCCTTGCCCATGACTGCCACCTTCACCGATGCTCGCGCCCCCGCGCCAACCACTGCTGCTGCCGTTCCAGTCGCGAGCCATCTCTACGAGGAACGGAGTGGCGGCGCCCGAGAGAAGCGACGGCGCGACGAAGACTTTGGCTCTGGACTTGTTTCGCTTCATGTCTCTCTTGGTGGCTGGAAACCCTAGAGTGAGATCTAGGGTTCCGGAAGGGAGCCAGACCCAGTTAAGAAGGTGGCGGCGGGAGCCCTTCCCCGTCACCACCGTTCGATAAGCAGCGCTGTCCACGTGTCGTGCATCCTGCAACCCGCACGGTGGCCCATAGCCCCTTCCAAGGCCCACCAGCTGAACCGAGGGCTGGCACCGCACATGGGCCACGGCCTCCCCAGGACCACGGCCCACATCTCGGCCCACTGGCACTGTCTGCCTCCCCGAAGCAAACCCTAGCGATTCAGACCCTTCCTGCAACCGATCCAATGGCGGCGGCGGCGGCGCGTCCACCGGCTCCCTGTAGTGTACCTGCACTTAGAAAATGGCAAGGTACCTGTGTATAGTGCAAACCCCTGGATCGTTTCATTTGCACACACAGTTTAAGATGAATATCACAACATTGTATCAATTATTACACGAATGATCCAGACTTGGAAAAATAAATGGTTCGATACATCTTTGCATAGCTTATAGCTAGCTCAAAACAAATAAAGCAGCGGAAATAAAATCTTCAATGAGCCTCCATTCTTCATGATGCGCCACAGGCGAAAACATGTTGGTTGTAGACTCGAAACCCAAACGTGACCTTACTCATCGTCAGAAAAGTCTGCAACAAAATAATATTTGCAACAGAGTGGGTCAGATACCATTAAAAATGGATCTGGCAAGTGACACTATGTGGACACTTAATGGAATAACTCTATAGCCTATATGCATATTTGGCTGGTGGAGTTCAAGGCTTATTTTGCATAAAAGCCAATTTTGCCTAACACTTTGTAAAACATTTTCTTCAAAGTTTGAGACTCTATGGCATGAAATCCATAGTCTCTTCTACCCTTGTTCACCCATCAAAATTTTACTTAGAGAAAAGAGATGTTGGGAGCCTCCGTTGCCATCCTTGATCAGCTGCTTCAATTGTCCGTAACCGGGGACACGGCTAAGTACTTAGTTTTAACTCTGCAGAGGTTGTGCACTTTCACCATTAGACCCAACAAACCCAAACTATCCTCAAGCACTCAATTTGTGCTAAGGAAAAGGAGAGAGTTGAGACGAGACTTTTCAGAAGCATATTCCCCATCCCATACCGGCTTGACCCGTTCCCTCCTACATCCACTACATCTGCTTGTCAAGCCGGGAGGAGTCCACGCAACTTAATCCATCTAGCCAGAGCCCATTTGACTAATGGCTGCACGGTAAGCAACTTCACTTAGAGAAACATTGGTCCCTTTAATCCTGGGTGGCAATCCACAAGTGAATAAACACTCAACTCTGACAGCCATGCAAGCCCAAATCCACCCAGGTGATAAATTAACTTAGTAGAATTTAACTTTTCAATAAAACACTTTTGCATAGCATCAATAATTCTACCAAGTTATCCATAGGATTCTAGACACAACTAGTGTAAAGGAGATAGTAGTTTTAGCATAGCAATACTATCCTACACATGCATATAAGGAAATACACTAAGTCATGCATAGAAAAATACTTAGGAAATTTATGGGGGTGTGCCACTTGCCTTGGCAACAAGCAGAATAGCAACAGCAATTGCAACAGTCTTCGTTTCCCTCCGGAGATTCTAACACAACAAACAATACATAATGAACAAACAAGTTTCACAAAACTTCTAAGGAAAAACATGTCATGCATGATGTGCAAAAATTTCTAAGGACTAGAGATGCATGCATGCCATGCCATGAAATAATTCTAAGTTAAAACAAGACAATCAAGAAGGTCCAAAAATGACTAAGGACCAAGATCCTAACACTTGGGTCGAAATTTAACTAAGGACTAAAACTAACACATCATGTCCAAAATAATTTCTAAGGAAAGTAAACAAAATAGGAAGTGCAAAAATTTTCTAAGGAAAAAGGTATGATATCAAAGTTGATGAATTTTTCTAAGGACCAACATTTGTTATGGCAAGTACTTAGAATAATTTCTAAGGGAATAACTAAGTTTTCTAGATACTAAAAATTTTCTAAGGACAAGTTTAGCATTTTTTTTTTAATGTGTTGAAAATTTCTAAGGAAAAATTCTAAGTGTTCTCAACATTTTATTTCCCAAAATTTTCTAAGGAAGAAATATTTCGGTGGGGTGAAATATTTCTAAGTTATATTGCATATAACATGGTCATAATTACTTAGCTAAATTTTCTATTCGAAAATTAATGTGGAGAACAATTTTTAATATAAATTACTTATTAAAATAACACCTAAAAGCAATAAAAACAAAATACATGCAAAAACATAGGAAAATACTTATACAAAAATACTAGAGCAATACTACGGCCATTACTTATACAAACAAAAATATAGCAAAATATTTTGCTCAATTATCAATTTTTATAATTAAGTTATAGCCAAAATATCAATTAAACCATTTTTAAAATTTATCTAATTTAATTTCGTCCAAACCTCGAATTAGGCCTACAGAAAGTTTCTACACATTATTAGCTTTCCAAAAATATAAATTTCATAAATTTTGGCTAAAGGAATAAAAATTAATAATGAATCTAAAATCCAGGGACTAATCTGTGATGCGCAGGGGCTAAAACGTAAAGAAAACAGAAAGAATCTTCGCGCTGAAGTCCTCCGTCGACGTGGCGCCTTCTGGTTGGTGCGGAGCGTCCGTTGACTGGTCTTGCGGGCGATGTGGGCGCAGACGGGTTGCGGGCAGACGCGGACGGTTGCGGGCAGATGCGGACGGGTGCGGCGCGGCGTCGCGGACGATACGAAGACGTGGCCTCCTCTGATTGGCTGGTACCGCTTCGCGCAGATCTTCTAATCTCCACCGTTGAACCACGATCCGACGGCCTAGATCTAAAGTACCCAATCGACGACGTCTTCCGCCGGAAAACATGCCGGAACCCTAATACCTACGGCGGCGCCATCGCCGGTGATCGCCGGATTAAGTTCTAAATCGATCTACGGTTCGTGGGGCGTACCGCGGGGTTCAGAGCGACGAGGCGAAGCAGATGGTGGTGATGGCGTAGTCGCGAGCGTCCTCCTTCTTCCTCCTGGAGTTGCTCCCGCGGACGGCGTCGGTGTCGATGAAGCTCGAGACGTCTCCTCTGCATGATGCGATCGAGAAAAGGTTCAGGACGAAGCGCAATAACGTGGGAAAGCTCGAGGAGGTGGATAGGGAGGCAATGCGGCCGTGCTCTCACCGGAATTCGAAGATCTCGTCGTCGGCAATGGCGGCACGGCGTGGTCTCGTGTGGGCAGCCTGGTGGCTCTCGTGTTGATTTTCTTGGGGCGAAAACACGAGGGGGGTGGAGGGGTTTATATGGGCTCGAGAGATTGGATAGAAGCCGTTTAAACGCGACGAATTCGCTCCGGATTTGGCTAGGGTTTCGGAGTCCCTTTCTTGCGCGAGAGGTTGAAGACATGACGTCATTGCTTGCGTCAGGGTGGGACCCGCTTGTCGGTGAGAGAGAGTGCGGCTGCCGGCTGGCTGGGCTTGGGCCTGTTGTTTGCTGCGCGCGCGAGAGGAAGGAGATGGGCTCGGCCCAAATAACTCGTTTCGCCCATTTTTTCCAGAATCTGTTTTTCTTTTCTGTTTTTACACAATTTCAAATAACTTTTGTATTTCAAACTCAATTTCACTCAAACCACTTTCAATAAATTTGTAAAAACATGCCCACATGTTTAGCATGTGCTGGGGATATAATTTTCAAAATCTTTATTTGAAAATTTGAAATAATTTAAGAAGGCATCTGCAGATTACTTTGCAATTTAAGTTTTTGGAGATAAATTCTCTAAATTTCATAATTTGAATTCAAACACAAAGCAAACAATGATGCAATGACATGATGCATGATGCAATTGAAAAGTTTTAAATTTTTGTGAAAATTGGGATGTTACAAACCTAACCCCCTTAAGATGAATCTCGCCCTCGAGATTCGGTTTGGCTAGCAAATAGGTGAGGATGTTCTTCTCTAAGGTCATCTTCTCTTTCCCAAGTTGCTTCTCCTCTGAATGGTGATTCCACTGTACTTTGCAAAATTTGATAGTCTTGGTTCTGGTAATTCTCTCTGCTGTCTCCAAAATTTTTATGGGTTTTTCCTCATAGGTGAGATCACTTTCCAGCTGAACTTCTTCTAGTGGCACTGTATCTCTTAGTGGAGTTTCTGCCATTTCAGGGTGACACTTCTTCAGTTGACTAACATGGAAAACATTGTGAACTGCGGAAAGTGCTTCCGGTAGTTCCAATTCATAAGCCACTTCTCCTTTACGTGAAAAACTTTATAAGGTCCAATAAACCTTGGTGACAGTTTTCCTTTGATTCCAAACCTCTTCACTCCACGAAGGGGTGAGACTCTAAGGTAGGCTCTATCTCCAATATCATAAGTGACTTCTCTCCGTTTGGAATCAGCATAACTTTTCTGCCTAGATTGAGCTGCCTTCAATCTGTCCTTAATCAGCCTAACCTTTTCTTCAGCTTCTTCGATTATATCAGGACCAAACAGACTTCTTTCTCCTACTCCACTCCACAAAAGTGGGGTGGTGCATTTCCTTCCATACAGTGCTTCAAATGGTGACATCTCTATGCTGGCTTGATAACTATTATTATAAGAGAACTCAGCATATGGGAGATTATCATCCCAACTAGACTTATAGTCTAATGCACATGCTCTCAGCATGTCCTCCAGATTTGATTTACCCTTTCAGTCTGTCCATCAGTCTGGGGGTGAAAAGCTGTGCTAAACTCTAGCCTAGTTCCAAGGACTTCATGTAACTGCTTCCAGAAATGTGAAGTGAATTGAGTGCCTCTATCTGACACAATCTTCTTTGGAACTCCATGCAAACATACTATTCTCTTCATGTAAATATCTGCTAGCTTGGCACTTGTGTAAGTTGTCTTCACAGGCACGAAATGAGCTACCTTGGTCAAACGATCAACAATAACCCAAATAGAATCATAACCAGACTTGGTTCTGGGTAGACCTGTGATGAAGTCCATCCCAATCTGATCCCATTTCCAGTCGGGTACTGGCAGAGGCTGAAGTAACCCTGCTGGCTTCTGATGCTCAGCCTTTACACGGCTACACACATCACACTTGGCAATATATTCAGCAATATCTCTTTTCAAATTGTTCCACCAAAACCTCTCCTTTACATCCATATACATCTTGGTGTTACCCGGGTGTATGGAGTAAGGTGAATCATGGGCTTCTGAAGTATCAACTTTCTGAGATCTACGTCTTCTGGAACACAAATCCGTTTCATGAACCATACTATGCCTTCTTCATCTAGTCGAAAACCTTTGGCCTTGCCTTCACCTAAATTTTTCTTAATTTCTTCCATCACTTTGTCTCCTTTTTGGGCCTCCTTGATTTTGTCCATCAAAAGTGGTTGCACTTCTAGAGATGCTACAAAACCTTCAGGTACTATTCCAACCTAAGATCCTTGAATCCTTGCATAGTTCTTCTGGCAATTCCCCTGCCGTGAGTCCGTTAACATAAGTTTTACGGCTTAAGGCATCAGCTACTACATTGGCTTTTCCTGGGTGGTATTGCAAACTCAGATCATAGTCCTTAATCAATTCCAGCCATCTCCTTTGTCGCATGTTCATTTCCTTCTGTGTGAAGAAGTATTTAAGACTTTTATGGTCCGTGAATACTTCACAACGCTTTCCATAAGATAGGGCCTCCATATCTTCAGGGCATGTACTACTGCTGCTAATTCTAAGTCATGTGTGGGGTAGTTGACCTCATGCTTCTTGAGCTGCCTTGAGGCATATGACACCACTTTGCCTTCTTGCATCAACACACCTCCAAGTCCTCGATGTGAAGCATCGCAGTACACTTGGAAATCTTTCTCTAGATCTGGTAAACATAGAATAGGTGCTGATACTAAACGTTTCTTCAATTCTTGAAAACTAGTTTCACATTCTTCGGTCCACACAAACTTCTTGCCCTTTTGTAGCAATTCTGTTAAGGCCTTAGCAATTTTGGAGAAATTTTCAATGAATCTCCTATAGTATCCTGCTAGTCCCAGAAAACTACGGATTTCTCCCACATTCTTGGGCGACTCCCAGTTGGTTACTGCCGAAACCTTTTCAGGGTCTACTGCTATTCCATCCTTAGACACAATGTGTCCTAGGAATCCTACTTGTTCCAGCCAAAACTCACATTTGCTGAACTTGCCATACAATTTGTGCTCTCTAAGTCTTTGTAAAACTTGACGTAGATGTTCCTCATGTTCCTTGTGGCTTTTGGAGTAGATCAAGATGTCATCGATGAACACAACGACAAACTTGTCTAAGAAATCCATGAACACTTTATTCATCATATTCATGAAGTATGCCGGCGCATTGGTTAAGCCAAAAGGCATAACTGTGTACTCATACAGACCGTACCGGGTGGTGAAAGCAGTCTTAGGTATGTCCAACTCTCTAACCTTCATCTGAAAGTATCCAGATCTGAGATCAATCTTTGAGAACACACAGGCTCCTTTCAATTGATCAAAGAGGTCGTTGATTCTAGGGAGTGGGTATTTGTTCTTAATGGTTACTTCATTTAAAGCTCTATAGTCCGTGACTAGCCTCTGAGTACTGTCTTTCTTCTCAACAAACAAGATTGGTGCTCCCCAAGGTGAAGAACTTGGACGGATAAAACCTTTCTGCAACTGTTCCTCCAACTGTTTCTTGAGCTCTTTCAGTTCCTCTGTCGCCATTGGGTATGGCCTCTTGGCTATTGGCCCTGTGCCTGGTTTAAGCTCAATGAGAAACTCAACATCTCTATCGGGTGGCATTCCCGGTAGTTCTCAGGAAACACATCTGGGTATTCCCTTACTATGAGCACATCACCGAGGCTAACCCCCTTAAGAGAATTAACCCTAAACTTCTTCATTTCAAATTTTGACTTGAATCTGATCTTCTTCTTTTCTGGAGTGGTGAGGGTGATTGCTCTGTTTGCACAGTCTATGATCCCCTCGAAATGAGTCATCCAATCCATTCCCAGAATGACGTCTAGACCTTGGGTTTCTAGGATGATTAGGTTTGCGGGAAACTGGTGCTTTCCAATCTCAAGGTTAAGTTGTCTACACCCAGAGTTTACTAACATTTCTCCGCCAGGAGAGCTTACTCTAATTGGTTTGCCTATGGTTTCCTCAACTAGCCCATGCTTGTTTACAAATTCTCTTGAAATGAATGAATGCGATGCTCCGGTATCAAATAAAACTAATGCTGGACAAGAGTTGATTAGGAACGTACCAATCACAGCATCAGGTTCATCATAGACTTCTTCAACATTGATGTGGTTCACATGTCCCTTGTTGAAAGGATTGGGCTTGGTAGGAGTGTCCACTCTCTTCTCAGGGCAATCTGTGGCATAATGGCCCTTGTTGTTGCACTTGAAGCAAAGCACTTGGCTGAGATCCTTCCTGGGTTCAGAATTTGGGCGATGCTGTCCATTGTTATGGTTATGTCCAGCATGTCCATTTCCCCTGTGTCCTCCATTTGATCCTCCATTGTTTCCCTTGAATCCTCCATTGTGATTGTGAGCATGGGGTTTGTGAAAGTTGCCCCCATTGTGGTTCCCATGTTTATGACCATGGTTCCCATCATGAACAAAGTGCTTCTTAAATGAGGGTTCAGAGTGGTGCTTGTTTGAATTCATCTTCCTCTTCCTGTTTTCAGCTTTCTTCATGCTATCCTCAAGGGTGATTGCCTGATCAAGAAGTGTCTGATAAGTTGGAGCATAGGCCACAGTCAAAGGTATCTTCAGCTCATCACTTAGCCCTTGAGAAATTTAGCCTTCCTCTTTACATCTGTGTCAACGTCCTCTGGAGCATATCGAGACAAGGCATGAAAATCATCCATGTACTCCTTAAGACTTCTGTTCCCCTGACGCAGATTGCGGAACTCTTCCTGTTTCAGATTCATAATGCCTGTGGAATATGAGCATTACGAAATCCTTCCTTGAATTCCTCCCAAGTCAAAGTGTCCAATGGGTGAGTAATCTGATAAGTTTCCCACCATTGGGCTGCAGGTCCTTCAAGCAGATGTGCGGTGAACCTAATTTTCTCAGCATCTTCACATTCAGCTGTCACCAGATCCTTTTGCACAGAACGCAGCCAGTCATCAGCCATTGGGTCAGTTGTAGTTGAGAACTTGTTTGGCCTAAGCCTAAGGAACCTGGCAAGTCTGTCCACTTGGGGAGGAGGTGGTGGTGGAGGTCCATGTTGATTTGCCATGAATTGTGCCATCATGGTCATCAGCTGAGTCTGGGCTGCCATCATCTGTTGCATCATAGCTTCGTTGTTGTTGTTGTTGTTGTTGTTGTTGTTGTTGGTGTTGTCACGACGGGGAGGCATCTGTGGTTTTAGCATAGGTGAGTAAAAGATAGACAGGTCTATGAGAAATAATTCTACCCATACAAGCATCACATAGAAAGCAATCAAACAACACATCAAGCAAAACTTCAACTCCAAATTCTCAATTCGCACTAACATCAAAGGGTACTAGGTATTGTCCTACCACAAGTTGGTAGTTCCAAACTAAAATTCGAAATTAAAAGGCGTAAGGTAAAATGGTGCGTAAGGTAAAATGGTAGTCTCACTAACTATCCTAGTCCTCAATCATGGTGCCTTCATCTACTTCTTCTTCAAATTCTTGGATTTCAAAGCCTTCCTGAATGAGCACGCTTCTGAGATCCTTCACTTCCTTCTCCAATTCTGCGTTTCTCTCTTGGAGTTCCTTCTTCTCAGCACGAAGTCGCTTGATCAAGTCACAATCAGCTTCAAGCTCCACATCATTGGTGGAGAGTTCTTCCTTCAAGTCCCTTATTTGCTTGTTTCTTTGCTTGACTCTCTTCTCTTGACTTATGAATTTCTTCTCTTGGGCCTTGAACTTCTCTTCTAGCTCCTTGGTCTTCTCTTCTTGCTCTTTTATCTTCTCATCATTCACTTGGACTTGGGCGCAAAGCTCATCATTCTTGTGGAGTTCCTCACTGGTATCAAAGTAAAGATCATGGACTAAGAGTTCTAAGCCTTGGAAATAGTCGCTCACGAACTCATCTTTGCCCATGTTCTCGGTGCCGTAGCAGAAGGGTGATCCTTCATCGTCACGCCTTCCAAAAGGAAGGAGTAGTGCCCCTCCAATTCATTGGAGTAGCGTCCACAAAGGCAAGCTATCACGTGTTGCATGATGATGTCGATTCCTCTCTCCATGGAGACTCCCATTACTCTGTACTCAATGGGTGCTTCGCCTTCACGTCCTTGTTGAAACACCCTGATTCCCCAAAGGCCTTCTCTTTTGAACTTCTTCAAGATGCATCCCTTGATCATGGGTGTAGGTAGCTTCAGGTGCTTGAGGATGTCGAACATGATGCTGCCGAAGCGGGTCACCGGGTAGTCCTCCTCGTCAATGTACTCGAACCTCTTCGTCATCCTTTAGTTTAGGAAGAAACAAGTATGAGATAAATGCATAAGTAAAGAATTACGAGTACTTAGAAGAAAAAGCAAGAATATATCATAGAAGCATTTTATACTTAGTAAATAAATTAAGTTTTTGGCCAACTTATTTCTAACCAAACCTAGGGTTTCGATCCTACAGGCAACACTATGCTCTGATACCATCTGTAGTGTACCTGCACTTAGAAAATGGCAAGGTACCTGTGTATAGTGCAAACCCCTGGATCGTTTCATTTGCACACACAGTTTAAGATGAATATCACAACATTGTATCAATTATTACACGAATGATCCAGACTTGGAAAAATAAATGGTTCGATACATCTTTGCATAGCTTATAGCTAGCTCAAAACAAATAAAGCAGCGGAAATAAATCTTCAATGAGCCTCCATTCTTCATGATGCGCCACAGGCGAAAACATGTTGGTTGTAGACTCGAAACCCAAACGTGACCTTACTCATCGTCAGAAAAGTCTGCAACAAAATAATATTTGCAACAGAGTGGGTCAGATACCATTAAAAATGGATCTGGCAAGTGACACTATGTGGACACTTAATGGAATAACTCTATAGCCTATATGCATATTTGGCTGGTGGAGTTCAAGGCTATTTTGCATAAAAGCCAATTTTGCCTAACACTTTGTAAAACATTTTCTTCAAAGTTTGAGACTATGGCATGAAATCCATAGTCTCTTCTACCCTTGTTCACCCATCAAAATTTTACTTAGAGAAAAGAGATGTTGGGAGCCTCCGTTGCCATCCTTGATCAGCTGCTTCAATTGTCCGTAACCGGGGACACGGCTAAGTACTTAGTTTTAACTCTGCAGAGGTTGTGCACTTTCACCATTAGACCCAACAAACCCAAACTATCCTCAAGCACTCAATTTGTGCTAAGGAAAAGGAGAGAGTTGAGACGAGACTTTTCAGAAGCATATTCCCCATCCCATACCGGCTTGACCCGTTCCCTCCTACATCCACTACATCTGCTTGTCAAGCCGGGAGGAGTCCACGCAACTTAATCCATCTAGCCAGAGCCCATTTGACTAATGGCTGCACGGTAAGCAACTTCACTTAGAGAAACATTGGTCCCTTTAATCCTGGGTGGCAATCCACAAGTGAATAAACACTCAACTCTGACAGCCATGCAAGCCCAAATCCACCCAGGTGATAAATTAACTTAGTAGAATTTAACTTTCAATAAAACACTTTTGCATAGCATCAATAATTCTACCAAGTTATCATAGGATTCTAGACACAACTAGTGTAAAGGAGATAGTAGTTTTAGCATAGCAATACTATCCTACACATGCATATAAGGAAATACACTAAGTCATGCATAGAAAAATACTTAGGAAATTTATGGGGTGTGCCACTTGCCTTGGCAACAAGCAGAATAGCAACAGCAATTGCAACAGTCTTCGTTTCCCTCCGGAGATTCTAACACAACAAACAATACATAATGAACAAACAAGTTTCACAAAACTTCTAAGGAAAAACATGTCATGCATGATGTGCAAAAATTTCTAAGGACTAGAGATGCATGCATGCCATGCCATGAAATAATTCTAAGTTAAAACAAGACAATCAAGAAGGTCCAAAAATGACTAAGGACCAAGATCCTAACACTTGGGTCGAAATTTAACTAAGGACTAAAACTAACACATCATGTCCAAAATAATTTCTAAGGAAAGTAAACAAAATAGAAGTGCAAAAATTTTCTAAGGAAAAAGGTATGATATCAAAGTTGATGAATTTTTCTAAGGACCAACATTTGTTATGGCAAGTACTTAGAATAATTTCTAAGGAATAACTAAGTTTTCTAGATACTAAAAATTTCTAAGGACAAGTTTAGCATTTTTAATGTGTTGAAAATTTCTAAGGAAAAATTCTAAGTGTTCTCAACATTTTATTTCCCAAAATTTTCTAAGGAAGAAATATTTCGGTGGGGTGAAATATTTCTAAGTTATATTGCATATAACATGGTCATAATTACTTAGCTAAATTTTCTATTCGAAAATTAATGTGGAGAACAATTTTTAATATAATTACTTATTAAAATAACACCTAAAAGCAATAAAAACAAAATACATGCAAAAACATAGGAAAATACTTATACAAAAATACTAGAGCAATACTACGGCCATTACTTATACAAACAAAAATATAGCAAAATATTTTGCTCAATTATCAATTTTTATAATTAAGTTATAGCCAAAATATCAATTAAACCATTTTTAAAATTTATCTAATTTAATTTCGTCCAAACCTCGAATTAGGCCTACAGAAAGTTTCTACACATTATTAGCTTTCCAAAAATATAAATTTCATAAATTTTGGCTAAAGGAATAAAAATTAATAATGAATCTAAAATCCAGGGACTAATCTGTGATGCGCAGGGGCTAAAACGTAAAGAAAACAGAAAGAATCTTCGCGCTGAAGTCCTCCGTCGACGTGGCGCCTTCTGGTTGGTGCGGAGCGTCCGTTGACTGGTCTTGCGGGCGATGTGGGCGCAGACGGGTTGCGGGCAGACGCGGACGGTTGCGGGCAGATGCGGACGGGTGCGGCGCGGCGTCGCGGACGATACGAAGACGTGGCCTCCTCTGATTGGCTGGTACCGCTTCGCGCAGATCTTCTAATCTCCACCGTTGAACCACGATCCGACGGCCTAGATCTAAAGTACCCAATCGACGACGTCTTCCGCCGGAAAACATGCCGGAACCCTAATACCTACGGCGGCGCCATCGCCGGTGATCGCCGGATTAAGTTCTAAATCGATCTACGGTTCGTGGGGCGTACCGCGGGGTTCAGAGCGACGAGGCGAAGCAGATGGTGGTGATGGCGTAGTCGCGAGCGTCCTCCTTCTTCCTCCTGGAGTTGCTCCCGCGGACGGCGTCGGTGTCGATGAAGCTCGAGACGTCTCCTCTGCATGATGCGATCGAGAAAAGGTTCAGGACGAAGCGCAATAACGTGGGAAAGCTCGAGGAGGTGGATAGGGAGGCAATGCGGCCGTGCTCTCACCGGAATTCGAAGATCTCGTCGTCGGCAATGGCGGCACGGCGTGGTCTCGTGTGGGCAGCCTGGTGGCTCTCGTGTTGATTTTCTTGGGGCGAAAACACGAGGGGGGTGGAGGGGTTTATATGGGCTCGAGAGATTGGATAGAAGCCGTTTAAACGCGACGAATTCGCTCCGGATTTGGCTAGGGTTTCGGAGTCCCTTTCTTGCGCGAGAGGTTGAAGACATGACGTCATTGCTTGCGTCAGGGTGGGACCCGCTTGTCGGTGAGAGAGAGTGCGGCTGCCGGCTGGCTGGGCTTGGGCCTGTTGTTTGCTGCGCGCGCGAGAGGAAGGAGATGGGCTCGGCCCAAATAACTCGTTTCGCCCATTTTTTCCAGAATCTGTTTTTCTTTTCTGTTTTTACACAATTTCAAATAACTTTTGTATTTCAAACTCAATTTCACTCAAACCACTTTCAAAAAATTTGTAAAAACATGCCCACATGTTTAGCATGTGCTGGGGATATAATTTTCAAAATCTTTATTTGAAAATTTGAAATAATTTAAGAAGGCATCTGCAGATTACTTTGCAATTTAAGTTTTTGGAGATAAATTCTCTAAATTTCATAATTTGAATTCAAACACAAAGCAAACAATGATGCAATGACATGATGCATGATGCAATTGAAAAGTTTTAAATTTTTGTGAAAATTGGGATGTTACACTCCCCCAGCAGCGGCACCGCCAGCAAGCCCACCAAAAACCTCCCGGCCGCCAGCACCCCTGTGCCCAGCCGCGCACGCTGAGACCCGCCCCCTGGCGAGGACAACGATGGGAACTCAGAGAACGAATCTGGCGCCCACACCAACGCAGACTCCGGCGAAGTAGCGGCCGGCGAGGACGCTATCTGCGGCGCGAGGTCCCCCTGGACCCCTCCGCCCGACAGATCCCGCAGCACCGGTGGCCAGAACTCGCCCAACGTCACCGCCCCCCGCGGTGCACCACACAGCTCCACTTCGCCGTCGGAGGCCACCAGCTCCTCCTCCATGGCACATGCCGGGCCGCCCTCGGCCACGGCACGGTCCGCCAGAGCCCGGCGCCCCTTGCGCCGGCTCCGGCAGCGGCCGCCACGGCTAGGTTCCGGCGCCCCGACCCAGTCGCCTCGCGCGTCGCCTGTCGCCACAGGCACCCTTCGCGTGAGACACATCCTCCAATCCGGCTGTTTTGGTTTGACCATCGGTGACGTGTTGTTGCATCGGTAGAGATAGACTCGAATCAATTTAAAACGTCACGCGCTTTCAGCGAACCGACGTTAAACGTTATCAGCGAACCCTACCAGCTGCCTATATATACCCAGCCAATCGATCGGTAGGGGAGAGGCACGTACGAGAGAAACACCCAGCCAGAAAAATCACACACGCGCAGGAGGTGAGATCAGATCGCCGCCTTAGCCAAGAACAACACATCTCCGAAGCCTCGACACGACGATAGCTTCACCAATCGTGGCCTTCAAGGGTAAGTTGTAAGATCCGATCGTGAGGTTGATCTCGTATGAGGAAAAGAGTATATTTTGTTTATGGATCCATGCAAAGCAATCGTCAACAAATTGTCATACAAGTCGCTCTATCATCTTGCGGAGTCCATGATTCGTGCTATCTCTTCTTACCACCATGGCGCGACCGCCCCATCAACGTCGGCCATGTGAAAATCTACAACCGTGGTGCTGACCGCCTCATCAACGTCGCCCATGTGTCGATCTACAAACATGGTGCTGACCGTCTCATCAACGTCGCTCATGGGAAAGTTTACCACCGTGGTGCTGACCGCCTCGTCAACGTCGCCCACGCGAAGATCTATAACCGTGGTGGCGACTGTCTCATTAAAGTTGTCCCATGTGAGCATAACCGTGGCAACGACCGCCTTATTAACGTCGTTCATGCAGAGTATACGAGAATCATCACAAAATCCGTTTGATTGTCTCATCTATATCGGCGGTGTACAACCTTGTTTGAGTTTGTTTACCAAAAAGAGCAAAGACATGCTTTATCAATTGTCTAGATCAAATCCATGGCCTAATCTCTATGTGACGATGGTCAAAATCATCATATTCATCTTATGTCTAGTGCTGACGAGGCTAGACAGAATTATCACCATGTGACGACGAGGCTCGATCACTATGTATCAACACGTCTTAATTTTGATGAGATGGACACACCGTTGCTGGGTACCGACGAGGCAAAAGCAACACATACACATGTCCAATTTGATGAAGTTCGGGCTATATGGCTGGGCACCGACGAGGCAAAAGCCACCCTCTTCATCTATTCAATCTCACTCTTAATTACGTACGTCGAGATCATCTCGTGATCGTGTTTCGGCGGAACAAAACCACTCTTCTTCTCATGTTCATCTAAGTCGACGACGACTACGACGCAACTTAATCGGAGGTGTTCTGTAGGCTTGACCTGCAGATGTAATTAACTGGACGCTTTGCAAAAGCGCTGCGAATCAGCGGACTACACGCAATCTCTTCAGTCAGATCTCCTTCGTAGTTGTAGAAGGCAAAATAGGCAAACTCCGATGGGAGCATGTACATGTACTTTGTATTCAATACAATGATCAATAGAGATACAGAGTTCCCATATATACTATGTGTTTGCCATCTTTTTTTGTTTTGTTTTCGTCGAACACTATGCTAGTTAAGAGAATGGAAAGGGAGTCCGATCACGAATCTTATGATCGATCGAACGACGGGTAGAGGGGTGGTATAGCCAACGGGCGGTCACACCATATTTTCGTTCCCTAGGCAAGTTGTTCGATGTAACTAATAAGGTTCATTTTATTATGTTTATATTTACATGTAGTACCACTGGCAGCATATGGTTCAAAACTGATTTTTTTAATTAAAAATTATTTTCTTTGTTGGGTTAATTAATTATTTTGGTCTGCTTAATAAGTATGACTACTTGAGTAAGTCATAGCTCAACAAGTTAAAATATGACCACAAGGAAAAACATTCATACCATATGGTTATGCTGCATATCAAAGTCAAATACAACATCCGAACTGTTGATGTTGTCTTCAAGCAACATGATATCAAGTTGTATGATATATTGATGAAGCTCTTGAGTAAGAGCAAGCTTGTCTGATGAAGCTGCCAAGGAGTATATTTTTTGTGCTTTGTGTGATTTTGCTGTGTTAGGTTAAGTCAGTTGCTTCAAGCAATGCAAATGAAGTTGTAAACGATGTGAATATGTTGGAAATTTTCCTCTTTAGTATATGTAGCGTACACACGTGTGGTGAAAGTTTCTGATGAAATTGTTGAGGAAAGCAAGCTATTATTTCTCCATTTTCCACCTACACACAAATAAGCATAAAAGATAAGGTAAACATGTAAAATCCTAATAAAAACCTATGGTGTGAAAAGTTCATCGGAAAATAGTTTCATTGCTAAATAGCATAAAAGGTGAAAGATGACTCAGATATTTGATAAGATTCCGATGTAAACATATAAGAAGCATTGGGCAAAATTATACATGAAATGCACTCATCGCCCGTGGTCCTGGATATCGCGGCCAATCCCCCGAAGAAGCCGAAGAAGGAGCTCACACCATTGCATAGGGCCAACGAGACCCAGAAGCGGGGCACCCAGAGGAGAAGGAGAGGGCGCTCACACAAGCCGCTGCCAAGGCCATGATACGTCCAAAACGTATCTATAATTTTTGATGTTCCATGCCTATTATATATTGATTACCACATGTTTATCTTACACTTTATATCATTTTTATGCATTTTCTGGGACTAACCTATTAACAAGATGACATAGTGCCAGTTCCTGTTTTCTGTTGTCTTTTTGTTTCAGAAAATCTATTCTGGAAATATTCTCGGAATCAGACACCAATTTAACTGATTTATTTCTGGACCGAGACGGAGCAGCAGCCAGGAGGACGGAGCCGGGGGCCACACCAGGCAGGCCGGTGGGCCCACGGCGCGGCCCAGGGTGGGATCGCGCGCCTAGGCTGCCGCCCCACCTCGGCTGGCCACCGACGCCGCCCTTTCGCCTATAAATTGCATCTAATCGGGAAACCCTAGATACCCGAGCAAAAATCCACGAAAAGTTTCGAGTCCGCCATCGTCTTCAACCCTAGTTCAGGAGGGTTTCTGCTGTTCTTCCCGGCACCTTGCCGGAGGGGAAATCATCACCGGAGGGCTCTACATCACCATGCCTGCCTCGGAGTGATGCGTGAGTAGTTCTCCAAGGGACTACGGGTCCATAGCAGTAGCTAGTTGGTAGTCTGTCCACTTTGTGCTATCATGTTTAGATCTTGTGAGTTGCCTAACATGATCAAGATCATCTTTATGTAATGCTACATGTTGTGTTTGCTGGGATCCGATGAATTGTGAAGTTATGATCAAGTTTGTTCATTTATTTATATTATGTTTTATTTATATTCCTGCATGCTCTCCGTTGTTAGTAGATGTTTTGACCAAGTAGATGCTAATGACAGCAAGAGAGGGTATTTATGCTAGATAGTGGGTTCATACCTCTAGAAGCCTGGGCTTGATAGACAGAAACAACTAAGCCTGTAGATGTGCTGTTGCCACTAGGGATAAAAGAACCGATGCTTAGCTTAAGGGTACTGATGTTAAGTCTAATGCGTTTGTTTACATTATACACTTTGCTTAATGCTATAATCTGTTGCTTGCAACTTAATACTCATGGGAGACCCGGAAGCTATCTTGTGAGTGGATTATGAGTCATAGATGCAGCTAGTAAGCGGCCTATGTATATTGTTGTAATGCCCAATAGATATAACAATGAACATGTGCTTGTCATATATTGCATTGTCATGCGTTTGCAATTTGTCAATTGCCCAACTGTAATTCGTTCACCTAACATGTATGTTTATTTGTCTTATGGAGAGACACCACTAGTGAACTGTGGACCCCCCGGTCATTTATTCCACACTGATACAAACACCGTTTTCACCACGCTCTAAGTTACTTCCTGCTTCTACTTTTGTGTTCATCATCATATTCTACACCATACGTTTAATCCTTTGTATTCAGCAAGCCGGGGAGATTGACAACCTTCCTGTTTCGTTGGGGAAAAGTACTTTGACTGTGTGTGTGCAGGTCCACGTCAGTGATCGGGTAACGGCGCCGCTGACACCTTTCTGAAGCTCTTCCAATTCCTACTAGATCTGACAACCTTGGTTTTGTAATCAAGGGAAAACTTTGCTGCTGACTACATCATACCTTCCTCTTGGGGTTTCCCAGCGAACGTGCTTTCCACGTCATCAAGCAACTTTTTCTGGCGCCGTTGCCTGGGAGTTGGAGTCTACAGCAAGGGGAGTTACACGTCACCATTCTCTTTACTTTGTTTTTGTCTTGCTTATTTTATTTTTATTTTATCTTGTTTGTTTTTATAATCGAAAAACACAAAAAATTAGTTCTAGTTTTATTTCCTGTTTTTACTCTAGTCAAAATGAGTTCTCTTGAAAATACCAAGTTGTGTGACTTCACTAGCACAAACAATAATGACTTTATTTGCACACCTATTGCTCCACCTGCTTCCAAAGCAGAGTCCTATGAAATTAAACCTGCTTTACTAAATTTTGTTATGAGGGAGCAATTTTCTGGTGTTAGCACGGATGATGCTGCCTCTCACCTTAATAACTTTGTCGAATTATGTGATATGCAGAAGTACAAAGAGGTAGAAGGTGACATTATTAAACTGAAACTATTTCCTTTCTCTTTAAGAGGAAAAGCTAAAGAATGGTTATTATCCTTGCCTAAGAATAGCATTGATTCATGGACTAAATGTAAATATGCTTTCATAGGAAAATACTACCCTCCTGCTAAAATTATATCATTGAAAAGTGGCATTATGAATTTTAAGCAATATGATAATGAGCATGTTGCCCAAGCTTGGGAAAGGATGAAAAGCTTGGTTAAAAACTGTCCCACACATGGACTGACTTCTTGGATGATTATTCAAACCTTCTATGCAGGATTAAACTTTTCTTCAAGGAATTTGCTGGATTCGGCCGCTGGAGGGACCTTCATGTCCATCACTTTGGGTGTAGCAACAAAACTCCTAGATGAGATGATGGTAAATTATTCCCAATGGCATACTGAAAGGGCACCAACAGGTAAAAAGGTAAACTTTGTTGAGAAATTTCTTCATTGAATGATAAGGTTGATGCTATTATGTCCATGCTTTCTGGTAATCAAGTGCCTGTTGATCCAAACAATGTTCCCTTAGCTTCATTGGTTGCTCAAGAAGAGCATGTTGATGTGAACTTCATTAAAAACAACAATTTCAACAACAATGCTTATAGAAACAATTTTGGTAATAACAATTATAAGCCCTATCCTTCCAATAGTGGCAATGCTTATGGTAATTCCTACAATAGTAATAAGAATGTGCCCTCTGATCTTGAGGTTATGCTTAAAGATTTCATTGGTTCACAAAAAGCTTTTAACAAAACTGTTGAGGAAAAATTCGAAAAGATAGATAACCTTGCTTCTAAAGTTGATAACCTGGCTCTTGATGTTGAATTTTTGAAAATAAAGGTTATGCCTCATGATGTTAAAGAAAGTAAGTCTCTTAATGCTATACAAATTAAGATTGATAATAATATTAAGATGCTAGCCGAGTTGCATGCTAGATGGGAATGAGAGGAAAAAGAGGCTGAAACTGCTGAAAAGTGTAGGATTGCTAATGTTTGCACTATCTTCACCAATGAAGACGTTAAAACTTTGAGCACTAGTGAATTACCTACAGGTCATAATCATACTAGTAACAAGAAAATTAAAACGGAGAAGGTCCCACTTCTGTTGAGAAGGGCTCCAAGTCACTTAATGACACTAAAGTTACTCCTGAGAAAAGTGCTGAAATTTTTCGTGTTATTAGGAATGATAATCCTATTTCTTTTGATGATAATGAGTTTGATTTTGATAGTTGCAACCTTACTGAAGTTATTAAGTTCTTACAAAAGCTTGCTCAAATTCCTAATGCTAGTGAAATAAACATGGCTTTCACTAAGCACATCACTAATGCTCTTATGAAGGCTAGGGAGGAGAAACTTAAACGTGAGGCATCTATCCCTCTAAAGTTAGAAGATGTTTATGAACCTACTGTTAAAATGAGAGTAAATGATTTTGATTGCAATGCTTTGTGTGGTCTTGGTGCTAGTGTCTCTGTTATGCCTAAGAAACTTTATGAAATTCTTGATTTAGCACCATTAGAGGATTGTCACTTGAATGTTCATTTTGCTGATTCTACTATGAAGAAACCTGTGGGTAGAGTGAATAATGTTCTTATAATGGTTAACAACAATTATGTCCCTGTAGATTTCATTATTTTGGATATTGAATGTAAGGCTTCCTGTCCTATTGTTTTGGGAAGACCTTTTCTTAGAACTGTTGGTGCCATTATTGACATGAAAGAAGGAACTGTCAAATATTAGTTTCCACTCCGCAAGGGGATAGAACACTTTCCTAGAAAGAAGATGAAACAACCTTTTGAGTCTATTATTAGAACAAGTTATGCTTTCAATGCTACTTTTGATAATACTTGATCTTTTTGCTACTGCGCCTAGCTGAAAGGCGTTAAAGAAAAGCGCTTGTTGGGAGACAACCCAATTTTATTTCCTGTTATTTTTGTTTTCTTGAGTCAAGAAGGTTGTTTACTTCTGTAACAACTCATTTGTATCTTTTATTTTCATTTTTGTTGTGCCCAGAAAAGCCTCTAATGCAAGAGGGTGATAAGTTTTATTTGCTGTCCAGAAACAGATTTCTGTACCTCACGGTAAAAATTCGTGAAAAATCACGGATTACTATTTTAATCTGTAATTTTTTTAGCATAAGACTGAACTTATTACCTATCTTTCGTTAGTTAATCGTTTTCTGATTTGAGCATCGGAAGTGTCTCGAAAAAATTCGTCTTTACGGACTGTTCTGGTTTTGACAGATTCTGTCTTTGTTTTGCATTGTCTCTTTTGCAAGTATAGATTCACGTTCTTCGGGGGGAGATCACGATCTTGCTTAGTAACAGTAGCTAATGTTTGAACTAAAGTATGCAATGTGTTTTTACATAATCAAGTGAGTTTATGTTTTGATGCACTAACCCCTCTAATGAAGTTTGCGAGTTATCTTTGTGTGAAGGAAGTTTTCAAGTATTAGGAGAAGAGGATGATATAAGAAGATCAAGAAGAGGAAGTTTTTACATATATCAAGAAGACTCAAGCGTCTAAGCTTGGGGATGCCCAAGGCATCCCCTTCTTCATCAACATATTATCAGGTCACCTCTAGTGAAACTATATTTTTATGGCTTCACATATTGTGTGATGTTCTTGGAGCGTCTGTGTGTTTTATTTTCTGTTTGTTTTTGTTTTGTTTTCTGACCATAATTTAGTTGGATCCTAACACTCTTGTTTGGGAGAGAGACACGCTCCGCTTTTGCTTAGAATACTCTTGTTCTTCACTTATACTTGTTGAGTATTCTTGTTTAGCACTGCTATGCTATTAGCTCTTGTTTTTCATGTATCTCTTGTTCAGAGCTATTAGTTTTTTTATAGAAATTACTCTCTTGCTTCACTTATATTTGTTTGGAGAGTTGTATAATTGGCGTCTGGTTGGAACAGAAAATGCTAAAGTGTGTGGTAGTTGTATAATGGAAAAACTTGCATAGTCTTGTAGATCATTGAACTTTGATAACTTGATTCCTTGCAAATGTTTTGAGATATTAAGAAATTAGATGTTAAATGCTTGCTGGTTAATTAAAGCTAAAATCTGATTAGTGGTTGTGTTATTAAAGCTTGTACCGTACTACAAACTCTTAAAATTGCTGAAGGTGTAGTTGGACTTGATAGCTTCTCATGTCTGAAGGTTTTTGGAAACAACATAGTTGCGTGCTAAGGTCGAGGGATCTAGCGGGGTACTTGTGCCTCCGTGAACGGCCCTCCTTGGGGTAAATTTAATCATGCTCTTAATGTTGAACCTGCTAGTTGTTTGCAATAAACTTGTGAGTTCTTTTTGACTAACTAGTTAATTGCCCGTGCGTTGCAACGGAGGACACAAAATTTTCTCCATCACATGTGTAACCAAAAAACATTCTAATATTTCGATGTTACTATAATCTAGCCTAGAGGACTATACCTTGTAGCTAAATGCGCGTGTGTATCATGTTCCTTGTGTTTTTTCTCCAGTAGCTCATCCCTGGCAATCATATGCACACGCGCACAGAAAACAAAATAATCGTAAAGGCATGACAATGATGCATTTGTCACCCCTTCTTCCTCACCGGCCCATCAGCTTCACTACTTCCACCATTGTGCTTCTTGTTCAGCGCACTCAACAGGAGCATACACGAGATGCACCATCTAACAATAACTTAAGGACACATCTTCACAATCATACATGCAGTGCAACTGGAAACCGAAGAGTAGGGAAGAAAAAAAAGCCCAATGTTGTACGAAAAAACATAATATCCATCACTGCAAAAAAAATGATTGAGTGACAAAGAGAAACGAAACGACGTTACGAAGAGTTGGACGAAGCGACGACGTACGAGAGGAACCAAATTTTTCTTTTAGATAGGAGAGATATCAAACTATTTTAAATGATTGAGCACCATTAATAATCATTTTGTATCAACTTTGATACAGCTACTCTTTTCAAGATCTTAAAGTACATGTCTAATTTGACTACTATTAAGTGGGTTCTCGTTCACTTTCATGGTTCCACATAATATGTATTCGAACTACTATGCAAAACCATTTTCTAGAGCACATGTTCAAATTAACAATATGTAAAGATGCATAGATCAGATAAGGTGAAATTTAAGAGGCTAACAAAGTACCAGGTACCATCGAGCGTGGTCACTGCTAACAACCCAAACTTATAGCCGAAAGGGCGCTCGTTGGGGCAATAGATGGACATACTTCAAGAAATTGATGTCACTTGGATAGTTCGATTATATATGTACTTATACCAAAAATATACTAAATATATTTGAATTTGCTTAGAAGTTACTACGGTGATAAGTTGTTGAAATGTCAATTAAGATAGGCATACTGGAATATGCTACTCTTAATCATCTTTCAAACAGATCACATTTGACATGCATATACAATTATAAACTAAAGAAATGGAAGAAAAAGAATAGCTGAACATTGTAGAAAATAGGATGCCAGAGATCAGTATTGAAGTATACGAGAACTTGAAGAAATAATTGGGGTACCTTCTCTTCAATTTCATATCTGCACATCAATCCCTGAACTCGAGATTATTCCAGGCATATGATAGAATTCTATAAACAACTAACCTCTGTCCCAGCAATATTAGTCATGCATACTTTCTCTATAAAGTCATTTTCAAACAAAAAAAGGTTCCCACGAAATGCTATAAAATGTGAGCACTTTCCAGTAGGTATCAGTGAATTAAACAGACACAAAGAGAGAGACATACATGCCAAAGAGATGCAAAAAGAGAAGAGCCTATTGCAGAGGACATTGCCTGCCAACCTTGCCAGCGATGCTGCCAATGCAAGCCTTCACCAGATATCGCGAAGAGCTCTTCACCTGTTCTGCAATTGAATCATGATGACCACTCCAAATACAATGAATACAGAACAAGAGGTTGCGAAGAAACAAGAAATTAGCAAGGGGCAGTGCGTCGAACATATAGAGAGCGTACGTGCCACCTCATAGAAAATGTAGTAGTTCATATGTCAGTAAGCCGTGGCGTGGTGGCGATAGCTACTGTTTCCTCTCTCTGCTCCACAGTACAAGCTAGCGCTCCATGATATCAAGCACGGACCTAGCAAGCTGCAAGAAAAAGGCATCACCAAATCAACACGCGCTTATTTCTACCTCTGGATTTGGAAAGAGAACATATGCGGTTAGATAATATCATACAAGAAAAGATGAAAGTGAAGGTTGACATTGAATTAATGAACATCTTTCCATATAGTGAGATCTACCAACTTAGCTGTTGAGGACAAGTGTTAACTTGGCAGATGCCAATCAGACAAAGAGTTAACCTGTCCATGCTTCAACTGGACTCAAGCTCCTGACTGAATGACGTCCAAACCATCCGAATACACTTGACAAGTAATGTACTACTTCTAATGAACCGAAGGCAAGTTAAAACAGCAACTTCATCTTCGGTCCTTGGTCACCACACATACAAAAGGTGTTTTTTGTTGATTTTATCCACATTATGTATCATGTGAAATAATTATTGTGCAGTTAGACTAACATTGTAGCACATGCAACATTATGTGTGAGAATGGGACTAGCCGTTGTGGTCATGTCAAACACAACTCTAGTATGTCTTGGTTGCTTATTTTAAGATGACGCATTAACTTCCAGGTTGCCATAGTTACATAACAAGGATGTCACAATGAAATCATGGTACTCATCTGGTGGATGCAAGGGAAGTGACATTAAGAATTAAGGGTTGTTTTTGTTGAGATGTTCATAAACTTAAGACAATAACTTGCAAGAATGATGAATCTTGAAACCGTGAAATTGTAGAAGGCTTGAAGGGAGCCAACCACCAATTGTATAGAGAGAGTACCTTGCACTGTAGACTTGTACATCTGCCCTTCGTAGTAATTTTCCCCCTCCATATTCTCAAGCCTTTCAATTGTCTGAAAAAAATCACGATTGCAGAAATTGGTGAGGAAGAGATCGAGCTCCTCGAGCCATCTTGCGTGCGACTGGAGGAGGATGTCAGATTGTATGGCACTTACATAATTATGATTTATGATGTCGATGGATCTGGGCAGCTCCTGCGTCCCAGCTCTCCCCTGACATGTAATCTCTAGAACAATAGGAATAACAAAATTAGTGCGAGCAACCCACAATTTCTTGTTCTCGATGAGGTGACCATTGATGACGTGAAAGCACACGTTCGTTGGGAGACCCCAAGAGGAAGGTATGAAGCAGTGCAGCAGCAAGTTTTCCCTCAGTAAGATACCAAGGTTGTCAGATCCAGTAGGAGTAAAAGGCACATCTGAAGGTTGTTGGTGGCGCCGTTTACTCGATCACCAACGTGGAACCTGCACACAACACAATCAAACTACTTTGCCACAACGAAACAGTGAGGATATCAATCTCACCGGCTTGCTGTAAACAAAGGATTAAACGTATGGTGTGAAAATAGTGTTTAATTGCAGAGAATGAAAAGGAACAATGATTGCAGTTGGTTGTATTATCAGTGTAAAAGAATGGACCGGGGTCCACAGTTCACTAGTGGTGTCTCTCCATAAAAGATAACTAACATGCTGGGTAAACAAATTACAGCTGGGCAATTGATGAATAGAGAGCGCATGACAATGCATATATATGACAAGATGACTACTATGATATTCAATTGGGCACTACAACAAGATACATAGACCGTTGTCCAACAGCATCTATGACTAATAATCCACCTTCAGGTTGACATCCGTGTTCCCCGTTGGTATTAAGTTGCAAGCAACAGATTATTGCATTAAGTAAAGTGCATAATGTAAACAATACAATTATCCTTAGACAAAGCATTGCTGTTTTACCCCTAGTGGCAACAGCACATCCACAATCTTAGACGTTGCTGTCACTCGCCCAGATTACCGGAGGCATGAACCCACTATCTAGCATAAATACTCCCTCTTGGAGTTACAAGCATCTACTTGGCCAAAACATCTACTAGTAACGGAAATCATGCAAGATCATAAATAACATATAAGATAGATTGATAATCAACTTGATCATAGTATCAATATTCATCGGATCCCAGCAAACACAACATGTAGCATTACAATAAGATGATCTTGATCATGATAGGCAGCTCATAAGATCTAAACATGATAGCACAAGGAGGAGAGACAACCATCTAGCTACTGCTATGGACCCGTAGTCCAAGGATGAACTACTCACGCATCACTCCGGAGGCAGGCATGGTGATGTAGAGCCCTCCGGTGATGATTCCCCTCTCCGGCAGGGTGCCGGGAAGAGCTTCAGAACCCTCCCGAACTAGGGTTGACGACGGCGGCGGCTACATAACTTTTCGTGAATGGAGGCTCGGGTATTTAGGGTTTTCTGGACGAAGGCATTATATAGGCGAAAGGGCGGCGTCTGGAGGCACCCGAGGGGGTCACGCCACCCCCCGGCGCGGCAGGAGGTGGGGCCGCGCTGGCCCCTGGCGTGGTTGCCTCCTCGGTCGCCTTCGTCTCTCCTTTGGACTCCGTGTACGTGTCGGGAAAATAGAAGGTTCTGTCCAAGTTTCGTCCAATTCCGAGAATATTTCCAGAACAGCTTTTCTGGAATACAAAAATAGCAGAAAACAGGAACTGGCACTGTGGCATCTTGTTAATAGGTTAGTCCCAGAAAATGCATAAAAATGCCATGAAGTGTATATAAAAACATGTAACAATTGGTATAATATCAACATGGAACATCAGAAATTATAGTTACGTTTGAGACGTATCAAGCATCCCCAAGCTTAGTTCTACTCATCCTCGAGTAGGTAAAACGATAAAAACAAAATAATTTCTGAGGTGACACGCTACCATCATAATCTTGATCAAATAGTATTGTAAAGCACATGTTATGAATGAAGTGATCCAGGTCGATGGTCTATAGTTTGCTAACAAATAGATAATGAGCAAACAACTGAATCATATAAGCAAAAACTTTTCATGAATAGTACTTTCGAGACAACCATCAAAAAGTTTTGCCTACGAGTTAACTCATAAAGCAATAGATTCTAAGTAAAAGGTATTTAACCAACACAAAGGAAGATTTAAGTTTCAGCAATTGCTTTCAACTTTCAACATATATATCTCATGGATATTTGTCAACACAAAGCAATATAATAAGTATAATATACTAGCATATAAAAAATTATTGCACCAAAGTTGACACTAGTGTTTGCTTCTGAGATAGAAAGAAGTAGGAAAATTGACTCAACATAAAAGTAAAAGAAAGGCCCTTCACAGAGGGAAGCAGGGATTAAATCATGTGCTAGAGCTTTTTAAGTTTTTGAAATCATATAGAGAGTAAAAATATAAGTTTTGAGAGGTGTATGTTAATTGTCAAGAAATCAGAAAATGGAAAGTACAGTATGACCCCTGCCAAACAGACTTTTAAGAGCGGCTCCCATGAAGTACGTTATTTCTACCAGCAAGGCAAATCATCCCTCTTTCTCTTTTGTTTACACATGCAGATATTTCACTGTTTGTCATTGCTCGACTGATATATCAGGGCAAAAATGTGAAGAGAATTAAGCGGTTAAAGTTGTAATTAATTGGGACCGGGCACCCCATTTGCCAGCTCTTTTTGCAAAATTAATGGATAAGCGGATGTATATGCCACTAGTCCGGTGGTAAAGTCTGTTTGACAGGTGACATAAAGACATCCACCGCGTCCTCTTGAGCTTGGTAAACATTGACAACAAAAGGAGTAATAAAAGTTTTGAATAGTTTAAAGGTAGCACATGAAAATTTTACTTGGAGTGGCAAGAAAATACCACATATAGGTAGTTATGGTGGACACAAATGACATGGATTTTGGCTCAAGGTTTTGGATGCACGAGAAGCATTCCCTCTCAGTACAGAGTTTAGGTTAGCAAGGTTATTTGAAGCAAACACAGGATATCAACCGGTATAACAAGACTCATATGAAAACATATTGCAAGCATTATAAGACTCTACACTGTCTTCCTTGTTAACCAGAAAAATAGCTGTCGCAGGGAGTCTGGACTGTTGACGTGGAATCTGCACACAACACAATCAAACTACTTTGCCCCAACGAAACAGTGAGGTTGTCAATCTCACCGGCTTGCTGTAAACAAAGGATTAAACGTATAGTGTGGAAAATAGTGTTTAATTGCAGAGAATGAAAAGGAACAATGATTGCAGTTGGTTGTATTATCAGTGTAAAAGAATGGACCGGGGTCCACAGTTCACTAGTGGTGTCTCTCCATAAAAGATAACTAACATGCTGGGTAAACAAATTACAGCTGGGCAATTGATGAATAGAGAGCGCATGACAATGCATATATATGACAAGATGACTACTATGATATTCAATTGGGCATTACAACAAGATACATAGACCATTGTCCAACAACATCTATGACTAATAATCCACCTTCAGGTTGACATCCGTGTTCCCCGTTGGTATTAAGTTGCAAGCAACAGATTATTGCATTAAGTAAAGTGCATAATGTAAACAATACAATTATCCTTAGACAAAGCATTGTTGTTTTACCCCTAGTGGCAACAGCACATCCACAACCTTAGACGTTGTTGTCACTCGCCCAGATTACCGGAGGCATGAACCCACTATCTAGCATAAATACTCCCTCTTGGAGTTACAAGCATCTACTTGGCCAAAACATCTACTAGTAACGGAAATCATGCAAGATCATAAATAACATATAAGATAGATTGATAATCAACTTGATCATAGTATCAATATTCATCGGATCCCAGCAAACACAACATGTAGCATTACAATAAGATGATCTTGATCATGATAGGCAGCTCACAAGATCTAAACATGATAGCACAAGGAGGAGAGACAATCATCTAGCTATTGCTATGGACCCGTAGTCCAAGGATGAACTACTCACGCATCACTCCGGAGGCAGGCATGGTGATGTAGAGCCCTCCGGTGATGATTCCCCTCTCTGGCAGGGTGCCGGGAAGAGCTTCAAAACCCTCCCGAACTAGGGTTGACGACGGCGGCGGCTACGGAACTTTTCGTGGATGGAGGCTCAGGTATTTATGGTTTTCTGGACGAATGCATTATATAGGCGAAAGGGCGGCGTCTGGAGGCACCCGAGGGGGTCACGCCACCCCCCGGCGCGGCAGGAGGTGGGGCCGCGCCGGCCCCTGGCGTGGCTGCCTCCTCGGTCGCCTCCGTCTCTCCTTTGGACTCCGTGTATGTGTCGGGAAAATAGAAGGTTCTGTCCAAGTTTCGTCCAATTCCGAGAATATTTCCAGAACAGCTTTTCTGGAATACAAAAACAGCAGAAAACAGGAACTGACACTGTGGCATCTTGTTAATAGGTTAGTCCCAGAAAATGCATAAAAATGCTATGAAGTGTATATAAAAACATGTAACAGTTGGTATAATATCAACATGGAACATCAGAAATTATAGATACGTTTGAGACGTATCAACCATCCTAGATTCCCCATCCGGACACAACTGTAATCACGGTTCGGTGGAAGCAAAGGTGATCTTGAGGTAGAAATAGGAGCAGGTGAAGCGAATCTATACCTCGACCCGGCCGCTGTATTCTCGCCGCCGCCACCGGCTGACGCTTCGTAGACCAATGCGCGCTTAGAGACGCACGACCTCTTTCTCTACTGCCCCATCATGCAGTCCCACTCGACTGCCCCGAGTACAGCGAGAGGCCTGGCGAAGGTGAGGAGCACGGGGAGGTGCTCACGGATGTCGACGCCGCCGAGGTCGACGATTTCTGGGTAGACCGGCGTAGGTGGGGTGTTGGCAACGGCGGCGGCGGTAGAGAGGCGACATGGGAAGGGGAGAGGATGGCGGCGCTGGATAGGATAGGGAGGAGAGGGGATTGCGCGAGGATTTCGGCGGGGAAGCGAAGCTGGACGAAAAAACAGTAATGCCAGACCTACGGACGAAACTTGCTACGGAAACGCTACGTGCTGATGTGGAAGCTAGCGTGGATAACTTCCTCGGCCCCAGGCGAAAGAAATTCTATTAAAAAAAGCTCCGTCTCTTTGCGGGCGCCGCGGCGACCTACCCCTCGTCGGCAGCGGCGCGGCGACCTGGCCCTCGTCCGTGGTGGCGCGGCGGCGCGGCAACCTGGCCGTCGTCCATGGCGGCCCAGCGACCTGGCACTCATCCTCGGCAGCGCGGCGACCTGGCGCCCGTTCGCGGCGGTGCGGCGACCATGGCGCTTGTCCGCGGCGGCGCCCCGGCCTCCCCCTAATCTGCAGCTTCGCGGTGATCCCTACAGAGCAACGACCTACATCTCGCGTTCGGCGGCGTCACGAGTTGCCCCTCTTCGGAGGATTCACAGTCGGCTGCTCTGTCGAGCATCTGCAAAAACTATTTCCACGGCATTCTGAATTGCTCTTGCTTGATCTGTAACAATAGCACTTGGTTGACGATTTGACATACATGTCAGCCATGCTTCAAATAATCAAACAAATGTTTCAGTATCTTCATTTGATAATAAAGCACATCCTAGCAACACAGATTGTCCATGATGATTCACTCCAACAAAAGAAGCAAATGGCATATCATATTTGTTCACCAAGTATGTGGTGTCGAAAGTGTCACCAAAGGAGTCATAAACTGCTCTACTTGATCTGTAAACTCTTGTTTACTCGTATTCCGGCCCGGTCATTCAACTCAAGCCTCCGTTTAACATGAAAGTCTAACTTCTTGTTGCATCGAAATAACCGTGATTTGTGTGGACTTAATGTATGGTTATGATCCAAAATAACCGTTGAAAGATGAAACTTTCCTTCCGGACCACGGACAATATTAACTTTAGCTTGACAACCTAACCCAGCCGTTGGATTTGGCTTCAACATATTTCTTGAGTTGGACTGAGTCTTCCCATAGCGAGAACAACAAAGTGTAAGGTACTTCAGTTCTCCATTATTGTCAGTGTTTGAACTTCTTCTCGTCACACCAAACCCTTTTGCTTTAGCATAATTTTTGTAATACTCTCGCACATCATTCTCGGTATCAAATGTCATCCCCAATTCAGGATCTTCAAGTAACACATCTCGTAGAGATTCACCATGGTCCTCTTCAAGTTCTACATTGCTTTTCTTCTGTTGCTCGATGCCATCATCATCACTTGATATAGACATGTCTCTTGATTCTTGAACACAATCAGCCCCATCACCTATTTCTATAAGTCATGATAATATTAAAATTATATCTTGACAACAGAAGAATTATTTTTTAACATAGCAGAATACTAAGATTACCTGCTGATGCAGATAGACAAGGATTAGACGTGAACCTGCTTCTCTACCCTAGAAGGATTTCTCAGCAGCTTGGCGCGCTCAATCTGAACCAACGCAAAACCCTGCATGAACCCTAGGATCAACGAAGTACTTAGCTATAGGCTATAGACCTGTAGCAAAGTTCAGAGGGTTTGTACCGATCACGATTCACAAGGCAAACCTGCATGAAATCGAGCAACTCTTCAGCCCGTGAGTCCGGGTACGTGTGCGGAGACGGACGTAGCTTGGCCCGGTCGATCTGATCGTAGGGAAAGACCTACGTGTAGTTCCAGCTTTTAGTTGCATAATTAGCGGGATTGATTTGGTGGGCTTTTTTTTTGTTTCTCCCATTCCACGTTGGATTCCATCCTTGTCCGCGTGTAACTCGTCCGTAACTCCCCGTAGGTGTAGCATTACTGCGAAAAAAATTGATCTAGTGAAAAAGTGAAACGAAATGACGTTACGAAGAGTTGGACGAAGCGACGACGTACGAGAGGAACCAATTTTTTCTTTTAGATAGGAGAGATGTTGAGCTACGGTTTTTGGCACTTCCACCATCCATATTTTGCTAGCCTCTTCGGTGTTGTGCATTGCCTTCTGCTCACATTGAGAGTTATGCATACTTCGCCAGTACATCCAACCCCGTGGGAGAACTTCATCTTGTTCTCCTACACATAAGCCAAACATCTTCCTCAAAACAGCCACCATAACTACCTATCGCAGCATTTCCATAGCTGTTCCGAGATATATTGCCATGCAACTTCCACCTTACATTACATGACTTGTTGTCATTCATCATTGTTATATATTTCTTTGCATGATTCTATACAGCTGATGTGTGGTTTTACCCATGTTACGCTAGATCATTGCACATCCTGCTACACTGGCAGATGCATACAGTTTTATACATCATGTTTTGTTCATTATGAGTTATTTGTACCAAAAAGTATGTTGTCATATTAGAGAGTTGCCCCTACAGTGAGGGAGAAAAAAGTGAAAAGAGCCACGGAGGCCATCGAAAAGAGAAACAGAAAAAGAAAAAAAAAAGAGAAAAAAGAAAGAAAAAAAGAGAAAAGAAATAAAGAGAGAGGGGCAACATTACTATCCTTTATCCACACTTGTGCTCGTGTTTAGCACCAGTTTTATAGTCATCATTTGTGCTAGTAGCACCTATACTTCATATGAGAGAGTTCTCATGTTTCATTAGTATAACTATGTGGGGAATTTACGTTATAGAACTTGGGTTGTATATTCCAATGATGAGCCTCCTCAAAAGTTCTCTAAGTCTTCATGAGCAACCAAGTTGGATGCACCCCCACTAGTTCCATTGGAGAGCTTTCATACACTTATAGCTCTATGTGCATCCGTTGCATGGCAATCACTACATCTTGCATAGCTTCGATTATAAGACTTCCTCTTGTCTAATGATCATTTAAAGCTTTGTGAGCCTTTCTTCCATTGGCCTTCCAAACCCCCATTATTATTCTCTTTGCCATAATATCATGTTGCCAATACCAAATGCTTACGCTCACCGGTTGAGTAAAACTTCTAACCAGTGAATTCATTACGTTTGTGATACTTTTGCTTGACTGGATCCTTTCTATGTTTGTGAAAGATTGCTGGATGCTTGAGTAGAAGGATAACTTCTATACTGAATGCTTAAAACATCTATAATGAACTTTGTATGGTTTCATGTCTTTATAGCATCTTCCATGAAAGGTTTGTACTTGTTTAATTGTCTTACTTTATTCATCTATGTGTTTAATATCAAACATAGACTTTTGCTTTGAATGATTTGATCTCAGCTCACATGCTTTACATTACTATATGATCAAGATTATGTTGGTAGCATGTCACCTCAAAAATTATCTTTGTGTTATCGTTTACCTACTCGAGAACGAGTAGGAACTAAGCTTGGGGATGCTTGATACATCCAAAATGTATCTATAATTTTTGATGTTCCATGCCTATTATATATTGATTACCACATGTTTATCTTACAATTTATATCATTTTTATGCATTTTCTGGGACTAACCTATTAACAAGATGGCACAGTGCCAGTTCTTGTTTTCTGCTGTCCTTTTGTTTCAGAAAATCTATTCTGGAAATATTCTTGGAATCGGACGTCAATTTAACTGATTTATTTCTGGACCGAGACAGAGCAGCAGCCAGGAGGACGGAGCCAGGGGCCACACCAGGCAGACCGGCGGACCCACGGCGCGGCCCAGGGTGGGGCCGCGCGCCTAGGCCGTCGCCCCACCTTGGCTGGCCACCGACGCCGCCCTTTCGCCTATAAATTGCATCTAATCGGGAAACCCTAGATACCCGAGCAAAAATCCACGAAAAGTTCCGAGGCCGCCATCGTCTTCAACCCTAAGTCAGGAGGGTTTCTGCAGTTCTTGCCGGCACCTTGCCGGAGGGGAAATCATCACCGGAGGGCTCTATATCACCATGCATGTCTCCGGAGTGATGCGTGAGTAGTTCTTCACGGGACTACGGGTCCATAGCAGTAGCTAGTTGGTAGTCTCTCCACTTTGTGCTATCATGTTTAGATCTTGTGAGCTGCCTAACATGATCAAGATAATCTTTATGTAATGCTACATGTTGTGTTTGCTGGGATTCGATGAGTTGTGAAGTTATGATCAAGTTTGTTCATCTATTTATATTATGTTTTATCTATGTTCCTGCATGCTCTCCGTTTTTAGTAGATGTTTTGGCCAAGTAGATGCTAATGACTGCAAGAGAGGGTATTTATGCTAGATAGTGGGTTCATGCCTCTAGAAGCCTGGGCTTGATAGACAGAAACAACTAAGGCTGTAGCTATGTTGTTGCCACTAGGGATAAAATAACCGATACTTAGCTTAAGGGTACTGCTGTTAAGTCTAATGCGTTTGTTTACATTACACACTTTGGTTAATGCTATAATCTGTTGCTTGCAACTTAATACTCATGGGAGACCCGAAAGCTATCTTGTGAGTGGATTATGAGTCATAGATGCAGCTAGTAAGCGGTCCATGTATATTGTTGTAATGCCCAATAGATATAACAATGAACATGTGCTTGTCATATATTGCATTGTCATGCGTTTGCAATTTGTCAATTGTCCAGCTGTAATTCGTTCACCCAACATGTATGTTTATTTGTCTTATGGAGACACCACTAGTGAACTGTGGACCCAGTCCTTTATTTCACACTGATACAAACACCGTTTTCACCACGCTCTACGTTACTTCATGCTGCTACTTTTGTGGTCATCATCATATTCTACACCATACGTTTAATCCTTTGTATTCAGCAAGCCGGGGAGATTGACAACCTTCCAGTTTCGTTGGGGCAAATTACTTTGATTGTGTGTGTGCAGGTCCACGTCAGTGATCGGGTAACGGTGCCGCTGACACCTTTCTGAAGCTCTTCCAATTCCTACTGGATCTGACAACCTTGGTTTTGTAATCAAGGGAAAACTTTGTTGCTGACTATATCATACCTTCCTCTTGGGGTTTCCCAACGAATGTGCGTTCCACGTCATCAGGCCACCGTCGCCAAAGCCTCGCCGCCAACCAGGGTCAGGCCGATGACAGCGATTCCATCGTCGCTTAGGCCGCGCAAGCTGACCTTCTCATGATAGGCATTGTTCCACCCGTAGGAGTGGCCCCACCCGCGACGGCCAGCTTGAACGCCTCGGCGGCCCGGCCGCCAGGGTCGAAGTGCTATACGACGCCTTCGCAACCGTCTCCGCCTGCGTACAACTACCTTCCCGGAAGTGTGCCGACACGGTTCTCACCGGAAGTGGGTGATTCAACGCCGACCACCCCTGTTGTGCCCCCCTTGATCTCAACGCTGCTCCTATGGCCGGCTACTCACCGATGCCGCAGACGAAGGCTGTTCGGGCATAGGAATCATAAAAGGCGGAGAAAATTTGTATCCGTTTGCGTCGGCCCGTTGGAATTATGTTTGGCAAAATATGGCCGGGAACCAAATAGGCCCTCAGTCCACTCTGGAGGCCCATCTAAAAGACCACACGCCGTTCCTTCTCTTCCGGAACAAAACGGAGCTCCTATACATTGACCTAAGCGGGTAGAACTACGCTCCGCATAACCCCCTTGTTGTTGTGGGCTCGGCCCATTTTCGAGGTTGTCCTGTTTCGTAGGCACATCTCGCACGTTCACGCACACGATCGACTGTTTCACCTTATTCTCTGGCAGCTTTCAATATACGGGCACTCAACGAGTTCGGGTCCTGTAGGAGTCTCCATGCTTGCCGAGATAGCAGCGCAAGATTAAACAGCTCGATATCCCTGAATCCGAGACCACCGAGATGCTTCGGCTTTATCATTTGTTCCCACGCTACCCAACATGTCCGACGTTGTCCCTCCTTACTCACCCACCAGAAGTTCCGAAGAAGACTGTTGATGTGATGACATAGTCCCCTCGGTAGTTTGAAACACGACATGGAGTCGATAGGTATCGTTTGCGCAACGGATTTGATGAGGACATCTTTACCTGCTGCCGAGAGAAGCATCTCGAGCCAACCCTGGACCCTCTTCCAGACACGGTCCTTTAGGTATTTGAAAGCTCCACTAACAGACGTTCCCACATCGGAAGGCATCCCCAAGTATTTCTCACTCAACGAGACGTTATGGACATCAAGGATATCCATTATTTCTTGTCTGATCCCCTGTTGGCATCCTTTGGCAAAGTGAATAGATGACTTGTCCATGTTAATCCGTTGTCCAGATGCACTACAGTAGGTTTGTAAAACTGCATTCACCTCCTGTGCACTCACACTATCCGCCCTAAAGAACAGTAAAGAACAGCAGGCTGTCATCCGCAAAGAGTAAATGGCTAACCATCGGGGCCAATGATTTCCTGGAGGCACAGTTGGGTAACTCTCCTTCTCGTATTTGGAGGTCAATTATGGATGGAAGGGATGTGCTCAAGCAAGGATTGATCAAACGGATTGGTACGGGCGAGGACACAAACATCTGGAACACGAATTGGCTCCCAAGGGACGGACCTCTTCGGCCGATCGTCTGTGTTCTTGATGAGCCACCGCAGCTAGTCAGTGAATTAATTGATACGGTTAATTCCGAGTGGAATAAGGAGAAGCTGGACCTCGCTTTCCTTCCGATGGACAGGGACGCTATTCTGACAATTCCTCTTAGCAGTCGCCGGCAAGAGGACTTTTGGGCGTGGCACCAAGACAAGCGGGGGATTTTCTTAGTCCGCTCCGCATACTGATGACCCACAAGTATAGGGGATCGTAACAATTTTCGAGGGAAGTAAAACCCAAATTTATTGATTCGACACAAGGGGAGCCAAAGAATATTTATAAGCCTTAACAGATGAATTGTCAGTTCAGCTGCACCTGGAAATAGACTTGCTCGACACAGTTTATCAGTAGCAATAGTTTTATAGCAGTAGCAGTAGTGAAATAATAGCAGCAGTAAAATAAAAGCAGCAGTAATAATTGAAGTAGACAGCAGGATTAAAATATTGTAGGCATAGGGATGGATGAACGGGCGTTGCATGGATAAGATAATTCATATAATAGTCAAGCGTAGGGCATTTGCAGATAGATAATAATAAAGTATCTAGGTAATAATCAATCATAGGCATGTGTTCCGTATTTAGTCGTGCATGCTCGCAATGAGAAACTTGCACAACATCTTCTGTCCTACCAGCCCGTTTGCAGCGGGGCCTCAAGGGAAACTACTGGTAATTAAGGTGCTCCTTTTAATAAAGCACCGGAGCAAAGCATTAACACTCCGTGAACACATGTGATCCTCACATTACAGCCATCCCCTCCAGTTATCCCAATTGTTGTCACTTTGGGGCCTCGGGTTCCGGACAATTATATGTGTAAACCACTTGCAGATATGATCTAAAACAATAATTATCCTCATGATTCAATAACATGTTCAGATCTGAAATCATGGCACTCGGGCCCTAGTGTCAAGCATTAAGCATAACAAGTTGCAACAATGACATAAAGTACTAACAACGGATACTAGGCACCATGCCCTAACAATCTGATATCTATTACATGAATGATCTCATCCAATCCCTACCATCCCCTTCAGCCTATAGCGGGGATTACTCACACATGGATGGGGGAATCATGGATGGTTGATGGAGAGGCGTCGGTGATGATGATGGCGACGATCTCCTCCAATTCCCCGTCCCGGCAGGGTGCCAGAACGGAGTTTCTGGTCCCCGAAATAGGGTTTCGGTGGCGGCGGAGCTCTGGAGTGTTTCTGGAAAAGCGTCGATCCTCCTCGGGTTTTTAGGTCAAGGGGACTAAGTAGTCGAAAGGGGGACGCGAGGTGGTGCCCGAGGCGGCCACACCACCCCCCGGCGCGGCCCAGCTCCTGCCGCGCGGGCCCATGGTGTGGGGCCCTCGTGGCCCACCTCCGTCTCGTCTTCTGGCTCCGTGTGTCTTCTGGAAAAATAGGAACTCCAGGATATTTTCGGGAATTTTCCCGAAACTTGACTTTCTACACAAAAACAAGACACCAGGGCAATTCTGCTGAAAACAGTGTTAGTCCGTGTTAGTTGCATTCAAAACACACAAATTAGAGGTAAAACAACAGCAAAAGTGTTCGGGAAAGTAGATACGTTTTAAACGCATCAACTCCCCCCAAGCTTAGCTTATTGCTTGTCCTCAAGCAATTCAGTTAACAACTGAGTGCGATAAAAGAAACTTTTACGAACACATTTGCTTCATATGATGTAAATATTCTCACTATATGATCAAGTACTTAGGCAATTCATAATAAAGGAATGTAGATAATGCCACCTAGTGGCTATGTGAACTATGAAAAGATACCAACACACTAAGAATAAATAACATGAAATAAATCTATCTGCAGGATTACAATGTTCATAATAAGATATGATAAAGTGGTATCTCGCTTGCCTTTATTTGTAGAGCAAAACATAAATGCCAAGGCACCTATGAAGTTCAAGTGAAGACTAGAAGTAAAAATATCAAAGATAAGAGCATCAAAGTTATACCACAGTTAACCGTATTTTGGGACAAACACATTACACTAAGAATGACAGTTATGCTCTCGAGAAGGTGCTCAAAGAAAGGATGGTGACTCAACATAAAAATAAAAGATTAAGCAGGGATTTAACTTGTGCTAGAGCTTTTTATTTATAAAACAGAGGTAAAAAATGTATTGAGAGGTGGTTGTTCCTGTCAACGAATCAGAAAATGGAAAGTACAATATGACCCCTGCCAACCAGACTTTTAAGAGCGGCTCCCATGAAGGACGTTATTTCTACCAGCAAGGCAGATCATCCCTCTTTTCTCTTTTGTTTACACATGCAGATATTTCACTGGTATCATTGCTTGTCCGATAAATCAGGGCAAAAATGTGAAGAGAATTAAGCGGTTAAAGTTGTAATTAATTGGGACTGGGCACCCCATTTGCCAGCTCTTTTTGCAAAATTAATGGATAAGCGGATGTATATGCCGCTAGTCCGGTGGTAAAGTCTGTTTGACAAGTGACACAAAGACATCCACCCTGTTCTCATGAGCTAAAAACAGTGTCACAAAATAAGAAGTATTTTGAAGGTTTAAAGGTAGCACATGCAAATTTACTTGGAATGGTTCGAAATACCATGCATAGGAATTTTTGGTGGACTCTTTGGGATAACTTGGTTTTTAAGGATTTGGAAGCACGAGCAGCATTCCCGCTCAGTACAAGTGAAGGCTAGCAATAGACTGGGAAGCGACAATCAAGAGAGCAATAACCGTCATAATCATGCTTGCGACAGAATAAAATTAATGGAGGCATAAAAGTGATACTAGAACTCTGAGGCAAGATAAATCATCAAGGCTTAATTGACTTTTTGTTTTTCAGTCATGAGCATGCGTGAGCATGTGCCAAGTCAATTCAAGTGAATCATTCAGAAGAGGATACCACCATGTCATACCCTTTTATGAATAGAACAATGCAAGCAAATATCTATATGACATGTTATATACTATTAGTGAATTGGAACTGATCATATGAAAACATGAACTACTAAGCATCCATTAAATAACATTGCCCCTCATACGAATCAGCTAAGCATGTCCACATGAGCTAGTATATGTATAAAAATGAAAAACAAATAGAGTTCACTTGTGTGGCTTGAATGATATGAAATGATAACCAAGCTCCAATGGAGTCACGGAAGACTGTTGAACTCTGCAACAACTATACAAAACCGAAGAAGAACAACAAATATTTTTGGGTTTTCGATTTGAAACGAACAAAGAAAGGAACAAACAAATAAAGCAAAATCTTTTTGGATTTTTGAATACTAAACCGAAGCTAAAAGATAAAGCAAACCAGTACTAAAAGTACGCAAGAGGTAAACAAAGAGAAATAACAGAAATATTTTTGGTCTTTTTGGGTTTTGGAAAATAAAATCAAAACAAGAAACAACAACGAAAAAGAAAGAAACTGAAACATGGATATACAAAGTACCGACCGAATATGATATAAAAGTGAGTGAGATGTCGGTGTACCTCCCCCCAAGCTTAGGCTTTTGGCCTAAGTGGAGATCAATCATCGGCGTGGGTGTCGCTCCACCCCGTGAATCATCCCAAGCATGATCGTAATCAGGCTCCCGTGAAGAAGAAGGGGCAGAAGTCCCATAATCAAAGTGCTGGTACGGGAAGCCCGCGATGTCGGAAGGCTGAGTGAAACCCTCATCGGGCCCTCTCCATCATCCTCTGGGCGAGGGCCATGCTCCTCTAAGTATGCCTCAAGATCATCCTCAGATAATGACCACCTTTCCCTGGCATCAAGGTTAAACAAAAGAGGTGCAGGCAAACAAACTAATCGTTCGGACTTAATTAATCTCCACCTGCGTTTCTGGAAAAAGGTTATTTCGTAGACTAAGTTATTCAAGGTAGCCCAGTTAGAAACAAATTTATGACTTATCATGGAATTAATATCAAGCCTTTCTATAGGAAACTGAATGTCTAAATGATGCGGCCCTACACCATGCATAGCTAATAAACGAGAAGCAATAAGACCTCCACAGATTCCCCCTTTCTCGCGGTTAGCTGAAAGACGGAAAGCTATCAAAGCACCTAGATTATAAGTCCTATCACACCTCAAAGCAGCTGAAATGAAAGCCAAATCATAAACAGATAATTTGCTTGCAGTTTTCCTAGCTAGAACACACTTGCCAATGTAATAGGCAAAATATCGAATAGATGGGAGTTGAATGCTTCGAATTTTACCACTCTCCTCTTCTAAACTTCTCCCTTGGCAGATTTCCTTATACAGGTCCATTAGAGGTTAGGTTGCCCTCTAATCTTCTCACGCGATCCCCAATGCGGTACCTTAATAGCTGTGCAAAAATCATCAAAGGGCAAATCCACAGCTATATTGTAGATGTTATAGTGAACCATGGGGTTAGGTGAAGACCAACTGAATCTAAAGTTTTGCACTACCGACATAGTCAGTTTTGCATATTGATATGGTTCATCAACAACAAAATCTTCCAACCCTGCATTAGAGATTAGAGTGTTGAAATCTTGCAAGATTCCTGCAGCAGTCATGAAGTTAGAGCATGGATAGATTGAGGGGAACACGGCATCTTCGCGGTTGACCCCCATGACTTCATGCACCTCCAATTCATTGTAATCAAGTTGATATTCATTCATCCTTCTTTTCTGAAATTTTAAACAAACCTCATAAAACATGATTTTGGAGCAACTAAATCAAAGAAACTACTATAGAGACTTGCAAGAGGGCTACACATGCATCAAAACTAATTAATCTAAGCATAGAACAAGCATGCAAACACATCTAACATGTCACCTACAGTACAAAATGCTCAAGAAATACACAACTAAACAAAATTCTACTTGGATAAACGGAGGAGTCACATACCGGAGAGCAAATGGTCCAAATCTCAGCAACAAAGATGGGCTGAGCAAGGAGATCGAAAAACTCGAGCAAGAGCAGCAAGAACACGGGTTTGAACAATGGTGGTGTGTTTGGTCGGGAGAGAGAAAGAAATGAGAGGAAGATGGGTGAGTGGAGGGCCAGGTGGGACCCACACCATGCCACGGCGCGGCCCACACCCCTGCCGCGCGGTGGGGTGGTGTGGAGGCATGGTGGGTCCCCCTGGTCAGCCCCAGGCACTCCCATTCCTCTTTAAAAACTAAGATTTATGGTATAATTTTCAGAAATTTTTGAAAACTTTCATTTTGCACATTTTCTGGATTTAAATAATAAACTTTAAGGCAGAAATAAATTTTATAAAGACCAATTTCAACTAAAACTTTGCAAGTTCAGTAACACAACAGTAGGTAAAACAAGGTTGAGAAATAAAATGTTGTTTAGTGCTTCTATGCATTTAAAACATATTTGTTAACAAGGTTGATCAAGTCTTGTCACCAAATAAATTTTATATGACATAAAAGAATTAAACCACATGAGACAATCATGTTACCTTGAATTGTATAGCAATAGATCCAATCATAATACTTTGAAATCCTTCTTGAGGTTCATAAATAGGGCAATCAATACTTCCCACTTTGATAGTTCTAAGATTGGCTATTGTATTTACTCCATATATCTTGTCCGCTTTTTGGGAAAATAAACAGTATGCTCTTTGTCATTAACATTGAAGGTTACTTTTCCTTTGTTGCAATCAATAACAGCCCCTGCAGTGTTAAGAAAAGGTCTCCCAAGAATAATAGACATATTATCATCTTCAGGCATTTCCAACACAACAAAGTCAGTTAATATTAAACAATTATTAGCCACTTGAACAGGAACATCCTCACATATGCCAACAGGAACAGCAGTAGATTTATCAGCCATTTGCAAAGATATATCAGTTGGTATCAATTTTTCTAAATAGAGTCTCTTATAAAGAGAGAAAGGCATAACACTAACTCCTGCTCCTAAATCACATAGAGCAGTTCTAACATAATTATTCTTAATAGAGCATGGGATAGTTGGTATACCTGGATCTCCAAGTTTCTTTGGAACCTTACCATTGAAAGAGTAATTAGCAAGCATAGTAGAAATTTCCTCATTAGGAATTTTCCTTTTGTTAGAGACAATATCTTTCATATATTTTGAATAAGGAGGCAATTTAATAGCATCAGTCAAAGGAATTTGCAAAAACAAGGGTTTCATCCATTCACAAAATTTATTATAGTGTTCCTCTTCCTTTGATTTATGTTTCTTATTAGGAAAAGGCATTTGCTTTTGCACCCAAGGTTCTCTCTCATTACCATGCTTTTAGCAATGAAATCTTCTTTAGTATACTTTTTATTCTTAGTATGCTTTTCAGGTTCATCTTCACTCTCCTCTTTATCAGAAGCATCATTTTTATCCTTATCATTGTTATGTTCATTACCACTTTCAGTTTCAGCATCAGAGATAGATTTGGATCATTAACATGCTCATTTTCTTTAATTGATTCAGGAGATTCTTCAACATGTTTATGTTTCTTCTTCTTCTTTTTCTTAGAAGGGTACTAGTTTCATTAGCTAGTTGAGAATCTTGCTCAATTCTTTTAGGATGTCCTTCAGGATACAAGGGATCCTGAGTAGAAGCACCACCTCTAGTTCCTACTCCATAAGCATGTTTTTCATTTTCTCTAGAAGCATTAACTAGCAGATCTTTTTGTACCTTAGTGAGTTGATCTATTTGAGTTTGAACCATATGGAAATGTTTAATAAGCATTTTAACATCATTAGAAGTTCTTTCCACAATATCATGCAATTTACTCATAGCTCTAGAATTTTCCATCAGATGATTCTGCACTCTCATATTAAAGTTATCCTGCTTAACAATATAATTATCAAATTCATCTAAGCATTGATCAGGAGTTTTAGAATAAGGAATATCCCTATCATCAAAATGTTGGAGAGAGTGTACCTCAACTACTGATGGGTGAGGAATTGGCTTACATAATTCTTCTATTGGTGGTAGATTCTTCACATCTTCAGATTTAATACCCTTCTCTTTAAGAGATTTCTTGGCTTCTCTCATTTCTTCATCACTTAGTTCAAGAATTCCTCTCTTCTTTGGTGTGGGTATCGGGGTCGGCTCAGGTATAGTCCAATCATCATGATTTTGGCTTATTTTATCCATTAATTCCTCAGCTTCATCTGGAGTTCTTTTCCTGAAAACACAACCAGCACAACTATCTAGGTATGTCCTAGATTCAACAGTTAGTCCATTATAGAATATATCAAGAAGTTCATTTTTAGCTAATTGATGTCCAGGCCGAGCTCTGAGTAAAGAACAAAACCTTGCCCAAGATTTAGGCAATTTCTCGGCTTCCAATTGTTTGAAATTAAAGATTCTCTGTAAAGCAGCATGTTGAGCACTAGCAGGAAAATATTTCTGGAAGAAAGCATTAACCAAATCCATAGGACTTTTAATGGATCCAGGAGATAAACTATTAAACCAAGTTTTAGCTTCATCTTTTAATGAGAAAGGAAATATTTTAGTAACGAAGTAACTGCGTTTCTTAATGTCATCAGAAAACACACTACTTAAAGTAGAAAGAGTGTTCATATGTTCTACAGCACTTTCATTTTCAGTTCCTCGAAAAGGTTCTTTCTCAACAATAGATATATGTGACAAGTCCATAGAGAAATCATAATCTTTATCTTTTATATCAATGGGAGATGTAGCAAACTTAGCATCAGGAGACAGTTTGTAATTAACAGCACGTCTTGCAAGAAGATTTTTAATAGCACTAGCATCTTTAGAAGCATTGCATTCTTCAATAAATTCATCATCAAGTTCAACATAAGTTTCCTCGAAATCATCACTAGTATGATCTCTTAATTCAGGTGAACTAACAGGTGTAATGGGACTTTCATTAGGTGTTTCAGCATTTTCAGTTTGTTTTGACTTAGCAATTGTAGCATCTAGAAAAGGACCTAATGAACCACTCTCATCAAGCACAGTAGAAGCATCATCAAAATTTCAGAAGTATTTTCAGATTCAGCAGAAGTAGCAGCATGTGAAGTATGTGTATGTGGTGGTGTGACAAGTTGACTTATAACAGACGGTGAATCAAGAGCAGCAGAAGTGTTCAGAGTTGTACCTCTCCTTGTAGTGGATGGCAGTATGCGAACCTTCATCATGAGGTTTACCCATGATGAATAATTGCAGCGAACAGTATCACTCTCAGGTGAGCTTATAAATAGAGCTATGCTCCCCGGCAACGGCGCCAGAAAATAGTCTTGATGACCCACAAGTATAGGGGATCGCAACAGTCTTCGAGGGAAGTAAAACCCAAATTTATTGATTCGACACAAGGGGAGCCAAAGAATATTTATAAGCCTTAACAGATGAATTGTCAGTTCAGCTGCACCTGGAAATAGACTTGCTCGACACAGTTTATCAGTAGCAACAGTTTTATAGCAGTAGCAGTAGTGAAATAATAGCAGCAGTAAAATAAAAGCAGCAGTAATAATTGAAGTAGACAGCAGGATTAAAATACTGTAGGCATAGGGATGGATGAACGGGCGTTGCATGGATAAGATAATTCATATAATAGTCAAGCGTAGGGCATTTGCAGATAGATAATAATAAAGTATCCAGGTAATAATCAATCATAGGCATGTGTTCCGTATTTAGTCGTACGTGCTCGCAATGAGAAACTTGCACAACATCTTCTGTCCTACCAGCCCGTTTGCAGCGGGGCCTCAAGGGAAACTACTGGTAATTAAGGTGCTCCTTTTAATAAAGCACCGGAGCAAAGCATTAACACTCCGTGAACACATGTGATCCTCACATTACAGCCATCCCCTCCAGTTATCCCAATTGTTGTCACTTTGGGGCCTCGGGTTCCGGACAATTATATGTGTAAACAACTTGCAGATATGATCTAAAACAATAATTATCCTCATGATTCAATAACATGTTCAGATCTGAAATCATGGCACTCGGGCCCTAGTGTCAAGCATTAAGCATAACAAGTTGCAACAATGACATAAAGTACTAACAACGGATACTAGGCACCATGCCCTAACAATCTGATATCTATTACATGAATGATCTCATCCAATCCCTACCATCCCCTTCAGCCTACAGCGGGGATTACTCACACATGGATGGTTGATGGAGAGGCGTCGGTGATGATGATGGCGATGATCTCCTCCAATTCCCCGTCCCGGCAGGGTGCCAGAACGGAGTTTCTGGTCCCCGAAATAGGGTTTTCGGTGGCGGCGGAGCTCTGGAGTGTTTCTGGAAAAAGCGTCGATCCTCCTCGGGTTTTTAGGTCAAGGGGACTAAGTAGTCGAAAGGGGGACGCGAGGTGGTGCCCGAGGCGGCCACACCACCCCCCGCGCGGCCCAGCTCCTGCCGCGCGGGCCCATGGTGTGGGGCCCTCGTGGCCCACCTCCGTCTCGTCTTCTGGCTCCGTGTGTCTTCTGGAAAAATAGGAACTCTAGGATATTTTTCGGGAATTTTCCCGAAACTTGACTTTCTGCACAAAAACAAGACACCAGGGCAATTCTGCTGAAAACAGCGTTAGTCCGTGTTAGTTGCATTCAAAACACACAAATTAGAGGTAAAACAACAACAAAAGTGTTGGGGAAAGTAGATACGTTTTGGACGTATCACATACCGCATGCTAGTCCAAACCAGGGAGACACGCACGGCGTGCCTGGATGAATCCGCATCCTCCTCGGCTCATACACAGGAGGAGGAAAACTGGGTCGCGCTTTGGAAAACGAAGGTTCCGCCGAAGATCAGGGTGTTTCTGTGGAGACTGGCTCGGTAGTCCCTTCCTACGGCTGACGTTCGTCACCATAGACACATGGCGGCGACGGACCTGTGCGCTGTCTGCGGCGATCGCGACTCATGGCGGCACTCTCTTCTTGAGTGCCATATGGCCAGAAGTGTCTGGGCTCTTGCGCCGACAGATGTTACCGATGTTCTGATGCATCTCCAAGAACCTACAGCAAAAGCTTGGATTGCAGAGGTGCATGAAGCAATGTCAGACACGGAGTCCACGAGAGTCTTTGTTACAATGTGGGCGTTGTGGCATGCAAAACTGAAGAACATTCATGAAGACTTGTTCCAGCCTCCTTTGTCCACACATCTGTTCGTGGAGAGGTTCCTGGCCGAGCTTAACGTGATGGACCAGAAGACGACGGTGGCCTCTGCCGCCAAAACCCAGCCGGGGAGGTGGATTCCTCCTCCGACAGGGATGACGACGGTGAACGTGGATGCTGCAACCTCTAAAAACAGCGAGTTTTCGGCGATTGCAGCAGTTGCATGGGGGGAGACAGGAGGTTTCCTGGGCGCCTCTTCTGTGGTGATACATGGGATTTCCGATCCCGAAATATTGGAGGCCATGGCGTGTAGGGAGGGCATGTCTTTGGCGGCTGATCTTTACTTCCAACGGTTTAAATTGGCGACTGACTGCATGAACGTCGCCAGATGTTTGGAAGGTGAGGGCATGGGGCCTTACGGGCAGATTGTACGTGAGATCAAAGCAAGGACTGAAGATTTCAGTGAAGTGCAGTTTGCTCATGAAGGAAGAACGACAAACGTGGATGCTCATAACCTAGCTAGGAGTTCCCTTAGTCTAGAATTAGGGAGACATGTTTGGTTTCTGAATCCACCTGATGGTGTTTGTAAGCAGCAAGGGCAACAAGTTTCTGACGCACTCTTTTCCTTACCAGGTTACCAAAGGGGACTGGAAGGTTTTTAACGAGGCGAATTGTTGTCCTATATATATTTGAAAATCTCAACAACAAAAAAAACCTTATTCTCTGGCATGTCTCTGACGTTCACGTTCACGCACTGCACTGATTCCACGTTTCTCTGGCACGTCTCACACGTTCACGCGCTTTTGCACATTTACGTTCGATTTTCTTTGTGTAGTAAGAACATTCTTCGTTTATTTTGGAAACATGGAAATGAGCGAATGTTTAAGAATTGAAAGTGGATAAAAAAACAAATAAATAAATCTGCTGTATCTTTTTCAGTTAGTGGAGTAGGCGTTTTTATTATTTTCACAATATAGAAGACAAAAAAGAAAAGGCCGGTGAGCAGAAATTGATTTTTGAACGATTTTAAAAAGTGAACAAAAAAATACCGGTAAACGAAATCTTTTTTGAACGATTTCAAAAAGTGAACATAAAAAGTCTACGAACGGAAATTATCTTTGAACGATTTTTTAAAAAGTGAACAGAAAAAAGTCTATTAACAAAAATTATTTTTGAACGATTTTAAAAGTGAACAGAAGATGGTAGTGAACGAAAACTATTTTTGAACGATTTAAAAAGTGAATAGAAAAGGCGGTGAACATAAACTATTTTTGACGATTTTAAAAAATGACCAGAAAATAGCGGTGAACGGAAACTGTTTTTGAACGATTTTAAAAAGTGAACAGAAAAGGCCGGTGAACGAAATCTTTTTTGAGCGATTTTAAAAAGTGAAGAGAAAAAAGTCTGTGGATGGGAATTTTTTTAATGATTTTTTAGAAAGTGAATAGAAAAAAGAACGGAAATGGCTTTTGAACGATTTAAAAAATAAACAGAAAAGGCCAGTGAACGAAAACTTTTTTTGAACGATTTTAAAAAATGACCAGAAAATAGCGGTGAACGGAAACTGTTTTAGAACGATTTTTAAAAGTGAACAGAAAAGGCCGATGAACATTTTTTATGAACGATTTCAAAAAGTGAACAGAAAAAATCTACGAACGAAAATTATGTTTGAACAATTTGTTAAAAAGTGAATTGAAAAATTCTATGAACGAAAATTATTTTTGAACGAATTTTTTATATATATGAATTTTTTGAAGGAGATATGCCCTAGAGGCAAATAAATATTAATTATTTATCGCATTATCTCATTAAGTTTATAATAAGTTTTATACCGTGCTATAACTGTATTAATCGGAATTGTTAATACACGTGTGGTATGTAAACAAACCATGGTCCCTAGTGAGCCTCTATATAAACTAGTTCATCAGTCAGCGGATGATCGTGATTTCCCGATCATGCAGATTCATAACAGTTGATGATGAAGTCATTTTATTAGTAGAATATGGTGATGGACATTACCCACCAAAGTATTGCAAAAAGGATCGTATCACAAAAGTTCATTATTGCAATAGGAAAGTAATATGATAGCTTATTCCTCAGACCATGAGATCATATCAAATCACTGCTTCTGGAATATACTTTGATCGCATCAAACGTCATGACTTATCTAGCGTGACAATAAAGGTGACACTTTCAGGTATCCTAAGGAAGTAGTTGAGGAGAGTGATCAAGAGCGGGATTTGTTCATCCGCGTGATGGAGAGATACTTTAAGCCCACTCGGTGAGATTATATCTATAAAGTTGCGCAACGTATGACTAGGTCATTGGAGATATAATATCATGGAACGAGTTAAGTAACCCTTGTAGGTAACGAGATAAAACACAACATAGGATGTTGACGATCGTATCTCGGACAAGGGTAGTATCGAAAGAACAAAAGGAATGAATATCATGTTAACGGTTCAACGACGATTATTTTGGAATGCACAGGGACCGTCATAGCCATCCAGGTCTCCCCGACGGTCATTGCCGAGCGAAGGGTCTCGACCATGTCTGGAGTATTCCCGAACCGTAGGGTAACACACTTAAGGTCTTGACGACGCTTGGAGATCGTTTTGGAATTATCGGAATAATAGAAATAGAGAGAGAAAATGAACCGGAAAGGTTCCGGTGGAATCAGAAGGGTTCCGGGGAAAACCGAAAAAAGTTCGGAGTGGTCCGGAAGTTGTTGCGGAGTCACGGGAGATTAAATAATATGCAAATATATTAATTGTGAATTATATATATTTAAATATTAATTTAATATTAAATAAAAGAGGAAAAATGGGAAAAACACCTAAATGGGCCAAACCCCGGAGGGAAAAGGCCCATATGGGGACCAACCCCATGAGGACGTGGTGCGGCTGGGCCCTAGGGCCCATGCGGCTGGCATGGGGTGCGGCTGGGCCCTAGTGGCCGGCGCACCCCCCCTCCTCCCCTCTCTTTTCTTTAGTCCCACATGGGAGAGCAAGGGAGAGGGACACCCCCTCTCCCCTAATAAATAGTGGGGCATATTATTTGGAAAAATACACAATAAATTCATGATTTATTCCTATTGGCCGAGGATGCCCCTCCGCCCACTTCCACCCTCTCTCCACCTCCCGTTGTGCGTGGTCCCCTTGTAAGGACTGCGCGCGCGTGAGAAATCTATACCGCAATACACCGTCGTGCTGCGGGATTCCACCCAAAAGTTCTGCTTCTGCTATCTCGGCTGGATCGGAGAGCCCGAGAGTCATCGTCAAGCTCCACACGTGTGCGAGTACTCGGAGGCGCCACAGTCGTGGTGCCAGGTCGTCATCGTCGCGCCACCGCCGTCTTCGTTTTCGTCGCGCCAAGTTCTTCGCGACCTCGAGGTCGGCTACGTCGTCTACATCGACAACGCTTGTTGCGGGAGCGTAATCCCCGCTATCGGTCTACAAGAGTATGTTACCGATATCTCCTCCGTTACCGCATTATTAGATAGATAGATCCTTGGCTAGTTTTTGGTGTTGTTTTAGTTAGAAAAATTATTGTTTTCTGCTACGAACCCCTTCAATTTTTTCAAATCTGAACATTTTTAGAATTGAACATTTTCAAAAAAATGAAAATTCAAATAAAATAAAACCGTATCTAGTAAGAAAACCGAAAAGAAGAAAGAAAAAATAAACAACCAAAAAAAAGAAAAACAAAAAGTGAACAGAAAAAGTCTATAAAGGGAAATTATGTTTGAACGATTTTTTTTTAAAAGTGGACTGAAAAAATTCTTTGAACAGAAATTATTTTTGAACAATTTTTATGTATGAACAATTTTTAAATCTGAACTTTTGTGGAATTGAACATTTTCAAAAAATGAAAATTAATAATAAAAATAAAATAATATATAGTAAGAAAACTGAAAAGATGAAAGAAAAAAGAAACAGCCAAAAAAGAAAATTGAAAAAGAAACAGGAAAAAACGAAAAAGAAGAAAGAAAAAAGAAACAGCAAAAAAAAACAAAAAAATGAATCAGGTGCACCTACTGGGCCGGCCCATAAGGCGAAGGGGGTGTGCGCCGCGGGGTAGTTGACGACCAGGGTCGTCAACTAGGAAACGCCGAACAAAACCGCGTGCAACATTTCTGACCTAGCAGCCAGCGCCACATTCCCCCCTCCCTCACAGTCTCTTCTCCTCCGGCGGCGCTAAACCGCAAGCCCTCTCCTTCCCCTCACACGCCGTTCCCTCTCTACACGAGACCCTCCTGTCGGCGGCGCTGACCTTGGCAAGCGGCGGCGCTAAACCGCAGAGAAGCCCCATCCACTTCGAAGATCTACGAGCGGATTATCACCACCCCTGCATTCGCCCGTGCCGGTAAGAATCATTGCGTCCCCTCCTGCTGACTGTCCCTCCTCTCTCTGAATCCTCGATCTATCTCATCTCTGCTCTGTGGCCGATGGGCACGAGCGTGCTGGGCGCTGGGTGTTGCAGCCTTCTCAGAGAGCTAGCAAGATAGTAGAGATTTGTGAATCCAGCTTTGCTTCTCATCTGCATACTGATCTCTTTTTTTGTTTTCACGGTAGCAGGCGGTGACTAGCAGAGCAGTGTCCCACCAAAGGCAACAAAGCAGCGTATGAACTATATTTTTTTACCCTGCAATCCAGCATATATAATGTGCATCGCGCCTCCCTCATGTCGCCTGTTTGTCTGTTAATTGCTGTTTTCCACCGCTCGCATGTGTCTGTAGTTTGGAGAGTAAACTCTGGTGGCTTTTGAGTCTGTGTTGGTTCAGTTGCTGGAGTGCGAATTTGTTCCTCTTGTGATATGCTCCATAGTAAACCAAAAATTTACTAGTAGACTAATTTAGTAATTTTAACATGTTTAATTAATCTATCGCAATCCCTATTTGCAGCATGGCAAAAGAGCTAGAAGTTATTCATGATCCTCTTAGTGTTGATGAAGATAGTGGGGGAATGTATACCGAGTCTCATCGCCACCGTTCTGCATTAAAAATCCAGGTCAGATTAACTAATTATCATTTTTTTTGTATGTTGTTGCTTTAACAGTTGTTAATTTAAGCTGTAACTGTCATGTTTCAAATATTAGAAATCTTTTCGAGGAATGAGAGGGGCGATGCTTGCCCGTTCTGAAGTTAGGAATACATTTAATGCTACTTTTGGTGAATCCTTAAACATGATAAATGTGTAAGTTTTGGTGTACTCTTTTTAATTTTATTTTTGTCCTATGAAGTAGAACCGTTAGAATCTGATCGTGATGTTCTTAAAACAGGAGGGAAATCTTGAGCAATAAATCCAGTTGTCTTCGCCAACTCATTTTCTTCTTCAGCTCAACTGTTAAGGATGAGGATGTTGATGTTCTCTGCCAAATATGTGCACTGATTGCTGATTCACCTGAAGGTGATTGACTTATTCAACACTTTCAATATGAATTTCATTTAGAATACTTATCTTGACATTCACTTTAACTACCTTCTGTCATTCTTTTGTAGGAGAAATCTCGAGTTCCATTGAGGATACAGACAGTTTTCTTGTTCGAAGATTTGCACTAATATGTTTACAAACTGCTCACAAGAAGCGGTACGTTTAGCTTTCTATGAATATATCCAAAACTGCATTATGTTATCTAATAACTCACAGTGTTCACTAAGTGACTTTGACTCGTGTATTTTGCTATTTTATACCATGCATAAGTTACTTAATACAGTTGACTTTGACTCGTGCATTATGTTTGAACAGGTTTGATTGGTGTGACCAAATTATGCTGTCATCAGAGAGCAAAAGCATGCCATTTGTGCAGCTACTAGAAAGTGTAGCCTGTATTGTGAAATGTGAAAGCCCTCTTGTATGCAAAATCATTGGATATTTACAGGAACAGAAAGTGTACTTTCTATTTCGAGAGATAGTTATTGCTGCATTGGTATGTTCTTTTATGTATACTTCATTTATTCTTGTGCAAAGAAGTCTCTTACAGTCTCTCAACTTTAGTTTAAAGCCTCTTAGTCTTTTTACTATAAAAATCATAACGCAGTCTATGAAAATAGAAATGTAAAACTCTGTAATTTCACATGTCAATATTTTTTGTTTGTTTGTTTCTATAAGCTTCAATTAGTATATCTTCCTGACCAAAGTCTGTAAAAAAGATGAACTTTTGTAATCTTAACAGTAGACTATAATTCAGTTTGTGTTGCCATATTGAACTTAAGGATTTTGATCCAGATATCAGGTGAAAAGTTATTATTTGGTTGGGTTTTTAGCATCTTTAGGTTGGCAAAGTTGGAAACTCCGTTGATATTTTTAGCAACTTTCGTTGTAAGGTTTGATTCTTTTCCATTTTCAGGAAAAAGGGGTTCATTGGAACCCAACAGCAGAATCTGTGCTACAGAGGTTATTGATTACCGTGGCTTCACATAACGGCGACCAGCGTTGCTGTTGTCCACTTGTGGATCCACAACACAGTTTCATTTGCAATATATTGTCCATTAAAGGCATCTGGGATTTATTCACCTCACTCAAGAAGGTGATCTGTTCTTCTAGTTTCATGTTTACCTAATTTCTTGAACATTAATGTCTGCAAAAATGTTATCAACAACGACTGCAAGGCCTTTTGTTCCAAGCAGGTTAGGGTAGGTTACAGCTGGGTCTTACTAAACTTGCAAATAAAGTTATAGCCTCTGTGTACTTATAAATGAAAATCTCGAGCTTAGGTTTATCAACTGTCTACGAGTTCACTGAAACAATCTTAGTAACAATTGTTGTCGTCTTGTAGGAAATAAACAATGGGTCTACCCATAAATAATCCCAATTTTTTAACAGTTGCTTGTGCATTGGGGTATTAAAACTGACCATGGTTGGCTATATTGCCGCTGACCTATGACATCAAATGCTGCAGGCAAAAAGATATTGTTCTAAACATGATTTGTTTAACTTAATGAGCTCCTCGCAAACTTCGTTAGCTCAGATCGTGGGCTTTCGTCTGCGTGTGCACAGTCAATGCACTTCATTGATCATTATCATTTTTTACCACTTCCAGGTTTTTTCGTCTAAAGGCCTGTCTTCTTACATCCATCAGTTGGCTTGTAATGTACCACATATTATAGCCTTTTTACCTAATATGTCAGCCACCCTTCCGGGATATGCATGTGTTCTGGCCAACTTACTCGAAGCTGATGGATCACTTGGTAATTTGGCTAAGGTATGTTTTGTGTTTACGCATTTAATATTTCAAGTTACTACATCTTTTCTCTTTTCGTTGCCTGTAATCTGAGTTATTTGTATTGTTTCCGTAGGTGGATGCTATGGTAGTTCTTTATTCATCATTGCTGGATGACATTCGCATCAGATGTAAGTAAAAAGGATAATAATCTTCAATTGTATCAAGTTTAATCATTTTTAAGTAGTCACCGAATATCTGTTAGTCGTATCGGTTATATAAAACTGTAGTGTTCTTTAACAAGCCTAGTCTAGCTCAATATAGGAAGTAAGCGGCTCTGTCCCATATACTAGGTTATGCATTAAGCTGAGTGAAAAAATCAATTACTCTTGATCTTCCTTGCTTTTGACTGCTGGAATCCTGGGTTGACTTTTTCATATATTCTAGAACAACTAAGATCTTTATCATAGCTATAAATCAGTGGTGTGATTTTTATCGCATAAATCATTCTAGTTAGATGTTGTTTAGATTCAGAAGTTATTGGTACAATAATTGTCACATATTTCTATTGATTCTCTAATATGCACATGGCAGATGGAGAGGATGACACACATATTGATGTCGATGACAGTAGTCTGCAGAAAAGTTTATATCGACAGATAGCTACAGCCTTTTCAGATTCACCATTGCTCGAGCATTTTGTATGTTGGTTGTGGAGCAATATTTATGAAACTTTTACTTCCCGAGATTTGGCTTATGTTTGTTAATAATCTTTGGCTTTTCATATAGGTGAATCACCTTGCGACAGTACTGGCAGTTGACTTGTCTGATGCACCTGGGAAAATAGATGCTGTAGTTGAAGCTACGCAGAAAATGAGCATCTTTCTTTACTTATTGCTTGACACTTTTGGCGATCGAATTACATTCATCTTGGCCAATCATACAGATTTTGTTCTTGTGGCCATGAAGTATTTTAAACTGTGCAAGAGCAACAACTTTTCAATGTATTCATCTCCATTAGAGGACACTATGCCTAGTGGGATAATAACACTGCACATTTTTGCTTTAATATTCAAGTAAGTCTACCTATATAACTGTATTTCAAATTATTAGAAACTTTTGCTTGTTAACGTTTTTACTGTGTAATAGGTATATTTTAGAGACGATGGGTCCGAAAGAGTTTTATGAACATCAGAAACCATTTTCCTTTGATGATCTGCAGCTGGTGGTTTGCACATTGAAAGAGGTCTAATAACAATACGAATTTTATTATTAGGCAATAGCTAGGTTTTACGGTTTTGTGTTGACTAATTAACTTATCTGCAGGCACTGTGGAAACTGCTATGCCATACTCCGACGGAAACTGATGCCATAATTTTAGGCTTTAAGAAACTTTCCCACGAGAAGCTTAAAACCAAAGCGAAGCAGTCTATCTGTGAACTACTGGTTGAGGTACATGGCTGTGTTTTTCTTCACGATGGCTGTGTTATTTTATATTTGATTCCTTTTGTTTCTACCAAATATTCAGAAAATTGAAAGTATCGAAGCTAAAATAGTTTACCATTACATTTGGCTGGGTGTTTGTTGGAATTAAATTACTTGTACTAAAATTGGAACTTAAATGCAGTTGCAGGATTGGAACAGCCGTCAAGAATTTACTGCTGCCAGTAATTTTTGTTGTGCAGATGTTAATGAGGAATTTGTTTCCAAGGTGCTTGACCCCTTTATCGTGCAGAAGTTAATTTCTGACAGTAATTTCTGTTGTCGAGTTACTTTTAATGTTCATTTCGTAACATTATATTTTGCAGGCACTACAACCAGGCACACTCGAATGTCAGATAATAGAGTTTGCTCCGCTTTTAATACCTTTTCACATCCGAGCTAACATTTTTGAGGCATGCTAATATTGTTTCCTGTTTAAATTTTTTGAATGACGCTTATATAGTTGTTAATAAGCGTTTTTTCTTTTTCAGTCTAAACTTATAACTGCGAGAACAACCATGTGTACTGAACTAGAAATAAGACGACTCAATCTTTTCAATGATTCACTTCAACTAAGCCGTCTTACAGAGGACGAACTAAAAGGAATGGTATAGTTACCGTCTTTTGGGCCAATTATTGTTTGAATTTTGAAAGTCTTTGTTCTAATACTTACATACTTCACATTTTGTAGTTACGAGTGATTTTTGTTGATGAACATGGTAATCGAGAAGATGGTATTGACTTGGGTGGCCCATATCGTGAATTCCTTGATGATACGTCCAAAATGGCTTTTGGCAGTGACCATGAATTGATGAAGGTATGTATCTAGAATGTTTGAAGGTCTGAACCTACAGCTAACGTATTCCATAAAATTTATCTCATGCTCTGTTGTCCTATTGTAGGAGACAGTAAATCGTGAGCTGTATCCTGATCCGAGTTCAGCATTAAAAAACAGAAACCATCTTAAACTCTTTCGGTTTCTGGGTACTTTGCTTGGAAAGGTCTTATAATCGGTCATTTTCACTTTATTTCTACATCTTTCATGTGGCGTTTATTTGTAGAGTTTCAACTAGTTTTCAAGATATGGCTGCACAATCTAATGTGTATTGTTTATTTTCTCAGGCCATGTTTGATAGGCTTCCATTAGATTTACCACTAGCACCATTCTTTGTACGGAAGATTAAGGAGAAGTAACGCTTCTACTTATTTCGTTTTTTAATGATGAATAAATGAACTGCATGAAATGTTCTCTCTTACGTTGAATTAAGTGAAAATTTATGTTATTTTGCAACAGGTCTGTATTTCTTAATGATCTGGTCTCACTTGATGTCGTGTTATATGAGCGCCTTCAAGCCATTAAGGTTTTCTACACGTTTTCTGGTGGTTATGTTTTTTGGTATTTGATCGTTTTTAGCTTGTGACGATGATTTGTTTCCATGATCAGAAAGCAAGAGACATTTCCGACTTGGGTTTAGGTTTTTCGATTGAAAAGATTGAGGAGGATGAAGTTTTATCCGAAGATCTTACTCATAATGGGCAGGACATCGAAGTTACAGATAAGAATGTTAATTCATACATTCATCTGTACGCGAATCATTTGCTGAACACCCAAGTAAAGTGTTCTTTGATAAACATTTGTACTTGGTGTATTATTTTCGTTTTGTGAGTCAAAACTGATTCACTCTTCTCCACAGATTGAGCCGCAATCGGTCCATTTTCTTAAAGGATTTCATCGTCTTATCAAAAAAGAATGGATCGACATGTTCAATGAACAAGAGCTTCAGGTCAGTTGAAAACAACATGCCATTCCTTTTTCTATTTTAGAATTGCCAAAGCCAAAGCAAGCCACACCTTCAAAAAAGCATATCTTGTTTTCTCCAATTTCTTATATAGTCGTTCTTTTATCATGTTCTTCTGTAATGTTTGGCATGCAGATTATTATATCGGGCAGTCAGTTGAATAATGGATTGGATATTGATGATATGCGTAACAACACCGCGTACATTGGTTACACCGCGGTATATTGCTCTTGTTTCATTTTGGCCATTTTAAACTTAAAACTAAATATTGTAGTATTGCAATAAGGAATTTGTTGATGTAAGTTTTAATTTTCTTGGCTTTATTTTGGTACTCCCTCTACTGTTACTTTATCATTGAGGTATTATAATAGGATGAGGTAGTTAAGTCGTAATAAATTTAGTTTGGTCTGTAAACCCATGTTTAAAGTCCAACATGTTTTTGTCAGTGGGTATTAACAATGATAGCCACTATATAACCATCTGTGTTTAACCTTCAGGTCTATAATTTATGTTATTTGTTTTGTTTAAATTATTTCAGTTTATCATTGCCAATAGTTATATAATTATGTTGCATGCTCATTTGTACAGTCTGATCCGCCAATAATAATGTTTTGGGATGTTCTAAGAGGATTGAACCCAGTTGATCAGATAAAGTTTCTCAAGTTAGTGCCCTCTTTTTTTGTCAACAATTTATGGTATCACATTAGTTACAAAGAGATTAGCTCATTGGTTATGTAATAAATGTCCTATGACAGGTTTGTCACTGGTCTATCCCGTGTGCCCTTTGCTGGATTCAGTAAACTCCAACCTAAATTTAGTATTGCGAGGTTTGCTTAGCTTCTTTATTTGGCCCTCTTCTGTTAATTAAAGAATTCCTCATTAAAGCTCCTTCTGAAACGCAGAGATGTTGTTAACGTTAAACGTTGGCCGACGGCGTCTACATGTGTTAATGGTCTATATCTTCCGCCTTATGAGAGGTAGGTAATGTTCGCTATTTCAGCAATTTTTTTGTTTTCTTCACTCTTTTAGTTTATGTTCATTGTTGAACAGTGAGACAGTGTTGAGAAGCAAATTGTTGGAAGCGATAAACTCCGGTTCTTCGTTTGGATTGGCCTGAGTCTTCATTTTGATATGTATTTGTATAGATGTTCTGGATTATACTGCAAATCTGAACTTGGCTTCTAAGAATTGGCAAATTTGTATGCTAGTCTTTTTCGTGTATGTATTGTACTCAAGCGTTGCACATGATAATTGTTTTTTCCGGCCATCTGTCATCAGGACGTTTTTCCTCTGCCCACTTATAATTTCTTAATACATATCTTTTAATAAAAAAAACCATATGTTATACTGGTTAGGGGTACGATTCCCAACTGTCATGTTCATGTATCTCTGGCCACTACTGACAATCACTGTGAGCACCGAGGATTCCACCATAGGCTGGTTCTGTCCCGGCTACAATGGTTTCAGAGCTTTCACCTGTGATGGCGAGCTTCGCCATGTGTCACTAGCATGGCCGGCTGCACGCCCACCCCACATCCAGTGTGGAAAGAGAAAAGTTTTTTTTTTTTAGAGAGTAAAAAAAAAACCTTTAAATCTCTGAAATAAAAACGAACTTGCTATTCTTATTCTGTTAAGCCCAACAGCCCACAAGCGCACAGCTTAGTCCCATTTTCTCCTCTTTTCGCTCTCAGTCTTCCTTCTCTCGCGGCTGCAACACAGCAGCGGTTGATCGCGGCGGCTCTGGATGCGATCTTGGTGCAAGGAAGATATATAGTAAGCGCCACCATGAACTGCTCGTAGAACCACGATGGGCTAGTTTCTGTTGTTCCAACCCTATGGTTTCTTGAGACTGGAAAAGTTTGGGTTTCTCTATCTGTGTGTGTTAGGGTACTGATTGGTTGAATTAGGCATTGGAAGTTTTGTTTCGTTCCAATGCAAGGGTTTTATTTTCTTGTTCGTCAAGAATGGTCGAGGTTGATAAGTTGAATGTACTATTTCATTATGGTGGGGAGTTCCTTCGCATCGGCGCGCAGTTAGATTATGTACGTGGATATGAAGGTATGTCTAAAATTAAGCGTGATAAGTTGTCTTTACCAGAGCTCAAAGGACATATAAAATATAATCTTACAGTCAAGGAATCGATGAAATATTATTGGCTGTTCCTGGTAAAGCTCTCAGCGATGGTTTGATGTATCTACACGATGATACTGGTTGCATGAAAATGTCTGACCATGTCACATATGGAGGAGTTGCTCATGTTTATGTGGAATATTTTGGGGAGGAAGAAGATTTCGGTACTGCAAGCGGCAGTGATTTTGAAGACGAGATTGGTAGTGACATGGGAGATAGTAATGTAGAGCAGCCTGATGTTGTAATTACTGCAAAAGATGATGCTTCTAAATCTGCAAATGCTCGTAGTTATATGCATACTTCTCAAGTGATCAGGTGCCCCTCACAAGATCAAATTACTGAGAGTTCGCAAGTGTTTACTGCTCCCTCACATGGAGCAGAGTTGAGCAATTCTGGGAGTGATGATAGCGATTATGTGCCCGACAGTGATGACAATGGGGAGGATGAAGAGACAGTTTTTTTTTAGATAAAGAGGGAGAGTATCCCCAGTACCATTAAAATGAAACCACAGTGCCAGATCCAGTTCAGTTCACAAAATGCAGGATGAAGAGACAGTGGAACTGAGAAGGCGTGCAAAGATGTACATGAAGAAAATAAGAACGTCGCAGAGGTGGGTTGAGAGGTTTTCTAATCCAGCACACAGAAAAAATGACGACACAAGTTCGTGGTTTTCTATTCGATACTAGCTAATTGCCCGTGCGTTGCAACGGGTATAAATATTCTAAGAAATTGCAACTACGCATTATCCCACTTTCAACAACAGTACTCATGATGGGCTTTTCACTCTTGAGTCGAATCGTGAAAATACGGCCAGCAAACCCACTGATCCATCAACTGAAGAGCGCAAATTGTCAACATAATCCCAGATATTGGCATCTCATCAAAAAATACTACTATTTGTCAATCACATACATATGGCAAATGCAGAGATAGTGGTATCACAGAAATTCGGAAGCAGATGAGTTCCGTTCGTGAGCTTGATGCACATCCCAACGCGGCTCCAAGCTCATCCGGTAGATGTGGGTGCCGGCGGCTACCTCCCTGATCCAGAAAAGGCACTAATATGGCAAAAAGTACAATGCAAGCAAATAAGCCATTTAGTAACACACTTGTTAAACTACTTGTTGAAGGATATCAATGACATGTTTTAACACATTCCTCTGAGGTATTCCCATAGAGGCGATACTTTCCATCCATCTACAGAAAAAAAAGAGGGGTAAAATAGCAACGTGCAATCGCAAGTTGTCCAGTACAATAGAAAAGAGATGTGCACAAACCTCAGATTTCGTAGCTGATTCCTGCTCAGTAAACCATTTGTAGAACTACAAGTGGTAATAAAAGTATCAGCTCAATCTGCAGAAACATCTTAGTACAAAATTATTAGTCCTTCAATATATATAGCAATGAAGGAAAACATACATGATGCGTATTCACCAAGACCGCATCTGTTGCACCCGCTTCCTCCGAAGCAGACTATTTCTCTGTCACAGCTATACCCCCATCTTCCTGATATAATACCCAAAAATCCATTTTAAACTACCAATGATGCCAATGCAATGCATCCAGAAGTAATACAAAGACAGGGGAGACAAAGTACATAGAGTACACCATTTAAATGACACTGATACTTAGTTACAAGCAGCCATAAAATGAATTTTACAACACTACTCCAAATGCAGGCCTTGGGAATCCCTTTGACGCCCAAATAAAATTACAATAATTATCACAAATCTGATACTTGTTAGTTTGAGAGACATTAGCTAATAATGCCACACCAATCACAACTTTTTTATTTCACCAAACCCATGTACTGCAAAGTCTGCATGCTCTATTACTACTAATGAAAATTTCAAATCCTCAAGCAAAAATAAATTTGACAGTGCTCTGGTACAGCCAAGCATAAGTAAACTGATGTGTTGAAATTTAATTCTCATCAATGCACCATGTTTTGTGCTATGTTAGAAATAGCGTTTTTCAACTTTACAGTTCAGAACAAACCTTGAGAGCAGATACTTCACCTCCCCCCAAAGTTTTCACCTGAATGTTTGTAAATCACAAGAAAGTGTAAATACTTGATAGGGATAGAGGGATAGGAAATATCAAAACACAGCCAATAGCTCCCTTATTTTACATAATCCTCATACACTCGGTGTCACCACCCAGTGGCCGAGGTCTCACGGTCCTTGGATTGTATGCGACTCAGTCAAAATCTTTCTGTGGGGAAGTGGTCCAAGGCTCCTGCTTGTTCGCCATCTTGGACTGATTCAAAAACTGTATATGCAGCCATCAGTACAAAACAAAGACTTCAAAAAATACAAGAACGAATGTCTTTTCTCTAATTTGCCGTATCAAGCTAAAAGTAAAGCAAGTTGAATTTGCATCCATTTTGTTCTTCCAAAACATGACGGGAATATTAGTTATGCATGGATGAATGTAGGTGGCAGTTGCTCATAGAAGCATGAATCTAGGATACCAGCATTATGTATCCTTTATTTCGCAAAAAAAATCTAAATAAGACATCAAATGAAATTAGTGCCCGGACAATGGAGAAGAAATTCTCTAGTCAGCATCATGATTCCACAACCAAGTGATTCAAGTTTTTGTGAACCATAATAAAGTGCTTTTCTCGTCTGCAGCAAAAATTAAATGGCAAAACAAACGAGTTCACAACCAGAAAGTGCAGAAATAATTCAGTGCAGTAGAAAATTCAATAACCCGAATCATAACAATATGCTTCATATGCATGACCCTGTAAAATCAAAAATCTATCTGGTACTTCCAAATCAAATCATTGCTAAATGTAAAGAAGTGTGAGTGTACTGGGAGCATTACCCAAAGACTTCGGAGCCGATTCAGGCGAGGACATAGAATGAGAACCGCCGAATGAAGAGGGAATGTGCAGGGCGGCTACACCATTGAGTGCTTGTGCGCCGACCTTCGATGTCGTGCTAGATGAGGAGGAAGAAATAAATTCTTGCAGGCTTTGTCGCTGTGTAGTTCTTCTCCCTAAGCCCCATCTGATTCATGCAAACTGCAGGTCTGGAGCCATCCCGGGAGAGGCAAACGGAAAAAAGTATTAAAGAGAGACGCTAAGTAAATGTAGAACACAACCAAATCTTGCATGGCGGAGCAAAACGAGCAGATCAAGGCCGGTGCCGGTCCATCCAATTCCAATCCACGGAAACCAAAACCATCACAGCAATGGGGAGAGGGGATAGGCGGCTCACTGAGGAAACGTAGGATGATGCGACCACGAGGACCCTGAAGCTGCTGCTTGTGTGAAGGATGTTGTGGCCGCCGCCGGCGAACGGGGATTTCAGGCAGTTCTCGCGGAGGCGGAGGTGACCGTGTACGCCTCATTCTCACCGCGGAGGAGAGGCAGCGGCCGGCGATGGTGTCGGCGTCGTTGTCAGCGGCCGCGAGGTCGAAGGTCCGAAGCACCGCCACGACGGCACCTCGCTGCTGCCGCTCGGCATGGAGCGTAGTCGCTCGCGATCTGGCTCCATCGCCGCCCACGCTCTGATCCGGAAATTAACTCCGGGCGTGGAGATGTGTTCTAGTGCGGGTTAACTTCCTAATTACCGAGGGGCTAAACTATAAAGAGGTAGCGATACGGTGACGAAGCGACGAAGGGGACGACGTACGAGAGGAACCAAACTTTTCTTTTAGATAGGAAAAGGGCCCGTGCGTTGCAACGGGTAGAAAACAGGAAAATGCCTGCTTAGTAAAACCACTAATTTGTCCACTGTGTAAATTCCTGGGAAAAGATTAAAAGAAGCATGCACTAAGTTAGAAAAAGAAACGATTTTGCAAGAATACACTACTGATTTAAAAAACGGAAGAATCATAACGCAAGCAAAAATAATTTTACTTTCGCTATACAGAAAATTAGCAATATTAATTTATTTTGGACACGATTGAGAATACGCTTTGGTTTTCAAAGTGACAATAACAAGTTCCAGGAAAAACTCTCAAACAAGCAGCTGGCCTACAATTCATATTTCCTCGCAATGGTTTTGAAAAGAACATGGATGGTGGAGGGAACAAATTATTTGAAAAGAAGAATCTGATCACCAAGAAAAGAGAACAGAGTATCATGTTGTTGCAACAGAGCGGCCGATTCCCGATTCTATCTCTTACCCGGAGATTCTTTTCCAATTATGATATGACATGTAAGCTCAATTAAGACTCCAGACAAATTTTCCTTTTATGTGCTACATCAACTTGTTGTTTTGTGAATAGCAACCAACAGAATTAACACGGACATGTTAAATTATCACTGCAAATTTGACCTCAGAACAATCAATATGCATTTCCAATAGCATATCCAAATTCCAAAGGTTCAGTTTTATCAAAATCTAACATCAATGCTCACCAAGTGCAAAGCACAATAATCTACAACTAACATTTCCTTTCATATCGTTAATGTGCTTATGTACATGCACATCTGTATAGACTCACAACATTGTTAACCATGTCAGAGCCCCTCAAACTCTAAAACATAATACAAGTTGAAATACTCTTTTCTCAGCCTAGACAACTTACCAAATCAATGACAGAGTGCTGCTACCCATGAGACCATCAAACGGATACTTATCATTGCTTTTAAGTTTCAGTTAATAACTAAATTGTAATACCCTTCAAAAAATAAATTGTAATATCACCAACTCGCTTAAACAGAATGAACCAGAAGAAACAAAATTTTGAAACACGCAAACTGAACTCCATCCTTGGGCGGACGAAAGGAACAAAACCACATGCCAATAAACCAATAAACGGAGTTTAAAGCCTCTAGCTGAGGAGGTTGCTCACTTCGGGATGGAGACTACCGGCCACGGCCTCGGCACCTGCACCGGCGTCGCCGCTGGCATCTACTGCGCCGGAGTCGCCGTCGCCGCTGGCATCTGCTGCTTTGCTAGCACAGCTATTAAGATCCTTCTTGCAAGTCGAAACATCCTGCAAACGCGCTACAGCATCAATACAGTACAAACACCAAACAGAAGGGAAGGCTCTCTTTTTAGATTAACAAACAGCATACTAAGTTGGAAGAAGAAACTACGTTTGAGGCTATTAAGTGTGATATATTGAACATTGCAACATGATATTTTGGGAAGAGAGACAAGAGTCATTAATCATAACTATGCTTGCGAAGATTGTGGCACTGTCAGACACGTGAATGAGGAAGATAATATAAAGCCGAAGCATTACAAAACGTTTAGGAATCATTTCAAAATGTTTAGGCATTCGCCAACATCAGATAAATTTCACAACAAAACAGAAATAAAATTACAGTGCTTAGCCCGAGTTTGACATCCATAACAGATTCGTAGCACATCTCAACCATCTTATTATTGGCAGACAAAAACGAAACAGAAATAAAATTACAGTGCTTAGCCCGAGTTTGACATCCATAACAGATTCGTAGCACATCTCAACCATCTTATTATTGGCAGACAAAAACAGAAGCAACCTAGGTTTTTCGAGGAGACCTGGGGCGGGGCGCGCGGATCACTCGGCCAGGGCGTCGGCGGACGCGGCCGTGGCGAGCTCCTGCTGCTGGAGGCGCTCGAGCGCCTTGTTGTGCGCCCAGGTCTCGATGGTGAGATCGAGCTTGGCGTTGAGGCCGACGTCGAGGATGACGACGGTGAGGAAGGAAGTGAGGTAGCAGGGAAGCTCCCAGTCCTCCCACTTGCGCGACTCCCCCGCGGTGGCGCGCGCGGTTTAGGTGGAGGCGGCGGGAGGCCGCGGCGAGCGCGGCGGCGGTGGCGGCCGCGTCCGAGGCCTGCTTGCGGATCTGCTCCGCGCGGAGGCGGTCGCCGTTCACGGCCGCGGAGCGGCCGGCTGTGGCGGGCGGCGCGGCGGCGACGAGGAGGAGCGCGAGGCTCTCCCCTCGGAATCGCTCGAGATGCCGCCGCCTTCTCCCGTCGAGAGAGAGCTGAGAGACGATGGTGTTGTGACTGGATAGGGTTGAGGGGCTGAAACGCAAAACAGTCGATTTTGTGGACTACGGGTTGATTCCCTACTTTGTGAAGGGGCAAATTGCAAAATTGCCGCGACGGACGACGGACGACGGCAGAAGACAGGACACTGCGTTCTTTTATAGTAGAGAAAAACACAACTAAAATATGTCACGTCTTTCCGGTCTTTCCCTTCTTCTCTTTGACCTCATTTCCCTGTTCCTTGCACTTCCTCTTCCTCCCACTTGTATTGATACGGGCATTGGTTCTTGCTTGCTGTCCAATAGAAGGAAAAAAGAGAGAGAGAAATGAACATGTAAAACTACAAAATAAACTACAGTGGTGTTCGTCCTCATATGTTACCACCCGAAACCTACTGCACCTGCTTGTGTTTGCTGCATAAATAAGCCATGGACACCCAGGCCATCCACATTTGACTCTTACCCTATTTTCCTCGGATTTCATGAAAGTTATACTTCTCTTTGTTTTTAACCCATACTTGTGCACTGCCTTCCTCATCTGATCCTTACGTCTAAAGACCATCCCTAAACTGAAGTGTGGAATTTCAGTTTTGGGGTCATACCTTACGTAATTGCTCTTCCGCCTTACAATGTGCTCATTTTCTTCATCAGTGGCATCATCGTATGAATAGTCTTCATCATTCGACTCAAACTCATACTCATTCTTCGGATCTTCTACAGTTTCATCTACATTTGCCAATAGATCAACAGGAACAGCACCACCATAGAATCAGTGTTATCATTTACCACCATGACCATTGGCCGAAGCACCACCACCCTCTCCATTGGCCGAAGCACCATCACCACCACCAACATCATGGGCCGGAGTACCATAACCAAGCATAAGGTCATGAGGCTATTGTCTCCTTCGAAACATGATATCCGCCCTTGTGAGTCCCCAAAACTCTCTTGCCATGGCTCCATGGAGGTGGGATCGAGTATCATCAACCGATTCTCTACGGCTTTCTTCTCCGCCTTGATATTTTCCTCTTCAATGGAGATCTTGCTCTCTTCGAAGGAGCATCTTGTCACCCACTTCTTCTATTTGCCTTCATTTTTCTTATCGGCCAATGCCACCTTGACCTCCGAGTGTTTGGCCATCATTGATTCCTCATCGAAGCAATTTGGTCTCTCAAAGAGGAGGCCTCGGCCGACCTCTTTGATTGGTATTTCTCCATCCGGTTTGTCTTTGTTCCTTTCTCCCTTTGGTGCATCATCGCTATCTTCATCATCTTCCATCTTGCATGCACCTCTTTTTGGTACACCTTCTTGATCCCTCAACCTCCACTTCTCGCTATGCTCAAGAATCTTCCAACAATGTTGACGCATGAAAGGCCGGAATTTGGAAGCCGACATTTGCTTGAACCTTTCATGGGCAATGCGATCCTACATTTGCAAAAACAAACATGGGTGAGTCAATTGCCGAGGTTGCAACCGGATGGAAACATCAACACAATTGTGTGAAAGAGAAGTCACATAGTCATCGATTGTGCAACCGGAAGGAGGTGCATTTGTCACTTGTTGCAAGCACCAACGGCTACAAGTTTGCTTGATGTAGTCCCACCGGCCTTGGAGAGATCTCAATGAGTGCAAGGATGGCATCAGCTTGAGCTTTGTGGTACTTGTCCTCGATGCGGTTCCAATACCTTGCTCTTGTTTGATCATTTCCCACACCGGCATCAAGTGACGCACTCTCCCAAGCTCAGATCAATGTGGTGTACTCCAACTCGGTGTAGTTGCCGGACCTCTTTCCCAACCGTGGCCCACCTTCATCGAACTCATCCTCCCCAATCTCTTTTATGTCATTGTCGCCAACAGCTTCTCCCTCCTCCTCTTCGGCCTCGGGTATGTCGCAATCAAACGCGTCAAGTAGATCACTCATGAGATCGACCGAATTTTCTTCCAACAATTGCGAGTATGTTGACTCCACATGATAGCTACGCAATCGAAACATGTGAAATCATAAACACATTCATCGATTTGAGCAAACTTCGGAAGAAAGACAAGAAATTTACCACTCCGCCGTTTGATTAAACACGTTGTAGGCGGCGTATGGGACGGCGGATGAGGCGGCGTATGGGGCGGCGGATGGGACAGCCGATCCCCGAGGAGCACGGTCTCGGGCCGTTGGAGCCTTGGCCTTCTTCGGTGCCTTCGGCCCGGCGGCATGCGACTTCGGCTTCCGCGACCCGGCGGTAGGACGGTGCGACGCGGCGAGAGGAAAATGCGACGTCGCGGGAGGACGGGCCACCCGGAGCATCCGGGGCCGGTTCTAGTCGGCGACGCCGGAACTGGTGTGGCGAAGGGGACACCGGAGGCGCGGGAGGTCGCGGATGTGCCCTTAGGGCCAGCTGGGGGGCGAATCCAGCGTGTGGGACGACCAGATGAGGTTTCAGCGGGTCCATGAGTGCCGAATCGGTGGCGGTGCGACACTGGTAGGGTCGAATTGGCAGCGAGGCGACCGAATCGGCGGGGGCGGCACCAAGCTCGGGTGGGTAGCTCAGCAGAAACTTCCGGGCGGGAGTCTTCGCGCCAAGAATCGGGGGTGCGGGAAAATCGGCGCGCAAAACAGAACAAGTAGAGCACGTGTGGCGAAATATATCCCTCTCCCCGGAAAAAGTTCTCCGGTATGTGGGTTTAAACGACGTCTGCTTTGTCTAAGATCTCGCCCCGAACTCGGAAAAAAGCCATTATTTTCTGCGCCGGGGCCTTATTAGGTATCTGGTAGAGTTGCTCTATGAAAGGTTGGGGTCTGGATTTAAGGGATTCAAAGTTTGGGTTTCATTCAGACTTGCTCTACAAAGAGAAGGTTCAAAAAAGACTTTTCTCTATATACTAGCTTAATGCCGGTGTGTCGCCACGGTCATTATTTATTTTCACCCTTATAAGGATCTTAAATCCAGCTGAGGGAGGCATCGAGACACTCCGGGGGAGGACGGCACCGGCGGCGGCCACCACGCCATATCTTTCCCGACGCTGCTGGCGGGTGGTCTTCCGGTTCTCACGGCGGCTTTTCCTTTTTTATGGGCTTTTTCCCATTTTCAGGTGGTTGGATGAAGTTGGGGGAGAGATAGGAACACAAGGGGTTATCTGCAAATGTGTAACATGGATGTTTCGGTCCGTTGGATATAAATCGAACGGTCCTAGATGAAAGATGGCAGACACACCATCATCACCAACTGTGCTTTTTATAGGAGTAGAGATAAAAAAATGATTTCAACGTGGGAGAACCACATGATTTTTTGATAGAGGAGGGTGCAACATCACCGAAATTGCAAGCATGAGGATTTGAACTCGATTGGATGGAAAGGTATCAGCCCCTCCCCACCACTAGGCCATGGCTTAGTCTGCAGGAGTAGAGATAGGAGTAGAGATAATTTTCTACCGAAAAGATTCGGCTCCCCTGCCGGTGACCCTCCTGCATTCCCCGTATATAGCCTCCTCCTACGTGCGACCACCTCGGTCTCTCTCTCCTCCTCCTCCCACCTGATCGCGAACCGAGGAGGAAGCCCGGCGCTAGGAGGGCGAGTTAGAGAAGAGGAGATATCCGAGCCGACCTCGCGCGAGCACGCATAACCAGCAGGCTTAGGGATCTCGGTAACCACCATTCGCGCCCATCGATTTTCCCCGCTGGATCTCTTTACTTTTTCCCGTTGATCCTCCTCGTGCTTGACGGAGTTCCTCCTCTGATCCGACCAGTCGATCGGTGGTGTAATTTGTTTTCGCGATCTGCTTCGCTTGCGTAGTTTTGGTGGATCGTGGGGGAGTTCGATCTCGTCCTGTCGGTATCCGGCAGTTTCGATCGGTTTTTACCTTTTGGAGGGTTTGATTCGAGGAATCTGGCGCGTTTGACCGCTTCCGCTCGGTCCAGCTTCGTTCCCACGCTAGTGCTCGGGAATCCGCACGATTCCTACGCAAGTTGCTTGCGAATCTGGTTCCGTTTCGTGCGCCACGCCGGCGATCCGCGGGCATCAGATCTCGTAGATCTGTCGGTGGTGGCTTCGATCCCGGTGTTATTTTGTTTTTCTTATAGCGAGCTTGTGTCTGTGTGGATCTATGGGGCTGATGCTTTTTCGGGTTTCAGCGCAGGAGCGGAGATGGGGCTCACGTTCACGAAGCTGTTCAGCCGCCTCTTCGCAAAGAAGGAGATGCGGATCCTCATGGTGGGTCTCGACGCGGCCGGTAAGACCACCATCCTCTACAAGCTCAAGCTCGGCGAGATCGTCACCACCATTCCCACTATCGGTAAGCCCCATCCCCGCGTCCTAAAGTCATTTTGATGTTACGGCATGTTATTTATCTTGTTGGTAGTTTGTGAATTTGTACACTCGATTACCTGCGGCAGCTTTAGCTTAGGACCTTGTGCATGGAATGAGTGTTCCATGGTGGGCAAAGCTTGGAATCATTTTAGTTTTATAGATGGTTTGGCCTGCCTCAGTAATAACATTGATGCTTTTGACCATGAAGATAACCCGTGGCTGATCTTAAAGTTGATTATCTGGCTCATTTGTATCTTCTTTTTGGAGCTTATATGCTATTTTCAGTAAAACAGCTTAATGTGTCATCTCATTTGTCTGTATATTGAACTTATAATCGTCTTAAAAAAGAAACCTAAACTAACGCAATTCGTCCATGTTTAACGTGTCAGTAAGTTTTCTCCTTCACGCCAGATTTAGCATGATTATTAAGCGTCGGAGTTCAGCCAAGGCAGTTGGTAGAAAACTCAGAAGATAAAGTTTCAGCACTGTCATAATAATCACAATATATTTGGCCTGTCTTTTCTCTTACCTCTGAAAGCAACTTACGTTCATCGCAGAACGAAAGTAAAATGTTGTCTAGTAACCAGGAGCCCTAACAAACACCAAATCACACGGAAGTGGCCAACTCATAAGCAGCATAGCGTCCTGTATGAGTTGGGATTGGTGGTTGGCTAATTCATGCTTGATATTATGCTTGAAACAAATAAATGCATGCAATTTTTTGATGTTTGGTTAGACGCTTATTGTCATTATGTTCTAGGTATTTAGTTTATCTTGTTGAACAATGCTGGATATGTGGCCCACATAATCTTTCGATTTGTGTTCAGATGCTTGTTTTAGGAATGTTGATTTTAGTGAGGATTGTGATTATGTTCTAGGTATAATGTAGTTTACCTCTGTTGCACTAAATACATATGTTAATAAAATATGTATGTTTTTCAAACTGCAGGATTCAATGTTGAAACTGTTGAGTACAAGAACATTAGCTTCACCGTTTGGGATGTCGGGGGTCAGGACAAGGTAAGAAAAATTGCCTAAAGGCCAATCATGTTTTTCTTTAACATATATATACCGTAGCGAAGTCATTATGGCATTTGCAAGGTCGAAATTACACAGAATGATACACTCTTTGAATATCTTTGGACACCTTCGAATATATGGTTGTGCTAACCTGTATTTCCTATTAGAACTCAGAAATCTGCCATTATATTGTATACATGGTGACCTAATCTGTTTTTTTCCAACTGTGTGCCTGTCACCTGATGTTTCATTGTGTACTTCCCATATACAGATCAGGCCCCTGTGGAGGCACTACTTCCAGAACACCCAGGGCCTCATTTTTGTTGTGGACAGCAACGATAGAGAGCGTGTGGTTGAGGCCAGGGATGAGCTTCACCGGATGCTCAATGAGGTATTACCATAGGCATAAAAGTGTCTACACATAGGCTGCTATCAAAAATCACATAATTGGCTATGTTTGTAGATTCCTTCAACAGGATCTCCCATTTACTTGCATATTACCTGTGATCTCTTGTCTGTTGGTGATACAAAGTATAATAGCCATATCAAGTAAATTACTACAAGTGTATCTATGAAAAGGAATCTGTATGTAATATATCGTGTATTTGTTTGTTTATATTTTTGAAAATGCTCATCTTCTGGTGTCCAAGTTTGAGGAGTTTTGCTCCTACTATTTACTCACTGATGCATTGATTAATGACGTAAAATCCTATAATTATTGTAGGATGAGCTCCGTGATGCCGTGCTGCTGGTGTTTGCAAACAAACAAGATCTTCCTAATGCCATGAACGCTGCTGAAATCACCGATAAGCTCGGCCTGCATTCCCTTCGCCAGCGACACTGGTATGTTTCTATCCCAGGATAAACGGAAGTTTATGCCCTGTTAAATGACATGATTGATCTGCTGTAACATACCTACCTGAAGTCCGTATTTGTTTTTGATCTCGAACCAAGTAGATATACTAACTTTGTGTTTTGCACTATCCAACCTACTTTTTTTTAGTCTTCTTTTGCATAGTACCTCAGTTTTACTATGAGTATCTGTCCTTGAACTTATGTTTGAATACTTGTTTCAGGTACATCCAGAGCACATGTGCTACTTCTGGTGAGGGTTTGTATGAGGGGCTTGACTGGCTGTCCAACAACATTGCCAACAAGGTTTGTTAATTAGCGTGCTTGATTATTTGGTCAAATGAATGAATATTTGCACACTAATGTATTTGCGGTTAGGGGTGTGCAAAAACTTCCACCGTGCAAAGCGGCTGGTGAGAGCTAGTTCATTTTTTTTCACAAATCCAATCCTTACTTTTGATATAGTACAAAAGGTTGAACTAGCTGAAACCGGCTAAACCACGATACCGTTTTTGCATACCTCTATTTGCCGTAGCTAAGCCCATTTGTTACCATGCAAACATATGATGACTTAAATGAGTGCTATCCATCTTACTCATTTGCCACCTGGTGGTAGATTATCTTGAACCAAATAGCTGTACTTGGCAGCGTTAGTACAAGAAAATGCTCTGTTTGCTCATTCTCTATGGCTATTGTAGCATCGTGAATTTTCTCCAACAAGTAATTTTGCCCCATTAGTATCTGCAACTAACCACATGTTCTTAATTTCTTGAAATAGGCTTGAAGCATCTTGGCAGGGGCTTCTGTGGATCTGGATAAGCTGGATGATATTCGGACTAATGTTGCCTTTACATATTATAAAATATAGTCTTTGACAGTAATGTGGTTGTTTGGGGAAGAAAAAGCTCTTTGTCAGAGAGCTAGCTATCAGATTGTTTTCTTGGGTTAATTGTCCATGGCGCTGTTTGTTTGCCCTGTCCATCAATGTCTTACTATGTCCACACTGTACTCGCCACTCTGAAAAACTTGAGACATTGTAGTATTGACTTGTCTTGCATAGGATGGTGGTGTTCTGAATTGTTATCTGCTTATCGGTGATGTTGGTTTAATTTCCAATTGTGGAAATCCTCTCCCGAGGGGAAGCTATTCGTGATCGACAGAGTAGCTGAGCAAAGTCACCGTGTTCTTTGCCGTCTCCGGTAATCCTTCGTCATCAACAGTGCTGGTGACGTAAAATTTGCGTCCAGTGACCCTGTTTAGGTGGCGAAGGCTAGTGCACTACCCTCCCCCTCTCTCTTCTTGAACTTATCTGGTGCCCCGAATCTTGAGTTCCCAAGAACTACACTGAGTGCGTTGAATTAAGCCTGTAAACTGCATGTACTGATCTTTGTAGTTGAGTGAATAGACCAGCTTGTAACTTACAAATACATCATGTGGAAATTTTGTTCTCTGCTTCCTGCTTGCACTCTGTATCGAAGAGCAGAGCATGAAGGTGCAGTCGTGCACACACATGCTGATGCTCGTAGGATGTTAACACAGGACACGAGTTGGGATGCCCGGGTCCGGTCCATGGTCGATCGGCAAAGTTCGGCGCTTCCCGTTTGAAGCAATTTAACCATGCACGCGAGAACCAGATCAGTCCTACTCCATGCAACAGCGCACAAAGTCGCCTTATACGAAAGTTCTATCCAGCATGACCTTGTGTGAAAGTGAAACAAATGAAGGCTTCGCTAATTCAAAGCCGGGCTCATTTCGAGCCTTCCGTCTAAAAAAAGTGAAACAAATGGCATCTCCTCAGCCGTGCATCACCCGGCGCGACGTGACACTATTTACATCGTATACGGGTAAAGGCAAAGTACAAGCATGCACTCCACTTCGATCCAAACGGCTACGGCGCGACGTACGTAGCTGGCTCACCGGTGACCTCCCGTTCAAGGAAAAATGAAGGTTCACGAGTGACCTAGCATCGCTCGCATCTTTCAATGAAGAGAGAATGAAAGAAAGAAGAGAGCGAGATCATGCGAAGGACGTTCCACTCACTCCTGCCGCCGCCGTCACTATAACCAACAACAGCCCCCCGATCGAAACCTTACCCACGACATCCGGTAGAGGGCGGCGCCCAGCTCACCGCCGGCCGTCTGAGTTTAGCCAGGGCCTTCTTCCTCGACTCGCGGAAACTTTTTTTCACACGAATTAATTGCACTATATCCCGTGTCAAATTCCTACCAGATTCCGACCGCACGGCCTCTCCGTCCAGCTGCGATCGATAAGTGACCAAGACGCATACGCCACGACGGCTATATAAGGTCACGAGCCTCACTCTCCTAGCACAGTCCAAGCAGCACCGCTCGCCTCCACCTCTCGTCCGCCTCCACATTAACTCGCTCCCACCGCTTCCCAACAAACCAGCCGCCCAGCCCAGCCCTCATCACCACTCATGGCGCAGCGCCGGTGGGCGGCGGCCGTGTCCGCGGCGGCGTTGCTACTGCTGCTGTCCACGACGACGACTGTGTGCGCGCAGCACGTTTCGGTGCCACCTTCCCCGGCCACGGCGACGGCGCCTGGCCCGGCGGCACCTGCGATGGACGCGGCGTGCCTCAACTCGCTGCTCAACATGTCCGACTGCCTGCCGTACGTGCAGGCGGGCAGCACCACGCGGAAGCCGGACGCGGCCTGCTGCCCGGAGCTGGCCGGGATGGTGGGCTCCAACCCGGTCTGCCTCTGCGAGCTCCTCTCCGGCGCCGCCGACTCCTACGGCATCACCGTCGACTACCCCCGCGCGCTCGCGCTCCCGGGCGTCTGCCGCGTCGCCACCCCGCCCGTCAGCACTTGCGAAGGTAAAACTTGCTAACGATGGTTTTTACTAACCACCTCTGCTATCTGATTTGGTCATCTTTTTGAAACAAAAATGAGTCGATCGAGCTGATTTGAGTAATACTAATTCGTTTCTGTAAAATCTGTAGCCCTCGGGTATCATGTCCGCGGCCTGGCCCCGTCTCCGTCGCCCGCCGCCTCTCCCTCCGGCGACAGCCCACAGTTCCCTGGTAAGCGCCGCAGCATGCATCAGTAGAGCTTTTCACTTCAATCATTTCCACCCAAATTCGTGACAGTAGTTAAAAACAGTGAAAAAAACAGAAGCAATGCTACAAAATTGCTGCCAAACTATTCAATATGCTCGTACACTCAAACATACACAGTGGATCGAACAGTTGATGCTGCCCTGCCGTTTAGGTTCGTTCTTCACGTGCTTGTCATCAGTCATCACGTAGTACTGGTACTACTGTGCGCCACCCACCAATGACCCCAAGCATAGTAGTAGGTGTACAATTATTAATCCTGACGAGCTGAGCTGAACAGAATGCCATCCATCTCTCGCAGGTTCTTCGCCGTTCGCCTCGCCGCTGGCGCCGCACACAAACGACGCCGCCCGCCGCTTCACCGCAGCCGGCGGCCTCATGGGCCTCGCGGTCGCTGTTGCCACCTTGATGTTCTAGAGGGAGGCCATGGGCAAACTGTTGATCGGCAAAAAACATTCTTCACCGTAGGCATATTCCTACCATGCATTTTCACACGCTTCTCTTCCTCCTCCGTAGTATGATTCTGGTGTATAGGTAGATTACCTGTCGTTTCCTGGCTGCCACTATGTGATCTACTGATCTGTTCATCAAGTCCACGCTGATAATTTGTATTGCGATCGATGTAATGTAACCCTAATTGCTGGATTAATTCCGTAACATTGTCATGCACGCACTCCGTCCTCATCTCTTTCACGTGACGCCGAGTCGTCTCTTGAAGAAACACCAGCTCCAGTGGTAATCTTTGCGAAAACATCGCATGGATTACGCGTGCTCCATCTCGTTTGGCTGCCGGCTACCATGACCTTTTCCCCCCTTGATAGAGCAGAGGTCGGCACGAAATTCCTTTTGAAACTTCCTAAATTAGAGATAGTGATAAGAAAGTGTGGTGGACGCTGTGTTCAACTTCATTCATAGCAGCTACTAAGGTAGTAGCCACAGTACGCAACCGCAAACCATACCATTTGGGAATGAGCAACATTGAATTCAGTCGGTTGCGGACTGGAATGGACTACCTTACAATGAAGGAAAGGCATCGGCAATTCAATCCACCAGCCCGTGATCGAGCCAATTCAATTCGAGCGATCCCGTGTAAACTGCAAACCCCTCCCTCCTTTCTTCACTCTTCAGCGTCATCACATCACGGGAAGTTCGTTGCACAGAAATGAGCATAAAACCAACGGATTGGGAGAGGTTTGTTATAATTCAGGGAAGACATACTTGGTGCTAGACATATACTACAACAAAAGTTAGCGAGAAATATTCAGAAAGTGCAAATGTAGACTACAACACATAGCTCGTTTTTCTTTTCAAAATTCAAAATCAGAATGTCTTGGGTTTCACAAAATTCGAAACAAAAATCCTTCATGTAGATAACGTCGAGATCTACTAGTGTGACAATTTTTAATCCAAAATCCGTATTATTCTAGGCTACACAAAAAAGAAAAATCTGACAAAATTTCAAGTTTTATAAACAGTGTACTGTTCACCATCCAGATCCACCCATTTGTCATTTTTCCCAGCCTAAAATACAACGAATTCGAACTGAAAAATTTCACACATGTAAACCCATATCACTAACTAAATCTAGGAATTTTTCCCAATTTTTTTGAAATTTTAAAATGCATTTTTTTTAAAATGAGCTAGGTTTAGCCCGGCTCCAAAAACACCATTCTCAGAAAGATTAAATTCTGTACAGACAAAAATGGAACCGCATGCTGATGAATTATATGTGGCATACACAACTCGGGCTACAACGAACTGATCTCTGCCTCCCTAGCATAAATAATGAGCACTAATCAACACGAATATGTCCTCTGATTACAGTCAGGTTGCTATAGACTGATCAACAAACACAGGTAACCAAGAACCAGGTTACCATCAGCGAGTAACTAAAATCTGGCACAACCTGCGCGACCAAACTGACTCGGTTTGTTCCGCCATTGGTGCCTCCTTCCTGTATGAACCTGACCTCCAACTCCAACAAACGTTCCACGGATTTCTCACGTTCCGGTGCTAGCACACGCTACAGCTCCTTCTGCAGTGACCGGGCGACGCCGCGGTCCCGACCATGTAGGCGGGGTTCTTGGTGCACTCCCCCAGCGCCGCCCACCTCCCGCAGCTGTCGTTGCCGTCGGTGCAGTTGCCGCCCGGCGCATGGTAGGCCTTGTCGAACGAGGCCACACGGAGCCATTTCGTGGCAAACCACTTCTCCCCCTTGACGACCGTGCACCCGCCGTGGAGGCTCGTCGGGTCTGTCGCGGCGTCCGGGCGAAGGTTGAAGAACAGGAGTGCGTCCCCTTTCCGTGGTTTCACTAAGGCACGACGGTACAGGTGTGTATCAGCCAAGAGATATTTCAGGTGTCCTGTGTTAATAACTTTGGAACTATGATTGCCAAGAAGGAAATGAGGATGAAAGACATACCTGCAATGCCGTTCCGTGCACATTCTGACAAGGTTGGGTCTTTACCGCGTAATGCCATCCGTTCCTATTTGACAAATGCATGTGGATATTCAATAACCCCAAAGCAAACCAGGAAAAAGTACAAGAGAAAAATCATGGCAGCAATGGCTAATGGTAGCTGGCTCATTCGAAAATAAGCAATCTGAAGCATTTTCTATGATCTTATAATCTCATTGACATTATGACTGTGAAGAAAGGAAAAATACCTTGGCTAAGGGGAAAACTGTTTCCCCTCCTTCTGCAACATCCGTTAAATACAAAAGTACAGTGGCTACACGCTGCCCACCGCGAATAGTGTTAACGCTGTCTGTGAAGTAATCATAGTGACGTTCATACTTCTCCCCACGCTTATACCTTTGAACTTGCATGTCTTCGCCGTTCTCTGCTTATTATATAACACTTATAAGCAAAACCAAAATAGTAAAATTCTCAGATCCTTAAAAGTTCAACTTCCTTCCTACACATTGAAATGGAAGATATAGATAGAAGGGCAACAAGCAAACAAGCCTATTAATTACCCTTTATCTAGCTGAGATTTTACGTACTATTCAAAGTTCAAACAAATTCTAATGCTCAAAAGAAAGAAAATTTTAGAAAGTTTAAGCTTCCAAATTAGGTTCTATAAAGATCATTTCAGGTTTTTAAAATTGATGCAGTGCATTGGGTTTGATTCCAAAGCAGATACAGATACGTCCAAGTAACACCGCATAGCTGTTAAACAAAATTTGAAAAATCGAACAAAATAGTGAAAATCGTTGTAGTGTTATTGACAAAAATTAATGTAGGCGAGAGAAATCATGTCGAAATTGAAAAAAGTGTGTGTTGTAAGAGTTAGAACACAAAATTTGGCCAGCTAGTCAAAGATATCCCAGTGGGACAACTATAGTGGTGTTGTTTTTTTTTTAGCTGTTTTCCTACATCTTTGGTCGTTAGATGCGTTTCAAGTGTTTGTGTGTGAAATTTCATTTGTACTTTGTAATCTTTTCCTAAATTAATGTGAAGGCAAAAGTTTTTCCACTTCCAGAAATATGCATTTTAAATTTTTTATCCTTGCACAGTTAGGTTAGGCTATACTATACTGGATTTTAATTTGCAACAAAAGGTGCTTCCCTGACCAAATTCAAATACAATTCATATGTTTTCTGGAGAAATGCAAATGAAGTATTTTTTTTCTTATAACTGCAAGAATTAGAACCCCTAAGGGAACGAATATTGTGAAAAAAGCATGAATAGAAAAGTGTGGTGTTATTTTCTTATAAATGACATTGTAACTTGCTTACAAACGGTGTTTCTCCCACAAAATTGAAATACAACTCAGAAGGTGGTTTTAGCTGTTCTTCTATACCTTGGGTCGCTAGATAAGTTCCTTGGTACTTTGTAATCTTTCCTAACAAGATGTAAAGGCAAAAGATCTGCCACTTGCCGAAAAAAATATGTATTTATGAAGATCGTTGCACAGTTAGGTTAGGGTACATTGCACTAGATTCTAATTCGTTTACGAAAGGCGCTTGTCCTGCCAAATTCAAATACAACTTAGAAGTTTTCTGGAAGAAATGCAAATGAAGCAGTTTTATTGTCTTCTAAAACTGCAGAATCAGAAACCATGAAAGGCATGAATAGAAAGGGGCAGTGTTATCGTCTCACAACCTTTTGGAAGAAATGTCCACGCAGCAATTTTATCCTCTATACCAGCAACAATTGGATCCTACAAATTCGGACATGGTTATTCATTAGATAAAAACTATGTAAGCGAAAGAAATCCCTGAACTGTATCATGCTCCTGGACCCCAGTTAAGGTTAGTTACGAAGTACTGAAGATATTGATGAAATAAGTACATAGAGTACATATGGTCCTATGAATAGTGCGTTTAGAAGACATCATATTAGTGTCACCTAATTAGATGGAACATGAAAATTATCCGATAAGATGGATAAGATGGCCTCGAATATCAACTCTTTCATTCAGACGGAACACGCAAAAGAGATGATCAATTTGTGAAATATTTTTTCTACTGTAATATTTGTGTATGAGCTTAGAAGCAGATGCTCAACCTTGCCCTTGCTGATGAAGTAGCCGGAGCTGGTGCGGACTTCGCTGAGCGTGCTCTTGCCGACGTCTTATTGGCGACCGCCGACTTCTTGAGCACCCCACTGGGCTTGAGCGTCCCACTCGCCTAAACAAGAAGGAGAATCCAGGAATCAGATCGATTTTCCGACAGCCATAGCTCTGAATTTTACTACACGGCAAATGGGAGCAGCAGCTGCAGAGGCACTGACGAGGGAGACGAGGTGGTTGGCCTCGTCGTCGCTGAGGAAGTGCGGGTAGAGGAACGCCCTGCACGCCACGGAACACTCCATCGATCAATTCCGCTCCGTCCAAATCGAGATCGAGGTGAAATGAAATGAAACAGGGCAACGACGGGGCAGAGGTAGCGAGGCGGATACGGGGAAATTCGCCTTTACCTGGGATGCCAGGAGATCTGGCGGGAGTGGTGCGGGTACACCACGGAGGCCGGGTACACCGAGCTGCCCCTGCCTCCGCCGCCGCCGCCCCCGGCAGCGCCGCGATGGGCGAGGATGAGGAGGATGGAGAGGAGGAACGGCACGGGGATGGGTGGGGGAGCCCCCGCCCGAGGCCGCGCCATGGAAAGAGAGAGTGCAACCGAGGTCTCGGTCGCTCCCGCAGGCGGCCAATGGGAGTGGGGAGGACGCCGGCGAGGAGCGGTGGCGAGCTACCTGGAGCTGGAAATGGTCGCCAGTAGCCACGTTTCGGACAGGGACAGAGAGTGGTGACGAGGAGGCGGGGAGAGATCTGGGCCGCTCAGGTGGCAGGATCTGTCCATCTGACGGCTCACACGCGGCGGAGAAGCGTGCGCGCACGCTCGGCAGCGGACACGGGCAGAATCATGGGAGGCACGCAGCGAGAAAACGTGCAGGCAGACAGAGATTCCAGCTGTCGAATAAAAATAGTTTGTCTAATCAACATCTAGTTTCAGTTAGATACAAGTCAGGTTTTCGTCCTTGAAAAATCAATCATGGGGTAGATGGAAAATATGAATGCCGCCGAATTAAAAATCATCTAGTGGCAGATGGGTCGGCACACATTCTCCGGTTGATCGTCGTGCGGGCTAGATCGGGGAGAAGTGAAACCTTGGACTAGTTGTGCTGGGACTCAACAAGAAGGTTCTTCAAGTCGGTCGCTAGAGCACGTACAATGCAGGCGCTTATTTAGCGACGCCGGGATTTTATTCCCGGACAAGGGGCAGTTGATGCAAAGCCTGGCGCCTGGCGCTTGGTTAGTTTTTATTTGCGGCATGAATATCAGGATGAGTTAGTTGGATGAATAAGCTCTTATCGAGGTGGCAAAAGATGACTACATCGTCCGGGTACAACGAGACCGACGTCGCCAATTGATCGGACAGAAGGAGTGGCCGCTGCATCACAACGCTTAGGCAGTAAGATCCTCATGCCCTTAAATTCGAGCCCGTGGAGTGAGTGTAGCTTGGTAAAGGCTACCATGATGTCGTCCTTCATCATTACTCGATAACACTATTGTGAAATCGTTAGTTCCCGACGCCTTGTCATGTACACCTCGCCTCCTCCCAAACCTCTTCCTCCAAAAAGGAGGGGAGGGGAGATGCCAAGACTCGTCAAGTCGATCTAAGAAAAAAGACTCGTCAAAGTCAGTCCAGGTCCAACAAAACTCGCGATCCACCGCCATGCCAACAGGTCATGGAAGTGATCAAAGGAAGCCTTAGCCATGATTGCATGGTCCGAGATCGAGATGACCGCGCTTTCTTCATGTAGGTTTTCATTGTAGCTGCCTGAAACATTTGGAAGCAGAGAAATTCTAAAGTCTTCAACAACGTGAACCCTAGTTAGGCTATTGGTCCTTTAGCTTAAAAAAGACACATATTTTCCTTCTTTGTTCCTCTCACAATCTCACTGGCTTGATGATCTATGCTAGCCGCCTTCACCTTTTATTTCTCACTTCTTCAGTTTTAACACTTTGTACATAACTTTGGTAAATATTTATGGTCTTGATAAGATAACTGTCACCATAAAAAAAATACTATCAGGGCCTCCCATATAGTTTTGCGCTCAAAAAGGTTTTCCTTCAATGTTAGCTAAAAGCGGCAGACACGAAAGGGTTAACATACGTGCTTAACGGAATGAGATTATGAACACTAAGCAAGGGAAAATTAATATGAATAAGTACTCATAAGAAATGACCATCATGCTAATCTTGTGTTCATTTACAAAGTGGAAATCAAAATGACCATATCATACTTTAAATTTTGATTGCGTGTCTTGTTTCGGTACAATGTCGCTCCTGACAAACTCAAACTTGCCCCATCTACAACTACAGTGGTTTGTAAGATACAACTTGCAAAACTGTGCAGGTTCTACCCGTACGATTAAAAGTAATCTTCGTGGGAATTGCTGATATATGTAACCTACTCCCTTTTCCATTAAAAACTATATGTGATCACATTTACTGTACAACATAACAGTCGCCATCCTCTTTGTCAAACAATAATTTGCTGGGAAACAAATACCAAGTGGCAGGCGTGGGAAGTTCCCTCGGCACCTTACTCCATTAGTTGCATCATATGAACTATTTATTGTGTGATTTTAGTCCCAGCACCTGCAGTGTTATGCCCATACTAATTATGTCTGCAAATAATGGAGTTCCCATTCCATTGCTTTACCGTAAACTCTATTGAAAAGAAAGAAGGTACCTTTATTAACCTTGTTCGTTCTTGTCGGTAAGAGCTCTTCGGCGCCGATTCTGATGTTAGTATTAGATGTGCGCCTCTTTGATTTGCCATCTAGTAGGTCCACAACCACATTAAATGATCCACATACTGGACGATGATCAGAAAATTTAGATTCCCCGCGGAAGTAGGATAACTGCGCAATGCCATCTCCATGCCATAGTATTCTATCACACCTGAACAAGTTGAACCACTTAGAATACACCAGTCGCTAACTTGTGTTAATAGTTCATCGTGCAGTTAGGTCCATTGACATTAGAAACTGCACTATATCCTTTGTTACATTGCAACAAAGAAAATTATACATCAACCATATTGTAGAATCGAAATTTGTAATGTGTTCTTGATGAGTTACATGGTAATGCAAATAGTTGTATTGTTTTCTGCTTTCACGAGCGCTAATGTACTTGGTTTCATCTCAAGGGAACAAACCATGTCTAAGATTCTTCAGGTACCCAAAGATGCAAATGCAAGATTATTGAAGTTGTACACAGTGTGTGTGTGTGTGTGTGTGTGTGTATACCTTGTGGTCATAATTAATTTCACGTACAATTCAAGGTTGTGATACAGCTAAAGTCAGAATTTTATTGTAAAAATAAACTAAAATAAATTGAATACAAGTAATACCAGGCTGGGGTTCTCCTCTTTTTCTTTGAGGTTGCAGTTTCTCCGGAATAAGAATCCGAGTTAAAGGTGTACTTGTATGTGGGGGCAAAATAAATCTTCTCCTCGCTCCAACCCTTGAACACCCTTCCAGAATTGCGCTCGGTGTTAAGCTGAAAACAAAAATGTGTAAGCGAATTGTACCATTATATAACCAGAACACAGAAGAACAGAAGGAAAGTTCTGAAAAGTTTTGTCTTTCCTCATTCCATTTTAGTTGTTTAGTTCCTTGTAGGGAGGAAATGGGTTAAGCCCAACTAATTAGCAAAAACCAGTAGGTGCTTACTTGATCCTTTTGAAAAAGGGCATCCCAGTTATTTTCAGTAAGAAGTTTCTTGGTATCTTCATAGCTCAAGGAAATACGGTAGTTCAGATCCCCCAACCATATCACACGGCTAAAATAAACAGCACTAGAATCAGATAATAGCACAACAAATAAAAGCTTATAAAGAAATTTAGCATGAGTTTCTTACTCATGGTCAATAATTTTCTCAGGGATTCGCTGTCCAGCTCTTCTGCAAATTCTTGGAAACTGCGTGACCCTCAGGATCTCTAAAACATCCAAATTGCGCCGCAACTCATCACCTTCTTTCTCACCTGAAGCCAAATGGCTACAGATGAAACAAAAGCTTGTCTGGTGCAGTGTCATGCTCACTGATATACATCCCTGAAGCAAAAAAAAAAGTGCACAGCGTAAAGCATAAGGGATCTAATGCAGAGGGTGCTTCGGAGCTTTTTTTTTTCCTGTTTCTGCTCTTTTTGGCAAGCTAGGTTGCAGTATGTCAAGTCAAATGCTCATGTAATTATAGAAAAATGTTGAATGCCGATAAAGAACTGATAGGAGGAACAGAACATGAGCATAATCTATGCTCTATACATCAGTACTACATAATTGTATTTCCTATTGTTTTTTAAACTAACATTCAGCATGCTAAAATTCGCATAATCGGAAGGAAATTACTTGAATAATTTGATTAAGTTCTAACCTTATTTCCAAGATAACCCAGTACTCCACGGCCTACACATGACGTCCTCACATGACCAATATGTGGCACTATCTCCTTTTTTGCCCATACTGTAACAAAAATACCAACCATCCGCTTGCAAGAAACGAGGTTATATTTTAGCTGGTCCCTTGAGGCAGAAGCAGAAGAAGCCACTCCATCAACCACATAACCATTATTCGATTTATCACCTACTTCATCTTCTTCCGAAGAGTCTGTCTCATTAGTGTATGCTTGTGGGCATCCAAAGCAAGCATCTTTGTAAGATTTCCTGTTCATTTCAACTGAGCAGTTGCAAAGTTTGAGCAGTTTTCTCTGAGTAGGCATGTAAGGCTTCCTGATAGATTTTAAGGAGGACTGGAAGATCGCAGAACTAGAGCGATTAGAGAAAGAAGCATCGAGGTTTGATGATGAATGAGACGAGGTCGAATCGACAGATAGAGATGGCTTGTGCTGGAAGATATCAGCATTCCCATCAGCTGGTCGGTTCAGCGTGCGGTGTATTAGAGCAAGCCATCTTGCAGCTGGTTCGTTATCTTCTATCACAAGCACATTGCCGGCATTGAGAGGGACAATTTCCTGAAAACTGTGTGAAGGTTAAAAAAGAGGCATCACTCACTGAAACAAGCCAGGGAAAGTAAAAGCTTATAGTTATAAAGATTGAATGCCAGAATATCAACAGAACCATAAGACCCATAAGAAACAAAAGAGAAGAGAATTACACCTTGCATATAAGTAAATTAATAGGGGGAGCAACCTATGGAATATATGCAAGGTGTACATTGTTCTAATAATTGTTTGGTACTGCAACTACTAATATTGACATAAGTATATTTCACAACTGCGAGAAGTAGATGGATTACGTACCCTAAAACATAAATATCCGAGCGGTCATCAGCAGGAATGAAGTCGTCCAGATTCAACTCAGAGGTAGCGGTAGGTGTGGTTCCACCAACGTTCCATGTAGAAATAAATACCCTGTATAATGAATGAATGAACTGAATGAAATTCAAGACGCTAATCTAATTTGCGTATAGAGGACAGAGTATAACTGAACATGCAAGTTTAGCTGTTTGACCTGAAATGTTCAGTTGTTATAACACTTGGAGAACGGGCTAGAAAATGGCTGAGACGTATGCTCCTAACTTCTGCAACCAATTAGTCCACAAAACACAACAATAAGCCAATAAACCAAATCAGCATCATCCAAAGAGTGATATAGTGCAGAAATTTGCCAGATAGAAAACCACCTGAAAGTGTTTTGAAGGGGGAAGAAGATTGTGGCTTGGAGGAGCTTGCTGCAGAAGACAAGAAAACATGGAACAGTTGCTAACTTGCTATTATGTCGTCACAAAATCTTAACATCAACTGTACCAAATTGGCAAATTTAGTACAAAATTTCAAGTTTCTGAACCGAAGTGATCCAATGTAGAATTGTTGAACACACGAAGTCTAGCATATTCAGGTAGTGAGCTAAACACATTTGCTGGCTGCATCATAGCACTCATTCTATGAAGTCAACAGAGGCTCCATTTGCTTAAAAAATATTGAATCTTGTTCAAACTTTGATAAATTTATGTTCATCTATTTGTTAGTAGTTATCATCTTCCTACAAGGCACTGACTCAATTATGCAGTTTCTCAGAAGAAAGAGAACTACCTGTGGAGGAGCTTGGACGGTCTGTCTTCTTTGCGGCTTTCTTATCTTTCGTCCCGAAAATCTTTGGTCGACAGCCCTAGAGTACAGTTGTGCAAACACATAAACTTAAGTCAATGCTCCATTCAGCTTGCAGATGCATTCGAGATGCATGTTCATTCGAGATGCATGTTAGAAAATAAGAAAGAGGAGCAAAAAAAACAAAAGCAAAAAGAACATGATTATATGAATAGGATGAAACAAGAGAGGACACATACCTTCATCTTTTCATCGTCATCTGGGAATGCCATTCTTTTTTGGATTCCAAGAAAAACAGTAGAAGCTTTTTCTCCAACTTCGAGTCTTTTTATTCCGATGAATTCCCACTTCAAGTCTGACCACATAATTTAGTAAAATTAAAGATTGCTTAGCAGTTCACCATAAAGAACAATTACAACGAAATAATCCAGACATCATCAGCATGGGTTAACATGGAAAAGAGGCATGTCTATGGACATTTCACAGACCTGAAAAAACATCGCAGATCCAAAGTAATGTTTCAATTCAAATCCCTTAGCTCTAGACCGCAAGAACAAACAAACCGCGCAAATTGAAATAAAAACTTTCGCATCAAAACAACCTAGACCCACAAATCCAAAAAGCATGTGTTCCTTCCAAAACCAGCAACCTCTCTGACACACAAGAACTCCAGAATCCACTGCACATTACAGCTAGCGACAGAAACAGAGACGAACGAATAGGACAGGAAACAAACAGCATGGTAGCAAGGCCAGGGAAGCAGGAACCCACCAGCAAATCCGGCCACCGCAGCGCCGCCCAACAGCCCTGGACCCGAGCTCTGCCTCCGTCGTCCTTCTCAAGCAGCAGGGTCCTAAATTAAACCCCAGCCAGCCAAGAAGCCAACAACTCCTCTGTCTCCTGCCCCTAACCACCGCGGATGCCGCGACAGGCCCAAGAGGAAGAGGATGAGGTGGGAGGAGAGCGGCGGCGCGGGGACGACGACCCCTGAAACGCGGTGCGGGGTCTGCGGGAGGAGGAGGGAGCGCACGAGGGCACGGCGGCCATTACCAGGCCCAGCCGGCCCCCCGGGGATTAAACTAGTACGCCTGTGCCCGGACAACTGTGACAGTACAGCCGCGGCGTGTCCGCCCAAGAATTGATTTTTATTTTGCTGCCAGCCAGCGGCGCTCTGGTCGCGGGATCCGGGGGGAATTTTGTTTACGGGCGGCACGACGCGGCATGAGCACGGCTCGCGGGTGGTGGTGGTGGACCATGAGGGTGGGTTGAGGACGACGAGGAGGAGGAGGAGGTTGAGCGGCGCACGTGCGGGTCGTCGGGGTTGGATTTTGGCGCGGGCGCGGTGGTGGAGGCAGTTTGGTTGGTTCGTTAGTTGGAGGTCAACGCTGGACGCAAGGACAAAGGCGAAGTAGTTTTTTATCGTGCTGCTGCTGCTCGTGTCTGAGGGCATCTCCAGTCGTGCCCCAGGATAGGAGCCCCTAGGCCACTTTTTGGGTCAAATAGCGCTCAATAGCGCCGAAATGTTTTTAGTCGTGCTCCCAGGACCTCAAATAGCGTCGTTTAGCGCCGTTTTAGCGCCGGCGCATCCAGGCCAAACCCAAGGCTCTGGGTTGCGCCTGGGGAGGCGATTGCATGCAAATTGGCCCACCGTCAGTGTCCCAACTCTACTCTCTCCTCTCTTTTCCTGCTAGGCCCACCATGTGGGCAAACCCCTCTTTCTCCTTTCCCGTGTCTCTCTCCTCTCGCAGGTCCTCCTCTGCCCTCCCTCCGGCCAGCACGCCGCCCCTCCCTCCGCCCTCCGCCGCGCCTCCTCTGCTCCGGCACGCCTCCCCTCGCGCCGCCCCTCCTCTGCCCAGATCCGCCTCGAGCTCGCGCGGCCAAGATCCGCCCTGCTCAGCTCCGCCTTCCGGCACCCCGCGGCGCCCCTCCTCTGCCCAGGTCCGCCTCGCGCTCGCGGCTCGCGGCCGGATCCACGCCGGGCGGAGCTCGCATCTCGCGGCCGCCATGGTAGCCATCAGCGACGGCAGGGACGACCGGCTGGAGGGGAACAGCGGCCGCCATGGTAGCCATCTGCGCGTGCTCGACGGCGGCCTTCTCCGACAGCGGGAACGGAATGCTGCTCGACGGCCGCGTGCTCGACGGTTGCAGCCCGCGTCCGCGCGCTCCAGCGCCTCCGCGTCATCCCCCACCAGCGCGTGGAGAAGTCAACGGCGGCCGCGGCGCGCATCCCCCACCGGCGCGGCGGCCCAGGAGGCGCGTGGAGAGGCCGTCGACGGCGCGAGCGACGGGGACGGGGCGACGCTGCTCCCGGCGACCGGCGGGGAGGACGGGCGCACGACGCATGTTTTTGTTTTTTTTTTTTTTTGACTCGACTGCTCGTGTTGGGGTCGTGTTCGACTGGGAAATTGCTCACCCCAGGATTCAGTTTTGCGCCAGCGCAAACATTTCCCCTCCAAAAAGTCTCCTTTTTGAGTCCCGGGGGTCGCCAACGGCTGGAGATGCTCTGAGCTTTCTCCATGGCTTTTGGTTGAATCTTTCTGCGTAGTTGTTGTTCGGAGGTACACCAGCCCGTGTACTTTGATTCGTAAAACCAGGTCAGGTTTCGCAGTGAAATCCAGAGCGCATCGCCATCGATAGTCTGTCCAGAGGTGGACTCTCTTTGATAAGACGAACAACATTTATATCTGGCGATAAGCTGTTAGGAAAAGGAAACTAAGAAAATTATCACGCGCATATACATGTTGAATCGAAACTTATCGTATAAAATCTTATAAAATAATAGTATGATAATCTGACACTTATGTGAAAAAAAAAAGACAAAAGAGAAATGACTTTTTTTCTTCTAAAGTGTGGGTACACCTGAAACAAAATTCGAAATTACATCTTTAATTGCTTAGAGTGTCTCTAGCATACGCCCTAAATTTTGAACCACTAAAATCGTTTTATAGGCTTCTCTTAACAGTTTTACGTCGTTTTAGGTGCACAAAGTCAGATAGGGTATCCAAATCCCAAAATTATGTACCTTTTATTTCTTCGATTATACAAACTTTACAAAAATAGGCTGTAATGTATAAACATATTCCCAAAAGCATCACAAATGTCCATGACCATTTTATAGCATCCAATAATGTCTGTTTCAGGAGCCTGATGAAATACATCTCAGATACACCAATTAGTAGGTATGAGAGGATTAATGGCGGGGGCTAAGGACAAATGATTGATTACCTATTCAAAGCAATTTACGCGAGCTTTCTTTGACAGAATATATAATTTCCTGCTATGAAGCTCACAAAGGGGTTGTAGATATTGATGTACCAACATCAGATGCTAGATATCTTATATGTAGACTTATTGAAGTATTTCTGTGAGTTCTCAAAATGGGATGACGATGCGCTTCTCCCTCATTGCCTTCTCTCCTTTGCGCAGGCGCGTGGAGACAAGTGAAGGAGTGTGTGGCTGCAGCGGTGGGAACCCACACATGACGCAAGAAGCGCGAGTCGGGCGCGTATGCGCTAGCCAAACCTGGTCTTGCACGTCCTCTCTCACGCCAGTGATGAGATGGATGGCAAGCCAGTGACACCGAGGACGCAACGGTGGGCATGACGAGTTGTCGGCTTGGGGAATGAGATTTTGGGTCCTCTAGGGCCTCGATGGTGAAAAATCAGCGGCCAGGAGGCACATGTTCTGTAGCTATATCGGGTGGCGGCGGTGTTGGACTCATGGGAGGGATAAATTGTGAGGCGGAATTGGCGCCGCGGGAGGAGGAGTGATTCAGGTGCATCTATAGTTTGCTTCAAAACACTTCTTTTAGAGGCCGTGTATAATTTTTTAGAGACTCGAATATGGACTATGCTAGATTCAAATTCTTGTGTCCGACCTCTAAAAGTGACCAAAAATTTACATATCAAGCCTTTTTAAGGCGTTGCTAGAGATGCTCGTATTCCACCAGTCCTAAAATGTAAGGTACACATGATTTGCACGAAACACAATTTTGATCGCTAGTATATATCAAATTATATGGACCGGGCAAGTATAAGTGGTATTAGTGTATTTGTCTTGTGAAAGAAAATTCTTTTATATAAGTAAAAATCATAATCAAAGTTGTGCATTGAAAAACTAAAAAGGTCATGCGTGTCTTCTACATTAGGACTAAGTGAGTACTTTGTAGCTATCATCATCAACCTATCCGCACATTTTGACATCTTGTGCCGGAGGCTACATACAACATTTCCTAACGAGAGCAGAGGTGACACGTAGAAATATCTAGGCTCGGAAGTTGCAACAACAAAATGTCCAATATTTTTTAACCTTCCGACGAAACTTTTGCTACCATCTCAAATATTTTTTAACCTTCCGACAAAACTTTTGCTACCATCTGATTGCAATGTGTACTATCAGGTCAATTCCAAAATATTCCCCATCAACTAAACATTGTGGATTCTCATTCCCTAAAAAAAGTAAACATTGTGGATGCTCCAAGTGGCTTGCCACCGTGTTTGACCTGCGTTGTACCCAAGTAATCACGTCTAGCACGCGTCTTCGTCATGGTGTCACGTCCAACATAATTTGGCTCCACTAGAAGAGGCAGTTGACAGCGACAAGAATATCGAGGGAAAATGGTTATACATCTATGCTAATATCAATTTAAGTCAACCGAGCTCACAAGCGTAAGCATGCATCCACATCGCTTAGAATCTGAATTAGATGCTAATGTGGAACAAATCACCCTTCCCCCTGCACGATCTTAGCATTTGTAGCTACTTTTGTGACACTACTTTTCACCACTATTACAGAATAACATCCTATGCTAATTAGATGCGCCAGCCATACGTACGCTGGTGGTAACTAGTGCATGGGGATATGGATGCTTTTGTCGGCAAAATGTATATCACTGAGTAGTGCAAATCTGCGTTGGAAATGCATGCAATTTGGCCATGCAACCGCTATGATTTGGGTTGATCAGTATGAGAGGCTATGAGCTACCTACGGGGTGTTATCATCATCTCCATTATTAAGACTAGACACGACTAGCCTAGACCCTCTCGATCGACGATTAGTGGGGTCCATGATCGATGCGCATTTGAAAATGATGATGACAGTGATTTTGCTCACGGCCGGAAGAGATCTAGAGGATTTTTTTTTTGAAACAAAGGCCCTCCCGATTTCATATAAAGAAACCATTTTACATTTTGTCCGCCACAACACGGCCACCACCAACAAAACAACACTCCCTCTCCAGCAAACATTCTTAAAGCGAGAAAGAGTAGCACCTAGAAACAAAACAGAGTCTTCAACAGGCGACACAACCGCCAAAGCAAAGCAGAGAGATCGAACTACAGGCTAAAAGATTCTAGCATCAGGCGAACTTCATCCCTCCAGTCTTGGCCGCCATGTCGCCCATCCACGCGAGCTTCTGAATGCTTCATCCGCGACTCGAACCAGCAACTTTGCGCCCACCTGCAGTTCCGTTTTTGCGTCCTCCATTCCCTGCAAATTTGCCCACCAGTCAATCCAGTACCCTATCTTATGTATCACTTCCACAGGTTCATTGGGCCATTTATTTTCGAAGCAAGCGAGGTTTCTAGTCTTCCAGATACCCCAGAAGACAGCTGCCACCCCGACAGAGACCCTTTTCATTTGTTTTTTCTCGAAGTTATCGAGCCAATTGGTGAGGCAATGTTGTACATTTGTAAACTGGCATTTCATGCCTGTTGCCACACTCACAACATTCCAGATATATCTAGCAAGAGGGCAGTGTAAAAAGAGATGATCTATGCTTTCATCCTGTCCACAAAATAGACAGTTTTTTCACAAGTTCCACCCCTTTTTAGCAGTACGTCTCTTGTTAGTATACTTTTTTTCAGTATTAACCATAAGAAGGTCTTAATCCTTAATGGTATTTTTATTCATGAGGCCTATATCTAGGACCCCAAGACCGCCCTGATCCTTTGGAAGACACACAGTCTTCCAATTTACTAAGTGATATTTTTTATTTTCTAATCTATCACTCCACAAGAAACCTGATCGAATCCTATCAAAGTTCGTTTGCTTCCCTACAGGCATCCTGTAGAAGGTAAGCATGTATAGCAAACTACCAGTCATGGACGTGTTAATCAACAGAGTCCTTCCTGCAATTGATAGATTTTTTCCATTCCAACATCCTAGTTTCTTCATAAGTTTTTCACCCACAGGATCCCAGGCACTGCTTTTTAATTTGGTTTCATCTACTGGAACCCCCAAGTATTTCATTGGGAGTTCACCAATTTGACAAGTGAAAATTTCCTCAATTTTTTTTGCCTTTTCTCGAGATATGCCAAGACAATACACTTCACTTTTGTGAAAGTTTATTTTCAGTCCCAACATCTGCTCAAAGAGACAGAGAATGAATTTAATATTTCTGGCCTGTTCAAAATCATCCTGAATTAATAGTATAGTGTCGTCTGCATATTGCAGAATCGACACACCTTTATCAATCAAATGACTTGACAAACCATTAATTAGGCCACATTCAGTTGCTCTTTCTAACAAGATCACTAGCACATCTGCTGCAAGATCGAAAAGCAGGGGAGAGAGGGGATCCCCCTGTCTCAGCCCCTGGTGAGTACAGAAATAAGGTCCCACTTCCCCATTTACTTTAATTCCTACCTTTCCTCCCGAAACAATCTTCAGCACAAGGTCATTAAATTTATGTGGGAATCCTTTCATTTCTAAGACTTGAAGAAGGAAAGGCCATTTGATTTTATCAAAGGCTTTCTCAAAATCTATCTTAAAAAGGATGCCCGCATTCTTTTTTGTGTGAAGGTCATTAAGTACTTCATGCAGTACAATCACTCCTTCCATGATGAATCTGTTTTTCAAGAAAGTTGTTTGGGTGTTTTTTACTACTTTGGATATCACTAGTGTCAATCTGTTTACCAACATTTTGGTGATGATTTTAAACACAACATTCAGAAGACAGATTGGTCTGTATTTCTGAATCTTGTCTGCATCTGCACCTTTTGGTACCAAAGTAACTACACCATAGTTTAGTCTATCGATATTAATTTTTTGATCCACAAAGTCATTTACCAATCCCAAGAGGTCTTGGTGAACTAGTGGCCAAAAAAATTGGTAAAAATCTGCATTAAAACCATCAGGCCCAGCCGATTTATTTTTCTCCATACCAAAAACTGCATTTTTCAGTTCCTCTAGCTTAAAACTGCCCAGCAATTTTTCAGCATCTTCCGCAGTTATTCTTGCTACTCCTGCAGTTTCGAGGTGTATTTGACAATGTTCAGATCTACCAAACAAATTTTTGTAGAAGTCAGTGATATACTTTTTCAAGTTATCTTGACCTTCTATCACACCTTCCTCTTGATTTAGGCTTACTATCCTATTTTTCCTTCTTTTGCCGTTAGCTTTAGCATGATAATATTTAGTGTTGTTGTCTCCTTCGAGCAACTCCTTTTCACCAGATCTTTGCAACCATTTAGTTTCTTCCTCTTTTAAAATCTTATTAAGTTGTCCTTTGCACTGTTGCATATGAGCCCAGTCATCTGCAGACAATGCACCGGTTTCACTCAATTTATCTAGACGGTCAAATTCCTCCGCTAGTTTTTTCTTCTTCTTCTTCTTCACCTCACTTTCTATATTGATGTTCCAACCCTTAAGTTTTCGTCTCAGATTTTGGTATCTCTTTATCCATATATCTAGACTTGAACCTACTCCATAGTCCATTTTCCAAACTCTTACAACAATTTCTTTTAAATCCTCTCTAAGAAGCCATGCATTTTCGAATTTGAAAAGCTTTGGGATCTTAGCAGGTTCTCCTGTTGAGATTAGAAGCGGAGTATGGTCAGACAAGTCTCTTGTCATTGTGGTTACTGTTACTAATGGGAACTTCTCCTCCCAAGAGGGCGAGACAAGCACTCTGTCCAGTAACGCAAAAGTGGGATCCTTTTGGTTATTGGACCAGGTATATTGTCTGCCACTTAATTGTAATTCTTGTAGCTCTCCTTGAGAGATAATAGCATTAAAAAGCACACTCCATCTGTTTAAACCTCCTGGTTTGTTCCTATCACTAATTCTTCTAGTAATATTAAAATCACCTGTAATCATCAAAGGAACTTTCGATTGTTTAATGATGTGCACAAGCTCTACTAGGAATTTCGCTTTTCCAGTAGGTTGTGCATCTCCATATACTACAACCAGGTTCCAAGTAAAGTTTTCTAACTTACTGTGAACCAAGAAACGAATAAAATAATCTCCAAGTTCTTTCTCTAGCACATCCATTGTGTCTGAATTCACTCCTAACAAAATCCCACCCGATCTACCTTTAGCTGGAGTCCAAGCCCAATTAAACATGGAGTCTCCTCCAATTGATAGGAGCATCAAGTCCGAGAAGTCCTGTTTAATTGTCTCTTGCAGACCTATGAAATCGACCTTATTTTTAACAACTGTTTCCTTAATAAAATCTCGTTTACTTTTGTCTCCTACCCCTCTGGGGTTCCAAATGAATCCATTTAACATTTTTATCTAACTTTTTTTCTCCTTCTACTCCTAACCACCGTTCTCACTGGAGTCTTAACAGCATAGACCTCGGAGGAGTGTTTATGTGCCAAAATTCCAGAGAGTAAAGCCGCATTATCATTTATTACATTTACGCTTTCCATTTCCCCTTCTATCTCTTCCTAATTCAGAGTCAACAATTCTTGAAGAATTGTATTAACTTCCTCAGGTAAGAGATTGTTGTTGTCAGGAATTTGTACAGCTGTTTCTCTCGATTTTTTTTGAACATCGAAACCCTGGCTTCTTCCTGAATGCGAATAAGATCTATATTGTGTTCCACCATATCAAGAGACACTCCTAAATCTACTCCAATGAGATGAGCAATGTCTATCAAGGTACTATTGTCAGTATTAAGAACAGTAGGGAAGCTGTTGTTACCTTCCTCTTTGTCCATTGACTTGGCCTTCATCGCCTTTGCCTTTTCCAGAATGGGAATATCTCCAGTGTTTTTCTCTGCCAGTCGCCCACTGTATCTGTTGCCCTGTTCTTCATTAGCATTGGTGAGTTCAGCATTTTCTGTATTTGATAAGTTCTTCTCCCCCTGAGAGTCTGCAACCGAAAAGGTTCTTCTCACTTTTGAGCCAAAGCTTTCAGATTGCGATTCCTCAAAGTCAGCATCAAGTTCAGTATCTGTTAACCTCACTCTTTCATTATCAGATTTTCTAGATCCATTAGCTTCTGTGTCCCCTGAGTTCTCCACCATTACTGTATCCAATTGCTTCTTTTCCAGAGGTGAGAATAGTGCTTTCCCAGTTCTTGCCGCAATTATGCCAATGTCCATTTCATCCTGTTCCTTCAGTCGCCTCTCTCTTTCTTCCAGAGCCAACTTAGTTCTAGTGCTTGCCACTGTGACATTTCCAGCAGTAATCATCTGTCCTGACGGCGAGGATGTCGTTTGATCATTGTTTTTCTGCCTTTTTGGATCCCTCTCAACATCTGCTTCTGGCTGGGTGTCCATGATATCCTCAAAGTCATGCAGGAAATCTTCTTCAGGCCTGTCCCATCCCAGTTCAACAATCTCTTCCAGCTGGAAGTAAATTCTGTAGTAGTACAACTTTTTTGTTGTAAGAAGGGTCCATTTTGGCAGTTTCAGATGGTCTACAACCCCAACCTTCAGCCTTACTTGCCCAGTTTTTTTCAGGTGCTCCATATCTGCCTCCAAGTGTATCCCAATTGTCGAGCTGACTTCACATAGACCATGAAAATTCTTCAGGATTTTTGGTACCCCTTTCGCCTTAACCCAAATCGTAGTGAGTTTGCCAGCAGCCAGGGACTCATCTGTCCACAGTTTTACATTGACCATGCAGTTTATCTTCTTCAGCGGCACCCAGTCATATATTTCTGCTTCAGATATCTTCGAGGCTGATGGGAACTCGACAAGATAAGCCCCCACCGCCACTTCTTTTGCTTTCCACGCCCATCTCCAGGGATAAGTACTTGCTAATCCCAGTTCTAGCTTCTCTACTGTCATCTGAGCATCCCCTCCATCTTTGATCTTGATCAGTGTTGTAGCTCTTTCTTTCTGACTTGAGGCGTTTTCCTTTGCATGTTCAGCAACAAAACAGCTCAGGCCTTCACCTCCGAAGCCCACAAAGGTTGCCACTGGCTTCCTTTGATGAAGCCAAGCACAATTCCCTGACATGTGTGAGACTTTTTCACAATTGACACATTGCACTTCCTCCTTGCACTCTTTTGATGAATGTTTCCCACTCACCCCGCACCTTTGGCATTTCAGCTTTTCGCTACTCCCTTCAGTAGCTGGTGTTGCTGCTGTAGGCTTCTGAGCTGCAATCGAGACCCCCCCCCCAGAGCTAGCTGTCTTTGCTACATATTGCAGGTCGTTCTGTCTCGGTCCAGTAACTTGTGGTATCCCAGATTCTGCAGAAATAGCCTTCCCTTTTCGGAAAAAAAAATCTAGAGGATAATCCTTTTCGGAAAAAAAAATCTAGAGGATAATCAACCGAAAGAGCTAGTCGCATACAGTACGCTAGCTAGCTATTGTACACATAAACCCTTTTTTTTGGGGAATTAAGAAACTCAGCTGAAGTACAGATGGCAATGGGTACCCATTACCCGCTTACCAAGTGGGTATATACCCATTAGGTAAGGGTTTGGTAAAAATAATTTACACACGGGTAAGTTCATGGTAAAAAATGTGTACCCAGTGGGTTTAGCAGGTGCGGGTGTGGTAAAGCAGAACCCATACCTGGATACCCAGCTATTTGTATATGACACATTGGTCCGTGGTAACATATGGTCGTTTCTCGATTTTTGTCTCAAAACCTATTAGTAACCACCTCCATGACGGTCCACGGCTGGTACCCCACCTTGCTGCTAGGTCAACTTTCCTTCGACACCTCTGTTGTTTTTCATACACGTTATGTTGCATGCTATTTTCATATCTATGGTATATTTTGCTTTTGATTTTAATTTCCATATACATTGTGATGTTTTGTTGTTCAATTTTCATATACATTGTGCTGTTTTTTTGGTTTCTTTTCATATATGTGTCATGTTTTATCGAATCAGTGAATGCATGATCATACATGTCGCTAATTTTCTTATATGTTGTGTTCTTATATTGCCTGTTGAGTTTTTTGGTGGGTATAACTAGGGGTTTTTTATACCCTGTTTTTTTATACCCAGTCGGGTGCGGGTATCAGAAAAAATCTATACCCAGACGTGGGTGCGGATGTGGGTGTGATTAAGATACGAGTGGTTAAACCCTACCCACACCCAATGAGTACGGGTGCCATCGGTACAGTCGTACAGATGACTACATTGTTCATGTGAACGAAATATAATTAACTAAATACAATCGCAAATTTCTGTGCCATCGTCGGTTATTATATTTTTCTTCCAGTACGGGTTACCGTACCTATTTGCCAAAAAAGCGTGTGTTCTTGTGTAGACGTTACACTATGTTTGTCATGCAGACTGTACGGCACACTGTCCTGGCGTCCCGCCAAGCAGAGGGCACAAACGTACATACAGATCCGAGAAGAAAAGACGGCTGCTTTGCTGTCCCAGCTTTACACTTTGTGCATAAATATCCAGCTGAATCCGTTGTGCTTTTTTTGGCTTTACAGAAGAGGACAGGAGAGAACAGGCACACAGCAGCTGCATCTGCTTTGCTGTCACACTTCGTCGACTTTGAGCTCTATAGTACGTATTGTGATTTGTGAACTACTCCGTACTATTTGGGGAGATCTTATCGAAATAGTGCCGTTAGATTCGTTACAAGTACTACTCCCCAAATACAGTAGTTTCATGCTTTAAGATGGATATTCCTTCCAAGTGTAATCTCTTGTGCTTCTAAGGGTGTGTTTGGTAGACCGGGTGACTCCAACATGGCTTTCTCAACTGGGCCAAGCTGCCCTCATACATGTTGGGCTGAGATTTTTGTGTGTGTTTAGACAGGCTGAGATGAGATAGTGTTTGGTAGGCTGTATGTGCTGAGATAACAAATATCATAGTTTTATAGATAGATCCTCTAACTTCAGGATTTATATATTACAAATAGATCCAAATTCTTACAAAAAGGACCCTAAACAGAAATTAAAAAAGCAATCCCGTCCTCGATTCTTCCAACCACCCCATCGTGGCCGATTAGCTCGCCGCCGGCGGCGCTCCGGCGGTAGGGGCGTCGGGCGGAGCGAGGCGGCGCCGGTGGAGTCGTTGCGGCGACCGTGACGAGCTGTGGCGGCCGAGGCGGTGCTCGTCCCTGGCGGAGGCCATGGCTGGGACGCGGGGCGGGCCGAAGCCGTGGCTGGGACGCGGGGGCGGAGGCCGTGGCTAGGAGGCGGCGGCAGTGCTCGTCGAGACGGTGCTCGTTTGGGCGGAGGCCGGCGTCGACGAGGTCGCGGGGTTCCAGGGGAGGAGTAGGTGGCGGCGGTGCGAGTTTTGGCAGAGGCCAGCGTCGACGGGGAGGCGGCGGAGGCCGGGGTCGACGAGGAAGCGGCGGAGGCTAGCGTCGACGAGGAGGAGGCAAAGGCCGGTGTCCAGGAAGTGGCGGCGGGCGAGAGCAGGAGGTGGCGGCGGGCGGGAGCACAGTGAGAGAGGAGCGGGTTGGGGGAAATGAGGGTCGGGGCAGTTGACCCCTGTTGGTTTTGGCCCAGGTGTGGGGCGCGGGTGGGCATTTTCCGGGCGAGCTCAGCCCTGCCGAGCAGCGAAGCTCGATTCGAGCTTCTCTACCGGGCAGGGCTGAGAGCTCTTTTCGGGGTGAGTTGAGCAGTGCCCACACGGGAGAACCGGGCTATCAAACAGCCGAATTTTCAGAAATCTCGGTTGGGCTGAGAATTGCTGGGTTGGACCGGGCTACCAAACACGCCCTAAGTGGATACCATATTACTATGGAAATTGATGGTTAAAGTTGCTTGTTAGAGATTATGTCTTATCCAGACCGACGTATGTCAATTCTTCCATTAGTCCAAGGAAAAAAAAACTGTCGTATATTCTTGAGGTAGGGAGTAGTAAGTTAATCAATGTGAATTTCCGAAATACTAGCAACTTATTTGCTGACATGCTGACTCGATCGGTAGCTATTGTCTTCTCTCTTCAGCAAATAATAACAATACAGACATGAGCAACGTTGGACACGCATGAAGTAGTGGCTTTGTTGACGTCTAAAATTGGATAACATCGACAGATAACTGGCACAGTACAGTAACACGCCAACTCAATTAAGTTTTTCTATCATTCACCAAAATATGCCGCCATTATCGACTGTGGGGTTCGTCTATACGAGCTAAATGACATCAATCGGCCATGCCAAACCGAAAGAAAGAAATTATAAATGCAACGCGACGGCGTTATTTTGGTAGGCTTCCCCACCCGTCCAAGCTTAGAACTGGAACTGCATTTCCTTGGTGTAGCCAATGTCGTCTAGGTGTGCAGCCATGGCTTTGTTCATCGGAGGAGGTCCACATCTCAATATCTGAAACGGGCAGTCACAGTGTCAGTTATTGGCTTGGTAGCTACATGAGAAACATTCAGGCTTTCACCGAAGAACAACCAGATGGTTGCATATGTTCAAGACTCGAGATTACCTGAATGTCGGCAGCAGGCGCTGGACAGTGTGTTTGGATCATTTCCTTTGACACAAAACCAACACCACCATCCCAAACTTCAGGTGGCTGCACATGAAAAAACAGTACATTTATGTAAGGTGCATGCTAGGAACCTCAACATAGTACATTGTGCTAAAGGAGTCAAAAGGGGTTGCGCTAATCGTGTGAGACTACCAAAACAGAAAGGATCAGCCAAGCAATTTATAACAGGCCATGAGACAAAGTAAAGTACTAGACTTCAGGACGGAATATAAACCTGATTCAAGACATAGTAGATCTTGAAGCGGTCAGGATAGTTTGTAGCCAGACTGTGGAGTTCTTCCTGTGTGAATTGAAGAAAGATAAACATCAGCACTCAAGACACAAAACCATATCACCGTAGCAAACTGCATGCATCATAAATAAGTCGTGTTGTAAGCCTAACAGGTTATAAAAAAAACTACATAAGTGTTAGTTCGACCTAACTTTTTCCTAGTAACAGAACTTTAAATTACAAATCATGGTGGGACATCTCCTAAATCATTTAGCAGTAAGAAAGAGGGTTACTACCACATTATAGAAGAAATTTCTTCCGAAAAAGACATGTATGAAGTTCTAGCAACAATATACAAGTGACTGACTGATCTTCTATGATAGGCTTATGTTCTTTGTCGCACGATCCATTACAAAATCCCTAGACTTAGACTAGGATTCTGTATCCAAGTTTCAGCACAGATATTAACAACTGAACCTGTTTTGCCTGGTAATTGATTTAAATGTCAGTGGAGAACTGCCCAAGGTTCGCCAATAAAATCATACCTGCAAAAGAATGTCATCATGTGTGACATTAGCGTAGATTAAGTAGATTTTCGTATTGTCATTTGGGTTCTCAAGAATTGCCCTTGTGACCTACAAGAATGAGCAAGATGCAAGGCTCAGTACAAACAGAAATGTTTCGAATATTAATAGCAAGAATTTTGGACTATCTATTACTTGGAACATTGGGGTAATTCCTGATCCTCCAGCTAGCATTCCAAATGCTCGAACTTGTCCGGGTTGGTACTTGAAACGACCCTATAATAAGAGACAAATTCATTTGATCTCCACATCATAAGAAGAATATAAAGCCTAGCATTCTAAGTTCTCGCATTTTCATAAGTGAAATTATGCAGTATAGTGTCAGTTAAGTTTCAGGGGCTGTAGAGACACAATCAAATTAAATCCAGAGAAATGCCACGAAAATGGAAAAATGCAGCAGATTCTATATGAATCGATCAGGAGCAACTTACAACAGAAAGATAGATATACCTTGGGCCCCTTCACAGACATATAGTCACCAACTTTCATCTCACGAAAATGATGGGACATTCTTCCTTGGGGATACATCTACATATTTTGAAACAAAAATTAAAGGTGAATTGACAAAATTATACATACGCTGAAGTGTAGATTAACAGCACAACAAAAGATACTGAGGCAAAACAACACAAAGTTTAAATAAAGGGAACACTTTTACGAACCTTAATAACAAGCTCAAAGTATCCAATATCAGAATCCAGCGTTGTTGGGGTATAAGGTTTGATTACCTCCTCGCCAGTCACATCCTTCCCTCTGCAACGAGGTAACATACATAGAAGACAACAAATTGAATTATTGAAAAAGCATCCAACTCGCTCCTTGAATGAGAAAAGGAACATTCGGCGCCATGACTTGTAAATGAGGACAAAAGCCACAAGTGCCCAAACCTGCAGCTTATATGCTGGCCAATCGGAAGGCCCAGCACAGAAGTAGGTGACGGGAGAGCAAATTTGAACCTGGCCACATTATGACTGATCTGCCTCTTCTGCACGAGTTTGAACTCCTTGAAGTTCTCAGCATCCAAGGAGCCTAAGGGAACAAATCAAAAGCACAGCCACTTGTTATTATCCATACGCTTAAAAGGCAGGAATCTTGCTATAAGTAGAGCGAACTGTGTATCCAGAATTAGTACGAGTGCAAAAGGAATCACAGCAAAAACAGTTTAAAAGTGCTTTAGAATCTATAGATGCAGAAGCATGCAAGCTAAAGAGTCGAATCATACTGCAACTTTGGATGACGACTGAACATGCAGTTCTCTCATGGTCATGGATGCAGACATTGGGAATTCAAAGATATCAATAGTTTAGCGTACCGAACAAACTAAGGATGATGGATTATAGGGAACTAGCATAATCGGCACGCTGAATTCGGTTCAGATCAAGCCCACTAGCCATCGGCAGAGCATCCCGGATCCACAGAACCCAGGCGCTAATGAATCAGTGTGTACGAACGAGGACGCGACGCAGGTGCAAATGTCCATCTATATGTAGGGATTGGCGCGGCGCGTACCCTTGGGTTTGTTGCTGCGGAGGAGGATGAATCCGGCGCCGGCGGCCACGGCGACGACGGCGACTGCGACGGCCACCGTGGTCTCCACGCTCTGTTCTTGCAAGAACTCCATCGTCTGCGTGGGTTCGCCCCCCTCTCGTGGATTCGCGGCGAATGAGGACAGATTTGCGTGGGGCTCGGGATTTATGAGAGTGGTGTGGAGATGGGGAGGGGGGCAGTGGGTAGGTAGGAGTGGGAGCAGGTTGGATTGGAATTGGACGAGGGAGGAAGACGGCGAGGTGGAGAAGACGGGGGTTGGTTTGGACTTTGGAGCCGTGCGAATGATCTGCACCGTTCGGCTGTTGATCGGACGGTGCAGGTGCTTGCAGAATCATGTGTCTGCTCCGTTACTGTGAGCGCACACAGATTTTCTCTAGGGCATCTTTCTTTTGACTTGCATTTTAGGTGTTGCACTGACTGAATCTTGGAACAATTGCTGATGTTGGAGAATATAGTACAGACTCATTGTCTTTTTACAAAATCGTAGTCAATGTTAACTCTTTTCTTTTTGTTCCTGTTGGATGGTCTTTTCGGTGGCGATTCTATGTGTAAAGTTGTGTAGTTAACTGATCCCAAATATTTCCTCTCTTGACCTTATTCATATTCATGGAAACTTATATGTTGTTTTAGAGATATATTAGTACATATGAACCCACATCCTTTTGATGCTGGTGGCTCATTTACCGTCGACTCTATATATGACGTGGAAGATCGAAGAGTCTTTATGTGCTTTCTGAATGTTATGGTGAATATTTGCTAAATACACTTTCAAATGTATGATACTCGGTATCAACTAATTGTTTTTTAAGCTAAGATAATTGCTGACGTGTGGATGAGAGGAATATAATTGACAGAATCTGGCTCTACGAGTATATAACATAATCTCAAGAATCAACTTATTGCTTCTATATTTGGTCATATACTCGCATTTAAGCTAACTCTTACGCATCCTAGGGTATATGCTAGGTTATTTGTTCATCGACTCTAGACGGCACACAAAGACTCTATAATCACCGATTGAGTTGGATATCCTAAGTTCAAAGAAAGATTATGTTGACTTCTTATAGTGTAACTACATGCGGGCATTAAATTCTAAATATATACTAAGAGTATATGGCATGTTTTTTCTTCACCTCTAGATGATCTCATATGACTAAGACAAGGATCTATTCTCTATCTTTTTTTTAAGAAATAGAACACAAAATATCTTATCAACCAATGTACATGCTGTAAGTGTCAACGGCGTTGCAAACAAGTGTAAGAGTCCATCCACCGACACAATAATGGGTGATGCACTCGGACTTTTCGCTCATCCTTCTCTGGCTCATAAACCAATGTACATGCCATAACCTCACAACAACGTCATTGCAAAACGGGCGTGGAATCCATCCACCGACACAACAATGTAGTCGAGACTATAGGTTTATGTTTCATGTTCTAAGCTACCGGTGGAACTTGGTGGGATGTTAAATAGACGCAAATTGTAACCAACTTATTAAGTACTTAGCTAAGATAATATCAATAAGATTTTAATTTGGAAGGAGGGGCTAGTATGCATGTACTCCCACCACTGTGCTTCCCACGGGTGATGCATAATGCACATTTTCTCATTATACCACCAACTTAATCCCTTGTTCCTCTCCGCCTCATAACATGGTTATCATCCACCTCATTCTTTGTTTCATTGTCGTAATACATTTGAATGTCTAACCAACTGAACTTTGCTTCCTTTTGCCATTATACAACCATAGAAAATCATGACCATCACACTCCAATTTTGGGAGTTTGGTGCACATGGACTCAATTCCGCTAGCGAAGACACCAACACATACAAATGATAGAGATGTGTGATGGGCGTGAGGGGGCAATCTATGTGAAGTCTTACCAATGAGGTGGAAAGGAAAGATACAATCTAGACATGAAATGGAACCAAACATTGAGGTCGGATTTCAAAAAAATACCAAACATAGTTTTGATCCATACACCTTGGGAAGATGAGGAAATGTTGTGAAGGGTAAAATCCGAATCAAGTATTGTTCGTAGAAGATTTCGTTTTTGTCTTTCGTGCATGAGTCGGATTTAATTTCGAAATGAAATTACATGGTAGAGGATTTCGTTTTTGTCTTATGTCAATGTTGCCATTTTTTCTGACTTATCAAATGTCACCCGACAAATGACCTTTTTTTTTTGGAAGGTCCATGGTTTCTCCGGGTTGCCGCGCGGCGGGCAGGAGTTCTTGGAGCATGGCAGGCTGCATGATCCGTACCTGCCACTTACCACGTCTTCGATGGCCCGTCGTCGCGTATGGGCCGAAAAGCGGAGACACGAGAAGCATCAGAAACGAGGTACGGGTTCACATCTTACTAACGGCCCGTTTTCCATCTGAAGCCTCGCCTAGACTGCTGATGACGCGTTGACGCAGGTGCTTGCGTCGTGATCCCTTGAGCCTCAGAGAGGTTTGCGTATCTTGTGAGCAGACAAAGTCCAAACTAAACCATGTGACTATGTGAGTCGTGAGTGACAATGCTTCACGGTTAAGTTAGTTAGGATTAGGAGAAGGGTTCAAACAAAAACTTGGCTAGGAAAAAGGTTCGCTCCCGTCCACTCAGAAGTTAATTAGTGGAAATATCACAAGCGATCAAGTCAACATTGCAGGTCAAGTGGTGGTTAACTGACCTAGCAAAAGGAAAAGTCGAAAGATGAAGGCATGGCCTACCTAATTTTTGGTTGGTCATGTTTCTTTTTGTCTGAAAAAGGAGAAGATTGAATTATCCTTTTTACCTTGAGTAATCACCTTGCGCATCCTACCCATGTCACTAACTTCTCCATTTATTTATTTATTCATTTGCATGCGTGCTTGATTTTTTATTTAAGTATTTACTATTTAGCCTTAAATCTGATAGTTGGGCCACACTTCTAGGTTCAACTTGTGTCACATGACTAGTGCTAGCTTTGATAATCTCACCAATCACCATGAGAGACCTGATGTGGCGAAGAGGCTCCATATGGAGGGGACTCTGAAACGGGTAAGCCTAACCAATAGGCATCCTGACTGTGTTCATATGATCCCATTTGAACCAATACGCTTTGGTTAGGGATTACTGATTTGGTGATGAGGTCATGGTGGCAGCGATAACGGTTTTGACAACGATGGCAAAGCAGGGCTTCGACTACGCCATTTTGACGAGGGCTTTAGACTACTATAGTGCGCGAGCCGGCGATGAGGGCTTCGGCGAAGGTGTGAGATTTGACAACTAGGTGGGGATCAACTACATATTTAGGATCAACTCGCGGTTATAAACTACAATTATATTTAAATATGTGGAAACTAAACTCAAACGTACATAAACAATGGATTTGGTGATGAGGTCATGGGTAGCGGCGACAGGGGCTTTGAGAATGATGGCATGACGTGGCTTTGACTACGTTGTGATAAGAATTTCGACTAGTAGAATTGCTTAGACGACGGGTTCGATGAAGATGCGAGATTTGACAACTAGGTGGGGATCAACCACGTACTTACTATCAGCTCACGGTTACTAAACCACACTTATATTTGTACAAGTGAAAATTAATCTCAAAAGTAGGCAAACGATGGTACACATAATAATAATATTTTACTATTAAATGGGAGTTGGTGATGGTTGGTCATCTCTAAAACACTCAACATACATCATTGGGCGCATCCTGTCCGTCCGATTGCGTTTAACATCACCCCCTCAAGCCCGGAACAATCCAAGCCATCCGATCACTCATACAACGCATGTCAATCATAAATGCCAATAAAACACAACGCTATAATCATGGTTCCTTACCAAAATCCCATGCGGTCATTTATTATTCAGTCAAGATCGCCAAAATCATGGAATCATAAAAACTTCCCTTTTCCTCAGCAAAGGAAAACAACGACAGAACGAATTTATCACCATCGCCGTCCTAGCGTCCAGACTCCCGACTCCTTCCACCGGCGCTCCGCCGTCAAGGGCAGGGCAGCTTCTATCGACGTTGTTCTCCTTTCCAGCGGCAGCAGTCAAGCTTCGTCATCTCCGTTTCCGGTGCCACTTGGAAACGACCATTTATTGTTTCTGAGTACCTTCTCTACCACTCCTACGCCTGAACGCCTGCGCTGCCATTTTGGATCTCCACGAGGTAGCTACCGCCGGATTGAATAGCCCCTGAACAATATACATGGTCACGCGCTGGACCTTTTTATTCAAACTAGAGAATAACTGGGGTTCAAATTGTATGTATTTTGATGTTCGCTTATTCAAACATGCAGTCATGTATTTCTGGAACTATGTCCTCAACATATTTCATGATTTTGGCGATCAAATTATATGTATTTTGATGTTCTCTTCAACCTATTATTCCTAACAGATGAAGCGTACCCCGTTTAAAGACCTAACAAACAAAGGTACAGATAGTAAAAGTGAACACCAAAAAAATAGTGGTACCAGTTGGTATGCTCGGTTACCTCCTGAGAAGAAAGAAGAATACTTAAAGAAGGAGAGGTTATACCGTCAACAAAAAAAGTCTGGAGCTTTAAACCATGGTAAATTTGAGGAACCAACTCCTCTTGCAGAGCAAGGTAAATATATTTTCTACTTAGCATGTCCACTCCAGATTGAATTATTGAAATCTGTGTCATACGGTAATGTATTGTAATGACCAATTGACATGCTGTTATCACGATTACATACCCCGTCTAAACTCGCTAGCTCCTAATGGGCTGTCCCCCCCCCCCCCCCCCCCGATCGCTTAAATTGAAGATAAATTGTCCGGTTATACTTCTCAGAAACATTGACCCAGCTAACGTCCTATGTAACGGGACGAGGCTTGTTATACGGGGGTTCCAGATGAACGCTATCGACGCGGAGATCGTGGTAGGACAACATGCTGGACAGAGAGTGTACCTTCCTCAGATACCTCTCTGTCCCTCTGATGACGACATGTTCCCGTTCAAATTCAAAAGGAAACAGTTTCCAATCAGGCTCAGCTTTGCCATGATGATCAACAAGGCGCAAGGGCAGACTATCCCTATTGTGGGTGTTTACCTACCAGAGCCTGTATTCTCTCATGGATAGTTGTATACCGCCTTGCCCAGAGCTACTGCTAAGGTTAACATTAAGATCCTCGCTATCAAGGAAAAGGAAAGGACAATGGCAAGGGCAAGGGCAAGGATCAGACCAAAAATTCAAAGAAGCGAAAAAGATCCGAAGACTTAATAATGACCATGAAGAACATAGCCTACAAGGAAGTCCTTACCACTTGAATCAGCGTTCCATACACCATCAGGTTAGTTAGTAATATCTTTGAAGGTGCACATGGTTGTTTGAATCTTTGATATATACGAACTTTGAATCAGATCCTCAAGTTATGATCATCATTCTATTTTCTAGCTGCTCCTTTTGATGCAAACTGACAGCTAACTGCTAATTAATTTTCTTTTACATGTGTGTAAAAAGCTAAAGCAACACAGGTAAAAAAGGAGCATCAGGAGTTGAACTCTGTAAATGACATGGATTTAACCTTTTTTATGCTGTTCATACAACCTGGATCCTTATGCGTTGAGACAGGGCCAACAATCTCTGTCCAAAAAGAGGTGGAGCAAGGAAATGTACATTTAAGTCTTTTCTGGTCTGATACATATATTTCTTCATATGTATTGTCACTCAAATGCTGAACTAGCAAATTGATACTGAGACTGTTCTTCCACCATTCTCATATTGCAAAGTGATTTTTATGCATAAACATAGTCTTAGTCAGTTTGTATTTTCTTGCTCCCTGATGTCTACGAACGCTTCTTTTCCTTTAGACAGTGTTGGGCCTCCAAGTGCAGAGGTTTGTAGAACAACAACAAGTTTCCCTTAAGTGAACAACCCAAGGTTTATCGAACTCAGGGAGGTAGAGGTCAAAGATATCCCTCTCAAGCAACCCTGCAATTAAGATACAAGAAGTCTCTTGTATCCCCAACGCACCCAATACCCTTGTCAGATGTATAGGTGCACTAGTTTGGCGAAGAGATAGTGAAATACAAGTGGTATGGATGATTACAAGTAGTAATTGCAATATGTATAAAACAAGCATGGAACATCAAAAATTATAGATACGTTTGAGATGTATCACTCCCCATGCATGTTATGTTACTTTAGTGGGTCAGAGTTGTTATTTTCAGAAGTACAATAAGATAGGTTCTTTTTACTGTACGAGATTCTCTCTTAGAAGTACTGAGAAATGAGCATTTTGATTGTTTTCGTGGGAGCTGCAACCAGCAATATCATATTTTTAGACAGAGAACAAAGTATATCTTCTTACCTAATAAGAGAGTTAGGATGTTCGACTAGCAGTTCAGCCGCTTCTCTGTCAAAAACAAATGATCAGTCTTCATGTCCATTCTTCATAGCTGCAGCAGCTCATGCACAATCAGTTTTGATAATTAAATAGTCAATAAAATTTTGCACGAGCAGATTGTGGGTAACATTCATCAATTGTTTGAAGTGCTTGTCTCTACAGCTTTATAAAAGATACCTCAGATTTTGTACAAGCACATAATTTTGCACTAATATATTTTATTTTAAGATCACATGATTCTTATGTGTAAATGCAAACCGCGCTCAGTTTGGTGCCCATATACCAAATCTAAAAGCATAATGCTTTAGAAATTCAAAATTTCAAGAACAAGCATGGAGATCATACTTCAGAAACTTGCAAAATAAACATCATCCTTTCTTTAAGCAAGCTGCCAGAAATATTAACCTCTCTGTGCATGCACAAACAATAAGAATACAGGTAGATAATAAGACGCCAAAAAATAAAATGATCATAGATTGGTAGTTGGTACAAAACCATCGTGCTACCTCATCTATATAGAAGTCAAAGTCTGTAGACCGCATAGTGGTTGCATTCAATCCCATGTGTTGGGCAAGTTAGCCAATTGTTATCACTGAGAACAACTCTAGAAAACTTCTGACACCACGAAGGAATTGTTGTTGCTTCACTTCATCAAGAAACAGCTTCAATCGAAGATGATGTGCATCCTGTTACAGTAAGAAATTTAATAATCTGGTCCATAAACTACAGCTTATTTCTAAGCAGGGTTATACAACTCTTCTCTAAATAAGAAACAAAACTAGAGCTTGATTTGTTGACACAAGTGAAATTGAAACCTGAGTCAAACAAATACAATTTAAACAACTTCTCTAAAAAATTATAAACACAAATATATGCATGCCAGAAGGCAGAACATACCGTTCATACTGAAAAGCTGCCAAAAGAAGAAAAGCAAAGGAAAAATACCTGTTAAAGGAGAGGAAGGAGAGGCAGTGGCTTGACCTCGATCCATCGGCGGCTACCGGGGACGGTGACCGGAAAGGAAGGTAGGAGGTGGGCGCTCGCTGCCGCCGCGGCGGAGGAACGCGGGGAGGTGGAGGTACGTGAGCTGCGCGAGGTGCTCATGACCGCAAAAGTGGAGGCCAAGCGGCGCGAGCTCGGGTCGCCGCCCATTGATGAATCGAAACGGGATGTAGGTAGAAGGCAGCTGGGTACTGGGTATGGGATTGGTAGCAGGGATTGAGCAAGAACAGTGGCCAGAAAGGCAGAAAGGGGATCGACAAGAATAGAGAGAGAAAAAGCGACGAGACAGCCCACTGTGTTCCCCGGTACTTGGCTGTCCCCACTGGTCGGGGAGTCCAGATCAAGCGCGTTCTTTACCGTTTAGGTTGGTTTATTCGTGTTCTTTTCATAACAACCAATTTATATTGTTCAGCTAGCCCAATTCTTTTGCTGAAAAAATCAAAACAATTTCTGTATATGTCCACGTTCCTTTGTTTTCAAATATGTAATCGAACGGGACTAACTGTTATTCTACTAGGGAACAACTATAAACTATACATGGTCTGAGTATTTTTCATTCATTTCGTCATCATTGGTTATATTATTTAATTTGACATGTTACGTATAAATATTACTTCAACAAGCAATTATATCGTAAATACCAAGAAAATTCACTATTTCAGACAACAAGCAATTATATCGTAAATACCAAGAAAAAACATAACCAAATACGTTGTTACATAGTTCTCCTCGAACGTTGTCTATTCTACCCCCTCATTGTGTATCGTTATTATCTTTTAGACCCGTTGCCTTTATCACCACTAGTAATCGTGTACGTGCAACGCACATCTTTTATAATCATCAGAATACTTGTCCTAATCAATTCACATTGTGTACAAATCTATGAACATCCAAATAGAGCTAATCATGTGTATCAAGATAGAAATGGTTACTTTTCTATAAACTTTGTAATTTTACCTAGGAATCAATATAAAGTGCTACATAGGAAGTGCACATAGACATCAAAGGTTTTATATATTGAATATATATTTTACCAACCGTTCTGAAGAAAAATAGTTTAAAATGCTTTCTAGCATGGATAAATAGGACAAACAGACCATCTATCTCGATACAAGCTAGTCAACAAAAACTTAGGCCCTAGTGAAATAACATAGTCTCACGTTCTCACTAAGGTAGAATTGAGAACAAAATCATGGAAAAATTGTATAATATCTAAACTAATCAGACTATCTTAGCTAAACGTGAAAAATATCATATCTAAATACCAATTTGAAAGATACCCCATCGTTGAAAAAATAATAGACATGGTTATCGGGTGCCATTGCCTTAACATTGAACAAAACTTTCGACATATAACATATATATGATGTAGGTGAAAGGAAGATGATACCCCACCACATTGTTTCTGTGATGAAAGGAAGATGCCTAACACACTCCACTTATTTCATCTCTACTATATTTAATATGGTTAATGAAGATTCATACTGCATAGCGTAACTTATACGTGCCTGGTAGAAAGATTCATACTACAGACCCATGAACCTTGATTTACCTTGTCGCAAAGATCACTTATATGATGAAATATTGACATCCACACTTTGGAGGAGTCAAATAATAGCATCAGATTGGCACAACTTTAAGAATAAAATAAGAGAAAACTGAAAACAACATGTGAAGCAAAAAATTCAATGAACGCCAATGTTCAAAGGTACTGGTTTGGGGCTTTACTCTGTCTAATTGGTTCTTCTTCTTCTTCTTCTTCTTCTTCTTCTTCTTCTGTAAACCTACAGCCAAAAACATCAGATTGGTCAAGTAACAAATTTTGAAATCGTTGTTTTACTCGATTGACTCGACAGTATGTGCAGGGCAGGTAGTTAGTTCAGCATGGGTATTATCCAGGGTCAATATTTTAACTCATTCCCATAGTTTATTAATTGGCTTTGCCCAGAAACTGCACTGCAGGTATTGTAGAAACATGATATCTTTTTTTGAGGCTTAACATGAATTCTTTACAAGTATGCATGCGTATCTTTGCTCCATAAGTTTACAAAGCGTGTCAGGTTCAGTTAGTTTTAGGCCAGGAAGACATTTGAAACAATATTAAATCAGTGATTAAAGTTCTATCAAATATGCAAGTGCTGGTCAATACTTAATGCTAAAGTATCAAATATGCAAGTGCTTGTACTTTCTAACCATCCCAATTAAGAATTGAATATACATTCATGAAGCACTCAAAGAACTAACTGATCGATCAGCTTAATACCTTGATTATCTATTCGACACCTTCTTGTAATACACATTTTTTGAAGATGCAAAGCCTCAAGCCATGTGAACAACAAGGATTACAATAGCTAGCTTGGATCACCTGCAAATGTTCGATTAAAACCATGAATGTGGAAAACATCAAAGATCTACTAATAAAAAGTTAGTGAAAAAAAGTAAACTGAGAAATGCTCAGGGAAGTAATATACAACATGGATTCGAGTTGCACTTGGTCTTGGGGTTTAGAACCAGCTGAAATAAGATCATAAATGGCATATATACCTTGTTGCATGATGTAGTAAAAAAAATTACCTGCATGAAAACAATGTACTTTACTGCAACTGTCATTGATGTACTTTACTGCAATTACCTATGTACCGATCGAATACTATGCATGTAATCTCCCAACAGGAAAATACATGTAATCTCCCAACAGGAAAATGCATGTAATCTCCCAACAGGAAAATGCATCTTACATGTGAATTTCTCATCTGGGAGGAATAGTGTGAAGAAGATATATATGCTGCATAACAAATCTGTACATTGGTCATTCATAAATCCAACACAATTGTATAAAATGCCACAAAACCATCAATCAGCCTGCATCTCTCAAAAGCCTGCACACCCTAAACGCCGGGGGAAACCCCAGGACCAGCTCGCTGGTCCGGGTAGCAGCAGCGGCGCCTTAGCTTCGTAGTCCTTCCTGGAGGTGCTACCTAGATGTTCAGTGGTACGGGCTGTCGACGTGAGATGGTGGGACGATGTCTGACTCCGTATGGGACGTGGGTTTCGAAGGGCGCAATGTACCATCTTCATAGCTTCGCAGGGGTCAATCCTTCACTCAGTTCTGGTCTGGCGCCTCCCACTTGCCGGGGCTAGGTCCTCTCTTGGCCTGGCTTTTCTCCTAGGCCTTTGAGGTGTGAGGTCGTGGGAGCGGTCCTGCAGTAGCGCTTGGTCTCGGTTGCTTTGTCGTCGGTGACTGATACGTCTCAAACGTATCTATAATTTCTGATGTTCCATGTTGATATTATACCAATTGTTACATGTTTTATATACACTTCATAGCATTTTTATGCATTTTCTGGGACTAACCTATTAACAAGATGCCACAGTGTCAGTTCCTGTTTTCTGCTGTTTTTGTATTCCAGAAAAGCTAGTCTGGAAATATTCTCGGAATTGGACGAAACTTGGACAGAACCTCCTATTTTTCCAACACGAAGACGGAGTCCAGAGGCGAGACGGAGGAGGGCCACGTGGCACCCACACCATGGGGCCACGCGGGCCCCCCCTGCCGCGTCGTGGGGTGGTGTGGGTCCCTCGTGGCTCCGCAGCCGCCGCCCTTTCGCCTATTTATTCTTCCCGACGTGAAAACCCTAAACACCCGAGCAATTATCCACGAAAAGTTCCAGAGACGCCGCCGCCGTCAACCCTAGCTCGGGAGGGTTCAGAAACTCTTCCCGGCACCCTGCCGGAGAGGGGAATCATCACCGGAGGGCTCTACATCACCATGCCTGCCTCCGGAGTGATGCGTGAGTAGTTCATCCTTGGACTACAGGTCCATTCTTTTACACTGATAATACAACCAACTGCAAACACTGTTCCTTTCCATTCTCTGCAATTTACTACTGTTTTCCACACCATACGTTTAATCTTTTGTTTTCAGCAAGCCGGTGAGATTGACAACCTCACTGTTTCCTTGGGGCAAAGTAGTTTGATTGTGTTGTGTGCAGGTTCCATGTCAGCGCGCCACTGACAACCTTCAGAAGTGATTTCTTGCTCCTACTGGTTCGATTAAACCTTGGTTTCATACTGAGGGAAACTGCTGCTACACTGATTCATACCTTCCTCTTGGGGTCTCCCAGCGAACGTGTGATCCACGCAATCAAGCTCTTTTTCTGGCGCCGTTGCCGGGGAGCAAGAGGATTTCTGCAAGGGGAGTTTCACGCTTCCAATCTCTTTACTTTGTTATTGTCTTGCTTAGTTTATTTTTATTTAGTCTTGTTTGCTTTATTTATCAAAAATACAAAAAAATTAGTTACTTTTATTTTCAAGTTGTTATCTTTTTGTTTTGTTTTTATTTTGCTAAAATGAGTACCCCTAAAATTGAAGTTCGGTCCTTTAAGCAACAAGGTGGAGAAATTTTAAAAGATGCTTGGTATAGGATCAGTGATGCTCACCGTAGATGTGCTAAAAAATATTCTACCATGATCCTTCTTAGAAATTTTTATGTTGGTATCACTAGTTGGTATCGGTATGTTCTAGATACTCTGACAGGAGGCAACTTTCTGGGGACTCCTGCTTTGGAAGCACGCAATATAATTGAAAGTTTGGTAGGAACACCACCTATTAATGATCTTAAAATTGAGACTACTTTGGAAGATGTTATAAAAAAATTGGAGTCCATGGAGAAAAACCTGCCGGATTTGCTTGGTAGTGCTAGCAAAGTTAATGAATCACTAGGAGATATTAATAAAAGAATTGCTATTTTAGAAGCTAGCATTGGCCATGATAATCAAAACTTCAGGATAGGTGAATTAGAGGATACTCTAAGTTCAACTTTCTCCTCTATCAAGTTTAAAAAGCAGAAAGCTTTTGTGGGGAAAGAGCAAAAATTCATGTATGTTCGAAAAGTGACTCAACCAAAACCCCCTAATGTGCTTAAAAGTGATAAAATTGAGAGTGAATCACATAATGAATTATTTAAATTTGCTTCCCAAGAATTACCTGAACCAAAAATGCCTATTGTTACAAGCTGTGTTTTTTAGGAAGTTTTTGATGATATTGATACCTCATCACTTGGAAACACTTGATTCTTACTTTCTGCGCCTAGCTGAAAGGCGTTAAAGAAAAGCGCTTATGGGAGACAACCCATAATTTTATTGTAGCGCCCCGACCGCGGAACTATACAGTGATGATGTGTGTCACCGGTTAAGCGATACAAACGGAGGTTACGGGTTTACCAATCCCCGGCCAAAACCTTTGGCAGGCGTTGCTCGGAATGGATCATCGGCAACGCAACACCCCGATTGATGCCTTAACGCAGGCACAACTATCAATGCATAATAGAGAGATCAAGACTTGTGGAACAACTGGCACATTACAGACTCTACGACTCAAAGCATTATAGTTCAACTCTTATAATAGAGAAAGATAGCAAATATTACAACCAGAGGTCACAGACCCAACAGTACATCAAGCGGAAGCAAATTAAGTTGTTCTAACAACAAGATCCAAATTATGGCCTAAGAGGCCTACAGATAAACATTCCCAGCGCCAGATGTTTCGAGATGTCCCAAGCTGCCACCCGGGAACCCCAGACTACTCGTCAACGTCCACAAAGAACCCACTTTCAAGGTCGAAGAAGTCCTCCTCTGAAATCAAATAAACAACGTTGAGTTCGACGAACTCTGCAAGATTATTAGAGCTACTAGCTCGATGATTGGCTTACAAAGGTTCTATGGCTGTTTTGCATAAAGCTAGTTTTCTTTAGAAAAGACTTAACTCCATGGCATCGACTATTCAGAATATTTTCAAAGGGGTAAGAAGTAACTCTTTTCTTCTGATCATCTTCAACAACCACCATCCATCACCACACCTGTCTACTAAGGCACCTCCCCGAATCACCCTCGAGGAAGTCAACCTTGCATTCGTGGTAGTACCTTTAGTACTCAGGTTTTAATCATTCCGTTCAAGTTTTCTATGGTCTTACCTTCACTTCCCAAGTTCGTCCGTAACCGTGGACACGGCTTTTCGAAAAGATTTAACCCTGCAGGGGTGCACTGTGTTTACCTTCGGTACCGCCCGGCTCATTGCCTACACGTAGCTCTCTTCCTGGGAAAGCCGGCTGAGTGGGAACGGTTACAACCTTTACCTTGTTAAAGACTAACCCAGGATCATCAGTGAGGACGGGACAGCCGTGCCTCCAACACCCTGTCCCGTGGCCACTCATTGTCCTAACACCACCATCCTCATCTCAGTCTTGGCCACCGTCTTCACGCACGCGCAAAAGGAAGCTCAAACTAGAGGACCCTGGCTAGTCCCGCCCAAGTTAGTTGGTCGACGAGGGCTCCATATACCCCACCGAATGGAAGCGCGCTCATTCTTGGTTCAAGAGGTAGAGAACTAGCACCTAGGCGGCGAGAACGAGACAACCCACCACATTCCATGTGGCCTCTCATCCCCACCTTTAAGCATGTTTATTATCAGTATCCACATTTCTCCACCATCATCCGGACATTCCGTCAACAATTCCAACAACGAAATATCCACTGGACAACTAAGCATTTAACTAAGCATGGCTAAGCATATACATAACATAGTTAAGTAACTCAGGCCAACAAGGCAAACCTATGGATATTAGGAGGGAACAGGTAATGGCATCAGAAACATAATGCAACTATAGGATACTCTAATCCAACCAAATTGACATTTGGAACCGCATGCAATATTATAGTGGAGAAAATATTTGCGGAAAACATAGGAAGAGACATGCTCAGAGGGGGGATTACGCTTGCCTTGTTCAGCAGGCTGGTAATACGGGTCGTCAGGGTATTGTGGAGAAACCCCGACTCCTTGATCTATCGATGTATAAAAACACCGGAAAGCACAATCAAATACCACACCATATAAAACAAGTGCAATGCACAAGCACATGATGATATGACATTTTAAATGCACCATAAAAGCTTGGAACATGACCAACAAGTTAAATGGGGTCCCAGATATAATTATTGCATTATTTGGATTAATCCCCATATTTAAATTTAATGGAATTAGCCAATTTCGAAAATATGCAGTACTGAAATGTTGACCAGAAATGCATGCTATTTATGGTACTGGATAACTCATAATTTTGTGAGCATTTGGGTATTTAAAACACATTTTTCTGATTAACCAATAAAAGGTTATTGCATTTTCAATATTTGGTTTAGTGCTGCCATTTTAGTAAATTATTTCAAACAACACTAAGACTAATTATCCATGCTTGAAAATGAAGTGAAACTTGAAGTACTTTTGTTGTTGAACATTTTGGTATATCACACTTACTTTTTGGATCAATTTTTATAAAGTTATGAATTTTACAAAATCCAATTCATTTCTGCCATTTTACAAAAAGGCAAGAAACAATTATTTCCAGTAATCATTTCAACTTGCAATTGACATGAAAAAATGTAAAGTTTCTCCCCCTGGTCATTTAGAGACCAAGTTTGCATTTTTCTGATCTATAAATAAAAAGATATGGATTTTCCAAGAATTATTTCTTTTCTGCCCTTTTCTTCAATTTAATAAAACAGCAACTAAATGAATTTAGTGGGATGTGTGAGTTATACCAATAGACTCCATTTATTTTTCTGAACAATTTGATATCTTATTTGCAGTTTTTGGACAAGTATTCCAAAACTTATTGAATTTACGAATTTATTTGCATTTCTGCCTTTTCTTTTATTTCTCAGAAAAATCGCACGGAAACGTTTTGCACTCGGTCCTGGGCTAGCCACAGCCACAGACAGGTGGGGCCCGTGGCCACGGTGGCATCCACGTGGGCGAGCGAGGCCCACGGCTAGTTTGACCGTGGCCGTGGCGCGCGGCGGCGGTGATCACCGACGGCGTCTCGCACGCGTTCGACGGAGGAGCAAGCTCGGGGACGACCTGAGGGCGGCATTCGACGTGCACGGCTACGGGGTGACTGGGGACGGCGCTACCGACCATTTGGTCGCCGGGAAAAGCTCCGGCGACGAGCTACGGCGGAGGCGCGCTACGGTCTACGGCGGAATCTACGGCTACCCGTCGAAATAGCGGGAGAAGAAGAGGATGGAGATGTCCAGGAGAAGCGCAAGCTCACCCTCGAAGCGTGGGTAGGCGTGGATTGGACGGAGGTGGGCGGTGGCGACGGGGAGCTTCCTCGACAGGCGGCGGCCGGAGAGGAAGAAGATGGACAAGGCGGCGGCGATCCCGTGCTTCCCTCTTCGATTCCTGGTGCAGGGAAGGAGAGGAAGACGCGGCGGAGACAATGGCAGTCTTCGATCTGCTCTTGGAGTCCTGGAATGGCGGCGATGCGGCGGCGGAGCTCAGCTACGGCTCGGCCATGGCGGCTAGGTTTAGGGTTAGGGTTCGGGGAGAGGGCAGCGAGTGAGGGCGTCTGGTTGCTCCTCTTAAGCAGGGTCCGGACGCGGCGATGCTCGACAGCGAGGCGGCATCGTGCGGCGGCGAGCGAGCTGGTGCGTCGCGAGCAATGGCGCGGCGCACGGTCGCTACAGGGAGACGATGATCGTTTTGCAGGGAACCCCCTGGAATACTTTTCCATATTACCAATAGGTCCTTTTCTGTTTCCTTTTTAAAAACCAGTAGCATTTCCAGGATTTTATTGAGGCTTTTAAATATTTTAGAAAAATCTGAGAAAATTCATGTAGCCTCCCATCAACATGTAGAAGCACCACAAAAATTGGTTTTGCCAAATAAAATGTTTTGAACAACATTTGTTCATAAGGTTGTATTATGGCATTTTTGGTTAATTTCAATTTGGAATTACTTTATAATTTTTAAAGCAAGTGCAAGTATTTATTTTGAACTCTTGGAACTTCCTTGACAAATATGGAAGTTTATTTGAATTGGTTTTGTCACAAACAAACACATTTGAGTTTGAATTGTTTGAACTCAACTGTGGATTTTGTTCCCCTTTGTTTTAATTGGTTCTCCAACTCTTGTTTCAACTTTGAACAATTAAACCAGTGATGCCATGATGCATGCATGAACAGAAAAGTGAAAATTTGGTTCAAATTTTACAGTACCAAAAGTGTGGCTGTTACATTTATTTCTGTAATTTTTCTTTTTTTTGAGTCAAGGAGTTGTTTACTTCTGTAACAATTTCTTTTTATCTTTATTTTATCGCATTGTTGTGCCAAGTATTGCCTCTAATAGGAAGATGATGTTAGATTTGGATTTCTGCGCAGGAACAGATTTCTGCTGTTCACCGTTTTAAATCTGTAAAATCACAGAAAAATTATTTAAATCTGCAATTTTTTTTGCGTAATCCTCAGATATGTACGCATCTTTTGTTAGTTTAAAGTTTTTCGATCTGAGCAACGTAAGTGCCTTGAAAATATTCATCTTTGCGGACTGTTCTGTTTAGACAGATTCTGTCTTTTATTTTTCGCATTCTCTCTTTTACTAGTGTTGAGTGGAATTCTTTTTTAGGGTGAAGAGCTTCACATAACATCAGTGGCAGTAGCTAATGTTAAAAGTAACGGTCATGTTTGTGTCCTTATAGAACATGTGAGTTTTTGATTGTGCACTAACCCTCTAATGAGAATTACTTTGAGTTTGGTGTGACGGAAGTTTTCAAGGGTCAAGAGAGAAGGATGATATAATGTGATAAAGAAGAGTGAAGAGCTTAAGCTTGGGGATGCTCCCATGGATCACCCCAGCATATTTCAAGAAGACTCAAGCGTCTAAGCTTGGGGATGCCTTGCGTCTGTGTGCTTTTATTTTCAGTATTTTATTTTTCTTATGGTCAACTTGATTGGAGCCCAGCATTCTTGATTGGGAGAGAGACACGCTCCGCTTTTTCATATGAATACTCCTATTCTTCACTTATACTTGTTGAATATTCTTGTCTAGCTATTGTTATGCTTTTAGCTCCTGTTTTTCATGCATCTCTTATTCAGAGCTGTTAGTTCTTTTAAAAAAAGTACTCTCTTGCTTCACTTATAATTGTTTGGAGAGTTTATGTTGAAATAAATTGATTGGTGTTTGGTTGGAACAGAAAATGTTGCATGTGGTAGATGGTATAATGGAAAAAGCTTACATATTCTTGTAGATCATTGTATTGGATAATTTGATACTTGTCAATTGTTCTGAGTTATCAAGTAGTTCATGTTTAAGCTTCTGTATCATGTAGTTAAAACCTATTAATGAAAAACTACCGTAAAGCTCGTTGAAATTTGGTTTGCATGATTGGTATCTCTAAGGTCTAGATATTTTCTAGTAAAAGGGTTTGGTTAACAAGGAAGACAGTGTAGAGTCTTATAATGCTTGCAATATGTTTTCATATAAATCTTGCTGTGACGGTTGATATCATGTGTTTGCTTCAAATAACCTTGCTAGCCTAAACCCTGTACTGAGAGGGAATGCTTCTCGTGCATCCAAAACCTTGAGCCAAATCCATGCCATCTGTGTCCACCATAACTACCTATATGTGGTATTTTCTTGTCATTCCAAGTAAAATTTTCATGTGCTACCTTTAAGCTATTCAAACTTTATTACTCCTATTTTGTGTCAATGTTTACCAAGCTCATGAGGACGGGGTGGATGCTTTATGTCAACTGTCAAACAGACTTTACCACCGGACTTGCGGCATATACATCCGCTTATCCATTAATTTTGCAAAAAGAACTGGCAAATGGGGTGTCTAGTCCCAATTAATTACAACTTTAACCGCTTAATTCTCTTCACATTTTTGCCCTGATTTATCAGTCAAGCAATGACAAACAGTGAAATATCTGCATGTGTAAACAAAAGAGAAAGAGAGATGATCTGCCTTGCTGGTTGAAAAAACGTCCTTCATGGGAGCCGCTCTTAAAAGTCTGTTTGGCAGGGGTCATATTGTACTTTCCATTTTTCTGATTCGTTGACAATTAACAAACACCTCTCAAAACTTGTTTTTACTCTCTTTATGATTTCAAAAACTTAAAAAGCTGTAGCACATGATTTAATCCCTGCTTCCCTCTGCGAAGGGCGTTTCTTTTATTTTTATGTTGAGTTAGTTTACCTACTTCTTTCTATCTTAGAAGCGAACACTAGTGTCAACTTTGGTGCAACAATTTTTATATGCTCGTATATTGGACTTATTATATGCTTTGTGTTGACAAATATCCATGAGATATATATGTTGAAAGTTGAAAGCAATTGCTGAAACTTAAATCTTCATTTGTGTTGGTTAGATACCTTTTACTTAGAATCTATTGCTTTATGAGTTAACTCTTATGCAAAACTCTTTGATGCTTGTCTCGAAAGTACTATTCATGAAAAGTTTTTACTTATATGATTCAGTTGTTTGCTCATTATCTACTTGCTAGCAAACTATAAACCATTGACATGGATCACTTCATTCATAACATGTGTTTTACAGTATTATTTGATCAAGATTATGATTGTAGCATGTCACCTCAGATTTTTTTTTGTTTTTATCGTTTTACCTACTCGAGGACGAGTAGAACTAAGCTTGGGGATGCTTGATACGTCTCAAACGTATCTATAATTTCTGATGTTCCATGTTGATATTATACCAATTATTACATATTTTATATACACTTCATAGCATTTTTATGCATTTTCTGGGACTAACCTATTAACAAGATGCCACAGTGCCAGTTCCTGTTTTCTGCTGTTTTTGTATTCCAGAAAAGCTAGTCTGGAAATATTCTCGGAATTGGACGAAACTTGGACAGAACCTCCTATTTTTCCAACACGAAGACGGAGTCCAGAGGAGAGACGGAGGAGGGCCACGTGGCACCCACACCATGGGGCCGCGCGGCCCCCCCTGCCGCGCCGTGGGGTGGTGTGGGGCCCTCGTGGCTCCGCAGCCGCCGCCCTTTCGCCTATTTATTCTTCCCGACGCGAAAACCCTAAACACCCGAGCAATTATCCACGAAAAGTTCCAGAGACGCCGCCGCCGTCAACCCTAGCTCGGGAGGGTTCAGAAGCTCTTCCCGGCACCCTGCCGGAGAGGGGAATCATCACCGGAGGGCTCTACATCACCATGCCTGCCTTGGGAGTGATGCGTGAGTAGTTCATCCTTGGACTACGGGTCCATTCTTTTACACTGATAATACAACCAACTGCAAACACTGTTTCTTTTCATTCTCTGCAATTTACTACTGTTTTCCACACCATACGTTTAATCCTTTGTTTTCAGCAAGCCGGTGAGATTGACAACCTCACTGTTTCGTTGGGGCAAAGTAGTTTGATTGTGTTGTGTGCAGGTTCCACGTCAGCGCGCCACTGACAACCTTCAGAAGTGATTTCTTGCTCCTACTGGTTCGATTAAACCTTGGCTACACTGCTTCATACCTTCCTCTTGGGGTCTCCTAGCGAACGTGTGATCCACGCAATCAGTGACGCGGTCGTTGAAGCTCGGTGCTTGGTGTCTTCGCCGTGTGGCTGGATGCTCGGCAAGGGGGAGCTCGTGTGAGGTTGGAGGTGGTGGTGTTGTTTGTGTTGTGTTGTCGCGCCTCGGCGCGTGTGTATGGTTTTTGGTCAGGTTCCCCTTATTAACTGAACCAATTCTCTTCTCCTATAATGCAATACGTAACTCCCCGCCCTCTGACGAGGTTCGTCAAAAAAAAAAAAATGCAACACAATGTAATTTTATGTTCCCACACACTTGTTTTTTAAGCCATATTCAGATCAGCTTCTTCGAAATATTCTGTCACATTGTACATGAAATTAGATTACTCATAACTCACTTATGACAAATAAATTAGATTACTCATAGTTATTACTATAACATTGTCATAGATAGACACATAGACTGTGGTTAGCTGAAACCAGTGATGCTTATTCTCAGTTATCTCTGCCCCAGGCTCTATGCCACTATGCTCGGAGGAAAAACAGAACTATTACCGTGGCACTATTTGATCTAAATTGGATCAAGGACATTAGGCACAAACTCTCCTCAGCCATCATCGCGGATTTTTTAAGATTTGGAGACTGGTCCAGGCTGGTGACATCTCCCTGCAGCGCGGTGTTCATGCTACCAGATTTTGACTCTGTTTCATTCGCCCGCATGCAGCTGAGCATCTAGATGAACTTGCGTTTAGCAGAACCAGCTGGAAACAGTGTTCCAAATATGAGACAGGGTATGTGGTACTTACTTTCTGGACGGTTGGTGTGGAGAGGCGGTGGAGAGGATCATGGCGACGCCGACGAAGCTGACCTTGGCGATGGCGATTGGGCGTACAGGTATCGGCCCTGTCGCTGCGAGAAGATACCGCTAGCTGCGGTTGCTCTATTTGGTTTTTCTGGCCGACGGCATCAAAACATGGTTTCTTCTTCTTTTGTGTCAGGCCATCAGGGAGTTGACAACAAATCATGCATGCCCCTTCTTTGCTGAAAATTTATATCTGATTATTCAACAAAACTGCAACAGCCAACATTAATAATGCTTGCAGAAAACTATGTTCTGAAAAATTCAGTAAAGTGATAACTGCTTGCAATCTGTCAAACCAATTTGCATGCAGATTTTTGGTTTCTAATAGAAGCGGTAACGAAGAAGAAACCCATGTAGAACTTACAGAACTAACTCTTCCCCATACATAGAGAATTCTATTTGTGCTTGTGAGCTTTTAAAGTCTAAACAACACAAACTGAACCTACCGTTAGAACACATGGGAAGAACAAACCACATAATTTAGCAATAGTGCACAATCGTACATGACTGAGGATAAATTTAGTTCGTGCAATAGCAAACAACATCGCACACACTTCCTCTCAGTTTCTCTGAAAGAATCTCCCTTATCTCTCTCACTTCCAGCCGCAACGCATCCATAAATCTAGTAATTCCCAAGTACAAAAAATACACACATCCAGCAGCTACGCATCCATACATCTTGCAATTCATACGTAACAGCAAGTCGGCATGCCAGGACGCCAAGCATCGATCTCTAAGGAAAAGAACACATCAGGGGACGGAGACGCACATGAACTGAAGGAGATATGCCCTAGAGGCAAATAAATATTAAGTATTTATCGCATTATCTCATTAAGTTTATAAATAAGTTTTATACCGTGCTATAACTGTATTAATCGGAATTGTTAATATACGTGTGGTATGTAAACAAACCAGGGTCCCTAGTAAGCCTCTATATAAACTAGTTCATCAGTCAACGGATGATCGAGATTTCCCGGTCATGCTGATTCATAACAGTTGATGATGAAGTCATTTTATTAGTAGAATAAGGTGATATTACCCACCAAAGTATTGCAAGAGGATCGTATCACTAACTGCAATAGGAGAGTAATGTGATAGAATATTCCTCGGACTGTGAGATCATATCAAATCACTGCTTCTGGAATATACTTTGATTGCATCAAACGTCATGTCTTATCTAGCGTGACAATAAAGGTGACACTTTCGGGTATCCTAAGGAAGTAGCAGAGGCGAGTGATCAAGAGAGGGATTTGTTCATCCGTGTGATGGAAAGATACTCTGGGCCCACTCGGTGAGATTACATCTATAAAGCTGCGCAGCGCATGACTAGGTCATTGGAGATGTAATATCACGGAACGAGTTAAGTAACCCTTGTCGGTAACGAGATAAAACACAACATAGGATGTTGACGATCGTATCTCGGACTAGGGTAGTATCGAAGGAACAAAAGGAATGAACATATCATGTTAACGGTTCAACGACGATTATTCTGGAATGCACAGGGACCGTCATAGCCATCCAGGTCTCCCTGACGGTCATTGGCGAGCGAGGGGTCTCGACCATGTCTGGAGTATTCCCGAACCGTAGGGTAACACACTTAAGGTCTTGACGACGCTTGGAGATCGTTTTGGAATTATCGGAATAATAGAAATAGAGAGAGAATGAACCGGAAAGGTTCCGGTGGAATCGGAAGGGTTCCGGGAAGACCGAAGGAAGTTCGGAGTGGTCCGGAAGTTGTTGCGGAGTCACGGGAGATTAAATAATATGTAAATATATTTAATTATGAATTATATATATTTAAATATTAATTTAATATTAAATAAAAGAGGAAATGGCAAAATACCTAAATGGGCCAAAACCCAGGAGGGAAGGCCATGTGGGGCCGCACCCCATTGGGGTGGTGCGGCTGGGCCCATGGGGCCCATGCGGCTGCCCATGTGCAGCCGCACCACCCCCCCTCCTCCTCCTTTAGTCCCACATGGGAGAGCAAGGGAGAGGGACACCCCCTCTCCCTAATAAATAGTGGGGCATATTATTTGAAAAATACACAATAAATTCAGGATTTATTCCTATTGGCCGAGGATGCCCCTCCGCCCACTTCCACCCTCTCTCCACCTCCCGTGTGCGTGGTCCCCTTGTAAGGACAGCGCGCGCGTGAGAAATCTATACCGCAGTACGCCGTCGTGCTGCGGGATTCCACCCAAAAGTTCTACTTCCGCTATCTCGGCTGGATCGGAGAGCCCGGGAGTCATCGTCAAGCTCCGCACGTGTGCGAGTACTCGGAGGCGCCACAGTCGTGGTGCCAGGGCGTCATCATCGCGCCACCTTCGGCTTCGTCTTCGTCGCGCCAAGTTCTTCGCGACCTCGAGGTCGGCTACGTCGTCTTCATCGACAACGCTTGTTGCGGGAGCGTAATCCCCGCTATCGGTCTACAAGGGTATGTTACCGATATCTCCTCCGTTACCGCATTACTAGATAGATAGATCCTTGGCTAGTTTTTGGTGTTGCGATAGTTAGAAAAATTATTGTTTTCTGCTACGAACCCCTTCAGTGGTATCAGAGCCGATCTATGCGTAGTTATGCTGGTACGGTTAGAACACATGTTGAATGTGGGCATCGATTTTATAATTGTTACCCTCTCGCGTGCACTTGCTAATGTTGTCGGCATCGAGTTGATGAAGCGGCCCGGACCGACCTTACGCGTACGCTTACGCGAGACTGGTTCCGCAACTGACATATGGCTTGTACCATATATGCGGCTAGCGGTGTCTGTTTCTCTCTCTTTAGACGGCTTAGCATTTTCAATGGAGGGCCCTGAAAAGGGTGTAATAGAGACAATTATTTAATCGTGTTGTGGTTCTATGTTCGTAGGTAAGAAACGGTTCTTTTACGAAAGCCCTAGCAGCCACGTAAAACTTGCAAAAGATAAAGTAGAGAGCGTCTAACTTTATTTTGCAGGGGCATTTTATATGACATGGCTACGGTAAGTATTATGAATTGTTCAACTTGTCGAAGGCAAAGGAGGCGCCACGGACTCGGAGCCCTGCCGGGGCGCCATGGAGATCAAGGCGCAAGGCCATGTCATATCGCACTTCATTTCATTATTTGATATTGTATTGTTGTGTGTATATCCTATTGATTGCTTATATATATTAGATATACGACGGTAGCTATAATAGGATGATCCCTAAATAAAATACCAAAGTTGTGTTCTCCCTTAGTGTGCACCACCGAAAGTTCTCCGTTACGAGGCAGGCCGTGACGATCGGGTGTCAGACGTATCTGCGTTCGCATAATGTGGGTGTAAGCCACGTTGCACAAGCAATACACTAAGGTTTTAATTGGCGAGCCTAGTATGTACAGACATAGCCTCGAAACACGTGAAGATCGAAAGATCGAGCATGAGTCACATGAATGTTGTGATCGACATTTCGATGTCCACCCTTGCAGCTATGCCACCGGCCGTGACGATCGGGGGTGGTAGAGTGAATTGGGTCGTGTAATCGCTGAGATGATTTTAGGGATGATTATCTTAGTGGAGTATGTTTGATAATTTGATTATAAACTAAGCTCATATTTTTATAAACTTAGCCTTATTATCTTTGCGATTATTTCTGTAGATGGTGTTCTATCCCAGCGACAATTTCTATTTTGGTTACTTCCTTAGAGATCGGCAACTTTTGGCCGATGGGTCCAACTTCATCGACTGGTACGAGAAATTAAGGGAATTCTCTCACACAACAACATACTCTATGTAATAGAAGAATTTCTAGGAGATGCGCCGGATGATTCCGCAAGCGAAGAAGAAGATGAGGCTTTTCGCCAGCGTCGTGATATTTTCATAAGTGTCCAGATCACTATGTCTCACATGGAGCCTGAATTGAAAGCACAGTTTCAAGACATGGAACCTTGTGTGATGATAGATGAACTCAAAGCCCATTTCATAGACCAGATGAAAATTGAGCAGTTTAAGCAGCTGGATGATTTTCTTTCACTCAAGATGGAAGAACACACCTTTGGAAACTCATTTGGGCAAGATGTACGACATATATTTGAGTCTCACGAATGTGTATGACTACTGGATGGCGGATGCTTTTGCGATCACTATTGTGTTACGTTCTCTTCCTCCCAGCTATGAGGAGCATGTCCGTGGCTATGTTGTGAAGAGTGAGTCGCTTACTCTTTATCAATTTATAAGCCGGTTCAGGAACATAAAAGTGGATCCTATTGAAGCAGAGATCATCAACCCATATGGTATATTTGATATACAGTTTTATAAATGTATTGTTTTTCAATATACTTGTTGAAAAGTATCTGATACTTATTCTGTTTTATGAAAACGGGGCTTAATTCTTAAAAGGATATGGAAAGGGACAATGTGATGGTGAACAAGTGATGGCAAGCAAGATAGTTGATGGCCGATTGATGTCTACGCACGCTTCTATTCTTGTAGACAGTGTTGGGCCTCCAAGTGCAGAGATTTGTAGAACAGCAGCAAGTTTCCCTTAAGTGGATCACCCAAGGTTTATCGAACTCAGGGAGGTAGAGGTCAAAGATATCCCTCTCAAGCAACTCTGCAATTAAGATACAAGAAGTCTCTTGTGTCCCCAACACACCTAATACACTTGTCAGATGTATAGGTGCACTAGTTCGGCGAAGAGATAGTGAAATGCAAGTAATATGGATGATTATAAGTAGTAATTGCAATCTGAAATAAAAATGGCAGCAAGCAAACATGAGACAAAATGAGAGCAAACGGTGTTTCAATGCTTGGAAATAAGGCCTAGGGATCATACTTTCACTAGTGGACACTCCCAACAATAATAATATAATTGAATACATAAATATTTCCTCTTCACTATGCTACTCTGAACTATTCTCCCGTTGGATAGAAATACCAATCTACTGCGTAGGGTTACAAGAGCACACCTTAAAGTCTGAGTGAACAAACACCACAATATCATAAAACACCAAGACCATCGTGTAGGGTTGCAAAAGCACACCTTAAAGTCTGTCTTCCACATCTAGGGAACCCCAATGTCACTATGAGCGCCCCAAAATAGTACTAAACAAACACCACAATTTTATAGTGACAACCAACAAAAGAACAATTCATGATAAGTATTCCTGTAATCTTTAGCCTAAGAGTCACACACGGTGCGCACACTGTCAACTTCGCACCATGGGACAAAGGTGACTCCGGAGATTACATTAATAAAACCACTTGAGTAGCATAATTCATAAGATAATGAAGAGTAACATCTATGGATTCAACTAGATTACAAAGCTCATGATCACATAAAGATCACACCATGGGAGAGAGAGATGAACCACATAGCTACCGGTAGAGCCCTCAGACTCGGTGAAAACTACTCACACATGGTCATGGTGAGCACACTTGATGGAGAGGTTGATGAAGAGGTGCAGCCCGGAGTGGAGGCGGCGGCCCGCAGCAGCCACGGCGTGGCGGCGGCCCTCGGGGCGGCGGCCCTTGGCCCCCCTTCTTCTTCCTTGGTGATGGTGCAGCAATGGAGGAGCTCCTCCCCCTCCTTGGCGGCTGCCAAGAGGAGGAAAATTCGTGACTTTTGGTGGCTTGCTTGGAAAATAGGGTTTCCCTTCATTATATAGAGGTGGAGATGCAATCTAGGCCATGGGATGGATGCCCCTTTGATCCAAGGGCTCTTGGGCACCTCTAGAAGCTTCCTAGGAACCCCTCTCAGCCCTAATGAGGCTCCAATTCGTGTCTTGGCCGAATCCATCAAATTTGGTAAGAGTTGGAGTCAATAAAGTCACAATCTTTCAGATTCTCGGATTTCCATCACCCCTTTTAGGGTTCCACTAAAACGGGCCTACAGGCCGCGTCCGAACTCCGATTGGGCTGATCTCGGGCTTAAAATCTTCGTATGGAAAATTGTAACAACTTTCTCTTTAATTTGATTTCCATTGGACGTCATCTTCGAGGGTCAAACTGACAATCTCCGTAAAAAGGTCTCAGACAGATTTCAGGAAAGTCCCAATTTGACTCCAACAAGTTTTCCTTTTGTATTTTTGATAATTCGTACACAACAAATAGGAAAACAAGAAGATTTTGCAGTTTGGCAACTATTAGTAGGTTAATCCAATAAATGTCATAATATGATATAAAGTGTATATAAAACATGTGCCAATTGACATAAAACATGCATGGAACATCAAAAATTATAGATACGTTTGGGACGTATCACCGATGGTATTTTACCTTCTACATTTATTATTTCGGATTAGTATTTTAGAATAAGAGATTTTGTAATCGCTTTGAGGATGATCTTAATTAGTGTGTTTTGCATCTTGCAATGCAGTTATTCATATATGTAATGGAACAAGCCAGTTGTTTTTGGTTATGGATAAATTCTTCTTATGATCACGTTTCGGTTACAAATAAGTTATTCGCGTTATAATCTCGATAATAATAAATTGGACATTTATAAAACAGTAATGCTAAAATAAAATAAATATCCAGAGCTAATAATAATATTGTTTTCCGAAACAACACCACCGAATTGTTAATCATGTTGGCATTATTTATAGATACTTAGATCTATTAAAATTGAGTCAATGTCTAAATGAGACGTGATGATTAAAAAAATATCCAAAACATTGATATGTCAATGTATAAGAAAAGTTGATTGAAAATCATACACGATGATAATTAAATAAATATGGTGAATATCATTATTATCAGAACCTTTAAATGAATCTAAGTAAATAAAGTGTATTTACTAAAAGAGACATTAATCTGAAATTGTTTGATAAAAGATCAAAGGGATTTTTAGAGAGAAAGGTGGATACTAAATCGGGTCATTGTGATTTGATCAAATAAGACAATGATTTTGGGTTATGGTTTTAGCATAAAGACTTGTGAAATATTGTTCCACAAATTATAATTATTTAATGCACATCAAACATGTTGATTTGTATAAATATTATAATCATGCTCTATTTTGATAAAGTATGGTCTTAAAAGTATCTCTTAAAAGTTAAATATCATTTAGAGTAGTTTTAGTAAAACGCCCCACTTTAGAAAATTGTTGTGTCATCCAAAATTCGTGTAAAACGACAATACTTTGAGTGTCGTGGTTTATAGGATTATATGATAATATAAAACTACGAATGAATAATACTTTGTAGAATATTCATAAAAGGTATGAATACATTCCATGAACCAAAATACTAACAAAAGCAAAACTAGTATTGCTGTCTTGGTAATTTCGGAAAATAAGTTTTTCGAACAAAAGTTGATGGAATAGTGCAAAAGTTTAAATAAAGGTAATTAACCTTGTTCCTATGAAGTATGGAATATGTTTCGGAAACAAAAACTACACGAAAGGAAATGAAAATGATGATAAGAGATCATATTGTTTCATGAGGAGCTTTTTGCGAAGATGGTACGAATCAAGAATATTTTGTCAAGTCACAAATTGATATTCTTGATTAAATGATTTTGCTGCCAGAACAAAATACATCTACTACAAAGAAATTAGATGATACCAAATACGAGAAACAATTAACAATTGTAAATCCTAAGTTACATTTAAGATTATAAAGATAATTGTTATTTGAATCTTATTAAGTAAAAGTGGTTACTTAATCTTTTATATAAACGGTTATATGAAAAGGATGAAACTATGGAAAGGGCATAAAGCTAATTTTGTCATAAAGAATTTCTTGGACAAAATCAAATGGTTTGACTACATAAATGTAGACATGCTTGAGTTCGTGTTTGCAAAGTACTAATACATCGTATGTTGGATTTCAAATTGATAATTGATCAATGATTTTGTATTGCCCAAAATATAGAAAGAAATTATGTTTATATAATTTAAGTGGGAGTCAAATTAGCTCACCAAAAAATAATATGTAACAGACATGTTTTGAGTGGGAGCTAGATGAGCTGAATAGTCTCAAATGTGATTGACATTTTGAGTGGGAGCTTAATAAATGTCCTTATATGTAAATGACATATAATGGAGGTGCTAGTTAAATTAGAATTAATATGATTATAGAATTATGATGAAGTTGTGTGTGATTTAAAACGTTGGTAATCTATTTAGATAGATCAGGAAGTTTTAAATAAAAGGTCGAGATGCTTTATTAGATTAGATTCTGAAAGGTCAGAATGGAATAAATCAAGGAAAAGTCCTTGAAAAATCTAGTTAAAACATTTTGTGGATTTCTACACGATAATAGTGGTTGTGAGATATGTTGCCTCTTTTATACCAGTATATTAACTGGCATCGTATAAAACCATATACGAAATGTTGCCTATTTTCTATGAAGTATGGAATATGTTTCGGAAACAAAAACTATACGAAAGGAAATGAAAATGATGATAAGAGATCATATTGTTTCATGAGGAGCTTTTTGCGAAGATGGTACGAATCAAGAATATTTTGTCAAGTCACAAATTGATATTCTTGATTAAATGATTTTGCTGCCAGAACAAAATACATCTACTACAAAGAAATTAGATGATACCAAATACGAGAAACAATTAACAATTGTAAATCCTAAGTTACATTTAAGATTATAAAGATAATTGTTATTTGAATCTTATTAAGTAAAAGTGGTTACTTAATCTTTTATATAAACGGTTATATGAAAAGGATGAAACTATGGAAAGGGCATAAAGCTAATTTTGTCATAAAGAATTTCTTCGACAAAATCAAATGATTTGACTACATAAATGTAGACATGCTTGAGTTCGTGTTTGCAAAGTACTAATACATCGTATGTTGGATTTCAAATTGATAATTGATCAATGATTTTGTATTGACCAAAATATAGAAAGAAATTATGTTTATATAATTTAAGTGGGAGTCAAATTAGCTCACCAAAAAATAATATGTAACAGACATGTTTTGAGTGGGAGCTAGATGAGCTGAATAGTCTCAAATGTGATTGACATTTTGAGTGGGAGCTTAATAAATGTCCTTATATGTAAATGACATATAATGGAGGTGCTAGTTAAATTAGAATTAATATGATTATAGAATTATGATGAAGTTGTGTGTGATTTAAAACGTTGGTAATCTATTTAGATAGATCAGGAAGTTTTAAATAAAAGGTCGAGATGCTTTATTAGATTAGATTCTGAAAGGTCAGAATGGAATAAATCAAGGAAAAGTCCTTGAAAAATCTAGTTAAAACATTTTGTGGATTTCTACACGATAATAGAGGTTGTGAGATATGTTGCCTCTTTTATACCAGTATATTAACTGGCATCGTATAAAACCATATTATGTGCTCGACGTAGTATGACCCTGGTGAAAGTGTAAAGGATGTCGCCTAGAGGGGGGGGGGGGGGGGGGGGGGTGAATAGGCGTTTTGAAATAATTACGGTTTAGGCTTGAATAAACATGGAATAAAACTAACGTTTAATTTATCAAGCACAAAACCTAACCAAGCTAGGTTCACCTATGTGCACCAACGACTTATGCTAGACAAGAATAACCACTAAGTGATAGCAAATAACTTCAAGCTCGATGGCTATCACAAAGGTAAATGCATAAGTAAGAGTTCGGGTATAGAGATAACCGCCAAGTGGACACGAGGAGATGTTTCCTGTAGTTCCTTTCCAAGGGAAGTACGTCTACGTTGGAGGAGTGTGGAGCCACCTAGGCGCTCCAATAGCACGGATGTGCTCACTCTATTCTCCGTGAGCTTTGCCGGTGAAGGCGTAGCTCTTCCACTATGAGGTCACCTTCGAGGCGTTGACCAAGCCGCACACAAAGGTCGGGGAACTCCACAATGAGTTGGAGCCTCCCAACAATGTCCCGGAGCACCTCGCAACAAGTTGAGGCTTCCGAAACCCACAAAGGCCTCCTAGGATTACAAGCAACCCAAGAGGCAATCCACAAAGAGTAATAAGCTTCTCAAACTTTACTTCCACGTATAACCGTGGAGAACTCAAACCGATGCACCTAATGCAATGGTAAGAACACAAGAAGTGCTCAAAGCCCTTCACTCTCAAATCCCACCAAAGCAACTAATGCTATGGAGGAAGATGGGAGGAAGAGCAAGGAAACAACCAAATGAATCCCAAGATCTAGATCCAAAGACTACCCCTCACTAAGAGGAGAAATTGATTGGTGGAATAGTAGATCTAGATCTCCTCTCTCTTTTCCCTCAAGAAGGAGCAAGAATCATTGGAGGGATAGAGAGATAGCAAGCTCAAGGAAGGTCAGCAATGGGGGCAAAACACGAGCTCTAGAGTTGAGGAACCGTTGGGAAGAAGACCCCTTAAATAGGTCCCCCGAAAAACTGACCGTTATGTGCAGTTCTCGTGCCCAGTGGTACTACCGCCGAGCCCAGCGGTACTACCGCTGTGGGTATCCTGGCGGTACCCAGTGCAGCACCGCTTCCCAGCGGATGCGGTACCGCAAGGGCTACCGCTGCCTCCAGGTAGCGGTACTACCGTCGGAGTTGCCGATACTACCGCTGGACTTAAATGAATAAATCCAGCGGTACTACGAGGCCACTACCGCCGGGGTACCGTAAGGATACCCGAGGCTAAATCCCTCCTGGCGGTACCTCTGGCGGTAGCTCCAGCGGTAGTACCGCTGCCTGATGGGAAGCGGTACCGACCGCGGTACTACCGCCATAGGAAGTCCTACTGGGCACTGCAACAGTTCTGCTCCAGGAGGAGCGATACTACCGCTGCGCCTAGCGGTACTACCGTCAGGTGAAAGTTAGCCTGGTACCAGAATTGTAATAACTTTCGAAGGAAACTCCAAACGAGATGAGACCAACGAGGTTGGAAAGATAAGGACAAGAGCTTCCTTACAAAAAGTTTTCTCAAGGATAAACCGATGATATAGAGTAAAGTCACCACACATAGGAAGGTGTGAAACTTTCCTCAAGGATAAACCGATGATATTTCCAACACCGAAAATGCAACAAGTTTTCCATGTGAAATCCGTTTTCGAAGAACATGAGCTTGTCATGAAGATCACGACAAGCACCAAAACCCAACAAAGACAAAGCCCAAAGAAGAACCAAGAAATATGATGCTAGAGATGCAAAGGTTTGAGCTCTCTACAATGATACTATCAAGTTACTCATTTGAGAGCCCCTCTTGATGGGACGGAAACTATCCTATAACCCGGTCTCCCAACTAACACCATGAGACCGGTAAAATAGAAACCCTATCAAGATCATACCTTTGCCTTGCGCATTCCACTTGAGCTAGATGATGACAATCTTGATCTCTTCAAGTGGACCACCTTTCTTGATTGTGCTTTGCTTGATGAAGACTCACATGTCGCTCCCCCATACACCATTATGGGAGAGTCTCTCTAAGGTACGTCTTCACTTCGACCATTATCTTGATGACGCCCACCACTTGACGTCATCCTCCATAGGTTATATGAAATCTTCCTTTTGATGCGAACCCATGGGAAGATACCTAAACCCATATGGATACTCCACGCATACACATCATGGGTTAGTTCACAAAGCTATATAGACAATTGCTTACCATACCATTGGATTACATGATCCCACATGGTGCAACATTTAGCTTTGTGTGTTGATCACTTGAATCCACATTCTTTTCAACTTCGCCTTGATCAACATTATATCTTTTCTTCTTTTTTGATCATCTCAAATATGTTCATTATATCCAATGACCTTCAAGGCATTCAACTTTGAATCCAACACATGGAGTTCAAGTGTTTCCTATGGACAAACCTACAAGGATATCTCAATATACACATTAGTCCATAAGGATTGTCATTAATTAACAAAACCACACATGGGGCAACCATGTTCTTTCACCTGGCTATTATAAGAAGAACAAATACTAAGGTGAATTTTATGAATTCACTATAAGTAAAATCTTTATCGTTTAAAGGAAACTAAGGATAAAGAATTCGAGTATATAGAAGATAGTGAACTCAACAAAGTGTTGTGTTAAAGGATCTTTCTGAATGACTGGAAAAACCAAAATGTCGTAGGAAGGTTTATTTTAGACACTAGAGTGACAATAGAATGTCAGGATCTACATAGGTATGAAAGGTATATAGATACTGCAAAATTATACATATTGATTGGAAGAGAAAACGTGTTCTCAAACTAAGTGATTTCCAAGTGCACTTAGCTGATTATGAATCAGAGTATGCGCAAGGAAACGGTAGTCCCACTTAGTCATCAAATATGTATATGTGTTATCAAGATAATAGATTGATATCAAACAGGGTGATAATCAATGAATCGCAAAGAATGGATGGTTCAGTATGGTACAGGCCGTTGAAGGAAAACTCTTCCACAAGCAAGCATCATCATAAAAACGCTTATAAGATAAGGTGTTATGATTTATAATAAAATGCAGTTGGTTTATTTGTACTCTAGTGCAAGTGGGAGACTGAAGGAGATATGCCCTAGAGGCAAATAAATATTAAGTATTTATCGCATTATCTCATTAAGTTTATAAATAAGTTTTATACCGTGCTATAACTGTATTAATCGAAATTGTTAATACACGTGTGGTATGTAAACAAACCAGGGTCCCTAGTAAGCCTCTATATAAACTAGTTCATCAGTCAACGGATGATCGAGATTTCCCGGTCATGCTGATTCATAACAGTTGATGATGAAGTCATTTTATTAGTAGAATAAGGTGATGGACATTACCCACCAAAGTATTGCAAGAGGATCGTATCACTAAGTTCAACACTGCAATAGAGAGTAATGTGATAGAATATTCCTCGGACTGTGAGATCATATCAAATCAGTGCTTCTGGAATATACTTTGATTGCATCAAACGTCATGTCTTATCTAGCGTGACAATAAAGGTGACATTTTCGGGTATCCTAAGGAAGTAGCAGAGGCGAGTGATCAAGAGCGGGATTTGTTCATCCGTGTGATGGAAAGATACTCTGGGCCCACTCGGTGAGATTACATCTATAAAGCTGCGCAGCGTATGACTAGGTCATTTGAGATGTAATATCAAGGAACGAGTTAAGTAACCCTTGTCGGTAACGAGATAAAACACAACATAGGATGTTGACAATTGATGACGTGGAACGCACGTTCGCTGGGACCCCAAGAGGAAGGTATGATGTAGTCAGCAGCAAAGTTTTCCCTTGATTACAAAACCAAGGTTGTCAGATCCAGTAGGAATTGGAAGAGCTTCAGAAAGGTGTCAGCGGCGCCGTTACCCGATCACTGACGTGGACCTGCACACACACAATCAAAGTATTTTGCCCCAACAAACATGAAGGTTGTCAATCTCCCCGTCTTGCTGAATACAAAGGATTAAACGTATGGTGTAGAATATGATGATGAACACAAAAGTAGCAGCAGGAAGTAACGTAGAGCGTGGTGAAAACGGTGTTTGTATCAGTGTGGAATAAAGGACCAGGGTTCACAGTTCACTAGTGTGTCTCTCCATAAGACAAATAAACATACATGTTGGGTAAACAATTACAGCTGGGCAATTGACAAATTGCAAACGCATGACAATGCAATATATGACAAGCACATGTTCATTGTTATATCTATTGGGCATTACAACAATATACATAGACCGCTTACTAACTGCATCTATGACTCATAATCCACTCACAAGATAGCTTCCGGGTCTCCCATAATTATTAAGTTGCAAGCAACAGATTATAGCATTAAACAAAATGTGTAATGTAAACAAACGCATTAGACTTAACAGCAGTACCCTTAAGCTAAGCATCGATTATTTTATCCCTAGTGGCAACAGCACATCTACAGCCTTAGTTGTTTCTGTCTATCAAACCCAGGCTTCTAGAGGCATGAACCCACTATCTAGCATAAATACCCTCTCTTGAAGTCATTAACATCTACTTGGCCAAAGCATCTACTAACAACGGAGAGCATGCATGAACATAGATAAAACATAATATAGATAGATGAACAAACTTGATCATAAATTCAAATTGATCGGATCCCAGCAAACACAACATATAGCATTACATAAAGATGATCTTGATCATGTTAGGCAGCTCACAAGATCTAAACATGATAGCACAAGGTGGAGAGACTACCAACTAGCTACTGCTATGGACCCGTAGTCCCGTGGAGAACTACTCACGCATCACTCGGGAGGCAGGCATGGTGATGTAGAGCCCTCGGTGATGATTTCCCCCCGGCAAGGTGCCGGAAAGAACTGCAGAAACCCTCCCGAACTAGGGTTGAAGACGACGGCGGCCTCGGAACTTTTCGTGAATTTTTGTTCGGGTCTCTAGGGTTTCCCGATTAGATGCAATTTATAGGCGAAAGGGCGGTGTCGGTGGCCAGCCGAGGTGGGGCGGTGGCCTAGGTGCGCGGCCCCACCCTGGGCCGTGCCGTGGGCCCGCCAGCCTGCCTGGTGTGGCCCCCGGCTCCGTCCTCCTGGCTGCTGCTCCGTCTCAGTCCAGAAATAAATCAGTTAAATTGGCGTCCGATTCTGAGAATATTTCCAGAATAGATTTTCTGAAACAAAAAGACAGCAGAAAACAGGAACTGGCACTGTGGCATCTTGTTAATAGGTTAGTCCCAGAAAATGCATAAAAATGATATAAAGTGTAAATAAACACGTGGTAATCAATATATAATAGGCATGGAACATCAAAAATTCTAGATACGTTTTGGATGTATCAACGATCGTATCTCGGACTAGGGTAGTATCGAAGGAACAAAAGGAATGAACATATCATGTTAACGGTTCATCGACGATTATTCTAGAATGCACAGGGACCGTCATAGCCATCCAGGTCTCCCTGACGGTCATTGGCGAGCGAGGGGTCTCGACCATGTCTGGAGTATTTCCCGAACCGTAGGGTAACACACTTAAGGTCTTGACGATGCTTGGAGATTGTTTTGGAATTATCGGAATAATAGAAATAGAGAGAGAATGAACTGGAAAGGTTCCGGTGGAATCGGAAGGGTTCCGGGAAGACCGAAGGACGTTCAGAGTGGTCCGAAAGTTGTTGCGGAGTCACGGGAGATTAAATAATATGTAAATATATTTAATTATGAATTATATATTTCAATATTAATTTAATATTAAATAAAAAGAGAAAAATGGCAAAATACTAAATGGGCCAAAACCCAGGAGGGAAGGCCCATCTGGGCCACACCCCATATGTAGGTGGTGCGGCTGGGCCCCATGGGGCCCATGCGGCACCAACCCCCTCCTCCTCCTTTAGTCCCACATGGGAGAGCAAGGGAGAGGGACACCCCCTCTCCCTTAATAAATAGTGGGGCATATTATTTGGAAAAATACACAATAAATTCAGGATTTATTCCTATTGGCCGAGGATGCCCCTCCGCCACCTTCCACCCTCTCTCCACCTCCCGCTGTGCATGGTCCCCTTGTAAGGACATCGCGTGCGTGAGAAATCTATACCGCAGTACGCCGTCGTGCTGCGGGATTCCACCCAAAAGTTCTACTTCCGCTATCTCGGCTGGATCGGAGAGCCCGGGAGTCATCGTCAAGCTCCGCACGTGTGCGAGTACTCGGAGGCGCCACGCTCGTGGTGCTAGGGCGTCATCGTCGCGCCACCTTTGGCTTCGGCTTCGTCGCGCCAAGTTCTCCGCGACCTCGAGGTCGGCTACGTCGTCTTCATCGACAACGCTTGTTGCGGAGCGTAATCCCCGCTATCGGTCAACAAGGGTATGTTACCGATATCTCCTCCGTTACCACATTACTAGATAGATAGATCCTTGGCTAGTTTTTGGTGTTACGATAGTTAGAAAAATTATTGTTTTCTGCTACGAACCCCTTCAGGAACAGCGACAACACATATGCATCTCTAGTGGGAGATCGATGCTCCTCCTCCTCTCAGCTCAAATTAGCTTCCTAGGTGATCGTTGCATGCCACAATTTCTATGTTTTTATACAATTTCATTCCGGAAGCTATTGGTTTACAGGACAAAATTCACAAAATTGGTTATTTACGAAATAATTCAGAAAACATGAATTTCAACAATTTACCTTCAATTCCTGCGTGAAATCCCTGTCCAGGGTCGAGACCCTGTCATCGAGCTGGGGACGGGCCTCGCGCGCATGCCGGAAGACAAGCTGGCCGACGACCTCGCGTGCGTGCTGGGTGACGACCTCGTCCAGGGCAAGGGCTTCGCGAGGAGGGCGCCGTCAGCGAGAAAGCTCACTCGGCGGCCTCCAGCACGGGTAGATCGATAAAGGCTCGCCCCGACGCGCCGACGACATCGCCATCATCCCCTGCGCCGCGTCCAGTACGCATCTTCCTTCTCCGGCGATAGGGAAGGACGGCGGCGCGCGATGATGTTGCGTGATTTGGCAGTTGGATGCGGAGGCGCGGGCCTGATTTGGCTGATGGGTGTGGAGGCGTGATTACTGGAGCAGTTGCGTGATTTTGGCTAATGGAGGCGAAGGCGCTCAATGCGTTTGACATCAAACATTGGGTTGCTTTTGGCCGTTGGATTCATCTTGTGTACGGTCCAGATGTTTTGAATCTCCGCTCTCTGGGTCTTTTTATATTAGTCTAGATTGTTAGAGAAAAAATAATTATTTTTCTTATTCCGTAGCAATCGCACGGGCATTGGACTATGCAAAAATTGGCGGGGCATACCTTAATTACCTAACCACGTGCCGCTAGATGGGGTGTGTCACTGTACGGCAACAACTTGCAAAATTAAGCTGGATAACTGCCTCAAAATGCATGTGTCATTACCTGGCCTCACGATTCGTGCTCGGGTGGTTAGGCAATCAACTCTTTAGGAAATCGCGATGAGTATTGTACCTAATTTGTCTTATTTAGTACGGGAAGGAAGATCGGAAGGATCAGAAAACTCCCCCGCGTCGCTCTCGCCCAGGAGCGACACGGGAGGCGACTTCCAACCCTAGCTCCCAGCCGCCGCTCCTCCTCTGCTCCCGCGCCGCCGTCGCCGGAGGAAGCCGCTGGGCAAAGCTCGCGCGGCCGACGGCGGCGGCGGGGCGCCTCCTCGCGGTTCCTCGCGTCCCTGGGTGGAGGGACTCTGCGGGATCAGCGGTTCGCCGGCGCGCGTTCTCCCTCACCGTGGCAGGGCCCTGCGGGCTCGGGCTGGCGGCGAGGCATGGAGCTTGGCGGCGGGGCTTCGCGAGAGGTGGTGGGCTGCGTGGTGGTGCTCCTAGGCGGCGGCGGACCCGGGCTCGATCTGGGCCCGGATGGGCCGGCGCGGCAGCAGCAATCTCGGCGCTGCGGGCGCCCGGATCCCTTCTTCGGCGGCCGCACGGTGGTGCGCTGGTGCGCGTCGGTGCACGTTGGAGAGCTGCAGCCCGGACCATGGTGGTCTTGGCCTCGGGCAGCACAGCTCTGAATCCTACCCGGCATGGTGCTCGGTGGGGATTGGTGCTTGTGCTGCGTCCAGCGGCCCTGGTGGATCCGGCGCCTTGCGCTGAAGTCTTGCCGCAGGTGGTCTCCGCAAGGTTTGGAGGCTGCGGCGGCTGCTGGTGGTGGTCGGCTTGGATGTGCTCAACCTCCGGGTGAAAACCCTGCATCGACGTTGTCGTTGCCGGCGGCAGCTATGTCTTTTGGCATCGTCTCCTCGCTGGAGGTGCCGTTGTGGAGCTTGAGCGCCCCCAAGTCCATTGCCTTGCGGTCTCCGGGTGAAAACCCATGATTCAGCTTGTCGGATTGGATGACGGTGTTGTGCCCTCGACAACATATTCTCTCTGGAGGCGTCATCTTGGAGACCCAACGATAGCTTTTGCTGTTGCATGGGCTTGTTGGTGTGTGTCTGGTGGTGTTGGTGCGGCCAGCTTGGGGCCGACGGCGAGTGTTCTCTCTTCGGCCGGCATTCGCGTGCTTGCCCAAGAACCCCCGATGGTTGCTGTTGCGGTGTGGGAGCTTCGTGCTCTCGGTGGCGTCTCGGCTCACCTTTGCTCGATGACGACACAATGTATGTCTCCCCCACCTGCTATTCGTGTCGATCTCCGTGGCGGAGCTTCCTATCTAGGTTAGTGCCAGGTGCTAGGCTTGACACTCCGATGATGATGGTGGTGCTCCTGAGTTGTGCCTGGGGTTCGAGTCGCATGCCGGTGTGGTGCGTGAGGCAATGATTGCAGAGTCCTGGCATTGTGATCCCTCGACTACACCCCCTCACCTCTTGTGTCTCTTGGTGGCTCTTGCTGTTCCCTCTTCTAGTTGTATTTTTCATGTATTTTTATTGTTTTCTCTTCCCCTGTATCCCCCTGTAAAATTGCTATTCTGTTGTAAGAACATAGCCCGCCAGACTCTTTCGATGAATGAAACAAGCGGTGGGGATTTATTCCGCCCCGTCAATCTCGAAAAAAAAATTTAGTACGGGAAGTTAGCACACCGACAAAACAAGGCAGAAGGAATCCAACAGCACCAAACCTAGTTTACAGGTGGGCTGCTTTGGATGATGAAAAGGATAGCCAGCCAAACTAATAACCTTAATTTACAGGTACTTTAATTAGTTAATTAAGTTTTCAGAAAGATGAGAAGCTTTGCGTGTAGTTCAAGCCACAACAAACTTCCATAGCTGGATCTTCTTCCAACAAAAAGAACTAGTTCAAAAGAAAACAAAAAGGAGGTTTATTTGCTGGAGATTGGCGCCTGGAACATATAAAAATCCTCTCTTTTTCTATTGGCAAGAAAAATAAGGGACGATAACCCCCAGCTCCAGGTCCAGGGAAAGTAAAGTACTATCCGGAAGGAAGGCAGTCAAGCTAACCCTGCTCTGTAACTTGTTCTTCTTCTTTGGGTGGCCGAAGCGAACGAGGACAACAGGGGGGGCCGCCTCAATCCTATCCGATCCAATCCGATCCACGGAGGAAAAGCCAAAGGTTAGTCACTTCTTACTATGATGAACTTTCTCTCTTAGTTTCGAGCAAAGGATGAATTTTGTTGGGGGCTAATTCGTCGAGTGTGTTCTAAATCAAAGAACATGGGGCCGGTTCCTAAATTCTGTGTCGCCTCTTGGAATAATATCCTGTCCTCTTGTAAGGGGGTTGAGATTAGGTTGCTGCTCATCCGGGGATTTATGCCAAGATTTGTCCAGGTTGGGATGGAAGGCGAGTTTCGCCACTAAATTATTTCCAGCGCAATGTCGCGTGAATCTCGAGCAGTGCCGGAATTGGTTTCTCGTTTTTGTTCTTCTTTTGGGGGAATAATAATAGTATCATGTTCTCAGGAGAATGGAATAGGCACCTGGTTCTTGAACTGAGAATCTTGGCTCTTGATCTCTCTGGATCCCCTTCCCAGAGATATTGGTTTCGCCTCGTCTTCACTTGGGTCTTCTCTTTAGGACAGCTTTGCCGCTCCTGTTCCTTCCGAAAGAACCAAGAATAGGGGTTAATAACTTTGTGTTTGATACAAAACCTAGCTTTGTTCTTCTCCTTGTTATTATTCTCTTGTAAGCTATGTTCGCTTGCAACTGCGTGTGAAATTTAGCCAACACCATACTGCTTATCTTATTCCATTTCTTGATAAAAATTTGTTCTTGAGATGCCGCATTTCTCATACATCATGTGGTTGATTGCTTGGGGATTTATACATATCACCCTTTAACTAACTCATGGTGCCTTGGTTCACAGATTTGACTCTTGCTCGTGTGCCATACTCGATATACGGAAGGATTTGGGATATGGCAGAAGCCACTGTCACAAGGTACTGGTGCCATGAATGTGAGCAGGCCGTTGAGGAGGCCATGGTGGAGGAGATCAAATGCCCACTATGTAATAGTGGATTTGTCGAAGAGATGATCGGTGAGCACTTTGAGGCATTGGCAAGTCAGCTGTCAGAGCAAGGGCTCTCGCAGTGGGACCCCCCGATGGACAACACTTTTGAGCAGTCAGGATCGACGGGGGACAGCGACGATGAAGATAATAGTGACATAGGCCGTGAGTTTGAGGGTTTCATCAGAAGGCATCGACAGGCTTCGGCACTCCGCCGTGTGCTTGATAGCATCCATGATGACCTTAGAGATGACAGGGAAAGGGACAACTCCATTCTGATCAACGCCTTCAACCAGGCCCTCGCTCTGCAAGCTGCAGCGCTCGACCCTGACGAGGACCGAGCGACCATGGCAACTCAGGTAATGACGATGGTTTGCTAGAGGAGTATGTCCTCGGGGCAGGACTAAGTCTGCTTCTTCAACATTTGGCCGAGAATGACCCAAGTCGGTATGGCACCCCTCCTGCAAAGAAAGAAGCAGTCGAAGCCCTACCCACGGTCAAAATCGAAGAGGCTGTCAGCTGTTCAGTCTGTCTTGATGATCTTGAGCTAGGGTCCCAAGCTAAGCAGTTGCCTTGTGAACATAAGTTTCACTCTTCTTGTATCCTACCATGGCTTGAACTCCATAGTTCCTGCCCAGTTTGCCGGTTCGAGCTGCCATCTGATGAGACAAAAGACTTGAGTGAGCCTAGCAACATTGATCGAATAGAGAGCAGCCAGGAGGAGGTCACAGCTGATGGCCCTGCAAATGACAGCGAGGACAGTAACAGACCTTGGGCCATTGTTCCTTGGTTTAGTGGGCTCTTCTCAACGTCTGAACCACAAAACGTCAGAGGTACTTCTACCGATCAGCAGCTGCCTCCTGCTTCTGGAACCAACCCAAACGCAGGGCATAGTTGATCTCTTCCACTGTTTGTGAATAATGATCATACCATCTCAGAATAGTGATGCAACTTTGTTCAGTACAACTCTTCTTTTCATCTATATCTGGATGAACAACTGGGTACAAAGTTTGTGACTGCTTTTGACATATGATTTGCGCTCATTTCACTTTGCTTCAATTTTATAGCTAAGTCATCCCCCCCCCCCCCCTGGTGTCGGAGAGTGATGAATTCATGATCCTTGATATATTGAGCTAGTGCTAGTCTTGCTTCATTTGTAAACATGGACCAGAAAGCAACCTCTCTAAAACATCCTCGCTGAAAAGGTAGGGAAGTGCTGCTAATGTTGTGAATACAGTTGGTTGAGGTGGGTACTGATGCTTAATACATGATATAGTTGAAAAACCGATGATGAGTTTTGACGGTGTCTCATCGCTTGCATGGAATTCCTCTGAGAGGTAGCTAATTGTTCAAGGGTGAATTTTAAACTGTTCATTTCTATCATGCCTAAATTGATGTTTTCTCATGGATACACTGTTTCCCTTTTCTGTTAATTTTGATACAAAACATTTGAATGGCTTCATTTGTGTTTGGTATCACAAATAGTCTTATTCCCCTGCTTATTTTTCTTTTTACGAGAGAACTTTCCTGTGCTTACTTGTGACAGTTATTAGCACCAAGTTGGCTGCAGCCTCTTGTTTTTAGCCCACATCATTCCTCATTTGTTTAGTGGATGCCATGGAGATGAAATGATGCGATATCTAAGATGATCGCATCTAAATCTAAACCGGTCTGTTCATCTTTAAACAAGCAGCAAATAATCGGTTCAAGTCAGGACCGTGGCGGCGACAGAGAAAAAGAATGACAGGCTTAGTGGCTGTAGGATCTATGCTTACCTTTGCATTGTGCATCTGATTATTATTCCTGAAATTTTAAGAGGTGCTTATAAACATAGTTTGATATGAAACTCTCCAATGTGGTACTAATCAATGGTGTCTGGTTAACTTTCGATTCTCTAGTATCAGGTGCTAAAAGCTGTTACCCTACCTGGTTTCTACGGATCAGCTAAATTACCAGTTTCGAGTCGTAACCGGTTTCTTGAACGTGGTTTCTCTCTACCATTAATTGTTTCATTTCCATGCGGCAAGTTGACATGAATTTTTCAAATAGACGGTGCAATCTCCTCATCAATGATCGTCACGGCTGCGATTTAATCCCACTGTTGAGTTTTGAAGGTCGTGGCGAAGCATCATCGGGCATGTGTATCGAGCTTTGCAGCTAATCTGTTAGCTTTCAACATTGGCATGATGCTAACATCACCCTCTGCCCCAGTAAATCTTCTCAACCAATGACTGCATTACTGATGATCATGTTAACATTAACATGAGCCCTTAGATGTCCAAAAATGGTTGAACACTGCAGGAGCGTTTAGCACACAAAGAATCCCGCCTGAAAACGGCGCAACTTCTCCACAGAGTAGCTGAGCCATTTGGTCCAGCGAACAAAGAACATCTTCTTTACAAGCAGTCAAGTGCATGTAACTAGAATGGCGTGTGGAGAGGCTTGTAAACCTCCATCCACATCCGCCTATCTCTATCCTAATCTAATCTCCAGTGTGCCCCCCAACTTTCGGTACCAGCTTTAGAGGGGTACCAGCTTTAGAGGTGAGCTGTGGAGCAGCTTGCATATCACCATCGTTTTCGTTTTCTACCTATCAGGTGGAAGAAGATTTATGACCGCCTCGTTGGCGTCAAACCTGTAACAGCAAGAATTCGGCAAGGTCAAAATGCTTAGACATGGTTAAAACGTTGGCAATATTTTACAAGAACTTGCGAGTTTCTTGTTGCACTGAATGATGATCGGATAATGTGTTAAGAGGAAGTTTCTCAAGCGAAAATACAGAGAATTGAGAGGAAGACGCACCTCAGCAATCATCGGGCCCCAGCTCCTCCGGAATCTGCCCAGGCTAAGCGGAGCTTCGTAGCAGACTAGCCTCGTGCCTGCCTTAGCCCCTCTAGCATGTAGCCCTGTAGGGAACCCAGGATCCAATTTCGGAACTGGGTCAAGACTCAAGAGCACATGTTAATGGAGAAGGGGCTACACAACTACTAGTATTATTCATACAGCTATGTCACGAACACAAGTCATAGAGACTGAAAGAAATGAGCAAGAACACCCAGCACGAGTCGATAGTAACGATTAACAGGAAGACCTTAAACTCAAAATGTATTGTCGTACAAAGAGAGCATCATCATTTTTTGCCGGAAGAAATAGGCGATCTTCTGCAAGTTTTCGTGTGATCCTGCTGATCAGTACCATCTCTACCTGGCAGACAAATCCTAATGCACCTAACACCCTAGAATGTGATAACAAGGTGACCAAATCTGCAATAAACCAGGAAGCGAAATGTGGCACCACGGCGTACAATCTAAAGAGGAATATTGCTCCTGAAAACGACTAATGTTAATCTGATAGTTGGAATATGAAAAAGGGAGCAAAATCAAAAGCACTGACCAGGATTGAAAATACCATATGCTCCCAAGAAAGAATACTAAAGATACCCCTCTCGACCAGCCCCAATATAATCTAATTAATCACAGATTTACTTTAAACAAATCTAAAAGTAAACAAATCTAACCACACGGCATAAGAGCACACACACAGCTCCAAACAAGGTAAAAAATCTCGAGTGCAAATTTGGCATTAGATACCATATCAGGAACGAATCCTTTCAGGTGCTTCCCCGGTGCCCGTGAACTGCAAGAGCATCACATAACCACTAGACCAGACTAGTTGCTCAATGAGCATCGCTGATCAGTAACTATCAATAAGTGTAAGATAGTCGCCGCCGTGATAGTTTATTTGCCCGCTCAGGCAGCATATATTCTCTGAAAACTACAGAAAGCTGCAGTGCTGTGCAAGGAATATTGAGACTACGATGTGGGCAAGGAGCATCAGGAAAAAAAATGCAAGGAGCATTGATGAGAAAGAAAATGCATACGAAAAGCATAGCTCACCGAAATTGTGCCCGCAACTTGAGATTGAACACAGATGCCAAGGACACTGAGGGAGGAATTGATGCCGTGGCGCTTGGATGAAGAACCTCCATTCATGAGAGAAGTAGTTCGTGCAATTGGGATGCACTATTCATGATTGATTCCAATGGGATTCGTACTTTACTTTATATGCCACCAACGACCAATTTACAAAGGATGATTGGAAAAGGAACAAATTGTGTACTAGTGTACTCTTCTGAGAGAAAAAATAAAGGATCAGAAACTTGAAACGCACTTCAGTTTTATTGGCAATCGAAAGATTCTTAGACAAAAGCAGTTTTCTTGTTCACCAGAAAAACACACAAAACCCTGAACTTCCAGTAAGACACCACAAAAATTATGCCTTATGTTCCTCCCTACCAGCTGCATCAGATTCATTGTTTTCTTATAGGATTACCTGACTAACGATAACCATCTTGGTCTACTGGCTGTTTACTCCTTACTTCATGCATGAAATTCAGTGTAGTAGCCATGTAATTAACAGACAAGGCAGAGGCTGGCAAACACGCAGAGGCAACTACCGTGAAAGAGGTTCAGAACACTATACCAAAAAGCTTCAGGTCATATACAACCTACAATTCTAGAACAGCTACCGGGACCAGTCTCTCGCGACTGAATATGCTCCCACAAGCTGAAGTTGCTTTGCAAAAGAAAGGAGAGCAAAGGATGATTCTTTGGATTATTCTTTGAACTTCTTTACATGTTGATAGCAAGACAGCCCACCCTACAGTTTAAAAAACATGCAATACTCTATAGGTAGATAGGCTAAGAAAAATAACCTGAAGTGGAAGAAACAACATGCCATAGCAGTGAACACAGTAATTTTATGAATGGTGAAATGAATCAGTGGTAGCGTCATAAACATCAGGAAATGAAGAGCATATGTTCTCCCCTACAACCTTCAAGGGCCTTACTTTTGGGAAGACATAAGAAATATGTAGCACAAAAATAAAGTTATGGTAACCAACTTACTATTGCCCGTGACTAGCAAATGAAGATACCAATGGAAGGGGTAAGGGTTCAACTGAGCACCATCAGTGATAGTGAAGCAGAAAGAGGGATATTCCTGATAGTTCATCCCTTAAGCACAGAACATGATTAAATGGCACAGGTGAAAATGTTGCCGGTGGTCCCAAGTGTCGACATGTACCACTGGCACAGTTTTAATGAGGTGCCACTTCAGTCAACTGAATTACACACAGAGAACTAGTGCAAAAGTACAGTAGGCACGAAGGGATGGGCCGGAGGGGTATTTCAAACTCTATAATTTGAGTTCCTTTTTACACTTACCATTTATTATGCAAGGTATGAAACATGCGGATGAGGATAACTCATGCCTTGTCTATGACGGCATCCCAAAGAAAAAATATGAAGGCGAAGGCGTAAAGGAAAATTGATGAAATGTGGTTAAGTTTGACAGACTTGACTACATGAAGAGAACAACAAGATCAAGAGCTGCAGAACATATCTCCTGGTGAACCAGAAACGATTTTATTGTATCTGTACCCATGTTATGTTTTATGCTCCCTCCGTCCCAAATTATAAGGTGCCCTTTAATTTCGTTGGTCAACGATGTATAACTTTGACCATGGTTTGTACTTATAATAAGCAACAACATTAGTGTAAAAATACATGAAACGAAAGAATTTTGCAAGACGAATCCAACCGTACCATTTATACATTCTCAATACATATAATGTGTTATATATTAATGTTCAAAGTCGAGTATCAAAGACCAGCACAAAAATAGCGTGCCTTGTATTTTGAAACGGAGGGAGTAGAAGGAAAAGAGAGGGAGGGAAGAGCCTCTACTTTTGCTCATAACTCACATCTAGCTTTTCAATGCATTGGTTAGAAGAATGATTGCAATAAGGCAGCTCCCTATGTTAGCATAAAGTACTGAAAATATGAAGGTTGTGTAACCCATACAGGATCATAGCACTGCTGTTTGACTGGTGATGATTAAAAGCAAAGTGGTCTGGTTCAAATGGAGCTTATCCCACGTAAAGAGCATAAGCTTCTAGGTCCATGCTTTTTGGACTACAATGAGAATATGTACCAATCTTAGGAAAGGACACTGATGGAACTTATGCTCTCATTCATATTCTATGCACTTTACAGTAGTACAAAGGACATAATAAAATTGACAGAAACATTGTGTTTCGGTGTGTAAGATGCCACTCTCCAAGAAGGCAAGAAGTACCACTGACGTAAAAATTAATGCCACTGTTTCATTTTTTCCGTTTTAACAAAAGATACACACACTGCATTCCACAGTGAACATTAAATTTATTAATCGCACAACATAACCCAACGACACTAAAGTGTTCCTAAACACCAACTAAATGCCTCATCGGCTAAGATAACAGAGAAGCTGCACAAATATTTCCACCTGGCGAAATGCGTGATTCAAATAGGTATCTTTCACACTCAAAGCAGATAGCAGGTAATATGCCAGAAAGCAACATTCAAAAAGATAAATTGTTCCAATTGTAGGTATTTATTCTTTACATACACTGCAACTGATCTAGTAAGTAAATGTGCAGCTGAATAAAAAATGTAGAGATACAGGGTTAGGTTTCATCGTTGAGGGTACAAGGTTGCTGTTTCTTAGCAGTCACAGGTTGAATATAAGCACTAATTTGATTTTGGTTATGTTTCCAAAAATAACTAAGGATAGCATCTTCTGTCAGTTGGGTTAAAGATTGTTCCCTTGCTTTTGTTCTAAGATGCTAGATTCTATGTTTCCCCATATAAGGAGCCCCTCACAAGGCATTCCTTATCAACCTGAGAAGACCAAAAGGGTATCAACAGGCTTAAGCTCGCTCGGACAATAGCGCTGGTATTCGTCGGGTCAGTAGGCAAGTACTCATATAGAGTTCCAACGTGCAAGGGCAAAGAAGAAGGAAGCGACTGGAGAACACAAGTAAGAAGTTGGTTAATTTTTTTGGCCCTCCATGTTTCCAATGTTCTAAAAATTCTGGCATTCTACAGCAGAAGATGTATCACCAACATCAGGGCCCTAGTGAGCTCTTCACTACGAGGACAGCCTTTCCAATGGAACGGCATCTGTTTCTGCATGGAGGAAGTACACAAGGAGATTCCGGGCTAGTTCTCTCGACCGATGCAAAACCAAGGCTGAAGTGGACACCTGAGTTACATCAGCGATTTGTAGATGCAGTCAATCAATTGGGTGGAGCAGAGAGTAAGTATACAATCCTTATCTACAAAATATAAAGTCAGCTGAAAATTCTTACACCCTTGTTCATGACCAGAAGCTACTCCAAAGACAGTCATGAGGCTTATGGGCATTCCGGGACTTACCTTGTATCATCTGAAAAGCCACCTCCAGGTACCTGATAATCAGAAATTCTCCTATTAAAAATGGTAACCATAACTGCAGCATAAGTCATAGTTTCTTTGCTATTTCAGAAATACAGGCTCAGTAAGAACCTCCAAGCTCAAGTTAATGTTGGGACAACCAAGAATGGTAAGCCGAAATTTAACTTACATAGTTCCATCTTTACTATTATAATAAAATTGAATGATATAACACCCAAGTCATGAAAATTTGCAGCCATAGGATGTGCAGTTGTGGCTGATAGCATGCCCGGAACCATAGGAACAAGTATGCCGGCAATGATCAATACAAATGTCATTCCACAGGCAGAGAAGTAAGAAAATAGGCCATGCAGTTTAGAATAGTATTTCATGTGAATATTGAAGTAATAATCTCTTTTACTGGGTGCCAGAACTATCCAAATTGGTGAAGCCCTACAGATGCAAATTGAGGTGCAGAGGCAGTTAAACGAACAACTCGAGGTGAGGTACTGAAACTACTTGTGTAATAAGCTTGTAACCGAGATCATTCAATAGATGCATACAGTAGATGGAAATCAACCTAAATTGAGGTTCCAGCTAGCACTCTGGCGCGAACCGGACAGAAAATGACTATGTATTCCAAATATTTCTTTGACCATGGTGAACGATGTGCTTCCCTCGGGAAATGACCCCATAAACCAAATTACAATCTAGCATTTAGAGAAACCAAAGAGGCGAAAAAGGCAATCCATAGATGTATTTGGCGCCACTCACTAAATTATGATACTCGATACCTTCATCTGATTTAACAGTGAACTTTTATTAAATTCCAGCAAAGCATCATATCATGCATTCTGTGTCTAGAACATGATATATCAGTACAGTGTTTCTAACCTGAAATTAAATTGGCACAGGTACAACGGCATCTGCAACTACGGATAGAAGCCCAAGGGAAATATCTGCAGGCAGTTCTAGAGCAGGCACAAGAGAGCCTTGGAAAACAGAATTTGGGTCCTGCAAACCTGGAAGATGCGAAAATGAAAATATCAGAACTAGTCTCGCAAGTATCAAATGAATGTTTCAGCAGTGCAGTTACAGAGATAAAAGACAGTTCAAGTATGCACAGACTAGAGCCAAGGCAAATCCAATTCATGGAAAGCTCAACCAATAACTGTTTGACTGCAGCCGAAGGATTCAGTAATGAGCATAGACTACATGGCCATGGAGTGCTCAAAGCATATGATGATAGTGCAATATTTAGCAGGAAACAATCTGCTGACCATGAGTATCAATTTTCCCTTAATAGAAGCCTAAGCGAGCGTAGGATGGGTCACTTGCACAATGTAAAACAGTACCACAAAGCAGAGTTTGGAAATGAAAGCGACACAGAGATTCAACAGAACTATATTACTCCTGAAAAGAATGGCAGAGGCAGCACCACCAGTTCGGCGTCAGGAAGCAGAGAAAGAGATGCAGACAGACTATATCTTGAAGAACCAAACTGCAAGAGACAAGCAGTTGAACATTCAGATTTTGAGCACCCAAGTTCTGGGAAAAAACTTGATCTGAACAGTCAAAACACTGATGATAGTGATCAAGGTTATAGGCATTTTGATTTAAATGGCTTCAGCTGGAGCTGAATTGCTAATGGTATGCAATATGACCAAAGAGAAGAGACGGGCATCGTTATTTGGTGTTTAAATTGCATACATCGAAAAAAAATAATAGTACTAGATAAGACTGTAATCATTGAGTAAAAAACATGAGGTGTTATGGATCGGCAATTTATATCCATGTCAAGAATACTATTTTTCCGAATTTTAAGCAGTAAAAATATCAGGAACTACCAGAACCTTACTGTCCAAATAACAAAGTGAGAAACCTCATCCATATTCTAATTTAAACAGTAAGAATAACAGGGACTCCCAGAACCTTACCGTCCCAAATAACACAATTAAATCAATGTAGTGACAAAAGCTATCCCTGCCATTAAGGAGAGGCTTTCAGCTCAACACAGCTTGATACAAAAACAAACAGTTCATACACCAATGCAGATTTATGATTTACAAACACAGCTCGCATTTCAGACAGGAAGAACAAAATTGGAAGCAAATACTCCAGCACAAATCATCACTGCAAGCCGCTGCTTCATAAAACGAGACACAGCCAGCATATACACTGGCTCATCTACATTGCATAAACGATTTTCGACGCAAAGTATGCTGGCACGCTTATTTATATACCAACAGTCAACAACCCCTTATTGCATAATCCAACTGCTACTGAAGGAGCAAGCTATGTGATACTGTAATCTCAGGGATGCATCATAATAATTCATATAAGTCATAATCATAAGACATGTATCTATTCCTTTGTTCCTCTCCTTTATTCTCAACTATAGTTGCTACAAGAGCAGAGCACTGTATTATGTATGTAACTAGAAGTAATACTACTTATTATCATGGAGCAGTAAAGAGTATAGTAGCTGCTTCAAGCTTCTCCTGCTGCAAAAAAAAAGCCAGAAGCTTGGGGGCATGACTACTTCTTGATCCGGCGCACCTTCTTGGCGCCCCAGACCTCCATCCTGCCCTTGGCGCAGCCACAGGGCGCGCGGAAGACGAGCACGGAGCGGCCGTTGGGCGGCGCCATCTTCCTGAGCTCGGCCTCGAGCTCCCTCTGCTCCTCGCCGAGCTCAACGGGCCGCGCCGCAGCGCCGAGCAGCGCGGCCGCGAGCGGCGGCGTGGCCATCCTCCCGCTCCCGCGCACGCACTCCTCGGTCTCGAGCTGGATGTCGAACTCGACGGCCTTGCGCAGGCCGCGGCAGCGGGGCCGGCCGCACTTGCGCGCGTGGTGGCCCGCGGCCTCCCAGGCGAGGAGCCGGCCACGACGGTGACGGCGGCGCCGGCGCCCGCGGCGAAGGCGACGTAGGAGTAGGGCTCGTCCGGGTAGTGGCGCGCCAGGTCGGCCGCCTCGAGGGCGAGGAGCTTGGCGTAGGGCGCGGTGAGGAAGGCGAGCGCGCCGAGGACGGCGAGGAGGGCCAGGAAGTCGAGCGCCGCTGTTGGGGTGGGCGGGGAGTGGTCGCAGAGGGCGGTGAAGGGCCTGCGGCGGGAGGAGGGTGAGGAGCAGGTGGGCGCGCGGCGGGGGCGGGGGCGGGAGCGGTGGGAGCACGGGGATGGGTCGGAGGGGGTGGCGCGGCGGCGGCGCTCGAAGGCGCGCAGGAACTCGACGAGGCTGCGGCAGTCCGCCATGGCGGAGGGCGAAGGGGAGGTATCGGGAAATGGAATTTGGGATCGGGATCTGGTGGTGCCGGCGTGACGTGACGGTGCGAGCGCCTGGTTTTTTGACCCGGTTGGTGGCCAGGCGGTCCGTCCCCGTGACGTGCTCGGCGACGCCGCGAGACGTGACGTGTGGCGTCGCCGGTAGGAACGGACGGACGAAGCAGAACGCGAGCGAGGAGCCTTCGAACTTCGCTAGCCAGTAGACCCGTTCAATTGGCGCATATTAAAAGAAAGTATCCTTGGCTAAAAGAAACTTCAGTCCTCTTTTGATTCCCATGATTTCCTAAAGAATTTTGTAGAAGTTAGACCCGGTGGTATTTACCCTTTCGAAGATGTTTGATTCACAGGATTGTAACCATGCCTAGTGTATTTTAAAGGGAAAACCAACGTGAGATTGGGCCTCATGAAAAATCATGCGTCTTGTTCATATGCCAATAGCATTTCAGTGGACAGGGCAAGTCAATCCTACATAATCCCTGGTCCTTTATATTTCCTACCCTACCCTATGAATCAAAGGAAGCCTTATTTTGTGGTCTTTTTATAGTTTAATAACTGTGGGTAAAGAGATTTGTTTGTACATATGGTTATGGTCGGACTTCATGATCGCAAAACTGGACTCGTGAGTCATACTCCATGTCGCACGACCATATGTGTCTCGCCGTTACACGAACACATTTATGTGTGCCCTCTGCAGGCAAGGGTGATGCACCGCGAGCTTCCGAGAGAGGTCGCTTCCAGCGAGATACGAAAGACAGGGAGCCGACACTCTTCGAGCCGAACGTCCCACTCGCTCGGGAGGGACCTTGTTAGGGCTCGCGGAAGCGATTGGCTGAGCTACATCGATTCACTTGCCTCTAACTCGGTTTTCGATCAAAATGAGCGAACACGGGGTAACGGAGTCGCCATAATGAAAAAAGCGGGGACAATTGGATAGGCGATGAAAAGTGTATGTAAAGATACAATTGATTGGATTTGTGTGATTAGGTTTACAACCGGTTATCACCCCATATTATATGGGCGGTGAACTCCCGTGCAAGACACGGTTTATGAATTACAAGTTCGAGTCGAACTACATCTCTAATCTAGAACTAGGCAAGTTCCCTCCGATTTATTACTGGATCAGGATTCAGGATTCCAAGCATCCAACTCGTTCTGCAAGTCGAGCTCCTTCCGTGTCGGAGTTCCCTTTCCATCTTTGCGCTTCAACTCATGTAGTTTGGAAGTCGGTAGGCTTTGGTGCCTCTAGCTTCTGGCACGACTTTCAGCCCATAGCGACTCCCAGCAGTGACTCGTCTAGTCTATGAGCTCGAGGCGGCTTCCACTCTTGACATTCTGAACTCCGCGGCTTGCATCTTCTAGTCTCCATACATAGATTTGCTCCACCTTGATCGACTATCGCTTCCATGTCCAGCTGCTTCTGGCTTCCACCCAGTACGTCCACCCCGACGGGAAAAAAACCTCCCGGGCCGCTGCGCGTGGCGGCTCTGGAGGCGAAAAACAAATCCCTAGAACTACCGCCGCCGGCCGTCTTCTCCGGCCGCTGCCGCCGTGGCGTCGGCGGTGGCGGCCACGCTCCCGCTGCTGAACGCGGGGGGGGGGGGGCGTCCTCTACTCGTCCCCGTCGGGATCCTTGCGCGTGGGGAGGCCGACACTTGGGCGGGCGGAGGCTGTGCGGCGTGGCGGCGGCTGCTCCGGTGTGGCGGCGGTGCGCAACGACGCACGGCTGGGAGGCGCGTACGAGGATGGTGACGGCTGGTTGGTCCAGGGCGGCGGCGCAGCCTACCTTCGTGGCGGCGGCTCGCGTTGGAAGACGACGTCTTCCTGGATCGTTGCCGGCTGGATCTGGGGCGTCCTCTGGTTCTTGGGCCGGAGGTTGACCTGCTCGCTTCGTTTCGCCGGAAGTCGGCCGGCGGTGTGGGGACTGTCGGATTCGGATCGGCCCTTAATAAGGATGTGGTCCTAGGGTTCCTCTCGCGGCGCCAAGATGAAGATCTACCGGATGTTCGTCCCCATCGAACTTGCTGGACGGTCGTGTTTCGGAAGGCTCCGCCGGCGAACTCCATTGGGCGTTTCATGCCTGGAGATTGCTGGATCGGGTGGTATTCGGTCGGACGCACCCATGTTTTATCTGACCGTTTGGTTTCAGAGGGAGCGCTTTGAAGCTCCGCTGGCTGTTAATTTCATGGAGCACGCTTTCTCGTTCCATGGTGCTGGCGGAGAATGACATGGAAGGCGAGTTCTGAGGACTGGCAATGGTGGTTTGATTCTTTGTGCTGATGAGGAATTGGCTTAGTGTTTCATGACTTGGAGCAGCGGCATGTAAGTGGGGGCGACAACATACGTGAAGCCCAACGTCCTACCTTTCAGGGTGAAAATCCAAGGTCTGGCCTTAATTGGTTGTGCCTGACAGTGATCTTGCTGAAGACATTGTTTTGAGAGCGAGGATTATTTTCAGGGTGAAAACCCAAGGTCTGGCCTTAATTGGTTGTGCATGGCACTGTTCTTCTTGAAGACGTTGCTTTTGAAGATTTGGACATCAGGTGTTGTTTTGGTGGTGGTTGCGCGGCTGCTGCAAGGACGGTAACTCTTTAGCGGGACTTTTCTTTTTATTTCTTCTTCTTATTGTCTTTTTGCTGTGTGCATCCGTAATGGCTTCGGTTATTGCGTTGTTGCAGAGGCTGGGTGCATGTTGTATCTTCTCGATATTAATAAACACTCTTTATCTAAAAAAGTACGTCCACCAGTCACGCGTACATTTTGGCAGCCGGCCAGAGTGAAAACACATACATACAAAGCGGGAAATTTAAATTTGCAACTAGTTGCACCCGCAACCTATTGTCAGATGTCCCACTTCCGAGTTTTCAATTTTTTTGAAATAAATCATGGGTGTAGATTATGTTGTGTCTTGTGCATCTACAAATTTTCAACAAGAAATATGACAATATGTGGCATGGACAAAAAAGATAAATGATACTCCCTCCTGTCCGTAATAACTGTCGTGACAGCACAACTCACATGCGTGACCTCCGACACTCTTTCCGGATCGGAGGAAGTATGTGAAACGCACATGATATTGTTCACTTAGATCTTTTCTTTTTCTGCATAGGTCACATATGGTCATATTTTGAAACAAATCTTTGTAGATTCATAAGACACACAACATAATCTATACCCATAATTTATTTCACATTTTTAAAAATTTAAAAGTGGGATTTCTGACAGTGGGTTGCGGACACAACTAGTTGCGAAATCGCATGTACAAAGCAGACATGAGACAACAAATTTCCGCCGACCGGCGGATGAACTAGAGACATGTGCATCGCTACCGTCACAACACCTATATAAGCAGGGTCCAGACCCTGCCATGACACCACGCAGCCGTACGTCGACGAGCTGCCATTATCCGGCCTCTTAAATTCCTCTGGTCTTTTCTTCTCTTCTCTGCCACAGCAACGCGTCGACGATTGATTAATCCATTCGGGTTGGTACGTGGTGGGCTAGCTGATGCAGGCCCACGACCACGAGTAGTGTCAGCAGCCGCAGCGAGGCTCGTGACATTGGGCTGAATATTGCAGGCCGGCTGAGTAGACTTAGCCCATGGGCGTGAATCGTATTTTGTTCTCTCTTTTATCCTTTTGCGGGCAAGAAAAAAACTTTTGATCGTGTATGCACCAATTCTTGATCTACCTCGTTACCGGTACACTTGAAGAAGTTCTTTTGCTTAGAAAGAAAGTCATGATTCCAATGTTTCGACACGAATACTTGAACTAATTTCTTATCACCTATATGAAACTATAAAGTAAAACACATAATCTCAGTCTTAGTGTCCCGACATGAAAAGAAAATGTCATGCTCAGTTCTATGCCGATGAATACACATAATTTTGCGGGAGAATCTTATATTATCACTATATGTCATCCAAAGAATAAAAAAATCTATACAATGGGATCTCTCACACCGTTTTCTGCAATAGTTGATGTTTGCATGCTCGGTATGATCAGAATTAAACTTAAATAAAATGTGTAACTAAGATAAAGCATCTCATACTCCCTCCTTTGAGAACGGCCGAACGGGGCAGTAGCCCAGCGGTTAGGTGCGCATCTGGCATACCTGTCGACCCGAGTTCGAGTAAAAATCATACTCCTGCTTGTGTGGCGGCTTGTATTGTCTGTCGTATGCTGGACGATCTCAAGGTAAAACCTCGAGATCGTCTATGGTAGATGAAGGTGGATGATGTTGTGTGAATGACCGTGTGTTTTCTAGCGGCTCCCCAATCCTTTATAATTTATATAGGGCCAGGATTAGGGTTACAATCTACCCAACATATCCACTCGGTAGGTGCGATTTTACAGAAACCAAACAAGATATGTTAGATCCGATCTGAGTCGGTTCTTAACATATATCCTGGAAAAGACGGTGTTCGACGAACTTGTCGTAGCTTGTACGCCAAGGTGATGCGCTCGGTCATCGACGTGGTCCTTGGGTACTCCGATCGAGTGGGCTGCTTCCTCCGCTGTGGGCCTACCCGGGGCCCATGACCTTGTCACTAAGACATCATCATTATTGCCGGACACGGACTAATGGCTCTCGGGTACCAGCCCACCTGATATGCGCAAAAAAAATAGTAATTAAATAAATCAAAAAAATCCGATCTATTTTGAGAATCGAAGATGATCAAGTATTGTATTCGTATAGAAATATTTGGCCAGGAAATTGCTCTCAATGATTTTTGGGCAAAAAAGAGAAATCTACGGCGAACATAGCGTGTCTATAGTACTTTAAAAGGCAAATCTTTGACCCAACGTGCAATGAAATTTATTCTTTGATGATTTTTTTGTACATGTACAATACTTGATCATGTTTGTCCGAATGACATTTTCGGATTTCTAACCTTTATTGATCAGTGCGCTGATACCCATGTGCAGTGGCGAATTTACCATCCCTCTGCCCTGGGCACGTGCCCGGGCTCGCCGCCGCCGGATGGCTGATCGCCGGTGAAGTTTTACGGCGGCCGAACACGCTGGAACTAACAGAATTCGCGAGGATGACACTTATTTCCGCAGTTGGGCCACTTCCCTAGCCGGTTGAGCCTTAGTACCGGCCCATTAGTTCTTTTTTTTCCTGTCCAATAAGTCTTCCAGACCATAGGATCGATCAATTCCCCATCCCGTGCCCCTGTACGAGCAGACGAGCAGTTCCCGCATGAAACCTACCCTAATTCCCCATCCCCAATTCGCCGGTCACCGCGTCAGGCAGACGGCGGTGGAGGCCAGCGAGACATGGGGCGCGGCAAAGGCTCCAGTCAGGCTGCAACGCTGGAGATCGATGGCGACTCTCGGAAGCGAAAACGCGAGCACCAGGGCGGCCGCTCCGGCGGCAATTGGAGACTGGTATATTGCACTTTTGTTTTATATTCTTCAAATTTTAGTACTCTAGACCTGTGGCTACTACTAGTTAAATCCAGCTTTTGCACATTTATCATCTATAAAAGACATCTTTCTATAAAACATCAGTTCGCGGCCCACCCAGAATTTTGGAAAAACAATTGACCCCCCCCCCCCCCCCCCCCCCCCCAGATATTTGGGCCTCTGCTGGTCACACGCGGACGAGAAGATCAGAAGATGCGCGGAGTTGAGGACGAACCGCTACCGCACCATGGCGACCGGTGGACGACCTAGCTGCTGCGCTTCCCCGCCGCCGGCCGCCACCTCCTCGGCTGGGCTCCCCCGCCGCCGGCCGCCGCCTCCTCGGCTGGGCTCCCCCGCGGCCCCGCCGCCGGACGATCCCCGCTGGGCGCTGCCGCTGCCACACGTCGCACGACCCCCGCCCGCCACCTCCTTGTTCTGGGATCCCCCACCGTCGGCCGCCGTTCGACCCCCGCTTCGTACTGACTGCGGCACTGCCCACTGAGAAAGCCGCCGCTGCTGCCTGCAGCAATTCTAATTCTGGGTATATTGCTACTAGATTAAGTGATTAACTGATGTTGTTTGCTTGCTTTGCTAAATTGCTAGTAGATTAACAGCATATTTATTTTATATGTTGTTTGCCTTGCTATTTATTGTATATGTTGTTTGCTTTTCTAGTAGATTAACATCATTTTTGCTACTAGATATATATTGTGTAAATTGACAATTTGTTGTATATTATGTAAATTGATACCACAATTTGCTATATATAGTGTAAATTGACAATTTGTTGTCTCCAACTAGGTACTAGCAACCTATTGATTGTATGTGTTGTTTATTCAATTTTCTTCTTGAAAGTAAGTGACATTTATTGAGCGAGAAGTGTTCTTGAAAGTAAGTGAAGATGCCATAGTTGAATCTTTCATGGCAATGCGAAAACGTAGAGTTACATAAAAATCATAGCGATGTAATTTATATTTATGCTATATTTTATCATGTAAGACTTTATTTATGTGTTTGAACTATTTTGCATTGGGATCACGTAAATTTGAGAAATATGTATTAATCTACAATGTCGTGAATCAATTTGTGATGTCATTTGCCAACTTTTTTTTGGAGTGTGCCCACCCTTCAATTTTTTTCTGCGTCCGCTACTGCTTCAAGTATTGATTTTTTTTTAAACTTTGTTCTTTGCTTGTTGTGTGCCCCGGCTTCGACAAATCGCTAGCTCCGCCACTGCCCATGTGCACCAACGCATTTTCGCACTATAGCCCCCCATCACGTTTTAATGAAAAATAATCGATCTCCAGAATCCGATTCGTTCCTTGCAGTAGAAGGAGGCACCAAAGCCCGGCCGACCACGTCGATCCGGTACGTACGTTGGTAGTAGTAGAACACACGGAGGAGATACATGCAGATGCTACCTAATCCGAGACATGTAAAGCAAAATTGATAAATAGATCGACCCATGACTAGGTAGATATTGCTTCTTCCTCGCGAGTGATCTGTTCGATCTCCCTTCTTTATGGGCGGATCATCAGCTAGAGACGAATCTAAAATCCAATCAAAACCGACGATAGTCGCCTAAAATAAGATCGAAAAGAGGTAGATAACTGGATAGCCTTGCATGCAAAGAGCTAAGTAGATTATAGTTAACTAACCAAGCCTGGGATCTACGGCTTGTAAACGTGATCTACGCAATATATATGCACAGTACTTACCCTCGAAGTCAAAGGCTAAAGCAGTATGAAAGTATGCACGCGTGGATATACAATGCGAACGTGGGAATCTACCGGTTGCTATGCGATGTTGAAGCTGAACGGGAATCTTGCTGTCTTCGTCAGCCGGGCAAGTGCGGCAGTAGGGCGTCGCCGCCCACAGACAGCGCCGGCTTTGTATGTTTCCATCTCAGTCGCCCGTGGCGCCACGTTATAAAACATACGCCTCTAATCATGCAACGTAATGATAGGATTCCAATGATTCTAGGACTTCGTAAAGTTTCATCCACTCCTTTTCTTGCCGAGATGATCAATACGGGAGGAATTTCTGAGATGGCCAGTTTGGCACTTCGCGGCATCATTGCATCAATGTTTAGAATAGATTCTTCAGGATAAAACTAATTTGACCACCACATGTATGCAGAGCTGCGAGCTGATCCGGCCGCCGGATAAGAAGACCATAGAGAACCATTGGAAAATAATAAGTACTAGCCACGAATATCGATCCAACCGAGCTTCCTGATGACGGAGTGCATATGCAATGAAAGGGTCAGAGAGAAGAGAGGAGCCCACTGATTCACAGTGGGGGACACTGTGAGAGAGTCAGCAATGGCGGAGACCTTCTCGCCTTCTACAGCTCGATCCAAACCGACCAAACGTCATTGCATCGCATTCTCCCAGCCCGTTGTTTTCACGGAGCATCTCCTAGACTCCTACAGCTGCTACCGCTCACGTACGAGTGCACAAAGTCAAAGCGCTGTGTTCGGCACTTCGGGCTGGTGCAAACCAGTGAGGCCGTGACAATCCAATAATTAGCCCACAGAAAGAGTGAGGCTACCCCTTCGCAACGCTTCTTGACGAGACTGGCGATTAGGGCTTTCTGCCTCTCGCCGGCGCCGCCAGTGATCTACCTCGTCTTCCATGGATCTCGGTCCATGCTGTCGGGAGGGCTTTATTTTTAGGTGTTTTCTTGTGTTTTATGCATGGTGTTCTTCGACTGATCGTTACTCTCGATGGTGAAGATGTTATTGTTAGTTTTGTTTCCTATTCAAGAAGGCGAGGGGGCAGCTCCTGGTGATGGAATAAGGTTCTTGCGGTGCATCTAGCATCGTCGGTCGGAAGGCGTGTGGAGGGGTATTTCCGGCGGATTTCGCGGGATTCGGTTGGTGTTAATTAAACATGTCTACGTTCGTATGTGTTTGTGTGGTTAGATTCTCGGTTGGTGTTCGATTTTAGTCGGCGACGGTTGCTCGTCTGGTACGCTGATCTTGTGGTGACTTAACACAACGATTTCCCGATTGTGTAATACAACAAGATTTGCCCGGCTCCTGTGAGGGGGGAACGATGACAGCGGTGAGCCTCCAGCTCGCTCCAGTGATTTTAGTCGTCGCTAGGTGGTCTACGGATCTAGATAATTTTATGTTACTTCTTATTTCTTTGTACTAACTTGACAGTTGATAAATAGATTGGAAGTATTGTCGACAAAAAGAGTGAGGCTAGCCGACCACACAAATTCAGTCAAGGATCTTCCCCTAAGAGCATCTCCACAGACAACCCCGGATTTTTGTCCGACACCCGCTTTGGGGGGTGCCGGATACTTGTCCGGCTAATCCTTGGGTGTTGCCCACACCGGCACCCCCCACCTCCCCCCCAAACGCACGGCCTTATCCAGTTTTCTCAATATGAACGAATTTGTATCTAAAACATAGGAAAATGAATGCATAGTCCAATAATAGTTATAATAGTTTAAATATAGAAAAATATAGTTATTACAACAATTCAAATTTAAATTCGATAAGCTTCAGAGAACAACAGGCTCATATGCTTGGTGCGCCCACAAGTGCGCTCCTAGATTACTATGCAGTTGATCATGAGTTGTTTCATCACGAATTTGAAGATGAGTAGCGAGGAATTCAGAAAATTTGGATGGCACGCCTGTTCGTGGCTCGGCAAGGGGGGGTCCTGGTAGTCATACAGCTCATTCATGATCAAGTTGGTATCATGCTCACTCTTGATGATCATGTTGTGTATGATGACACAAGCATGATCTCCCACATCTGATCTAGAGACCAAGATAGAGATGGACACCTGACAATCGCAAACCGGGTTTGGAACACACCAAATGCTCGCTCCACATCTTTTCAGACACTCTCTTAGTTGTTTGCGATGTTACAGTTTGCCTCACCAACAGCGTTCGGATGGTCTTGATACGAATATCGACCAACGAGGATAGATGACATCTGCTAGGTAATATCCCTTGTCATACTTATGGCTGTTGATCACATACTTGCACTCGGGATATTGGCTGGCGATAAGTCTCGCAAACACCAAAGAGCGTTGCAGCACGTTGATATCATTGTGAGAACCGGCCATGACAAAAAATACGTGCCAAATCCACATGTCATAATCTGTCATAGCATCAAGTACAACACCACATGCTCCAACATGTCCTCCCTTGTATATCCCCTGCCAAGTGAATGTGTAATTCTTCCATCCCCGGTGCATGCAATCAATACTCCCAATCATATCAGGAAATCCTCTCGCTTCACGTTGTGCCATGAGTCTAGCTAGGCCGTCTGCAACCGAAAATTGCATTCATCGCTGCAAAACCTGTAGGTGGTTTCAACGGCTATGGATTCGAACATACGGAGGTAGTTGTCCAAATAATCCGCGAAACATCCATATACAAGACACCATATAGCAGCAGCGCATTTATGAATGGATGACAATCCAACAAGACTAGTGCAATCTTTTTTTAGCTCGAAATACTCATCGTAGTCTCGAACACCATGCAGAATGTTCATGAACACTCTCCTCTGCATCCTAAATTGCCGGCAAAATTCAAGATCAGTGTTTGCCGGGGTCAGCGAAAAATAGTCATTGTAAAGCAGAACATGACCCATTGTTCTGAACCGGTTCTTTTTGGCCGTCTTTCTTTTTCTCGACTCTCCGCGTTTGTGATTGACATCCAGCTCCGCCTGTGTAGCCATAAGAACGGCGAGAACGAGTTGATCATCATCATCATCAATGTTGGTCTGCTCTTCCATCATTTGGTGAAACATAATATCATCGTCCCTATCCAGGGCCTATTGAACAACAGTGAATGACCAATGGAGCTACGCAATAAATCAAAAAACAAAGAAAATGACTTGTTGACAAACAGCCGAACACCTTGCGTATGGGCAAGGTGGTTGGGGAATGGCGACGATAAGAGGCGGCGGCAGTTTTGCGAATCGCCGGTGAGGAAAACTGGAGTGCGGGTTGGGGGTGCAAATGACTTCCGGTTTATGCCGTTCCGTGTCTATGACATGTGGGTCCCGCCTGTCGGATGGCGTGTCCGGCCGCTGTCCGGCGTCCTTGAGCAGGCCCCAAATTTGGAGGGTGTGTTGGAGTGCCAGACAGAAAATAGGTCGGGCCGGACAGTTTGGAGGGGTGCCGGTGTGCAATTTTTTTATGTCCGACACCCATTGAGCCTTTGGTGTGCTTTGGGATTCCGATGGAGATGCTCTAATATGAGTTTTTTTTTCAAGGATCAGAAAAGCACGTGCACTTCCCAAGTGTGTACCTTCCGTTGGGATCAGTCAGGTCGACCGACTGAAAACTCAGGACTGTCAGAAATATAATATATGCAATGCACAGCCCTTTCCCATCAGTTCGGACTTTTGGGATAATTGGCTAGTGCATCAATCAAATATGGTATCAGAGCCAGAGGTCTAGAGTTCAAATCCTGGCTAACGCAGTATTAAAAATAAATATCTGCGGACACCCTAAAATCCACGGCATAGGCTCGTGAGAAAAGTCCACAGCCTAGACGTGAGGGGGAGTGTCAGAAATATAATATATGCAATGCACAGCCCTTTCCCATCAGTTCGGACTTTTGGGATAATTGGCTAGTGCATCAATCAAATAAGGACGCGTCTCTCACATCACGATGTAATCTGAGCAGCTTGCGGTGCACCATCTGTCGAGCAGCAGCACTACAGGAGTTGCTCTCACAGAGCAGAGGTAGTTGGCAAGTCACGAGCAGGAGTCACCCTGCTCGCACGCACACGCCCAACAGTCCAACCTCTCCTTCCCTCACAGAGGGGGAATCCGAGAATGCATGATGTCGAGAAGCTAGCAACATATCCTATGACGTACGCGGGCAGCGAAGAAGAAGATGGGATCTGGCAGTAGTGCAGAACACCAGGGTCAACAGATCAATGATGCCCCCGTTGGATTTTAAAACTAGCTTGTTCTTCAGTGCGTTAACTGATTGGTGCAACCCGTCGGCCGGCTAACTGATTGGATCGACCCCATGGATGCACAGTGGGCATGACCGAGAGAGCAATTAACAAGTCACCGTGGTTAAGTAAATCCGAAACATGCCGGCGACGCTGCTGGTTCGCCCCGCTTCCAATGGCCTTTCAGGCCTTGGAGCGATGGTGGATCTCGGCCTCTCGCCGTCGGGTTGGTTTTTGTTTGCTGTTTTAGATAGTTTTCGTGTCTTTGTCCGGGTGGTGAGGCGGCGGTGACATCCCGGAGTCAGAATAAGGTACTCTCCACCCTATCCCCGTTCCGGTGGTGCATCTGGCGTTAGCGGAGGGCGCGTGGAGTTGTGTGTCCGGCGGATCTCGTGGGATCTGTTCGGTTTTTGTGTTCGTCAGTATGGTTGCAGGTCAGTTTCTTCCGATCTACGGTTCTCATCTTTGGTGATGGTTGCTGCTCTGTTACGCTGGTCCTTTGGGATCTTAGCACGACGACTTCCCGTCTGTCTACTACAACAAGCTCTCCTACGACAAGCTTTGCCCGACTCCGGCGAGAGAAGGGCGAGGACAACGGCGCGCCTTCGACTCGTCTCAGTGTTTGTAGTCGTCGCTAGGTGGTCCATGGACCTATTTGTAATTTTTATTACTTTTTGCGTCTTTTGTACTGTTGTGGATGATTATTATTAGATCGGCGGATTTTTCGCAAAAAAAAAGTAAATCCGAAACACGATACGATGTACACGACGGAAGCTAGTAGTAGTACTAACGAAAGAGAAGACCCGAACAAAACATCTCTTGATCTTTTCTTTAGCTCATGATCTGCAGTAGTTATAGCTTAGCTACAGGGTATACTAGGTGCTTCACCCTCTTCCTGGAGCCTTTGGAGGGTCATGGCGGTTGTTGGCGCCGGACCCGGGGTAGTCGTTCACCTCCACAACCATCCTCGCCGCTGCCCGGCCCCTACTACTGCCCTCAACGTCTTTCCGTGACGCGGCCGTCATCTCCTGAAGGAAGAGCACATCCAAACCACCATGGGTATCAGTTTTCAGCGTGTGCTTATCAGGAATTCAGGGGGCAACAGTTGCAGAGAACAAATCAAGGGAAATACTAGTACGAAACGGCAAGCAAGATAGACGGAGCAACCTGCAGGGAAGAAAGCTTCAGAGACGGCGGGTGCTGCAGGTTCCTCAACTGCATGCTCCCTGCAAGCAAAGACCACCCAAATGATCAGCGATTCTACGACAATAACCGAAGCAAACCAACCGAATGATTCAGTCTGAATCTGTGCCGAGTTCGTGAAAAAGCTTACTTGACGTGGGCACCGCGTACGCTGGCTGCGGGGCGACGAGGAGGAGCAGGACGACGGCGACGACGAGGAAGGAGAGGAGGGGGAGAGGCTTGGGCTTTCTGGAGCGGCACGCCTCCATTGCTGGAAAACAAATGTGCTCTGATGTCTGATCTGTCTGCGACTCACGGGTGGTGGTAGCTGGTAGGCAATGGGTGGTGCCTGCTAGTGCTTGGGGTTTTATAGTTGGACCAGAGCTGCCTAGAGCTAGTTGATGCCTGTCTTTCTCCTCTTGTCCTGCTACAAAAGGTCAACTTCGCATTACTTGCCCTGTTTGGAAGGCGGAGGATCCTCTGCGAGGTCCTCTCCTGTGGTCGTCTTAGTTAATGCTGTGCTATCCACACTGCTTTAGAATATATATTTTTTCTTCTTCAGAAAAGGAAGGCATCTACGCGTTTGATGCGAAAATTCTATGGAATTATTGTGTCCCAAATATGGGCCCTTATGATTTTTTTGAGTCAAACAGGGTGTACATGATAAGTGATAATTAATTAGTACCACTTTAGTATTGTTCCTCAATTTTAATTCATGTTAAATTGTTGCAAGATTATCGATGTTTATTATTTTCTTAATATTATAAGAGCTATTAACGGTTTCTTTAGTTCTCAGTTGCCGGCATTTTACTCGATTGTTTCTTAGCTGTCTCGAATTAAAATGGTTCAATATATATTTTGTTTCTAATATGTATTTACCATCTGTGTGAAGAGAGGGTACATTTTTAATTTCACGATATTTTTTCTATACGCGCCCAGATAAGTTATTATCATTGTACATGGCCTAAAATCTATCTTTATATCAAAAAGCACACATTTGTGCAAATGTAATTCTTCACCTGAATTATTCTATGGCCAGATGATTGACACAATGTTGTGAGATTGTCCCAAAACTATTTACCGATTACTACTCCATCTGTACCTAAATATAAGATGTTTTAGATGTTTCACATGTTGACTAAATACGGAATAAAATTAGTGAACATACACACTAAAATATGTCTAGAGTCTAGACACATGTGAATACATTTGAATGTGGCAGAAGACCAAAACATCTTATATTTAATAAGGAGGGAGTACCTACCATCTAAAATGTCATTCCTTTATCTTTAGGGTCCTTTAGATTCTAGGATTTTCATTTTTTTTGGGAAAATTTCAATCATAAGGATATATTTCCTGTGAAAACCCTTTGGATCGTAGGATTGGGCTACCAAATCCTATCTAATCCATTCATATGCTCCTTGTTCCGTAGTTGAGCTCAAACCTCATTTTTTTTGAACAAGATTAATTTTCCTTTGAGAAGTCCTATATTTCTCTACTCTCTCTAATCAATCCTCCAAAATTGTTGCGCACCATTCAAAGACACATGTTGCAAAATTCCCGCGTTTTAGAATCCGTGGGAATCCACTTCACGTGACACCTCAATGCTACGTTTTTCCGTTTCCTACGTTTTCAAAATCCTGCAAGCCAAAATTAGCCCTTAGAATTGACATAATGAACGAATTACTGACATACAAAATTTTATTTGCATATTTGCACATAAATTAAGTGTCAAAATAAAATCTTGAAGTTTGTGTCATGTTGTGTAAGACTTTCATTTTGCATGGGAGACCAAAAGACAGTCGAGAATTTGAGGAATTCATTGAAATCGCTAACGGGCAGCGCTCAATTTTGTTGGCTTTGCCGTGTTCCTTTTTTTTTCCCTTCAAATGACGCAGTTCCCTTTTGGAGAAAAGAAGGATACGAACTGAATCAATCCGACATTTAACTTGTCGCTCTCTCCGTGCGTGTCAATTGAACTCAGCAATGCTTCGTTGGGACGCAGAGAAGATCTGGGGGCGAATTGGACCCGCGCGTCACGAGCACTCGTCAATAGTTGTAGTTGGGTCGACTGTACATGCAAGTGCTCTCCGATGACCACAGTTGCTAGCCGGGGCTGTACGCAACAATACAACATGATCTTCCGGCGTTTTCAGGGCGTGCGAGTGTCCACACGAAAATATTCAATTTATAGTCATAGAACGAAAACATTGCCTGGAATGTCTGATGGGCACCAACGAGTAGTATTTTATATACCTACTAATAGAGGCCGTAAGGCTTCTTGCCGTCCGACCTTGAAATGACGATTTTGCCTCTGGCTGTTCGGCCATATTACAGTCACTGCCACCGCCGAGTGGATACCTGTTCAAAATTCCGTTTTGCAAAAAAAAACCTCACAAACATGGAAATTAACCTGCAGTCCACATGTCTCCCTGTCCATGGCCGGGGCGAATCCCAATCGCGTCGTCTCCTCCTCGCTCGCGCCCCGCGTCGCCGTCCCCTTCTCCTCCTTCCTCCCCGTCTCGCCGTCGTCTCCACACGCCACGCGCCGCCACCTCCCGCCGCTCCCCACCGCCCTCTTTCTCCCCACCACAGCGTTTCCTCTCGAGCACCTCACACCCGGCGTGCTACCGGAATCGATGAAAGACTGGATTTTTATCGCCGTCGACGAGCTTCTGGGCCACGGAAACGGTGGATCTACGTGCGCCATCGCTGGATCTACAAGCGCCAGCGATGATTCTCGGGCTTGGGGTTCGTGCGGGGCCGAGGAGGGATGAGCAGGTTGGAAGAGGGAGGAGAGATCTGGAGGTCGCCGTGGCCGCGATGAGGTGCAGTTCTTCACCGGAGCTGACCATGCGGCTCGCGCTCCTGCCCATGACGCCTAGCCTCGGCTTCCCGTGGCCGTCCGAGAGCAGTGAGTTCCCTTTTCTTTTCCCTTCTCGATCGTTTCTTGGGTCTTTTGCATGTCTGAGATCACCACCGAATTAACATGGGGCGATCTCTTCTGTTTCCGTAGGGCATTTGGAGGCGTCGACGCGGAGGTTCGACGTGAACCAGGCGCCGTCGTCCGGTGCGTCGGCGTGGGGCGCTTACGCGACGGCGGCGGACGATGAGCAGGAGGACGCGGGGGTGGCCGTGTCGTCCTCACTCAGCGACGAGGAGGACGACGGCTCGGCGTGCAAGATGCTGCGCCACTCCAAGGAGCAGGCCGCGTTTCTGGAGGAGAGCTTCAAGGAGCAGAGCACCCTTAACCCGGTACGTACGCAGATCAACTCGATCGAATAGAAACGCGTACTCCCTGGAGTAGCATTCAGGTTGCTGATTCAGATCGAGTAGTACATGGAGTAGTATCTGTATTGCTTTCCTGAATGTTAAACGGTTGCTTGGTTGGTTGTGTCTGTATCTTCTACTCCAATTTTACATGGAGTACTTGTTGAACTGTAATCTTATGCACCTGCTTGCTTGCTCTGTACTGTTAGCAGTACTGCATTTCTTGGAGTAGCTTGCTCTGTAGTCCATTTTTTGGAGTAAGTTGTTGATTGTAAGTGCTTGAGTATCATGATTTTTTTCAATCATTTTATTGCAGTATGCCAATAGCTTCAGTGGTACTGCTACTGCCAGTAGCTTCTTTGTTTAGGAAATTGTACTCCGGTTTAGGAAATGTAATGCTTGCTTGTGCAGTGCTTTTCCTGAAACACTCCTTGCTTGTGTCCAAGAACTGGAAGAACTGTAGTACTCCTTGCTACTGCTATACTATTCCTGCACTAAATGAACTACTTGTGCATGATTTGCTTGTGCCGGCTTAAATGTACCTGCAGCCACAACGCCGGCATTGTCGTCAACATCCATGACATCCTCTTCTTTGACCTGATGATCGACATCGCCTCCTCCGGGTATGATGCCATCCTGTTCTTCTGGATCATGTAAGGGATTCCAGTACACTGTTATGTCTACTTGCACTAGAAATTTCAACAACAAACTTGTATAGTTGGGGTAGAAAATTAAACTCCTATATGTTCATGTTGTACATTAGCATATGTAGTTATATCTGTTCCTCATAGCTTCTATATATAATTTCCTTTCCTGTTGAACGAAACTACTCCATCAGAACCAAAACTCTGAGCATGTGGTAGATATTTCCTGTTTAGTACTGCCACTGCCAGTAATACATTGCTTGTACTGTATATAAACATATACTCCATGCTTTTTTACTTTTAGGTCACACGTGAACCAATGCTTGTAAACTGAGAGTGCAGTTCCTTGCAAATTCACATGGCAGTTAACTTTTGCAATTCAGATGCGGTACTCATAAATTCAGTACACTGTCCATCATAAGTTCAGTTCATCATACCTGTAGCACCATGTTCTTCCATTACTTGTTGCCTTTTTGGATATATAGACATTATTAAATACCTATATTCAATAAAACCAAGCCCGTGGCAACGCACGGGCAGATTTTCCTAGTAACAAATAAAATACGTTTCTTTCATTGCGTAAGAGGACGCGGACTTGTGGCTCCCCGCTCCTGATTATCAGCGCACTGATATGCGATTTTTTTTAGAAATTTAAGAAAAGGTCAAAAAATCCAAACAACATTCTGTTCAAAGATGATCAAGTATTCTACGAGTGTACAAAATTTGGCCAGGAAATGATTCTCAATACCTTCTAGGGAAAAAAGACAAATCTCTGACAAATATAGCGTGTATATAGTGTTACTTTAGGCAAATCTTTCACCCAGGGTGTAATAAAAGTCATTCTCTGGCGAATGTTTTGGTACAAGTGCAAAACTTGATCATGTTTGTCTGAACATCAGTTCGGATATTTTTGACTTTTTGAATTTATAATTATTTTTACATATCAGGTGCAATGGTATCAAGTTCTCCAATGTATTTTCGGTGCGCAAATACAAATTCCTTCTTTTTGGTGCCTCTCGTCGCACGACACTATTCCGAATGGTATCTCTAGCCGACCACTCAAAATTTACACACTTGTATACCTCCCTATTCTTTTAACACCTCAAATTTGATCCAATGAAAAATAGCACTTTCTACAATCCCTATAATTAAGCTTTTTTACGGTCTAAAAAACTATTTGAACACAAATTTGATCCAAACTAGTTTATAACACTATTTCAAACTAGATTCAAACTACAACCAACTAATTCATTCAAACTACAACCAACTACTCCAAACTAGCTCACCCATACATGTTTTTTTTATAGCAAATGTCAACTAAAAACGAGACCGCCATCGATGTCGGTACATTTGGCCTTCCAAGTGCTTCCAATCCACGCCGGCGAAAAAATTGTTGTCCTCGTAGCTGTTGGTGAGCTCGATGACCGACGGCCCCACACCGAACGACCCCGCACTGGACGGCACGGCTCCTCCGTCACCGGTGTTTCACGCCTGTTACAGCCGGCGCTGCTCCGCGACAAGCTCTGGGTACTTGCGGTGGAGCTCCTCCATGTAGTTCTCATCGGCGCGCTCCGCCTTGAAACACCCCCCTTGCCTCTCGGTCTTCCCGCAGCTCGTATGCGGAGATCACTCAAGGGGTCGACGGACCCCAAATCCGACGGGTCGGGGTTGTAGGGGAAGTTGAGGCGTGTCGACGCGCCGTAGAGGTGCACCGACTCGTAGTTGTGAGCGTACGCTGCCTGCTTCGCTGTTTGTAGGATCGAATTCAAAAAATTGGTGGGCTTGGCGGTTTGGTAATCTCGGCGAACCACGTCCCCGCGCCCGCTGGTGCACGCTGAGCTACTTCTGCGGCGCCGGCGACCTCAGCAGGTCAGTTGTTGTCGCTTCGGGAGGAGCCGCCGCCGCGCGAGTTTGTGTCGTGGGAGAAGAAGTGGCCGCGGGACAGCGCACGGCGTGGATTCGTGCTCCGAATCGGCGGGGAGCAACAGCAGGAGCTTCTGACCATGGGAAAGAGGGGGGTGCGGAGGTAGCTAGAAGGCTGCTATGGTGAAAGATTGGGTGGAGAAGAAGAGGGGCGAGCGAGGAGGCGGGCAAATTTTTTCTCCAGCCGAGCGGTGGCGAGTAAATATAAAAGCCGGCCACCGCTTGGACATTTTTTTTACTCCCCTAAAGATTACAAGGGATCGGCTAGCGGAGAGGGGGAAAGGAGTTAAGGACAACACTCAGCGAAGCTGGCAGATCTTCTGTGACTCCAACAAGTTACTTTCTTCACGGACAACTAGATCCCCCGGCGCGGCTTGCCGCGCGCCACCCGCTGTTGACATTGGTTTTCAATATGGTTTTCAATTTGCAAAGCGTTATGTCAATCGTCGTTAGTATGATATCGAAAGAGTGGAGACTGAACACCCCAAAAGCCCAACTCTTTTTGTTAAAAACTAAATGTGGTACCTCATATAACCAGCCAATACATCTTATATTCAAAACATTGATCAATTACAATGCTTCGTATTGATTGCAGAGAACACTCTAACACATCAGCTAACTATAGTAGCACCGAATGGTTAGCCTAAATAGCAGCAAATATTAAACAGGAAAAAAGAACACAGCAAAAAGGAAGACAACAACTCGTGATATACAGAATTAACAATTACCATTACTTAGGCAATTGGTGGTACACACCTGACCTTCTCTGCACAACTAACCGACACTAAATTACATGCAAGAGGAATCCGATGAATATTCAGTATACAATTAACCTTGCACATAACTGATCAGCAAAGAAAACAGCAACCAAAATCAAAGGTAAACATAAGACTTCAATGATGCCATAATATTACATCTGGACGGTAGACTCGCTGAAGGCAGCTGAATTTGGCACACAATAAACCTCACATTCTAAACCAATAAATAAGTATGGTCGGATCATGTCATAGGCTATATATAGAGTGCAGAGTAAACAGTAAATATATTATACATGCCTATCCATGTCTAGCTATATAGTAATACCCTACTAAATAAGATAAGAGGTGGCCCATCTTTTGGATAAACACAGCTGGATTTTAGGCAAGGCTGAGATGTCTGAACCACCTCCCAGCAAGGATCTGCTCAAAACAATATAACTATTATGTGAGAGATGAGTACATGTGCCATAACCAAACAAAAGATCTTTCACAGATTCAATAGTAAATGCTCTGATAGCTCAAGCGTTCATATATATTGGATCATTTTTCTAGGTATATAAAGGCGGTGTTGGTGAAGGTGATGACTAAGCTAACTCGTTTTGCTAGGTTACGACATAGACGGGTTGCAAAGAGAATTGCTGAGAGTATCTGTATGCAAAATAGTGGTTCTAGTGTAATGGGGTTTAGATATATTGTGGTCATCTGGAAGGCTGATAGCACCTCATAGATCTATTGTCCTCTTGCACTCAGAATCGGCATAGACGAACACGGTTCCCTGGCCGTGATTCTTATGAGCATCTGCATGAAACAATTAATCACAAAGATGAAATAGGTTTAATATCAAAGGTAGATACACCGACATATTAAACTGAGCACTATGTACAGGAGTTGAACTGTAAATCAGGTGTATCCAGTGGAGGTTACTGATTTGTAAACCGGTGTCAGACACTGAAGTTACTTGATTAGATTTTGGAGAAAAACTGGCAAGCAGGCTGAATGCGGCGGTTGATGAAACAAAAAATAAATGTATCTGGATAACGCAATAGAATGTATGAAACAAACAAATCCCATGTCATAACTTAGTCCTCCTACTCTACTTTGCGAGTCTTGAGGATCATTTGCTCTACTCAATTTTGTTGAGAGTGCAAGAACTAACTCGTACATAAGCAACTTGAAAAGTACAATACTCTAAGAAAGAGGTAGCAATTTGTTTATTAGTCCTAGTTCCTTGCTACCTCACTACCTCTATTTGTAGATAATTTATCTGGGATATAAAAGAATCACTTTGGTCACTCATGTGTGTGGTGCACATCTGTAAATATTGCAGAATTTAGTTAGTCTTAAGCACATGGAAGTACACGGTCCAATATTTGTGCAGACACTGCTATATGTATAACCTTCATCAGCAATCCAATTAGTTCGGGCATAAATTTAGCTTCTGCTCATAGAAACTTTCAAATACATACCAGCAGAAGCTTCTAATGTTAAACATAGGCATGTATATACTAATTGTCGGCAATAGGTAATTCATGTGGAAAGAGTAGAAGCTATAGGAAAATTTATTATATATATGATAAGCAGTCTATCTGGCATCAAAATTCATCAAGTCACATATAGATCAAGAGGGAGAAGAGTGGAAAAAATGAATCAGGAGATTTCAGAGGACAACTTATTTTGTCAGAGCTATGAATGCCCTTCAGTATATCGCAACACTGGTGAGGAAACAAACGAAGTAGTAACAACGGCCATTTGTGGTACTAATGTAAGCTCAAATCACCTAGTGTACAGGACTACGTTCATCCCACCGAAGACCTCAAAGAAATAACAGCTAGAAACGTTTAGCGCACCTGATAAGAAGAATCATCTTCATGCCACTATTTCAGCTCAAAGACCCAAACCTGAAATAATAGACAATCCAAACTTGAAACAAATTTTATGGACAAAACCAAATCAAATTCTTTTTAGAAGAGTTTTCCTCTGCTCTGTTGTTGTCTCTGGTACTTTGTTGACTAATTTAAGGATGTCAAAAATGGCAATGAGGTATCCATCATACATATATGTATTCCATATTAACTCAATGAAAAATGAAACTTGATCTATGCTAAAAGGAAGATTAAAACAAAATAATACGAATGTAAAAATAATCACCTTCGTATGATTAGGAACATCTTGAGATTTTATATATACATTGTTATACGGTGGTGACTGTATAACTCCAGATAAGCCTACACCGTGAAACACAACAGAAAAAAATTGAGTTTGAAGTTCATAAAATGCAGGTCAAGCTCATGACTGAAAAGAATAAATATAAATACCTAGTGGAAACCAGAAAAATAATAGTGGCCAACAACACCAATAATCACAAATAAGTAATCAGTTCAAGGATAATATGCACATGGTCTATTAAGGAAAACTGATAAGTAAGACTGGGTTGCAAACTTGCAATGTGCATGTTAACTATTACACAATACAATTAGAAATGCAAAAGTTGTTTCTAAAAACAGTCACACATATACATAATCAAATAGAGGTGGCCACCGAAGTGAACTTACTGTTTCAGGGAGCAAACTCAAGGTGGATGGCACTTATTTAGCTCATATTCATGCCACTTGGCTTCTGAAAAAATCAAACAGGTTTATCTCAGTCTAAGTAGACACCAACAAATGATCAATCAAATGCATTTTATAGATTCTCTATTTCTGATTGAAATTCAACGTTAACCAAAAGGGAGGAGCTCATATGGCCTTGGAATAATCCCTGACCATTGAAGAGATAGCAATCTTTGCCCTATAGAACCATAATTTCACCCCAAATAGAATAGATAACACAAAAACTAAATGATATATAGCTTGCACATTTCCAAATATCGTGGTGAATCATGTCCCAGAGCCACATGTCACAATTAAATTGTGTTTTTACTTCCTATATTTTTTGTTTTAACTGACAAACATGGGGCAAGATAAATAATGTCATAAAAGCATTACCAAGTAGCCTACAATGAGCCAGTTAGCAAATGGAACATAGTGCCACTCCTACTCGGATGGAATAGGCATATGGATGATGGGAGGATATTACAACATTATCTGCAAGCCAGACTGCATGAAGAGTCCTAGTTACCACCGGGAAGAGATATTTGATGAGTATAAGCGCCATTTTAGTAACTTGATACGGTGCAACGAAATTGACAGTCTAGCAAACATTCAATGAGCGTACTTAATTTATATACAAAAGGAAAGATTGATACCGCTGGAATGAGCATTATTCCTAGCTACGATCAGTGTATGCATGAACACCGTTTTAACATATGGTACAGTGAAATAAATGGGCAAAGAACAGACTAAAGAAACTGTAAGCAGATTGCACAAAAATCCAGAATTTATTAAATGTAATTAATTCACTATACATGAGGAAATATTTTTATTTCTGGTATAAGGGCGAACCTATGGCAGAAGGTGCAGGGCAGCTTGTAAATAAAAAATTCCAAATTTACCAAATGTATTAATTCACTTGTCGCCGAACTTGCCGAGTAGAGTAGCAAGACCTTCGTAGATCTTCAGCTTAACTACAAAAAACAGAAAGTAGCAAGACCTTATCATTTAAGTCTCAGGAACATGTCGAGTTAAGAAACTGAAAATGTTTAAACTGTGCTCTCCGTTGTAAAAATAGTAACTCTAGTATATGATAAATATAAGCGAATATGGATACCTCCCTGTTTCAAAAGGCAGTATGAAAATATATCTGGATCATAAGCAGCAAATCAAGTACATACAGAACATTACATATGAAGGAATATGATCTAAATATGAGTGCTCTAACTTAAGAGGAACGATTAAACAACGTTCTAAAAAGACTTAACTAAAATATGTATTGCTCATAGCATATGTTCTGAAGACATGGAATCCAAACCAATGAAAAACAATTAGCATCCCTTGAACATCGACAAAGGAATGCAAAGGGTTTACCTCGATGCAAAGAACATAAATCTGGATGATGGCGAGATGGTCTTTGGAATAGAGATTCAACTCATTCCTCGTCAATTTTCTGAGGAAAAAGACAACCATGATCGTAAATTAATCTGCACTGCAGAAATGAAAAAAACGAAGATGGAAAAAAGCCAAAGCGACAATAGCGCCAGCAAGCTCACCACCGTTAGATCAACCTCAATATTCACCAGAGGATATAAACAACACTGGTAAAGAAGAGGTTGGAGTAACTGAATACTCAGTATTGGTTGAGAAGTACCTGAACCATAAGCAATTTATCCGCTCCAGGAATCATAGAAGTCCATCCTTTTGATTGATCGAGATAAGATAATAATTTCAACATAGACCACTTCATATTATGGAACCTAATTACAGGAATATCACAAAATGGCAATAAGTTAACCATCATGCATACATGGATTTTCAGATTTAGATCACATCCATACACAAACTCGTCCATACATCCAATGTTTTATATCACATAGTTTCCTAAATTAGTGCATACAGAACCAGAACTAATCACAAACTAATACGACAGTAAACTTTATTAATCCCATCATGCAAATATGAAACTCGTTCAGTTTTCTCATTGAGGCAAACATCATTGAAAACGAAACTCACTATTTTCTAGCAATAACAGGCCACAGAAGCAAGACCGACAAACCTAGATCCATGTCCATGGTGGCATACTGGTCCCTCAAGGCTGCACTGCCAATTTCAGCAGCGTGAGCTCCGCCTCACTGCTCGGCTAGTGGCTGTGACACCGCTCCAGCTGCATCAATCTGTAGGAAGAGCATGGCCAGGCTGCAAGATCTACCTGCTAAACAGATCGAAAATGAAAAAAAAAGGGGAAAATCCATATGAACAAATCTGCAAGCGTGGAATCAAAGGCTCACCATCAAGCCCACCATCTTCGTGTCTGCGTCCTCCTCCTCCCAGTTCTCGGCTAGGTGGAAGATGTTCGTCCTCGTTTCCATCTCTGTAGCGATGGAGACAGCCAGAGCACCGGCGCGAGCGGCAACAGTGGCTGCCGAGCATGTGCAGCCGGCCAGATGCTCCTCCCGGCCACAGCACGGCGCGCGGCGGTGGGCCGGCGGTCGAGCAGCTGGCTAGGCTGCTCCCCCCGAATCCAGCGTTGCCTCAGGTGACGGCTTGGCCTTGTCGCGCGCTGCGGCGACCCGTGCTCGGCGGCGCGAGCGGAGGAGGAGATGTTGGAGAGCAGCGGCGGAAAAGGAGAGAGAACACGGGAGAGGGATTGGCCGATTTGGGGGAGCTGGGATTGGGCGCTGGCGGCTAGGGTTTCCCAGCGTTGCTGCGCATTATATACCACGCGGCGAAAACGACGAACGGCCCAGATGCGCGCGCGAGCACACGACTGGAAGCATCACCAAGAAGGGCACACGCTCTGCCTCTGCCGAGCGGGACGGGCACTGTCTTGGACCCACCGTCAGCGAAACATGTGGGCAGTAAAAAAAGTAAGCCAGAGAACGGACGGTCCAGATGACGCTGTAACTGCTCGATCCAACGGTCCAGAGTTCCTAATCGCTGTGAGAGCTCCTTGGGGGCACGGCGTTTACCTCTTTAGATGCTACTCTTGCCAAAGCGGATTCAAATCACAATTTGCTTGATGCCCCTGGTCATTGGGAAATCAGACCATCAAGACATAGTGTTTCGGGCCATTGGTCTAGATGCACCTGTTATGTAAAATATTTTTTAAATGTCAAAAACTTCCAAACAAAAATTTCATATATGCACACGTATATTTTATATTCGCACAAAAAATTTCGTTAAAAATTATATTTTGGTGGCTTGATTAAAAAGACAAATAAATGTTTCCTGAAAAAAAATTGTACCATTGGAATTCGTCTTTTTACACATGCCACAAATAATGTCATTTTGCCACGAAACTTTTTATACGAACATAGATTATGCGGGTATATATATCCAAAAAAAATCTTACAATTTTTTTGACATTTTGAAATGCAAATTTTGAGCAGTGGGTGAATCTATACCTACGAGCCGAAGATGATTTCCCGGCCACAACTAGCTACTGTCTTTGGTAGCAGTTCTTTCAATTCTGAGAAAATATATCATATCTACAGAAGTTTTAATTTCAAGGCAGATCACCTTGCCAGGCCTGCTCTCAGGATTTAGAATAGAGTTTCTATTTTAGATGCTTGGCTAGCTCTGAAGCAAATATTGCTTGTTCATTCGGAGATGTATTCTAGGACCAAAGCGTTGCCCTGTGCACGCTGCTCTCTGTAAAGTGTTGTTAACATAATAAAATCCTTGTAGTCCAAAAAAAAGTTACATTTTCTTTTTTTGAAAGGAAAAGTTACATTTTCTTTTCTGAAAGAGATAGCAATTGCTGACTTTCGTGTATTAAGCAGGGGGAGATTACAATCTGGTTGTTGTTCACGACGAAGAAAAGTCAGCGAAAAAACAAAAGGTTGCATTTTCGTCAAAAGACGTCATGTATATTTGGAGAACTCTACTTCCTTCTCTATCCAAACCTCTACTCAACTTACATCATACCAGTGCCATCCTTCCTACAAATCTAAAAGATTCGAATCCTATCCCTGAAGGTTCACCATAGCTACACCTTGACTAACTCCATAGCAAGTTCTACGCACAATCATGAGGATGCTTAGCCTTTAAACCTCGCTAAGAAACCCTTGATTAGCAAATGCAGGTTCAACCCAGCCCCGGAAGTGAAACACTCGGACCTCATGCTCTCATGTGTGCTTCCATTTGTTACCGGATCCAAATCCTCGCCCGAGTCAATGGGGACTGGATCTGGCACTTCCCTCACCACATCATACGTCAGCCCCTTCTTGTCGTCCGTAGCATCGATGAAGATCGTCGAGCCCGCACCGGCCTCTCCTTTCACCAACATATCCGAGATCATCGTCACCACGTTCTCCTGCACCCACCTCCTTATGGGCCTTGCACCATACATCTGCGACACAGGAGATCAAGATTGGTTACTTAACATACCAGCGGGTAACTAGGTTATCTGGATATAGGACGCACCGGGTAGTATGATTCTGACAAAATGACGTCCAATGCGGCATCACTGGCACACAAAGAGATGCCTTTGTCAGCCACCCTGGCGATGACACTCTTCATCTGGATTGCCACGATCTCTTTCAGATTGTCTCGCGAAAGCGGCTCAAATACAACGATCGCACTCAGTCTGTTGAGAAGCTCTGGCTTGAAGTGTTTCCGAACCTACATGGACAAATATATATTCACCTCACAGACAACTACTGTATGCGGCCTCTATAGGCACATTTTTAGACTCACAAACCAATCTGTTCCATGAGAAGGTCCCGTGCTGCTTCCATTGTGTTTTCTCCACACATTCCTGCTATTAGGTGATCTGACCCCAGGTTTGAGGTCATGATGATAATGGTATTCTTGAAATCAACTATCCGGCCTTTGCCATCGGTCAACATACCATCATCAAGGAGTTGAAGAAAAACATTGAACACTGAGGGATCTGCCTTCTCCACCTCATCAAAAAGGATGACACTGTATGGGCGCCTCCGCACCTTTTCAGTCAGTTGTCCACCGTCTTGATGCTCTTGATATCTTTATACATGATCCAACTTAAAAGAAATATTGACATCAGTCAAACTAATTAAAGACTAAGTATGATATCATACAATAGTGGTGTTTAAATAGAGAAGACAAACCCTGGAGGTGCTCCAATCATACGCCAGACAGATGTAGCCTCAACATATTCGGACATGTCAATGCGAATCAACATCTTCTCGCTGTCAAATAGTTGTTCGGCAAGTGCTTTCGCAAGCTCTGTCTTTCCAACACCGGTCGAGCCCAAAAAGAGGAATGAGCCTATTGGTTGGCCAGGCTGATCAAGGCCAGTCCTAGAACGCAACACTGCTCGAGCAACCTTATTAACCGCTTCATCCTGGCCAACAATTCGCTCATGCAATCTGGCTGCTAGTTGGATCAACTTATCCTTCTCCCCTTGATCAAGTTTGGTGACAGGAATTCGAGTCCATCGGCTCACAACCTTCAAATCACGACATAGGGACACATGGGTGAGAATCATATTGATCGAACAGTACATATATATATCAACGGGAAGATAATGCCTACTTGTGCGACTTCCTCTGGATCAACAATTGCTTCCTTCACTGCATTTGCAGAGGTAGTTAGCACAATGTTCACTTCCTTTTCTTGTTTGCCAATTTGCATCATCCTTTTGGCTGCAGTGGCACATGCCTCATCTATCAGATCAATTGCCTTATCAGGAAATTGACGACCTACAGTACAGACAGCAATAATATCCATCAATTTTCTCCAAGATACATACAATCTTGCCACTCATAAATGCAACTCAGTAGACAAGAAACACTGCAGTGCAGGTTGCTCAATTAATTTATACATACGGCATTGTCATGAATTTGTTAGATCATTATACATGATTTATAATTTATTTCAAACTAAAGTATCCAATACAACAAGAGTACTCTCTGGCTCAGATAACACAATTTAAGAAGAAAAAAAGATTCAACTTAATGTACCTAATGCAAGATGGGTACTCGACAGCGCTCTAAACATGATTTACAAAATATTTCAAATTAATGTATCCAATGCTACAATCTACAGGGCTCCAACACAACATATTTGGACTCCACAGCGCCCTAAACACAAGTCATAAAATGTTTGGACTTAACTTTATTCAACGAAACATGGATAGTCCACAGCGCCCTAGACACAAGTCATAAATTATTTGGACCTAATTTGTCCGACGAAACATTTGTAGTCCAGAGCCCTTGAATGTGACCAACTGATTATTCTTGAGTTTCAAACTGCACAGCACAACCTTTACAAGGATCGATAGACATCTGACCATAACTAATGAGCATACTCAATTTTCTTCATTTTCTTATCCTTACTTTTTAAGTGACTAGGTGTATGTGCATATACCAATGACGTCGCAACAAATGAGTAAAATTATATCCTCACCAGTTATATATCGGGCAGCAAGCTGTGCGGCAGCAACAAGAGCAGCATCCTGGATTTCCAAGCCATGGTGGTCCTCATACCTTTTCTTTAGCCCTCGCAGAATGGCAATGGTCGCCTCCGTGCTCGGCTCCTCAACATGCACCTTTTGGAATCGCCGCTCCAGTGCGGCATCCTTCTCAATGTACTTACTGTACTCATCCAGAGTCGTCGCGGCCACGCAGCGGATACGACCACGGGCCAGCGCCGGCTTCAGCATGTTGGAAGCGTCCGTGGTACTCTCGTTTATCATACCGACACCGGCGCCACGGAGCATGTGCATTTCGTCGATGAAGAGAGTTACCTTGCCGGCCGAATCCTCGGCCAGTCGTATGACGTTCTTCATGCGCTCCTCGAACATGCCACGGTAAATTGTCCCGGTCACCATGGCCCCGAGGTCCACTTCCATGACACGTGCTCCAGCGAGTGCGGCAGGGACTGTCCCAGCAGCGATGCGCTGAGCGAGACCCTCGGCAATGGCTGTCTTGCCAACCCCTGCTGCACCGACGAGCGCGGCACAGTTCTTGGTCCGGCGGCAAAGGATGCAGATAACACGATCAATCTCGTCGTCGCGGCCGATCACCGGGTCGGCCTTGCCAGCTGAGGCCGTCATGTCCCGGCAATACTTCCGCAGAGACATATTGTGGTGGTACCTCCACGCCTCCCAGCACAAAGCGGCAGCTGCTCCAGTACAGACAATATTGGCAATAGCATCAAGCAGTTTGCTCGGATTTTGTATGGACAGTGATCCGGAAGTCCCAGACGGTCGATCATTGACCTGAAAAGTTGCAGTTTCCGCGTTTTTCTTATTTTTCTTTTCGGGTAAAGTTTTCGCAATTCCTCCTCCCACGATCCCATGAATCCATGTGCTGAAGGTCATCGTTGCTGGTTGCGGCTAGGTTCTCGTCAACGGCGTTAACGTCCCTGCAAACTTGGAGATACACCATTAAAATAGAAACTTGGAGAGAAACAACAATCGATGTTTGCTTGTAGGTGGAATTTGAAGATTTTTTTGTTGTTGACGAAAACGCAGTCGAGGCTGCAATTTCTTTTATAGTAGGAGGAGTAAAGAGGACAAGGACTCAAAGAACGAAAAAGGAAAGACAAAAAGGAACTGAAGCTAAACTAAACAGAAAAACCCGATCTTGTTACAAGCATCAGGTACAGAATTGGGTAGGGCTCTAGTCTGGCTCCCTGGGTCTCAACAGAAGGTTGCCCGCGCACGGTCTGCCGGCCGTCCGCCAAATGTTGGCTTCTTGTATGATCTTGATCTTCAGGTCGTGCAAGTTGCTGGCTTGTCGATTGAAAATTCGGGCGTTTCGTTCTTTCCAAATATGCCACCATACTCTTATGCTTCTCGGTTAGTCTAGAAGTTTCTGTCAGCCATGCTGATAGTGTTTGGCCCTGTTCCGGTAGATAACAAGGTGGTCTGCCAGCCATGGGGAGGATTTGGCACCATAGTTGTGTTGAGAACGGGCATTCTGCAAGCAGGTGCTGTGCTGTCTCGAATGAGTTCAAACAGATGGCGCAGTGTTCATTGTGTGGCCACCTCTTCTTTGCCAGGACGTCTGCAGTTTGACACCGCCCCAGAATTGCCAGCCAGGCGAAGATACGGCATCGCAATGGTGCATCTGAGGTCCAAATGATCCTTCTGAAGTTTGTTGCCACTGCTCCCTTGAATTGTATTGCGTAGGCCGACGCAGCAGAGTAAACCCCATTTTCAGTCCATCTCCATCTCATGGTGTCGCTGACATCGGGCTGCAGGTGCCATGACCAAATTCTGGAGCGACCCTTGGATGGCAGGGCTACCATTGAAGGACAAATGGCCAGAGCTTTTCGCTATTTGCATGAGGAAGAACCTTACTGTACAGCAATCTTTGATGAACCAGCGATGGACAAGACACTTTAAATATGAGCTTACACCACAAAACGTCATACAGGCAGTACAACTTTGGCAGTACACGAGCCCTGCTCAACGCTTCTGTTCAGTTCACGATTGGAATTTGAAGATTAAATGGTGGACTTTCTAACTTGCATGCGCCACGCGACAATTTGATTTTTCGAACGACGAATCGACACTGAAAGTAAGATCATAGCAACATTGGCAGATTGGGAATTGATGTTGGGGAACAGAAGTTCGCACCTTGACCGTAGCTGCTCCTGTTGCCCGCCGCCGCCTGCTCGCGGCGCCCCTACGCAGCTTGCTCCGGTCTGCCGCTTGCTGCGACCGCGGCCGCCCTGGAGCGCGCGAGCCCTAGACTAGTCTCCTCGACCAGGTCAGGTGCGCACTGGCGCCGCTCGAGCCCATGTCCGGTCAGGGAGTTTTGGTCAAGCCCGTATTTCGGGTTCAGTCGGTCAGAACCTCAGAGGGTTTTGGTGCCCAGCCCAGGTACCACTTTTGAGGTTCGTAGCTTTTTTTTTTGACGTGGTTCACAACATCTTTTTTTTAGAAAGTTCACAGCATCTCTGGCATTTCCCCTAAAAACCTACAACTAAAAATAATGTTTCATGTTGATAACTCCCAAAATATTTAGGTGTATTCTAAAAGTAACCCAAATGTTTCTAGATTTGAGCCGGATCTCGTTCCTCCCTACCACTTAAACCTGAGCTTTTCTTGAAGGACTTGATTTCTGTCGCCAACCGCCGCCCAGCAACTCGTCTCCGGCGCAACCTTCGACCCGCGGCTGCCTGTCGTGCCCACATGGTCCCATGCACCCCGCTGCTGCGCCATGTGCTTGTTTTCAAAAGTAATACATTAATTACAGAGACTTGATAGAGATAACACCTTTTCTTTTCATGCGCCGTCTACATTTATCTTCTTTCCCAGTCAAAGATACTTTTTCACGATAGGGCCTCCATTCATACCGCATCTTACTTGTTTCAACTCACATGACTCTTCTATGACGGATACAATCCCATCCCTCAGTAAAGACTTCTGCAATCGTGAAGTTAAGACTAAAAGTTAAGAAATATAATTTAGAGAAGAGCATTCTCTTAGAGGAATATAGTCCATGGCCAAACATCTTTCCAAAACGGACTCTGTCCATTACAGAAAAAGAGGTGCTCCCGAGCGATTACATCTCTCTGGATCACTTGATCGAGAAATACGGGAATAGAAAAACACAGTAATCTGTCATTTTTGGTAGCGTAAAATAAAAGACCGTGAAACACAAAAAAGTGCACAAATAGTTATTTCATAGAAGACATGAAAAGTGCCTAGATCCCACATGATTGAATCTTAAAGAAAGTTGGAATGGATGTACAAATTCACATCCAGTTAGACCTAGGAATCCAACCAAATGAATGTAGCATAGTTTTTTTTTTATCAAAGGCAATCCATAGAAGAAAAAAACAAGGATTGGAATAACACAAAAATTCTATTGAAATCCTTACAATCCAAGAGGTCCTTAGTGCGTTTATTATGTACAAGTTCACATGCCGACTCTTCTCTCGTTTGTTTCTCTCCCTTGTCTTAAGACCAGACGGTGTGGGCTGACAATATTTTTTTTTGCTTTGTGTGTAGTAATTCTTATGGTCTTCTTAAGTCAAAGATGTTTGTTGTCTTTTCATATTCAGAAAAAAATATGTCTATTGTCTTTTGCATGTTTTATAAAGTGCATGAACATGTATACATGATTATGCTACGTAGAACTCTACTCATTTTATTTACACATTTCACCCTTTATATCTCTCCGGTTCCACCCTCTGAACAAATAAGTACTCATATTGAGAGGGTCAGAGTTTGGCCAAACTGCGGCAGGTGAAACTCGTTCTCGAAGGAGAACAATAAAAGAACATTTATCCAAACACAGTGAAAGATCAAAATATATGACTAGAGGGGGTGAATAGTAGTTTGTGATTTTTTCCTCTAATAAAAGTTGAGTTATCTATAACTAAGAACATATGTAAGAGAACACAACTTGAGATTTGAAGCAGCGGATAATCTGAGAAGCAGATGTAATCAGAGAGACACTATATGAAATAGATGATTCGAATATTACAAAAATAGATGTGGTAACAGAGACAATGAATCTTCAGAACCAAGAATTATGTAGAGTAAATTTGATGCCTTTTGCAAATACACTGAACATCAAAAAAAATTAGATAAGCAAGAATATAAATGAGCTATAAAGAAGGGAAAAAAGACACCTATCTATTTTTTGAAATTCAATCTATTGGCACCAGCTCTACGTCTTCTGCTAGAAAGGCTATGCACATGCGCACACAAGTCCAACGATTTAGCCTTCTTATCCGCTAGCCAACCCCGCAAACTTGACTCGGCAACGCCAGTTGATTTTCTTAGGAAATCAACAAGAACATTCATAAATTTTCCATTGGAAATCCACATGTTGGATGCTCAACTATCTAGCGCCTAACCGCTTAGGAGATGCCAAACATCTAAGAGTAACAAGCAAATTTTTCTGGTTTGAACTTTCTCTTGTTTTGTGCTCAACCAAACTCATCCACTCTCTCACGAATTTGGATGAGAGAGAGAGAGAGAGAGAGAGAGAGAGAGAGAGAGAGAGAGAGAGAGAGGAACTTCGACATGAATGGGTCATAGGTCCAAGGTTTAGCACATCTCGTAGAAGTTGCCAACCTTACCTGTTGGGGGGGCCAGGTCTTATTTACCGGTCCAACCCACCACCTAGTCGTGAGGGAAATATGCCATGCACGGACACGTCACAACGCACATATTAACGGGTACGAACATTGTGTTGCGCATAAGCAGACAAACACTTGATGCTTCAATATTAGCCATGAAGCATCAACTCAAAGAGGCATCAGTTTTCACACACTAAAGAACTAGACTCAGCCCAGATTCTACGGAAACCGTAGTCAGTTCAACCTCATGTTCAACGCAGTGCTTCATCAGTTTCATCATACTAGTCCATATAAGATATTTCCAAGGAAAATGTTTTGTGGGAATGAATTGAGTTGCGCATAAAAACAAGTTTCACTTTCTTCCTTGAAGATCTACGTACCCTCTTGATAGTACGAATTTTTCTATAAACTCAAAGGAAAAAATAAAGAGTATGTCTTCAACTTTTCATCTCTGCTTTCGAGTCTTCTTAGTACAGGGTTACATCTTTTGGTTTTTTGCGTCTTCATGTTTTGATATGTACGTTTATATTGCTTCACTTTTGAGGGGTTGAGTTCCGTGTAGATTGTCTTCAACTTCCAACCTGTTTCTTCTTACATGACTCTTCTTTGATATTTTGATGTATTTGAGATAAGGCGCTATCCAAGAATCTTCAACTTTTATGGCCGAGTCTTTAGCGTCTGATTTCTCTACTTCTCTTTGTGTGTCTTCTCTGTTCATTTGTAGTGTCTCTACTTTCTTTGTGAGAACGACGTCCTTGTGGTTAAACCAATCACTTTGGGACTAAATCCATGTGTATACCTAACAACATGTTACTTCCTTAACCATTTGTCATCTACCATCGAAAACCCACACTGAGGATGCACTTCCAATCTCCCTCTTTTTGGGAGGTCCATGATAATATGGTTAAAGTTTCACAAATATGAAAATTTGAGTGTTGGTTTTTAATTTCATGATACAAACATTCTCCCCTTAAAGATGTGCATTGTTTTGATTTGCTTTTGAATGCAAGTACACAAAATTGGGGATTGTGAAGTGACCCCCCCTATATCATGAAATCCATGGGGTACATATGATAGTCCTGCATAAATAATAATACACATGAATGTGATGCTTCAAGAACCAAACATGCATAAGATAATGAATGTGCAACATGTTATGGTATGAATATAGAAAACGACAAAAAAAATAAAGTTTACAACTCGCTATAGAAGGTGCATCAAGACCGAGAGCTGTAATTTTTTATCCTCACAAAAATCCAATGAAGCTTCTAACAATGACTTCCCCTTTGACATCAAAACACACAAAAGGAAGTGAAAAGCTAAGCCTTTTCCGTCCCAGTTGGTAAAACTGAAGATGAGGGTGTGGTAACTGATGCCACTGTATTGAGCTGGCGAACCAGATGAAGCTGCACGAACTGTTGTAGGTGGACCAGTCTTTGCTCTGAAGAATAATATGCTGATATTGACGTGGTTCTGAGAGAAGTGTTTTGATTCATCAACAAAGAAGTTATGTAGCTGATTCACTTCAGACTAAATTTTCTGAATGCGCTCACGTTCCGTTCCTGTATTTCTTCAAGAGTATCTATTTTTTCCCAATTTTGAAGAATTTACTCTTGACTATTTATGATTGGAACCAGAATAGCAGTGTCCAACTTGTCTGAATTATCTGAATCTGAGATATAGTAGTCTTTTTTTTTAGAAAAGGAGATATAGTAGTCTGTATCATCACAAGTCAGTGGAGTGCGGATCTTGACAGTTGAAGGATCAAAAGCTGGTTCATGCGAATATCGCTTTAAGATATGCAATTTGTGTTACTGGCTCGGTGATAATCTTGTACGCTTCAATGTTTTCACGGGCTTTAATAGTTGCATTGTGTTGTGGTCAAGTGAGTTGAAAAGAGTGACCTCTATTTTTCATAAAATGGTATGGTCCATTATTAGTTTGATCGTTCGTGGTGGTTTTATGGCTTTTGGCACGTAATTTTTCTTTTGAGAGCTTTTAGTAGCTGCACAGATTCTGCAATACATTTGCTTTTCAACTCCACGGGGAAAAAAAGCAGAACCCATAAGTACAATGTAGACAGATTGCTTTCCCCTGAAAAAAGAGAAAATTTTCTGGTATGCACATCTACGGAGTACTGTGGATCCATGAAACCCACAGCCTTATGATAGTAGGGTATGTCATAGAAAGTGTCTTTTCACTTTTAAAAAATCCAAGTGGTATTTCGGAGTTTTAAAAAATCTGAATGTAGGTAATGTTGTATCCCACAAACGTGTAAAATATCAATTTCGAATACTTTATATTATGGGCTACATAAAAATGACAAAATCTGATAATTTAGAGATTTAAAACTATGCATAATAAGATCTACACTTTTATCACTTTTGTGTAGCTCAGAATACAAATTATTTCAAATTTATTTTTTGCATGTCCGTAGGATACACCGTTGGCAAAATCCGGAATTGTTTTCAGAATTTTTTGAAACTTGTAAAATACAATTTTTGAATTTTTTTAATGGCAGGAGCACTTAAACTTGAGAGCCAAAAATCAACACAAAAATATACAACTTATATAAGAAAAATGTGCAGTACCTGAAAATATCGGGTGGGCACCAAGCCACCAACGAGTAAAAATGAAATACTGTACGTTTTCTTTCTGGTGTCTCTCGACAAAGCGACAGTACTCCTTCCTACCAGTGGCGGAGCCAGGAATTGAGACGAGGGGGCGAACAGTAAAAGGTGTGCCACCGGCGATTTTTTTTTTTGACAACACATGTAATCCACAATGTAAATAAATCGAAGTCTCACAATATTATAGCCGAAAGTGTCCACAATTTCATATTGCATAAAGCACAAGTACAAACTGACTACATAAAAAATAGTGCTACATTTTGATAAGAAGATAGTACCATACCATTAAGTTGAATCCATGTTGATTTCAGAGGTAGCATATTCATCAATTGGTCTCCGAATTCCAGGATCGGCAACCAAACAGCAGGGCCGGCCGCCCAAAGCAGAGACAAGGCATAGATGCGCTGGGGCGGCGGGGCGTCGGGGCTTCGCGGCGGGCATGGCGTGGGATTTGCGACGGCGCGAGTCAGGGGAATGGAGCGGAGGGAGGAGTGACGGGCTGGGGAATCAAGCAGGGGAGAAGCAGGGTTGGGGAATCGAGCAGGGGAGGAGCAGGGGAGGAGCGGCGGCGGATCGAGCACGAGCAGGAGCAGGGAGCAGGGCGGAGGCGCGGAGCGAGCTAGGGATTGGGTTGGTGGGGAATCGAAGAAGCGAGGCTGCGAGGGGATCGACCGAGGCAGTCCTGGACCGAGGGGAGCGAGGGTTTGGTCGAGTCAAACTAGAGACGGTCGTTCTGCCAGTTTTTTTCTTTTTTTATCCCTCACTTTGACGTATATTGAGCGTAGATACATACTGAATACCTATAGTCAAAAAAATCACAAAAGTTGAGGGGGGCGGCCGCCCCACCTCGCCCCCCTAGTGGCGCCGCCCCTGCTTCCTACTCCCTCCGTTTTTTAATATAAGATGTTTTAACTATCTCACATGTTGGCTACGTGCACACCTAAATAAGTGTACAAAAACATGTTGACACATGTGAATATGGACAAAAGCTAAAACATCTTATATTTATAAACGGAGGGAGTAGGTCCTAACTGGATCACCTCCGCCACCACTCCAATCCTCCACCGGGACAAGGGGAGATGGCTCCTTCTGTGCCTAACATGTTACGTTTTTCCTTTTGAAGAAGAGCCATCAGTTGCAGTCTTTCGTGTATTAAGCAGGTGGAAACTTTACAATCTGCTCTTCATGACAAAGAAAAAACCGGGAAATTAGAGAGAAAACAAAAAGGTTACATTTTTCTCAAAAAGACGTCATGTATATTTGGAGAACCTCTACTCAACTTGGATCATACCAGTGCCATTCTTCCCATAATCTACAAGATTCTTAGTTACAGAATCCTAATCCTGAAGGTCCACCATAGCTACACCTTAAACTAAACTAACTACACCACAAGTTCTTAACTCACAGCCATGAGGATGCTTAGGCGTTAAGCTTTGCTAACAAAGCCTTGACTGGCAAATACAAGTTCAGCCCATTTCCCAAAGTGAGGCAGGCTGGGTTAGTCTTCTGAGACCTCATGTTTTCATTTGTTACCGGAGTGTCCACAGCCAAATCATCGCCCGAGTCAATGGGGACTGGATCTGCCACTTCCCTCGCCACTTCATATTTCAGCTCCTTCTTGTCGTCTGTAGCATCGATGGAGATCGTCGAGCCCGCACCGACTTCTCCTCTGACCAGCATCTCCGAGATCATCGTCACCACGTTCTCCTGCACCCACCTTCTTATGGGCCTTGCACCATACATCTGCGACGCGAGAGTTCAAGTGTGGTTACTTAAACATACCAACAAGTAACCAGGTTATTTGGAAATAAGACGTACCGGGTTGTACGATTCTGACAAAATGATGTCCAATGCGGCGTCGCTTGCACGTAGAGAGATGCCCTTGTCAGCTACCCGGGTGATGACACTCTTCATCTGAATTGCCACGATCTCTTTCAGATTGTCTCGCGAAAGCGGCTCAAATACCACTATCCCACTCAGTCTGTTGAGAAGCTCTGGCTTGAAGTGTTTCTGAACCTGCATGAACAAATAATTATATGGGTAACATTGTAACAACTAGCTGACAGATAACTACTGCATGCAACAGTTTTGGATGCACAAACAAACCTGCTTCATGAGAAGGTCCTGTGCAGTTTCCATTGTGTTTTCACCGGACATTCCTGCTACTAGGTGATCTGACCCCAGATTTGAGGTCATGATGATAATGGTATTCTTGAAATCGACGATCCGGCCTTTGCCATCAGTCAACATACCATCATCAAGGATCGGAAGGAAAATATTCAACACCGAGGGATCCGCCTTCTCCACCTCATCAAAAAGGATCACACTGTATGGGCGCCTCCGCACCTTCTCAGTCAGTTGTCCACCATCTTGATGGCCATAGTAGCTTTAACATGTTACAGTACAAAAGAAACATTAAGACCAGCCAAACTAATTAAAGAACAAGTATGCTATGATAATGTAGTAGTGTTCAAATAGAGAAGGCAAACCCTGGAGGTGCTCCAATGAGACGCCAGACAGATGCAGCCTCAACATATTCAGACATGTCGATGCGAATCAACATCTTCTCGCTGTCAAATAGTTGTTCGGCAAGTGCTTTTGCAAGCTCTGTCTTTCCAACACCAGTCGATCCCAAAAAGAGGAATGAGCCTATTGGTTGGCCAGGCTGATCAAGGCCACTCCTAGAACGCAACACTGATTGCGCAACCTTATTAACTGCTTCATCCTGGCCAACAACTCGCTCATGTAATCTGGACGCTAGGTCGATCAACTTATCCTTCTCCCCTTGATCAAGTGCGGTGACAGGTATTCCAGTCCATCGGCTCACAACCTTCAAATCACATCAATAGGGACATGCGTGAGAATCATATTGATTGAACAGTAGACACAAATATCAATGGGAAGAAAATGCCTACTTGTGCGACTTCCTCCAGGCCAACAACTGCTTCGTTCACTGCAATTGGAAAGGTAGTTAGCACAGTCTTCGCTTCCTTTTCTTGTTTGCCAATTTGCATCATCCTCTTGGCTGCAGCGGCACAAGCCTCATCGATAAGATCAATTGCCTTATCAGGAAATTGACGACCTACAGTACATACAGCAACAATATCCATCAATTTTCTCCAACACACATACATTCGTGCCACTCACGAGTTCAACTCTGTAAACAAGAAACACTGTACTGCAGCTTGCTTGATTAATTTATACATACGGCATTGTCGTGGATTTTTTCAATCCTTAAAGACGATTTATAACTTACTCCAAAACAACGTATTCAATGGAACAAGACTAATCCTTTGCTCAATAACACAACTAAAACTATTTCAACTTAATGTATATGATGCAAGATGGGTACTCCACAGCGCTCTAAACACGATTTACAAATTATTCAATTAATTTATCAAATGCTATAAGGTACTCCACAGACCTATAATGTAAAATTATAATCATTTCAACTCAATGTATCTAATGCAACCTGGCACTCCACAGTGGCCTTAGCACAAATTATGAATTATTTGAACTTAATTTTATCCAATGAAACATGGGTGCTCCACAGCGCTTTAATGTGATCAAACTGATTATTCCTGAGTTTCAAACTGCACAGCGCAACCATTACGCACATAGTTTAAATTAGCCGCTGAGCCTTAACAACGATAGACATCTGACCATAACTAATGAGATCAGCATACTCAATTTTCTTCATTCTTATCCTTACTTCTTAAGTGACTAGGTGTATATGCATCTAGCATTGACGTCCAAAATGAGTAAAATCAATTCCTTACCTGTGATATATCGGGCAGCAAGCTGTACGGCAGCAACAAGAGCAGCATCCTGGATTTCCAAGCCATGGTGCTTCTCGTACCTTTTCTTTAGCCCTCGCAGAATGGCAATGGTTGCCTGCGTGCTTGGCTCCTCAACATGCACCTTTTGGAATCGCCGCTCCAGTGCGGCATCCTTCTCAATGTACTTGCTGTACTCATCCAGAGTCGTCGCGCCCACGCAGCGGATACGACCACGGGCCAACGCCGGCTTCAGCATGTTGCAAGCGTCCGTGCTAGGCTGGTGGACCAGACTACCACCACCGCCAATAAGCATGTGCATCTCGTCGATGAAGAGAATCACCTTCCCATTCGCATTCTCCGCCTGCCTTACCACGTTCTTCATACGCTCCTCGAACATGCCACGGTACATAGTCCCGGCCACCATGGCCCCAAGGTCCACTTCCACGACGCGTGCTCCAGCGAGTGCGGCAGGGACCGTCCCAGCGGCGATGCGTTGAGCGAGACCCTCGGCAATGACTGTCTTGCCAACCCCCGCCGCACCGACGAGAGCAGCACAGTTCTTGGTCCGGCGGCAAAGGATGCAGATGACACGATCGATCTCGTCGTCGCGGCCGATAACTGGGTCAGCTGTGCTGGCCGAGGCCGTCATATCCCGGCCATACTTGCCCAGAGATACACTGTATCCGTAGTACCTCCACGCTGCCCAGCACAAAGCGGCAGCTGCTCCGGTACAGATCACGGTGGCAAAATCATCAACCAATTTGTTCGGAGATTGGAAGGAGCGTGACTCGTAGGTCCCGGACGCTCGATCGAAGACCCGAATAGTTGCAGTGTCCGCAATCCCTCCTCCCACGATCCCATCAAGCCAAGTGCTGAAGGTCATCGTTGTTGGTTGGGCTAGGTTTCCGCGGACGCCGTCAAATCCCCTGCAAGCAAAGAAGTTTAGATTACTTCTGAATTTTAACTTGGAGGAAGGATTTGTAGATAAAGGGAAAATTTTAACTTGGAGAGATGTATAGAAGCACGACGTATTTCATAACGAACATAATGGGGAAGCTAGCGAGATTTGGATTTTGGACATTGGGGCACAAAAGCTAACATCTTTCGTTAGGGGAAGCATACGAGAGACATAAGAAATTACCCGCCGCCGCCGCCGCCGCCGCCGCCGCCTGCTCCGGTCCGCCGCTCGCTGCGACGCAGCCGTCCTAGACCGAGCAAGCCCTAGTCGCCTCAACCTGGTCAGGTGCGCACCGGCGCCGCTCGAACCCGCACTTCAGGCTGAGCCGTTCAGACCTCAGAGGGTTTGGGTCGTCGCCTACACGGGCCGCTCAGTGGCTGCCATAGCTGGCCATATGGGCCGTGCCTCGCGGACCATCCCATGGCCACTACACGCCAATAAAAGGGCCGGGCCGGCTGGATTCATTCGCCACTCGGTTCGCCGGGTGATTTGGCAAACCCTATTCTACGCCCGTTGCAAAGGATATCACCGATTCTCGTACACCCCCCCCCCCCCCCCCCTCCGCTCCATGTTGACGTTACTTGGCCTGACCCATTTGCGCGAGATGATGGCGTCGCAGCGAAGCAACTCCGCTGGAGACCGAGAAGATGAAGCGCGGATGGCCGGGGCAACCTCGCTGGAGACGGGACGACACGGTTAGCTGTGGCGTCGTCGGTGGAGGAGAGGAGGAGACTTAACTGGGGTGTGGGGTGCAAGTGGTCGCCGGCGACGATCTTAGGGTTCAGGTTACTATTCAAAATTCGCTTCACGCATTTTTCGTTCCTAGATTCTTTTTTGTGTTCCCTCTTGAAAGATCAACGATGCCACCTAGAGGGTGGTGAATAGGCGGTTTAAAATAATTACGGTTTATGTTTGAATAAATGCGGAATAAAACTAGTGTTTTATTTATCAAGCACAAAACCTAAACAAGCTAGGTTCACCTATGTGTACCGACAACTTGTGCTAAAAAAGGTAAGCAACTATGTGATAGCAAGATAGATAACTTCAATATCGATGGCTATTTCAAAGGTAAATGCATAAGTAATTAAAGGGTTGGGGTATAGAAATACCCGAGACACTTGGAGACGATGATTTATCCCGAAGTTCACTTCCATATGAAAGCTAATCTCCGTTGGAGATGTGTGGAAGAACAATTCTTCAATAGCCACAATGGTTTCACCTTATTCTTCTCGTGCCCTCGCACAATGCAAGGTTCTACGAATCCACTATGAGGATCTCCTTGAGGGCGACCTCAAAACCTGTACAACAAGGTTGGGACTCTCCACAATTATATTGGAGACTCCCAACAACGTCCCGGATCTTCCACTCTGAAACCCACCAACCGTCTAGGGTACACAGTGCACCCAAGAGAACAACCTCCCGAGCACACAATGCACCCAAGAGTAATAAGCTTGTTAAACTTCACTTCCATGTATCATCGTGGAGAACTCAAATCGATGCATCTAATGTAATGGCAAGAACACACAAAGTGGTCAAAGTTCTTCACTCTCAAATCCCACCAAATTAACTAATGCTATGTAGAGGATGGGAGGAAGAACAGGGAAAACACCAAATGAATCCCAAGATCTAGATTCAAAATGTTCCCCTCACTTAAAAAAGAGATTGATTAGTGGAATTGTAGATCAGATCTTCTCTCTTTTCCCTTAAGAAGGAGTAAGAATCATTAGAGGGATTGAGATATAGCAAGCTTCTAGAGGTCAATGATGGAGGTCAAAACTTTCTAGAAAGGATTGTGAACCATTGGGGAAGAAGACCCCTTAAATAGGTCGCCCAAATATCCAACCGTTGGGTGCAGATTCGCGCCGGGGCGGTACTACCAAATAGATTCACAAGTTTAATAAGATACAAATAAAAAATCAGGCTTGTGACACCGCCATTACAAGTAGAAAGAAACATGCTCACCAAGGAAAGCATGAGGGACAAAATCTTCAATAAAAATGAGTGCACAAAATCCAATAAATAAGACAAGCACTCATAAGGCAAATACTTTTGGGAGCCACCAAAGAATCAAAAAGCATAAAAGAGGTGGACACCAAGGAAATAGGATATCAACTAGAGATGTATCCTTTCTCATGTATATAGATTCCTAAGTAGACAACAATCATGATGATATACATCCACAAAGAAACATGTACACACAAGAAGGTTACCAAAAAGAAGAGCATGATATCAAATAGGAAGTCATAGATACACAAATAAAATATTTGCTTAAAAGCATAGCACATAACTCAATTATGTCTTAACGGATATAAATGAACTTCCAACTAAAACACATCAGAGGCTTCACAAATATCAACAAGGGAGAACAAATGATACTTGGGATGCTTTGATAAAAGCAACAAGTATCACAAAGAACAAATGAAATCATGCCATGATGCAACCTACACAAGGTTGAATGCTAGAAATGTATGCATGAGGTAGATACTTGTTACCGAGATGGCATCGGTGTGACATGGTAGATAGGAATTCGTCATTTCATCATCCTAGCTTGGCTCCATTAAGCATGTGGTGAGAGCACCAGACAAGTATCCAAAGTACCTAGAAACACAATTCAAGTACACAATGGTTCCCAAACATGTTGGGTCCAAAGTAGTTAGAGAAACTACAATACGTAGGACAAACTCCACATAAATATGTGCATATAAGTATGAAATTGAATTTCATGCACATCTTAGCCGATTTCTAGCACCAGAACGTGGACCAAGGATGCCAGCGCCAGGAGCGTGCGGTCACCACTACATCGTCCATGCATGGACCATGCCGGTCCACGGTTCGTAGAGGGCGCCAGCAGAGGCGCGATGTGGCCTGCGATGACATTGCATGCTGGTGCCAACTGTGCCGCTGGAAGAGCCACCGAAGTAACCGTTGTGCTCACGGACATGCCCGTCCCCTTTCCCTTGTTACCGTTGTTGTGATTGTCATGGCCAGGTGAGAAACGCATGACATCGCATGAACGATGGGAACCGAACCAACATGGTCAAGATAGGAACAAAGTAGATGTAGCGCGAGTTGAGGCCGCGAAACATGTTCATGACCTGCTCCTTGTCGTCCACGGGGTAGCCGAGGTTGGCGAGCTGATTGGCGTGCTCCTTGAGGCGCGTGAAGTAGCGCAACATCGACATATCGTTTTGTTCCTGACGATGGAAGTCGATGCCGACGAAGATAGCTTGGGTCTCCATATTGTCGTCGAACGAAGAGCGCATCCTTCACATGTGGCATTGTCGCCATAGGAATGTAGATAGCCGCCGGTGGCGATTGCGGCAAAGCAGTGGGCGGCAGCTATGAGAGGAGCTGCGCAACACCCTCGAAAGGTGCAGCGACACGCACGATCGCGGACGTAGCCGGGAGGAGGAGTGGCTATGTCGAGCTCGATGGTGAGCGGCGGAAGATGGGGGTCAAGGGCTCAGGATAGCAAACAAATGATACCGTGGAGACAAGTTTAGCAATGCAGCTTGGGTGCTTCTCATTGCATGGATCAAGTTATATATGAGTTTAGATGTACATCGTGTGCACGGTCGTGGAAGAGAGATCGTGTGAGGAGTTGAGCTCATAGTGTACGTGAAACGTGTGATCGTGGAGTGAAGCTATTGACTGGGTCGGCTGGCACATGAGCATCTCGCGCTAACAATATTCGACCCTTCAGGGTTTCAACAGAGCTATACTCTGAGTTAATTCGCTAATGACCCTCATACACTCAGTTATGCTTATTCTAAAAAAAATACACTCAGTTATGAAGAGATGCAGAGTGATCTCCGCGGTTAATGTGTTGAGAGTGTGTACCGAAGTGGATCTCTTCTTTTTATTAGCCGAAAAGGCTGCTTCTACGTTCCCAATCAAATGTATTATTTTTGCCTAGGATATATCAACCTGCTATGGAGTTCATATATCAAATGATTAATATTTTTTTATCTTATTTGCAGTTGCTTGGTACATTGACCTGGCACATTTGCAGCATGCTTGGTACATTAAAGACATTGTGATATGTCATAGCGTCGCAGAAAATCATATATACCTAGTTTCTGTACTAGTTATTTAGGGTGTGATTAGTAGAATGCAACCATTTTTGACTCTCTGGAACAAGGCTTTCTGGACTTATTGACATACAACATCTGAACTATGTTATGCACTTTGTTTGGTTGCTCGCATGCAATATAGACATAACCAATAGAAACACAAGCATTGTTAGTTGTTTCTGTGAGAGCTGGACCTCTTTCCCTTTCTCCTTCTACAGTGAAAAGGGGCGACTGTTTGGGCGACCGCGCGTGCACAGGTTCGCCGCCAGCGATTCCTGCGATTCCCCGCCCTCCGGCGGCCGCCTCGGCGGCGGGAGGACGGGGAATCAACGGATCCGTGCGTGTACATAACCTAGGGTGCGTTGTGGTGTGCTAGCCGGCGGCGTCGGGAGGATGTGGGGTCGCCGGAGTGGCTTTTTGCGGCGGTGGTGTCCTCTTCCGTTGGTGTGGCTCCGGGGGAGCTCCGCCACGGATCTACCGTCTCGGCCTCGTTCGTGGCTCTGCGGAGTGCGCGAGAGGTCTCCCCCTACGCCGGCGTCCGAGAGAAGGCGGAGCTGGCGTTTGACGACTTCGAAGGTATGGTGGCATGGTGTCAAGACGGCGTTGTTCTTCATCGAGCAGGGTGGAGGTGCTTCGGCACCGAGGGGCATCGACTCCCCGTCTGCGTGGGGGGCCTCCCAGTCCAGAGTCATGGAGGTGATGCGGCGGGCTTCGCCGGCGCAGCGGTCTGCGCGTGGAAGACGACGCTGGAGCTTGGATTGGACTTCTTTGTAATTTTCTCGTTTTCTAGGGCTTTTCTGTAAGAATCTTGGCACTTGTACTGTATCTTCCTCGCAAAAAAAAATAGAAACACAAGCATTGGTTGTTTGGTTACATGCACCACACACAGTACTCTCATCTCTTATCCACATGGTGAACTCATCTCACACATGAACACTTAATAATCCAGTAGATAGATACATATATATATATATTCGTTTATAACTACCAAAACGAGGAACCTATAAAACAAGAGTTTGCGAAGGGCAAAGTGAAGTACTCCTTAAAGGAATTTTAAACGGTGAACAGTGTGCGATCAATTTGACAATTTTTTTCTAAAAACAAGTCAACTTAAACACAAAATCAAGAAGTTCCACTTAACGAAACTAGGTATTGAACGCGGGAATGGAATTACATGGCGATCCTTTATCTTTCACGTAGACCTCGTGATGAAATGGTGGACCAGTAAACTGGATGATGGGAGGAAAATGAGAGGTTGAACTACACACATGGACAACTTACACTGCAGCCATATGAACACACACATAAATACCTAAAGTAGAGATATAGATCTATTCATCTACGACCACTACAACAACAAAAATTACAACACGACACTTGTGTGAAATGGCGAGGTATAGCTGCCCCCTCTAAAGAAATTTCAAAAGATGGTCCGCGTGCAATCTACAAAATCCATCTAAAAAAGGGTCAAACATCACCAGGAATTATACGTTCAAGGAACTTGGACCGATCGTGGGAATGGAATCACAATATCACATGGTAGGTACACTTTTTTTTGTAGTGATTATTTTGAATTGAACCGATGTTGCATTGCATTGATCAGGAGTGATGAGGTGAAATGGATTAAGAGGAGTACAAAGTTGCATCGCTCGAGCTGGCAACGAGCCTCTCCCACCCGAGCGTCTCCAGCAGGCTTGGCCTAGAGGTGCCCTAATCAGCGTGCCCACCATAAGCTTATGCAAGCATCCAAACAACATGATTGTGCAACCGTGAGCCCTGCGAGGCTTGGAAAATTCCATACGGTCCAGTGGTTGGAAGCACGATGGGTTCGTGGCTCCACGCTTATCTAGAAACAATTCTGTAAGACAGTAGACAATAATGTGCTGCTCCTCCCGGTGCTTTTGGACTCGGGAAATGCATGGGCAAAGACTAATCTTTTCAGGCCAAATTAAAGCGGCAATAAATATCGATGTATGCATTTTGTTTTTTTGCACTCCTCCGTGCAGTGGTAAACAGAGTTTTTTTTTTGGCAAAGCCTGTTTTGTCACGCACGCTGTGCCATGCCACGGCGAGCGACAAGGAGTCTGCTTGGTCTGCCCCTCCTCCCCTAAAAAAGCTTTCCTGTTCCCTTTCACCAAATGGGGAGGCTGAAACCATCTCCCACCTACGTTTTCCTGGCGCCAAAGCAAGAGACGCCTGACCAGCTTGCGTCACATAGCTCTCTCTCTCTCTCTCTCTCTCTCTCTCTCTCTCTCTCTCTCTCTCTCAAGTAGAGCCTCTCTCTCCGCTAGTACATTACAAGGAAGACGCTCAGTCAAACGTACACTATGGCGCTGGACAGATGGGTTGGCCTGGCCATCCATCAGCTTTACCAAATGCGGATCCTGCAAAAGAAGCTCCGCCTTTCGCTATGTTTGTTCCGAAACGCGCCCTTGATGTCGTGTCGATCCTATCTAGAGATGATAGGTGCCGGGGGTCTCCCCATTTCAAAAAAAAATCTAGAGATGTAGCTCCATGGGTAAATACTACGAGTGCTACTTGTCTAAACCTTCTTACGAGTACACGTCAAACACATAAGAGCATCTCAGGAGTACATAATGTATAATATGGCTTGTGCCCAATAAACTGATTTACACATCACCAAATCCCAAAAAAAAAAAGCAGCTCCAAGAAATGACAAATCATGTATCCCTATATGATGATGCAAATTTATTTTGGCATGCCCTAAAATTCTAGCTTTGGTGATGCTTATTCGCACCACCATACGGCTGCCGCAAACATCCCCCCCTCCCGCGTAGCCCATTTGCCGCTGATTTCCCTCCCACACGCGACCGTCCCCTCGCCTCCTGCCGCCGGAGCGCCATGGAAGCTCCAATTAATTGGCGATCGTGCCAATCCCCCTGACCCTCCTCACTACCCCCCCCCCCCCCCCCCCCCCCCCATCGATTCCGGCTGTCACGGCCGCGCCGAAGGCGATGAAGCTGGCCGTCGTCCGCCACCCCCAACTTTGTAGGTCCGAGGACGGCCGCCGACAGAAAACATGTGTGGGGCCTCATCACAACGTGGGCCAGAAATGCACCGACGAAAAAGATGTGGAAAAAGTTGGTGCCCTATTTTAGGTCATCTATCAAAGATGCTCCAAGAGCATCTTCACGAGGGTTCCCCGTAATATGTCCGACACCCTCAAAATTGTGTCTTGCTGATGGGCTGGCTAATTAAATGAAAGGATTTCGAAGCAAAATCTTTGCTAATTCGACAAGGATTGTATTCTTTAATTATTTCTTTATTTTTTATTACTTAATTTAAGAATTCAAAAAAAATATTCTAATGGATTTTATTCTTCTTCTTCGGATTCAAAATAGAAGAATAAAAGAATTAAGTTAAGTCAATCCAAAAAGAAAAGGAGGTTCATGGCCAAGGGGAAAGATGTTAGAATCAGAGTTATTTTGGAATGCATCAGTTGTGTTTGAAAAAGTGCCAATGAGGAATCGACATGGGTTTCGCCACAATACACCCGGACAATTAGAATTCAAAAAAATTGTCGTTATTGTCGCAAACATACGACTCATCACAAAATAAAGAAATAGGAACATCGTGTGTTCTAAGTATGATGGAAAACGGGAGACAGTGAACCATCTTCATAGGGTAGGCGAAACTCGAGGGGAAACATTGGCGCGGGCGAAAAGCGGCAGGTGGTTGGGGAGGTGACACATGGGGAGCCAGAACTCTATCGTGTCGAGAGACGAGATTTAAGGCTAAGCGTTGCCATTTAAACGGACGTGACCGGCGTGCGAATGACAAGATGAACTCACGTGTCTGAATCTTTGCAACGGTCGTGTATGGACTTGTCCGACATCTCCTGAGTCGGCGCGGAAAGTTGGGTGTGGACAAAGGGCTGCCAGACACCATCCGGCCAACTGGCGATGTTGGGCTGATTTCTGTGTTCGGACCCCCTCGGGATGTTGGTGGAGATGCTCCAACGGGCACTCTATGCTTGCGCATGTAAAAAATAAAACGAGACTAACCAGGACTAGCCCATGGTGGATTCTTTTTTATACAAGAATTGCTCCTTTGTGAGAATTTCAGAAATTCGTTCCCGACGGGATTCGAACTCTGGTTGCTAGGTCTCTGCCCCGTTCTCATGCTTGCGCATGTAGTAATTAAAAATTCCGGACGAACTGAGTTTTAAAAATCATTCGGGCTGATAAGCGTATGGTGAAGATTGTGAGCTCGATTCAAACCGGTCAAATACTTGTGCAGGCAGCCGTATAGGTGTAGAGGCAATTTGAATTGGTAGACGTACAATGCAAAAGCAGCAAAGAAGGAGTAATAACTGCCGGCCGGGGTCCCCCTGCAGAATCAGAAGATGAGCTTTGGACTGGACCGATCGGTCTTTTGCTTTGCTTTTACCACTACAGACAGTAAGTACCTAGCGCTCGTCTCGCTATGCATGTGGAAGCCAAGCGCCCAAGCTAGCGTTGTTAATAATGGTGTGCAGCCCTTTGCCGTAGAGCAGCTAAATAATCATACTGTTGCATCCGTGTCGGCCGTTTCCATGCAAGGAAGTAACTGAAGAAGAAAGGAGGCTGGCTGGCCATGGACATGGAGTCGCACTGGCATGTCAGAACGCCACCCACGCACAGGCAGCCTCCCTCGCCCGCGTGACCCCCGATCGTTTTCGTGGCGCCAAAGCCAAAGCCTCTCTCCGCACATTGGCTGATCTGATGAGCAGAAAAGCAGTCAAACGTACGTACGTGCACTGTAGCTCCCAAATAGGGATCCTGCAAAAGAAGCTCCGCGCCGGTGTCGATCCTATCTTTCTACAGTACTCTACAGATGAAGGGCGCACGGTCTACGTTGTATATATACAGATTTTCTGCTACCGTTTCCTCAGCTGCTCGTTCAAAATTTTCTGCTGGAAAGGTAAAAACACTACTTGTGCAGTCGGCCGCACCGCATTGGCATCCAGCGTGCGTCGAGCCAAACGGGCAAATAGAGGAACAGTATATAGTAGTAGTAACTGGTAGTCCAGGGGTCGCCTGACGCCCTCACCAAGCCATATTGATCATTGGATGGTAAAAATGAACGGACCACGTTACTTTTGGGTGCCGCATGAGAAAGAGAGCTCAAACAAGAAAAAGCTACTGCCAATGGAAAACGGGCAGATGCCCTGCTCAGCACAGTGCATGCATGTCAGTCGCCACCCACGAAAGACTTGCCTAGCTAGCTCTCACCTCTCCTCTCCCGGTGACACAAGCTAGGTACGTCACCACCCCACTACCGAAAGACCTCTCTCTGTGCCTTGGTAGGAGCTAGTATCCCGAGGCAACTCACGCACACAGCACAAGCGAGAGCTAGGGTTTAGCAACACGACGAAGACGAACCCGTACGTTCCGATCGATCTCTACGACTGCTTTTTCCTACTCCCATCATACACAGGCAGAGGCTCTCCGGCCTCGTTATAAGCTGCAGCCAACCCTGTACAACCTTCACCACTTTCTCATCCAAACACAAACCCATCTTCTTCCTCGCAAGCACCAGCCTTCTCCTCCCAAGTCCCAAGCTTCCGATCGATGGTACACCTCTCTTCTTGTTCTTGGACGCGATAGAATCTGAGATTCGATGGTTTTTCGTGCAAGAGTTTCGGTTTTCTTGCAGCTAGCTAGCGCTGGTTTTGTTTCGCTCACGGTCTCATCAGATCGATTCGACGGCTTGCGTGCTTGGTTTTTTTTTTTCCCTCACGATCTCATCAGATATCGGTTCGACGGCTTACATGGCCTTCTTTTTTTCCCTTCATAATCTCGGATCTTTTCTGTCGCAAGATCATAGCGCTACGCTTGCATGCGCAAATTTCTGCTCTAGATCTATGCATGTTGGGCCTTTTTTCTAGAACGTTTGGGGGCAAATTCTCTTCCTTTTCAATCTCATGAGATCCTTGCAAACTCGCAGCGAAACAACAAAACATCGTTTCGCGTTCAAAGATCTCTCCTTGGGCTTTTCTGTTTGAATGTTTGGGCCTCATTCTCCTCCTTATGCTTTTCAGCTCTGTTTCCGTTTGGGCCTAGTTGTGTTACCTCTCGTATGCACATCGAATCCGTTTCCGTTGGGTTTTTGGTCAATCTCATCAGATCCGTCTCGTTTGCATACGCCCCGTTACTTTTTTTTTCCTGTATCCAAATCTCCCCAAGTAGGGCCTTTTCCATCAGTGATTCCCTTCGTTTTTTCTTTGCAAGGCCATCACTACATGTTGTTTCCGTTACTTGCGATTTTTTTAATCTCAAATCCCGTTGCGTGTCATTCGGTTCATTCATCAAATCATTCATCGGTTCCATCGCTAGGTTGCAATTTTTTCCATCTAAATCGCCCTGTGGGGGGGTCACGTTTCGACCTGATGATTTGATTGCAGGCGACCTGGCTTCCATCAAGTCTGGCTTCGGCCTGTTCGGGAGGCGCACCGGTGAGGCCTTCAGGGCGGGCGTCAAGGAGACCTTAAGGAGGAGGCCAAGGAACGTGCGGACGAGGCCAAGGAGATGCTGGACCAGGCCATCCAGCGCCTCCAGGAGGGGAGGGCCCAGTCCGACGGAGCTCCGTACGACCCGGACGAGGCGGTGAACGCGGTGCTCCTGCTCGCCCAGCGCGGCGAGGAGGACATGCGTGGCATCGTGGGATTTGCTCGAGACCTCAACCGATTCCAAGACCAGATGCGCGCCGGCGACCGCATCCTCAAGAACACCGCCCGCCATCGGCACCGCCGCCGTCGTCGTCGCCTACATCATCTGGAAGGGCCGGGATTAAACTACATTACCCGAGATTATGAGCCATCTGTGACGGCTATTACTACTATGTATTATGGGGCTGTTTCCTTGGATTTGTAATATTTGAACCCCTGGATCTATTTCCGTTATGGTTAATCGCTGAGTGTTAAACTGCTATATCTCCGCTTCTGTTCTGTTGTCTGAGTTTGCAAAACATTTGCCTCTTCTATTTTGTTCTTGCTTGGTTTGTGTGCTGAATCGAAGCCGGCGCGGCCGGAACAGGCGGCTGTGGGGAGCCCTTCTTCTTCTTCTTCTTCTTCCATGGGAGCGGTGGCTTGGTACCAAAGTCGACTTGTGGGCGGCCACGAGCGTTCTGCCGGTGGTCAAGCGGCGCCAGGCGACGGTGACAAGGGCGCAGCTTCGGGAGGGACGCCCGCGTCGAGCCACAACAAGCTTGGCTGCCTATGATGCAAAGGTGAGCTTCTCCTAATCCTTCCCCTGCTGTACTCTGTCTCTCCTCTCTAAATCAAGACTCTTAAGAGATTTCTCATGACTAGATTTCTGCGCATTGCTACTCTGTCTATATTGGTGTTCTTCCAACCAAAAAGTGTAGCATATAATTTGCAATGGTTATTTCTTATAAGAAATTTGCAATGATGGAATTGCTTGTTCGGTTCTTCTTAAGAAATTTGCAATGTCCGTGCACGTCGCGAACCCTCCCTCTTTTTACCCGTGCCTCCGGATTCGACCTGTCATTGACGTAGATTTGGGATTTTCGCATTTGATCTTTCCTCGCAGATGAGACGGCCAAGTGGGAGAATATCACCATCTTCGGGGCCGTGTCCTGCACCCTCCTAGCGGCGTGGAACCTCTCCTAGGGCCACCCCCACTTCGAAGAGCCATTGGTCAGATCTCGCCATGTGCTGTATTTCGGACCTTGTACTAGCCGTGTACTCAATCTCACCTGTGGTGTTTCTTCTTTGTCTGTGCTGTTGCAGCCGTCTACTCCTTTCTGCACATCCGCGACAAGGAGTTCCCCTGGGGTATGGATTTTCTACCCCTTCCATGTTTTCAGTACAATCCGTGTTACTGCGATGCTCTCCTTAATTTGATTTATCATGATGTTAGTTTGATTAAAAGTGACCTTGTTTGATTGGATATAATATGATTTGGTTAAAACGGGTAACATACTAACATGTCTACTCAGATTGTTCTAACGTGTAGTCTGTTAGCATAATTGTGTTATACTGGGCATTCTATTGTCAGGTTTCACATTTCCTGAGAGGAAGATATGTTTCATTAAGTAGTTGGTTTCAGTTACCTGATAGCCCACTGAAATAATTAATAATGTTCATGACAGACATAACAGACATATTGGTATGTAGACTTAACTAGGAGCAGTTGTTCTGTCCTAATTTAGATTATTCTAAGCTCTTTGGGAGAGTTTAGGGCATTATTGTGCCCGAGTCCTGAAGGGATAGTATGAAATTTGCTGACCCGTTGAAGGATTACGTGAATATCTGTTGTATGACACAGTAATAACTTAATTTGTAACTTTATGAATGACTGTTGTATAAAAAGATTATTTACTCGGTACCCTGATTATTTCAATTTCTTGAGTATTATCTTTAGAAGCAAAGGACAAATCCCGTGTATCATTTCTATTTAACAGCAAAAAGTACAGTAGCAGTCTAAGTCCAGCCGCTTACATTTTGACTCACATCCGGATGTAATATAACCAAATGCTGACCAATCCATCTCTTACTACCAAATGCTAAACAAGTTAAACTATTGACCGGCAAGCTCCCCTTGTACCTCCTAGTACAAATCACTTCAGTACGTGCTATGTACACTGCCAATGTCTGACAACAAATTTAACCGTCTTGTGATAGAACTTGAATACCAGTTGTATTTGCATCATGCTTTAGATGTTCATATACAAAGTTACAAACACATACCCTAATCCTCTTTTGTGGGATTTATTTCTTGTAGACAATTAACCTAATCATGTACTAGATTACTTTTGACGTGCACCAATTCTGTGTGCTCATCTACTTACAAAGTTACTATGATTATATGCCCCATTCAGTTAGACACCTGATTTTGTCATGTCTAGCATGTGAGATGATAGAATCTAAGTACTCGGGGATCTGTTAGTATTGTGTTCACCCATGAGAATCTTTGTGTTTTTGCTAGGTACTATTCCAAATTGCGTGTAATTGGTTCCATGAGAACTGTAGTACAAAATATACATGATAAATTTGCGACCATGAGTCAACAATAGAACCCTTGTCAAATCTTTAGCATTTCAGCATTGACTTGTTCGTTGTATTGGTCAAATGTAGCTTCTCAAAAGGAAGATTGCTTGATCTCTTTAATTAGCTTATACTCTGAATTGATCCTGTGTAGCCCTCTCATACACCTGTCATTAGGCAACGCCTCATTGACATAGATTGATTTCCCTGACAAACTTCATCAGCAGAGGGGCAGTCTCATCCTGTGCCGCCTCATTTAATCCATCTGAATTTTCAATCGTAGGTACTATCCATATGTGCAGGCCAAAAGCAGGATAGATCAGGTCAAAAGGCTCGGACATAGTGCAGATAAGGTTTGTTCCTACTTCCTAGCCCGAGAGAGTATTTTGTCTTGATTTGAGAGATTTCATGTACAGTCCAGCTATGTTGGATGCATCACAAGTGCAAAGTAATTCAGATATACTCTTCTACAGGTCGAGTTCATTTTGATGGGTGGAACTTTAATGTCATTACAGGTCGATTATCATGGTTATTTCATCAGAGATCTTCATGATGCTTTATCGGGACATACTTCTGCTAATCTTGAGGAGGCAGTTTGTTATTCAGAACATAGTGCTGTGAAATGTATCGGTATGACGATTGAGACGTAAGGGTCATTCAATATATATCCATACTTCTTAGTTGAATTTGAAAATTCCCTGTGATTTTTGGGCACCTGATTAGTCTCTGTGTTTCAGGAGACCCGATTATTCCCTGGGGCCTTATTTGCGGCAAATGCTAATTTATGGATGTACCCGCTTAGAAATTGGTGTTCAGAGTACATATGAGGATGTTGCACGTGACACGAACAGAGGCCACACAGTAGCTGTTGTTGCTGATTGTTTCTCTTGAGCAAAAGATGCTGGTTTAAAGGTTATTGCTCACAAGTCCACTAGTTCTTGCTTTAGCAGTAGCTCCAGTTAGGCTGTCCTCTAGCTTGAGTTATGATTTGTGTAGTCATCCTAATGCATAATGTGTTACCTTTTGGTAGGTGGTTGCGCACATGATGCCAGATTTACCTAATGTTAGAGTTGAAAGAGATATGAAAGTTTCCGAGAATTTTTCGAAAATCCAGCATTCCAAGCAGATGGTCTAAAGATTTATCCAACTCTTTGTGATTCGTGGAACTCATCTAGAACATGCAAATCAGAAAATGATAAAACATCTTATATTTCGGAATGGAGATAGTAGCTATAAACAGTACAATGGTGAGCCGATTTTTTTTTATTGGTCATTTGCATTACTTATGTATTCTTGTCTTCTTATGTTGCAATTTTCTTATTCTCACCAACTTACGAAAGTTACAATCCTACCTTGCAGGACCTAATAGCCTGTTTGAGACCAAGCACGACCATTGAGTATTGTATAGTACACCATAAGAAGTCGGTGGATGCTTCAGTAAAGTTACCTGGTTGTTCCAATGTATTTTTTCCTTTTCATTGTGTTCTGTTGGCGGCATGAAATCAGAAAGACGAACTCTTGCTGACAATCCAGAATGGACTGCTGTTTCTTCCTGTTATTCACGTCAATGGTCATATATCAAGGCGATTGTTTTGTCTTTTCCAGTTTCACAAAACATAAATAATAATACTTGTGTGTAATGCTCTCTAGTTTCTGGATGGAACTTTCACCTCCTCATGCTCATGATGATATTTTTTTTTCATTTCATCCATTGTTGGCAATGGCAAGGTGGAAGTGTTTATGTGGTGACTAATTAGACGAGATAACCATGTTAAGTAGTTTATGGCCACCACCTAGCTTTGGTGTTCTCAGAATTGCTGGAGCTCTCATTGTTATAAGTGAATTTGGAAACTCCCTTCGATTCATTCATGTACCTGATGGTTAGCCACGTTGAGTACAAGCTCCGTATATGAGATTCCACTTCCTGGGTTCGAATTTCGAAACCCATCCTTTGCAAATTGCAAATCAATTTTAGGCTGCGGACCGGATCGGTTTTTCCTTGGTGAAACCACCGCCAGTCCCAACGAGTTTTATTGGTTTCAAAAAATCTTTTTTTCTTTAGGCTGCTACAGCGGGAAAAAGACAGCCTGGACCATTTTCATTTTCATTTTCAAAACAAGAGCGGGATATAACGCAAACCACACCGGCTACAACATGCAGCCCCTACACACAAGAAGGGACAGGGAAGAACAAATAGAGAACCAGAAGCGCTGGAACTAGCTTTGTTGGATTAGTCGAAAGGAGATCCACCGCCAAAACATGAATCGAAGTAGTCGTCAGCTTGCCCTGCGATCACTCAGCACGTTGAAGAGCTAGGAGAGGCACAGCCACTGTCGAAGGGCTTCCTACTGCCGAGCCACGTCGCAACAAAGAGAGTCGCAGACCGTGTCAAAGGGCAATGATCCACCGAGACAGCCTTGCACCTCCTCTTGGCCACCATGGGCCTCCATCCAAAATAGGATCCAAAGCACCATGCAAAGCAATGAAACCTCAAGCATCGTCGAGGGTCGCTGAACTCCGAGACCTCACCGCCGCCACGAGTATCCAAGAGAGGGGCCAACCATCCGCACGAGGATGACCAAGGCATGCAAAGACCATTGCAACAGATCACTTCCACCGCCACCACCATACAAGCCCAACAACCCAAGCACGCTCCAGCAGAGACACCAAGCAACCAACAGCGGATCAATGGCTCCATGACAACGCCCCCAACGGGGAAACGACATCAGAGAGGCCGTCGTTGTCCAATCCGGGAAGGATCTTAGGCTTTCGCCTGGAGCACACCATGGAGCGAACTACGAATGCTTCATAATGATGCCTTCAGGAAGGTAAACGGCGCCTGAAGGCGTCACCATCATCGATGCAGGCTTTCGCCTGAAGAATCGTAGTCACGACCTCCCCGCTTTTTTTGAGGATTTGGAAACCACGAGACAAAACTGCCTCTGGTTGCACACTCAAGTCGAATCAGATTTAGGAAGCAACATTTAGGAACCGAATGACCCTAGCTCGGTGCTACTCGTAGTCTAGTGCAGCTACCTCCGGCGCCGTTACTCATTGCTCGCCGCTGCACCTTGGGCGGTGCTTCTCAGGCAGTGGTGGTCCGGCCCTAGCTGGGTGGTGGCATCATGGCGGCGCGCACGCGAGCAAGCGGGGCGCAAAGTGCGAGGGGTAGCGGCGTGTAGCGGGGTGGCGACGACTGGGCCCTGCGGCCCAGATCTGGCCCCGTCGGGTCCCATCTAGGTCAGGGCGGGCCGGCCTGTTCTGAGGCGTGTTCTGCAGCTGGCGGCAAGGAGGAGGTTGCAGGGGTAGCAACGACGGCGGCCGGCCTGTTGCAGCGTGGCGGCGAGCTTCATGGACCCGTTTTGGGCCCGACCGTACCTTATTAGGACTAGTGTGCCTAGTGGGGGCTTTACGGTCCTGCTGGGCCTAGCCGGACCTGATGGGGACTGGTGTGCTCTGCAGCTGCGTTCGGTCAACTACCGTCCTCGGCGGTGGAGGTTGTTCCCTCCCGCAAAGTCAATGTACTGCTGACACCGGTTCATACTTCTCCTCACGTTCGTCTTGCAGATCTCGTGACGGCTACTTCGATGAGACAACGCTGGTGGCTTCGGGATCGTTTTGGCACATGTTGGTGGGCGGCTAGTCTGGTGGTGTCGAGGCTCGTCCTCGCGGGGCTCCTGTGCTACGGATCGCCCGGGTTTGTGGATGGGGGTTTTTCGGGAGAAATCCTTGTCGGTTCGTCCGACACCGACGCGGTGCCGCCTCCGGTGGCATCTTTCCTTCCTGAAGGGCGTCGTGGCTACCCTTCGTCTGCTTCCTTCTATGTGGGGGGAAACCCTAGGACTGCGCTGGTCCTAGCTAGGCAGCAACATGGCTTTCCTTCTTGAAGTTGCTGCTTGGTACTCGTCGATTCGGTGCTAGGAGTGTGGTGGTACTTTGTCGAAAAGGGTGCAGCGATTGTGGGTCACCATCGCTTAGTCCATCCGCCTATGTCTCCATATTGTTTTTTCTTTTCTTTTCTTTGGGTGTATGTTTGCCGCCGCGTCAGCATTTTGAGACTATTGATTGTACCGGTTGGTTGCTATATTAATATAACGGGCTACGACCTATGTCGAGAATTATAACCTTAGCTCTTAATCGTGAGGGTTGCCGCTGCCGTGAGAGAGGGGGTTGTTCAAAGTGTCGCGTGGAACTGTGGGAGATGTACGTTGCCGTGCCCCTGGAATCCTGCAGCCAACCATTGTCATCTCTACCTCTGGCCACCGAGAGGGTTGGCACCGCCGGACGCAGCTTCTATGACTTTGAGGTTCAAAGTCTAGCCGTAACTTTGCCCTCATCTCAGCCATCTAAACATGATCGAGTGGATAAAAAAGAGTGAACATTTTTAGACTAAAATTTATAATATTATTTATTCACAAACCGTATGCCTAAATACGATGAAACTTTCTCCTAATATATAATAAAGGACATGTGATTTACTGGATTTTATTTAAAAAATCTGGAAATTTGAATTTTAAGAGCAAATTCTTGTAGTGAAATTAAAAATGATGTTTATTCACAAACTATTTGTCCAAATACGAGAAACTTTCACAGAATGCATAATATAACATATCAGATTTACAAGATTTTTTAAAAATTTCTAAACATAATACAATATACATATAGTGCAAGGTCACGCTAGACTTTATAATTCAGCCACTGGAGCTGCGTCCCGCACCGCCGCCAGATTCCGAGCGGGCCGCGCTAGAACGAACGAGCGATGCAGAGCTTTCGGTCAAATCAAATTGGAGGGGTATTTTGGTCATTGTATCAAAGTAACTCCCATCACAAGTTCTTGAACGTTATTAAGCCTTGCTAACAAAGCTTTGCCAACAATGCCTTGATTGGGGAATACAAATTCAACTCAGCCCTGGAAGTGACACGAGGTGGGGTATTCTCCAGAGGCCTTATGTTTTCAGGCGTATTGCCATCTGTGATGGGAGCGTCCATGACCGTATCATCGACAGAGTCAATGGGAAATCCCGCCACAAGATCCGCCACTTCATTCACCATATCGTACTTCAGCCCCTTCCTGTCGTCCGTAGCATCAATGGAGATCGCCGAGCTCGCACCGGCTTCTCCTTTGACCAGCATCTTCGAGATCATCGTCACCACGTTCTCCTGCACAAACCTCCTTATGGGCCTTGCGCCGTACATCTGCAATTGCGAGAGATCAAACGTGGTTACTACAACATACCGACCGGTAAGCTGGTTATCCGCAAATAGGAGGTACCGGGTTGTATGATTCCGACAAAACAACGTCCAACGCGGCGTCGCTTGCAGATAGAGAGATGCCCTTGTCGGCTACCCTGGTGACGACGCTCTTCATTTGGATTGCCACGATCTCTTTCAGTTTATTTCGTGAAAGCGGCTCGAATACAACGATCGCACTCAGTCTATTAAGAAGCTCAGGCTTGAAATGTTTCTGAACCTGCACAAGCAAATATATTTAATAACCATCAAAGGGATAACTACTGCATAGTCTTTATAGGCACACTTTTGGATTCACGAGCAAACCTGTAACATGAGAAGGTCCCTTGCGGTTTCCATTGTGTTTTCTCCAGAAATTCCTGCTAGAAGGTGCTCTGACCCCAGATTTGAGGTCATGATCATAATGGTATTCTTGAAATTTACTGTCCGCCCTTTGCCATCGGTCAACATACCATCATCAAGGATCTGGAGAAAAATATTCAACACCAAGGGATCTGCCTTCTCCACCTCATCGAAAAGGATGACACTATATGGGCGGCTTCGCACCTTCTCAGTCAGTTGTCCACCATCTTGATGGTCAGAGTAGCTTTAACATGTTCCAATAGTACACGAGAAACATTAATATCATACAAACTAATTAAATATTAACTATGAAATGATAATGTAGTAGTGTTCAAATAGAGAAGACAAACCCTGGAGGGGATCCGATGAGACGCCAGAGAGATCCAGCCCCAACATATTCAGACATGTCAATGCGAATCAACATCTTTTCACTGTCAAATAACTGTTCGGCAAGAGCTTTTGCAAGCTCTGTCTTTCCAACACCAGTCGAGCCCAAAAAGAGGAATGAGCCTATTGGTTGGCCAGGCTGAGCAAGGCCAGTCCTAGAACGCAGCACTGCTTGCACAACCTTATTAACCGCTTCATCCTGGCCAACAACTCGCTCATGCAACCTGGCCGCTAGGTGGATCAACCTATCCTTCTCCCCTTGATCAAGCTTGGCGACGGGAATTCCAGTCCATCGGCTCACAACCTTCAAATTACAACATTGGGACATGCATGACAATCACATCATATTGACTGAACAATGGACACAAATATCAATACGAAGAGAATGCCTACTTGTGCGACTTGATCCGGGCCAACAATTGATTCGTTCACTGCATTTGGAGTAGTTAGCACAGTGTTCACTTCCTTTTTTTGTTTTCCAATTTGTATCATCCTTTTGGCTGCAGTGGCACATGCCTCATCGATCAGATCAACTGCCTTATCAGGAAATTGACGGCCTACAATACAAACAGTAATAATATCTATCAATTTTCTCAAACATGCGTACATTCTTGCCACTCATGAATGCAATTCAGCAGAAATGAAACACTGCAGTGCATGCTGCTCGATTAATTTATACATAAGGGCATAAGTTATTGTCATGAATTTTTTCGATCCTTAAACACGATTTATAATTTATTTCGAACTAACGTACCCGATGCAATAAGGTTGCTCCGTGGATCATACAACAAAAATTTAGACATTATTTCAACTTAATGTAGCTAATGACAGACAATGCACAGCGCTCTAAAGACAATTTATACATTATTTGAATTAATGTATCCAGTACTACAAGGTACTCCACAGCAGCCCTCTAACACAAATTATAATCATTTCAACTTAATGTATCGAATGCAACACAAGATATAAATTATTTTGGACTTAATTAACAAATGGAACATGGCTACTCTATAGCGCTTTAATGTGATCAACTGATTATTCTTGACTTTCCAAATGCACAGCACAACCTTTACACACATAGTTCAAATTAGCCAGTGAGCCATAACAAAGATGGGCATCTGACCATAACTATTTCAGATCAGCATAATAAATTTTCTTCATTTTCTTATCCTTACTTCTAAAGTGACTAGGTGTATTTGCGCTTCAACAGAATGAGTAAAATCAAATCCTCACCTGTGATATATCGGGCAGCAAGCTGTGCGGCAGCAACAAGAGCAGCATCATGGATTTCCAAGCCATGGTGCTCCTCATACCTTTTCTTTAGCCCTCGCAGAATGGCAATGGTTGCCTGTGTGCTCGGCTCCTCAACGTACACCTTTTGGAATCGCCTCTCCAATGCGGCGTCCTTCTCAATAAACTTACTGTACTCATCCAAAGTCGTCGCAGCCACGCAGCGGATACGACCACGGGCCAACGCCGGCTTCAGCAAGTCGCAAGCGTCCGTGCTACTCCGGTGAACCAGACTACCACCAGAGCCAAGAAGCATGTGCATCTCGTCGATGAAGAGAATTACCTTGCCATCCGCATTCTCCGCCTGTCTTATCACGTCTTTCATGCGCTCCTCGAACATTCCGCAGTAAATTGCCCCGGCCACCATGGCCCCGAGGTTTACTTCCACGACACGTGCTCCAGCGAGGGCCGCAGGGACTGTCCCGGCGGTGATGCATTGAGCGAGACCCTCGGCAATGGCTGTCTTGCCAACCCCTGCTGCACCGACGAGCGCAACACAGTTCTTGGTCCGGCGGCAAAGGATACATATAACACGATCAATCTCGTCGTCGCGGCCAATCACCGGGTCAGTCTTGCCAGCTGAGGCCGTCATGTCCCGGCCATACTTCCGCAGAGACATCTTGTATCGGTAGTACCTCCACGCTGCCCAGCACAAAGTGGCAGCTGCTCCGGTAGAGATCACGGTGGCAAAATCATCAAGCAATTTGTTCGGAGATTGGTAGGAGCGTGATTCGTAGCTCCCAGACGCTCGATTGAAGACCCGAATAGTTGCAGTTTCCGCAATCCCTCCTCCCACGATCCCATCAAGCCGAGTGCTGAAGGTCATCGTTGCTGGTTGCGGCTAGGTTTCCGTGGACGCCGTCGAATCCCCTGCAGCGAAGAAATTCAGATTACTTCCGACTTTTAACTTGGAGGAAGGATTTGTCTTGGAGAGATATAGACGCACGATGTAGTTTAAGAAATTGATACTGAAACTAACATGATGGGGAAGCTAGCAAGATTTGGACAATGGGGAACAAAAGCTCGGATCTTTTTTAGGGGAAAGCATACGAGAGAGATTAGAAATTACCCGCCGCCGCCGCCGCCGCCGCCTGCCCTTGAGCTCCAGTGCGCACCGCCGCCTGCTCCGGTCCGCCGCTCGCCGCGACGCAGCCGACCTGGACCGAGCAAGCCCTAGTCGCCTCAACCTTGTCAGGTGCGCAGCCAACCTGGATAGACCTCTTGGGCCGTTCAGATTTAGACGGTTCATGTTTTGATAATGGTTCAGACTTAAAAATGTTCTTTTAAAAAATAAAAATAAATGTTCTTTTAAAAATGGTTCAGATTTAGATTTTTCTAAATTGCTCATTATTATTTTTGGTTCATGTGAATTTTGGTTTCTTTTCGGTTCACAATTATTTCGGTTCACCGCTTTTTTGGTCCACTATTATTTTTGGTTCACCCAAATTTAGTTTTTGAAAAATGTTCATTTTTAAAATGTTTCCAATTTCTAAAAAATTCATTTTATAAATGGCTCGCTTTTTAAAAATAGTTCAGATCTTGAAAATATTTATTTCCTAAAATGGTCCAGATTTTGAAAATTGTTCATTTTTTCAAATGTGCATATTTGAAAAATTATCATTTTAGAAAATGCTTCAGATTTTAAAAATATTCATTTTTTAAAATGGTTCAGATTTTGAAAAATGTTCAGTTTCTGATAAAAGTTTGAATTTCAAAAAATCTTCAGATTTAAATAATATTTTTAAGCCATTATCTAGGAAAACACAAAACATAATAGAACAAATAAAACTTAAAAGTAGATAGGAAATAAGAAAAGCCCGCAAATGGGTCAACCCCTGTGGGGGAATGTTGTCGAGCGAAAAAGAGCGTCCCAGCGCGGGCGAGCCGAAACAGAAACGTTAGAGCATCTCTAGCGGCGCCCTCCAAATTCATGTCTGCCACATTGGGGGTGTAGCCCACAGCGGCGCACTCCAAAGGCCCGCCCCCCAAACGGATCAAAAATTTGAGCAAATAATCAAACACTTTGTGGGCATAAAATGGAAAATCGAAATTTGGTTCAAACTCATACAAATTGAAATCTAAAACTATTCATCTCGCGCCTAGTCTAAACCCTACGGTGCCTATGCAGGGGCGCCTCCTCTGCAACGGGCTCGGGCGCCGCGTAGGCACGTGCTGCAGTTTCGGCCTCGGCATTTTTTGCTAGGGCGGCCACATACACGCCCTTAATGGTGCAGCCGGGTGATGCATGTAAAATGCATACATGAACTTTGCACTTTAATTGCTTATATTCCAATCATATTTGCATCATATAAGCGTTATATCAATGTTTTATAATGATTTTGGGAATACTTCATAGTTTTCCCATTTATTTGGAATTAACCCTGTTTTTCCAGAAAACGTCTTTTTTAGTGTTTCAGACTTTCCGGGAGCTTCGGGATTCCAAAAAGGGCAAGGCCAAAGAGCACGGTTCAGAATTTTCGAGACGAACGCAATGGGCTTAAATTGAAGACCAGAAGCCCAACAGGCTGGAAATGGGAGGATCCCACGCGGCCTAAAGTACATGGCCGCGTGGGCCCAGCTCGTTTCCACCTCGGAGCTCCGTGGCCGTCGATCTTTCATCCACCGACTCCGTCTTGACCTAAAAACGCCTATAAAAAAGGTCCCCTGGCGTTTCGCGAAAGGAGGCGGCGGAGAAACACAGAACCACGAAACAGAGAGACAGAAGGCTGCCGCCGGAGAAGATCGGAGGGGGGAAACGCCGCCGGAATCGCCTCCGGAGGGCTCCACCCCCCTCCGGCGTGTTCCTCATCAACATCTTCATCGCCGTTGCTGCCTCCCATGATGAGGAGGGAGTAGTTCTTCATCGGGGCTGAGGGCTCTACCGGTAGCTATGTGGTTCATCTCTCTCTCCCATGATGTGATCTTTATGTGATCATGAGCTTTGTAATCTAATTGAATTCATGAATGTTTCCCCTTCATTGTTTGTGCTACTCAAGTGGTTTTATTAATGTAATTTCCGGAGTCACCTTTGTCCCATGGTGTGAAGTTGACAGTGTGCGCACCGTGTGTGACTCTTAGGCTAAAGGTTACAGAAATACTTACCATGAGTTATTCTTTGTGTTGGATGTCACTATAAAATTGTGGTGTTTGTTTAGTACTATTTTGGGGCACTCATAGTGACCTTGGGGTTCCCTAGATGTGGAAGACAGACTTTAAGGTGTGCTTTTGTAGCCCTACACGATGGTCTTGGTGTTCTATGATATTGTGGTGTCTGTTCACTCAGACTTTAAGGTGTGCTCTTGTAGCCCTACGCAGTAGATTGGTATTTCTATCCAACGGGAGAATAGTTCAGAGTAGCAAAGTGAAGAGGAAATATCCATGTATTCAATTGTTGGGAGTGTCCACTAGTGAAAGTATGATCCCTAGGCCTTATTTCCAAGCATCCTAGAAAACCTTTGTCTTGTCCTCTTGCATTGAAGAGGATTGGGACACTTCCACATTCTTGCCTTGTGATGATCCCGAAGAGCAAGTCTTGATGCCTGCACAAATAACGGGATTTAGATTGAGACTCCAAGTGCAGAGTGTATAGTATAGTGGAAGACAGTTTTCCCCACGAGGGGTGACTCGAGGGTTTAATATCGAACTCTCGGGGAATCTGCAGTGGTAGATTTATCTTCTTATCCTTCTTTTGGTTACCTACAAAACAAGGTTAGATGTTTTGGTCCTCAACCTCACCTGTGGTTGTCAAGCACAAGGTGTAAGAATGATATCAGGATAGTTATGCAATGCAAACAGGAAATAAATATGCAATGATGGTGGATGCAATGGTAAATGATATTTTTGGGTTTTTAAATGATGTATGCAAGATGAAAAGTATTTTTGTATTTTTGGATTTAATGATGGCTGAAAATATAAAAGTGGTATATGGTGTTGGAAAGGTGTTTCTTATGATTAAAAATGGACTGGGGTTCATGGTTTCACAAATGCACTCTCTCTTTATAAAGTGGTAGACAATGGAACACACAAAGTTAACATATGAGATTGCAACACAGGGTTTGATAACAAGTTACTTAGATATATGGGCATCACGTCCTAACATAGAGATCTTTTGGTTATTAACCTCTCTTATACTCCACCAAGATGCGAACTAAATCATAACACCTCAGTAATTAAGATAACTCAGAGTATAGCAATAAGTATCATGACATGAAGTGAAAATAAGAACATGCTAGATCTACTCATGGAGTAGTGGCAATGGTCACACCCACATCTCCGGTAGCATGGTATTTTAGTTTATCCCTAGTGAGGTAACAAAGTAAGGTAAAGATACCAAAGTGGATCGCAGAACTTTCTCTCACGTTCACTGCACTAGCCACCCCCCGTTACTCCAACTAATGCACACGTTCCCCCTCACACGCTCTCATAAACATGCTTGATCAAAACAAGTAGACAAGAACGGGGTACATAATATGCATCTATACTCATAACTGAAACAAACATTGCAATCTCAAACATATATTAACTCATAAAGATCCACCACAAAGGTATTACAACGGTGACCGTAATCATGTTCAGCAGCTCATACGGTACTAATTAGTGAAGCTCAAGAGAGGAGAGATACATAAGTTACTTCCACAAACCCATAGTCCAGAGGTGGACTACTCCCTCTTCATCATGGAGACGGTGGAGAAGTCGATGGAGAAGGTGGAGACCACGCCGGCAGCGCCCCGCCGGAGTTTTCCCCCTCCAATCTGCAGCTCCTGATCTCCGTTTTGGTGTTTCTGTGTTTCTGCGGCGCTCCTTCCAGAGAACGACGGGGGACCTTTTTTATAGGCGTTTTTAGGTCAAGACGAAGGCGGTGGAGCGAAGATCGACGGCAACGGAGCCACGAGGCCCAAACGGGTGGGTCCCACACGGCCACAGTACCTGGCCGCGTGGGCCAGGCCCGTTTGGCCCTCGGGTCTCCGTTTGCTTGCTTCCTTTTTCCGTAGTCCTTCTTACTTCCAAATATTGACGCCCGTAAATTTCCAGGTGATTTCGTAGACGTTTGGGTCCCTGAAACATTAAAATACAAAACTAGGGTTTTCTGCCTGTGCAGGGTTAATTCCAAATAAATGGGAAAACTATGAAGTATTCCCAAAATCATGATAAAACATTGATATAACCCTTATATGATGCAAATATGATTGGAATATAAGCAATTAAAGTGCAAAGTTCATGTATGCATTTTACATGCATCACCTTGTTACATCAAACTTCCATCCATTAAATCAACCACCTTGTTCCTTAAACTTGTTTAGTGCATAATCAACTAAAACTTGTGACACTTTAGTTGTAGGGAATAGATAACTTTTCCTTCTTGCTCCTGCGGATCGATACCTTACTTCCACATTGAGAGGTGCTACAGTGATCCCTTGCTCTTGGGGGTTATCAAGTACTTTTCTGGCGCCGTTGCCGGGGAGCGTAGCGCTTAAGTTTCTATTCTTGTGTGCACTAGACTAAGCTTGGGGAGGTTCCTTTTATATCTTGCAATCATCTAAGCTTGGGGAGGTTCCTTTAAACTTGTTTGGTTGTGAGTTTCTCATTAGTTTTATATATATCAAAAACCCATAAAAATTAGAAAATGGAAAATAACAAAAAAATTAGAGAGCTTTATGAAATCTATCTTGAGTTAGGACATGATGTGTTTGAAGAGAAAATTAAAAAACATATGGAAAATTATTTGCATGATGGTAGCAATGTTATCACTATAAATTCTTTGAACACCATTATTGCTATTGCTCTGGAAAAGTTTAAGCTTGGGGAAGTGGCTGTTGATGAATGTGATATTTTTAGTCCCCCAAGTTTTGAGGAGAAAATTTTCTTTGATGATACTATGCCTCCAATATATGATGATTATAATCATTGTGATATTTTCAGTCCACCTACTATTGAGGATAAAATTTATGTTGATTATAATATGCCTCCTATATATGATGTTTACAATGATGTTTTCAGTCCATCTACTATTGAGGATAAAATTCACTATGATTATTCTATGCCTCCTATTTATGATGATTACAATGATGGATGTGATAGTTTTACTCCCACTATTACTAATGAAACTGTTTATGCTTATGTGGAGAGTAATGATACTTTTATGCATGTGGATCATGATAAGAATGCTCTATGTGATGGTTATATTGTGGGTTTTATCAATGATGCTACTGAAAGTTTTTATGAGAGAGGGAGACATGACTTCATATACCACAATAATATTAAGTCTCCTCTCTTTTTGTTGAAAATTTTGAAGTTGCACTTGCTTTGCCTTCCTATGCTAGTCACTTTGTGCTTTATTGATTTATTTTCTTACAAGATCCCAATGCATAGGAAGTGGGTTAGACTTAAATGTGTTTGATATTTGCTTCTTGATGCTCTTTTATATTCAACTCTTATTCCTATGGAGCATCATTAAAACTATCAAGCCTAGCTATATGGCTATAAAGAAAGCGCTTTGCGGGAGGCAACCCGGTTATTTTTGTGTGTGATTTTTCTTTGTGTCCTCTTGCTGTAACAAGAGATTTTGTGTCTAGTTTAGTTCTGGATTTTAATAAAGTGCCAAGTTTTACCCTTTTGGTTTGAAAAGTTGCTTATAGCGTTCGGAGATTTTATTCCTGCACGAATCAGTGCACGGTATGATTTTTAATTCTTATTCTGTAACTCCGAATGAGCTCATATTTGAACTGTAGTTGCAACTTTTCATCCTCTGTATGCATGAATTTTTTCGGAATTTTTCGAGAAAGTTTGGTAGGGTAGAAAAATACGTTTTGCTGCTGCTGTTTTTCTGGACAGATTCTGTCCCATTTTGTTTGATGCATGCTTTGAGCTTTTAAGTTGAATCTTTTTGATCCAATTGAGTTTATGAGTAGGCATACAACATTATACACTTTCTGGACATTCATATGAATTTTTGTTCAAGGATTATATGCAGCAAGAACCTATTTGTTTATCACTATTAATGCACCCCACAGAAAAGAGATGGGAGAAACGGTGTTTTGAAGTTTTTTCACAGGGATTGGAGGAGATGCACCAAGAGCTATCCAAGGATGGTGAAGACCATAAGCTTGGGGATGTGAAGACAACCCCGCTGGACCTACACACTCTCGGTTTGCACACGTCCAACTTCTGTTTTTCGATCGAAACACTTTATCGCATAAACTTGGAGCGTCGTTTTTTGTTTTTGTTTGAGTCTTGAGAGACCACCACACTATCAATTATATATGAGAGAGCTACTGGAAATATGGGTTGAAATATGTTGGATGCTTTTATAAGATTGGGAAAAGGGATGTTTGACTTGATTTTTAATGATACATATAGTTGCATGATTCATGAGCTTGTTTATGAGTAATAGTTTGCAAATTCTTTTTGAAGAGCTATCACTTATTCATGTTTTGGTGCTGATTGTTATTTTACTTGGTTTAACATGGATTAGTTAGTTCTATGGACACTCATGCATGCATCTAGATGGTCAACTTTCTCCCTTTTGCTAGCCCAAAAACTCCAACAAGCAAAAACTTGTTTCCAACACCTTCAACCAAAGTTATTCCAGTGAGTCCACCATATCTACCTACTAGCTTATGCTATTCCGAGTATGTTTATCATGTATTTGTGTTATCTTACCTCTGAATGAAAATGTTTATGTTATTGATTGCATGGAAAAGTTGGTTATATAGCTCTCACGAACTTGATGCACATTTTACTCATTGCATAATAAAACATGACCCATTGTGATTAAGATTATGATGCTAGTGGCTTGATAAATGTTCGAGGTTGGAGTTAGCCCATATGTGCTGTCACATGCAAAGCTTTCAACATGCTCCTTCATCTCATTTAGTTGATATCATGTACTTTTGTTTATGGATGCCTATCATGGTGAAATGAGGTGGAAATGAAGAGTTTAAATGAGTTTGTATAAATGGTTAGAGAGACGCCTGGGCCGCTAATCTAAGCCATGCATTATTCATGGTGGAAATTTACTTACATGCTATGGTGAATTATCTATGACACCTTACAATAAAAAGCTATTCCAATGGTAAATAAAAAGGGTGTTGAGGTTGTTCATCTTGTTTGTTTGTCTTGTCATTTTGATATGGGCTTGTTCCATATCCTGGGACAAGAGGTACCCCAGTTGACGCTCTTGATGATACTATTATTACTTACAATGATATAACTTGAACTTGCTTTGTTTCCTAAGTTGAGTAATCATGGTGTAGTACTTGTATTCAAGGGGCATGAGACATCCAACCTTTACTTTGTCAAGCACACTACTCATATTTGCTTCACATTAAACTTAATCATTCAAGATGCTATGATAGGGGAATGAGAGCTTGACACCAAGTATTACCATTGCAATCATTAACTTAAGTAGAGAGTTTGGAGTTGGATGAAACTTATGCATGCTTTACCTCTACTCACTTATACATCTTTCCAAAGTGTCCACCATATATTCAGATTTTCATCTACACTCTATGACCATTGTAGGATGTTCTACTTATCATTATGCATACATGTGTTCCATATTACTTGCTACTATGTTACACTTTGTGAACTATCAATGAACATCCTTGTCTTGAATACTTGATATCACTTCATAAACTATTTGCATATTGCTACTCCTTTGAAGAATGAATCATTTGACTATATGTAGCAATAGTAATCATCTTTGATATTCATTGTTAAGTATTAAATTGCAAAGTCCATGTTAGTTTTATCATCTTCATACTCGAGGACGAGCATGGATTAAGCTTGGGGATGTTGATGCATGTAAAATGCATACATGAACTTTGCACTTTAATTGCTTATATTCCAATCATATTTGCATCATATAAGGGTTATATCAATGTTTTATAATGATTTTGGGAATACTTCATAGTTTTCCCATTTATTTGGAATTAACCCTGTTTTTCCAGAAAACGTCTTTTTTAGTGTTTCAGACTTTCCGGGAGCTTCGGGACTCCAAAAAGGGCAAGGTCAAAGAGCACGGTTCAGAATTTTCGAGACGAACGCAATGGGCTTAAATTGAAGACCAGAAGCCCAACAGGCTGGAAATGGGAGGGTCCCACGCGGCCTAAAGTACATGGCCGCGTGGGCCCAGCTCGTTTCCACCTCGGAGCTCCGTGGCCGTCGATCTTTCGTCCACCGACTCCGTCTTGACCTAAAAACGCCTATAAAAAAGGTCCCCTGGCGTTTCGCGAAAGGAGGCGGCGGAGAAACACAAAACCACGAAACAGAGAGACAGAAGGCTGCCGCCGGAGAAGATCGGAGGGGGGAAACGCCGCCGGAATCGCCTCCGGAGGGCTCCACCCCCTCCGGCGTGTTCATCATCAACATCTTCATCGCCGTTGCTGCCTCCCATGATGAGGAGGGAGTAGTTCTTCATCGGGGCTGAGGGCTCTACCGGTAGCTATGTGGTTCATCTCTCTCTCCCATGATGTGATCTTTATGTGATCATGAGCTTTGTAATCTAATTGAATTCATGGATGTTTCTCCTTCATTGTTTGTGCTACTCAAGTGGTTTTATTAATGTAATTTCCGGAGTCACCTTTGTCCCATGGTGTGAAGTTGACAGTGTGCGCACCGTGTGTGACTCTTAGGCTAAAGGTTACAGAAATACTTACCATGAGTTATTCTTTGTGTTGGATGTCACTATAAAATTGTGGTGTTTGTTTAGTACTATTTTGGGGCACTCATAGTGACCTTGGGGTTCCCTAGATGTGGAAGACAGACTTTAAGGTGTGCTTTTGTAGCCCTACACGATGGTCTTGGTGTTCTATGATATTGTGGTGTTTGTTCACTCAGACTTTAAGGTGTGCTCTTGTAGCCCTACGCAGTAGATTGGTATTTCTATCCAACGGGAGAATAGTTCAGAGTAGCAAAGTGAAGAGGAAATATCTATGTATTCAATTGTTGGGAGTGTCCACTAGTGAAAGTATGATCCCTAGGCCTTATTTCCAAGCATCCTAGAAAACCTTTGTCTTGTCCTCTTGCATTGAAGAGGATTGGGACACTTCCACATTCTTGCCTTGTTACATCAAACTTCCATCCATTAAATCAACCACCTTGTTCCTTAAACTTGTTTAGTGCATAATCAACTAAAACTTGTGACACTTTAGTTGTAGGGAATAGATAACTTTTCCTTCTTGCTCCTGCGGATCGATACCTTACTTCCACATTGAGAGGTGCTACAGTGATCCCTTGCTCTTGGGGGTTATCACCGGGTTCCGACCAGAAACTCTTCCGCTCCTCGGCGTTCTCGTTTGGTGGTGGTTGCTCGCCTTCGACATGGTTGAGCACCTCCTCCCGCTCCTCGCGGGAGTATGTGATCCAGTAGGGGCTGTGGGAGAACTTGGGGTCGTTGGCCTTGGGGACATGCGCCACCGGCACCCCGCCCAAGCTTAGCGCGAAGCCGTTAGGCAACGTCGGAATCATCTGAATCTGAGATATAGTAGTCTGTATCATCACGACTCAGTGGAGTGCGGATTGACACTTGAAGGATCAAAAGCTGGTTCGTGCGAATATCGCTTTAAGATATGCAATTTGTGTTGCTGGCTCGGTGATAATCTTGTACGCTTCAATGTTTTCAGGGGCTTTAATAGTTGCATTGTGTTGTGATCAAGTGAGTTGAAAAGAGTGACCTCTATTTTTCATAAAATGGTATGGTCCATTATTAATTTGATCGTTCCTGGTGGTTTTATGGCTTTTGGCACGTAATTTTTCTTTTTGGTATAAACGATAGAAAAGAATCGACGAAGTGCGGAACGATCAAACCAAAGGGGACACGAGATTTTAACGTGGAAAACCTCTCCAAACAAAGGAGAGGAAAAAACCACGGGCACCAGCTAGCAATACTTCACTATATCGGGTGAGGTTACAAACGCCGGGGATTTACACAATGCGACTTATCCCAACCGGCGGCTTACAAGATGAATAAATAGTGGTAAAACCCTAGGTCAAGTCGGCCTTTATCAGTATATACGAATTTGAATCACCACAAAATAACACTCCACCTTGAGACAAATTCCATCTTGTAGCATGAACGAGAACTTCACCCTGAAACAACAAAGAAAACACTTTCGGCGCCAAATAGCCACTTGGGCTAGACAGTGATACCAACTAAGCCCGAGCAAAGCTCGAACTTAGTAACAGGAACTGGCTTTGTCATCATATCAGCAGGATTATCATGAGTACTTATCTTGCATACCTTTAGCTTACCTCTTGCAACAACATCACGCACATAATGGTATTTGACGTCAATGTGCTTTGTTCTCTCATGGAACATTTGATCCTTTAGTAAGGTAAATAGCACTTTGACTGTCACAAAACAGGTTAATGCAAGTATCATCTCCACAAAGCTCAGCAAACAAACCTTTCAGCCAAACCGATTCTTTACATGCTTCAGCAATAGTCATGTACTCTGCTTCAGTGGTAGACTGGGCAACAACGGATTGCAACGTTGCCCTCCAACTCATGGCACAACCACCGAGCGTGAACACATAACCTGTGAGGGATCTCCTCTTATCCAAATCGGCAGCAAAATCTGAATCCACATAGCCTGCAAGTCCCTCATTAGTCTTGGCGAACTTGAGGCAAGCATTGGATGTGCCACGAAGGTACCTGAAAATCCACTGAACAGCCTTCCAATGTTATTTACCAGGATTAGCCATATATCTACTAACCAAACTCATAGCATATGATAAATCTGGACGTGATCAAACCATGGCATACATTAAAGAACCAACAGCACTAGAATATGGAACTCTAGACATGTACTCAAAATCCTCATCCGTACTAGGGCATTGTTCAGCTGACAATTTAAAGTGAGGAGCAATAGGAGTACTAACAGACTTTGCATCATGCATGTTAAAACGATGAAGAACTTTCTTAATGTAATTTTGCTGACTAAGAAACAACAAACCAGAATTTCTGTCACGGGTAATCTCCATACCTAGAATTTTCTTAGCAACACCAAGATCTTTCATCTCAAACTCGCTACTCAACTGTGACTTGAGAGCAGCGATATCTTTCTTACTCTTGGCAGCAATCAACATATCATCAACATATAATAACAGGTATATAGGTGATCCATTAACAAACTTAATGTACACACAGCTATCAAATTCAGACCTCTTAAAGCCATGTGACAACATAAAAGAATCAAACCTTTTATACCACTGACGAGGAGATTATTTCAAACCGTATAAGGACCTTTTCAACTTACACACAAGATCCTCCTTACCAGGCACTATGAACCCTTCTGGCTGGTCCATGTATATCTCCTCCTCCAACTCTCCATGTAGAAACGCAGTCTTTACATGTAACTGCTCAAGCTCAAGATCACGCATAGCAACAACACCAAAGAATGTATGAATTGAACTATGCTTAACAACTGGAGAGAAAACATCATTATAATCAACACCTGGAATTTGACTGAAGCCTTTTGCAACTGACCTTGCCTTAAATATCGGAGGCTCGCTAGGAGATAAACCCTCCTTTCTCTTGAAGATCCACTTACAGCGGACTGCCTTCTTTTTCTTAGGCAAGCGCACAACTTCCCATGTGCCATTCTTATCGAGTGACTGCATCTCTTCTTGCATAGCAGCAAGCCACTTCTCGCGGTCACCGGAACCAATAGCTTCAGTATAGGGAAAATTTTGTTTTTGCCACACTAGTTTTTGCCCATTTTGCTTTTGCCACTCTAAATTTTGACATTTTGCTTTTACCCTGCCAGTTCCTGGTCACATTTCGTTTTTGCCCTTTGTGGGGCAAAAACAAAATGGAAACGGTGAAATTTTGTTTTGCTTTTGCCCCTACTGTTCATTTTTTTGTTTTGCTTTTGCCACTCAAAAGGGCAAAAGCAAAATATCAAAATTTAGAGTGACAAAAGCAAAATGGGCAAAAACTAGTGTGGCAAAAACAAAATTTTCCCTTCAGTATAAGTGGACGGCTCATGTCCGTGCTCCACCTGTTCTGCACAACTCAGAGCATAATCAACAATGTTACACTCTTCAATTAAACGTGGTCGAGGACCACAATTCCTCCTGTTCCTACGAGCAGCAATAGACTGTTGTGGCTGCAAAACAGGGTGATCATGGCGAAAGTCCCACATGAGTACTTCTTCCGACCCGAAGAGGTCCATATTGACTTTTCAGAAACCTTCCAGTTATACAATTTCGACGCCCTCGACAAAACTCTCATGAGTTGCTATTGTCTGTAAGTTGTTGAATTCATTGTCTACATATAAGTTGTTCAGTTTTTCAGTTGTTCAGTTCATTGCATGTAATTATCATCATTATATCCTTTTGTACTCTATTATGCAGAATGAAGATCCGGGAATGTAAAACAAAGATCTATAGTGTTGGGTTCATTGACCCAGATAAAGTAAATATATATTCGCTAACGACGAAACCCGACGAGACGGCGGATAACCTTCTAAGGTTTCTAACGGAGCAACATTTCTGTGACCACATACTGTTTCCTTACAACTTCCAGTGAGGGTCTTACTCTGTTGTACACATTCACTTTGCTTACTCGATGTAAAGTGTAATTGATGAGTTACTGACGTATATATAAACGTGTGCAGGTTCCACTGGATTCTGCTAGACATTCAAGCTGATAAGGGAATAGTTGAAGTCATGGACCCATTAAAGAGACACCTGAAAGAGTTCCGCGACATGCAGGACATGCTCCAGAGGTAATTTTCGCGCTATATCGGTCTCTTTCGTTGATTTCGTGAAATATCAGGTAATGAATAACTCATTCATTAATTCATTTTCTTTGCCGGGCAGGGTTTGGAACCTGTTCAGGAGTCTGGTGGCGGGTTCCTTTAGTGAGAAGCTGACGTTTACTCCGGTCACGGTAAGTAGTACGAGATATGTCCGCGCATCTCTTTAATTCTAGTTTCAATACAATTATAATGCTAGATTATTATTTTGATTGAATTTTATTCTCGTAAAGTGCGCGAGGCAGTCACCGGAACGAATCTATGTGGATACTACGTTTGCGAGTTCATTCGCACGTTTACCACTGAGCACAATGATTATAGACTCTACGTAAGCAATACATTCACAACATTATTTTATTACCGTCACTTTTTGTTATCATGATTGATGTTCATATTGATCTCCTTTTCTTATATAGTTCGACAGAATGCGGGAACAGCTCCTACCAGAGCAACGCCTACTAGGAATTGTAGAGGAACTGGCTGGAATTTTGATGAAAGAGATGGTAGACGACGCCGGAGAATTTAGTGTGAATAGGCGCTACTGATGATCCCGGCCGTGTAATCGAATAGACGGGCTCTAGTCCCGGTAATTGTGATCTCCATGTAACTATCAAAATTGTATATATTTGTATATGCTCGATCGTAAGACAAGTTATCTTATATATATGCACGAACGTGTACGGTATGTGGTAGCGTAGAAATACCGCTAAAAGAAAACAATTATCTTTGTATGCTCGAAGAAAGAAAATAAAAGAAAACAAATAAACCCTAAACCCTAAATAAATAAATAAAAGAAAACAAAATTACCCCTTTAGTCGCGGCCCGTTATACGAGCCGGGACTAAAGGGGTTGCCCCCAGCGCGCCCCGCAGGCGGCCACGTGGATGGCCTTTGGTCCCGGCTGATAACAGGCCCGGGACTAAAGGTTTGCCCTTTAGTCCCGCTTGTCCTGTCCCGGTTCGCGAACCGGGACTAAATCCTCTCACGGGCCGGGACAGAAAGCCCTGTCTCCACTAGTGTTATTTGACTCACAGATGAAAAACAAATAATCAAACCCACTAGTAGGAGAACAAACAAGCAGGGAAGGCAATGTTCATGCCACCATGCAACACTCCCAGGATTAAGCTCTAAGAAGCAAAGGAAGAAATGTTTTCTGTTATGGTTTCTCTGGCTGAACGAAGCAAATTTAATTGGATAACAGTTCTGGCGAGCCTGTGTCAGAACGATTTGTACGAGCTCGACATCGGCCTTCGTTGCTCGTCTCCTCAACCTGGAGTGTAAATGGCAGAAAAAAGTCCCTTCTCCGATTTTACAGTTATTAGGCCTAGATCTAATCTCTTATGTGGTCCCTTGTCCGAGTTTTTAAGAAACAATCTTAATTAGGCGAATTATTTACTCAGGAATTTACTACTATATGCTGGTTATGTACCAAACTGCCCCACTAGCTCTAGACATACCCTCACCATCTGCTTATCAACGGTAACTCTTGGGGGAGATGGATTTCGAGATTGGATCAAATAGGTGAGAGCAAATGTGGAGTTTCAACACGGGAAGACTAAGTTCCTATCTTTAGATATATTTTCAACAAAATTAAGCAATGGACCACATTGTTACTACTAATGCAAAAAAAAATTGGAGGTTCATTACATGTAACACATTGACCCACTTAAGCACGACAACAAGTCAAAATCCAGCACAAACAAGCACCACTCCACCAAAACAGCTACTGGACAGTGAATACTAACACAAGTGATCGCTGATCAGAAGGCTAAGTTACTATTTTTTCAGATATAGTTTCAAGAAAATTAAGCAAAACAAAATGCTTACCGATACTACAAGAAATTGGAGGTTCACTACATGAAATCCAGTCACCCACTTAGGCACGACAACATTAATATATTATCAAACTTACAGTCAACAGCGAAAATACAACACTTATGAGAAAACAAGCACGACTTCGCCAAAACAGCTACTGGATAGTGAATACTAACACAATTGATCAGTGATCAAAAGATCCAGTTGGTCAGCTTGCTCTTTCCCTAAGCATCTTCAACCATATGTTGTCAAAATCATAGTTCTGCAAACATAAAAATAGAGCTTTCGATATGATTAAAGCATTCAATCATTTGTTTGGTGCACTGACTAGTATATTATAATTTCAGATCTGTTCCCGAATCACGAAAGAAATGAGATAAAGATATACCTTCTGGAAAGTAAAAACTCATGTATGGAACTAAAGTACGGATTTCTTGTCTCTTCCATATCTTCTTCCACTGTAGCGTCTTGAGGTTAATCTCGCAGATGCCGAGCTCCGTGGTCACAAAAATGATATCACGCCCCTCCACAGATCCGATCAATGTAATATTATTCCCTGAATTTAGAATGGGAAGAAGCTCCTTGAGATCAATTACTTTGCATTCAGTCCAGGACCAGGCAACTCCGTCGGAACCCAGCTGTCTTGACCACACGTAGAGGGTTAACCTGTCCACATGTGCAAACCCCAAACTTCCATCGTCCATCGCCATGAGGATAGTGGCACCGGAAGTATCAACTACGTGTAGAGGCGCCTCAATAAGTGATAAGCAATTAGAGCTCAAATCGTACCTGAGAATTCCTACAGAATCATCCATGTAATTAAGCATGAAGTGAATCCCATCTTCGACAAGAACAGGGCCGTCGGTTCCATGTACGGTTTGTCCTCAATGTGAAATCCAGAGCACGCCTCGACCCAAGGACGAAAATCATCAGAAGAAGGTTCGGACAGCCACACGCTGGCAACATCGTGATTGTCCACGCGGACGACGACGACCCGGAACGGGCCGCCATGGCACGCGCGGTGGTCGCAGCCAGCGACGGCGCAGAGCACCGCGGCCCCGTAGCTCTCCAGGTACTTGAGCTCGCCCAGACGCCACCACCTGCCCGTCACGGGGTCCGAGACGGTGAGCCTGGCGTCCGGGAAACCGTCCCTGTCGGCAAGGACGAGGCGGCCGTGGCGGCAGTCCAGCGCGTTGCAGGCGTACCGGCTGTCCCAGCCTTGGTCCTGGGCGGAGACGCGCGGGTCGAATTTGGTGGTGGAGATGAAGAGTGGCTCGGTCTCTTCTTTCTCCGGTGAGTCCCTGAAGTAGAAGAAGCCGAGCATGGGGGGAGCGGCGTGGAAGTCGCGGTAGCGGGCGTTGAAGGCGGGGCCGGTGAGGATGCCGAGCCAGAGGTCGCTGGCGAGGCAGGCGCGCGCGAGCGCGGAGGGATCGTCCGGCGGAGGCGGAGGAAGACCTCCTCGATAAGCTCATCCGGCAGCGTCGCCGGCGGCGGGGGCGGTGAAGGTGCCGGTGACGGCGGCGGCGGCATGGCCGGTAGGGTGTTGACTTGCGTCGGGAAATTTTGGAGTGGAGCCGACAGGTGGGGCCGGAGTCCGGAGAGACAGCGAGGGTGGGCTGACGACGAACGAGCGACAGAGGGCATGAAAATTCAGGACGAATCCCAGCGATCCAGGCAGGGCATACGAGCGAGCGACAGAGGACCTCAACATAAGTCGCCTGCGTCATATCATCATATGTCAGTATGAACTACACCAGAAGCAACGCAAAAAATTCTTGCTGTTGGGGTTTTTTTTTTTTTTTTTTTGAAGTTTCTGTTGGGCCTTCTATAGCTGAATAGAGCAAATTTACCATGGCACACTGAAGCTGTTCAATGACTGGATAAACAAATGGAACCTGATTGAACTGAAAACGGCCAACAGGCTTTACACCTGGTCTAACAACCAATCAGACCCCATCCTGGCTACACTGGATCGTTTTTTTTATTGGGAGCAAAAATTTCCTCTAACTTCTGTAACTGCTCTTCCTCGAGTAGTTAGTGATCACGCTCCTCTGTTATTAAATACTGGTGCTAATAAGGTGTTACCACCTAAGATGTATCGGTTTGAAAAATGGTGGATTAAACATCCTGAATTTTCTGCCCTTGTTCACAATGTCTGGAACACCAAATGCAATTACACCTATGCAATTGACATTTGGCAATTCAAACTTAGATTACTTAGGAAAAAAACTAAAGGCTGGAATATCAATATTGAGGCGGCTTTGAAAAAAAAAAAAAGAACCTTCCGCAAGAGTTCGATATCTTAGATATTTTCTCTGAACAAAATCGCCTCAATGATGAGGAGAAGAAGAGAATGAAAGATATTAAAGTGGAACTTGATGATATTTGGTCGCAAGAAGAGACCAAAGCCTGGCAACGGTCTAGAGAAAGGAAAATTTTGGAAGGGGATCACAATACAGCGTATTTCCACGCAGTGGCTAGCCAAAGGCGTAGGAAAAAAACCTTGTTGTACTTGACGGTCCCAACGGTCCAGTTGATAAAACTGATGATATGCTTAAAGTAGGAGCTGATTTTTTATAAATCGTTGTTTGCTAGAGATGAAAACGTTGACATTTCTTTGGATGATTCTTTTTGGGACGAACAGGACCTCCTCACTGCTGAGGAGGCTTCTCTCCTTGATGCCCCTTTCTCAGAGGATGAAATCTTTAGAGCTATTGAAGGATCTTATGCTGCCGGGCCCCCCGGCCCTAACGACTTTTCCTTTCTATTTTATCAAACCTCTTGGGGGCTTATAAAACATGATTTCATGGCCTTGGTTAAAGATTTTGAATCTGGGAAGCTGGATGTTTCACGCCTTAACTATGCGATTATCACTTTGATTCCAAAAGAAAACAATGCTAGGGATATGAAAAAAGTTAGACCAATCAGTTTGGGGAATTGCTCCCTTAAGATTATCTACAAAGCTTTGACTAATAGGGTTGCCCCTATTGGAAACAAGATCATTGCGAAAAATCAAACGGCCTTTATTAAAGGTCGATTTATACTTGAGAGTGTAGTTGCGGCTCATGAAGTTATCCATGACACACATGTTAAGAAACACCCTGGTTTGGTCTTAAAATTAGACTATGAAAAAGCATACGATCGTATTGATTGGTCCTTTTTGGATAAGATGCTTAAATCTAGGGTTTTGGCCCAGTGTTCAGAAATTGGGTGAAATCTTTCCTGGTCAAAAGTTCCTTTTGTGTTCAAATTAATGATGTCAATAGTAGCTATTTTATGGCTGGAAAAGGACTTAAGCAGGGTGATCCCCTCTCCCCTTGTGGCTGATGTTTTTACCAAAATTTTATCCAAAGCTGCAGCGAACCATTTAATTTGTGGGTTGATGCCACAATTTGTGCCGGGTGGGATCATCATCCTTCAATACGCCGATGACACCGTAATCTTTTTACAAAATGACATGGATATGGCTAGGCATTTAAAATGGCTCTTGACCTGTTTTGAAAAGATGTCTGGAATGAAAATAAACTACTATAAGAGTGACCTCCTAACTATCAATATGGACGATTCCGAAGCTAATTTGTTTGCACAAATCTTCGGGTGTAAGCGAAGTGATTTTCCTTTTATCTATCTAGGGGTTCCTTTACACTTTTCAAAGCTCAGGCGAGAGGACCTTCAACCTATTTTAGATAAAATCATTAAGAGAATTTCTGGATGGATGGGTAAATTATTATCTTATAGAGCTAGACTGGTGCTTTTACAAGCATGCATTGCTAGCATCCCCATGTATCTCCTATCTTTTCTGAAGTTCCCAAAATGGGCCATTAAAGCAATTAATTCGCAAATGGCTCATTTCTTTTGGAATAATATAGGAGATTCTCATAAATACCATCTTTCTAGCTGGGACTTCATTAATCAAAAGAAAGAATTTGGAGGGCTGGGGATACAGAATATCAGAAATTTTAATCTTTGTCTGCTATCCTCGTGGATCAAAAGATATCATTTAGATGATAACAAAATCTGGAAATTGATTGTTGACCATAAGTATAATCTCAATCCAAACATTCTTAGGGCAACGCCTGTGCACTGTTCGCCTTTTTGGAAAGGTGTGATGTGGGCCGCCTCCGTTGCCAAGGTGGGATACCGGTGGCAACTAGGCAATGGGTTGAAAATTCTTTTCTGGGAGGACATATGGATTGGGCATTGTTCTTTAGCTATTTTGTTTTGGGATCTATATACAATTGTTAATGAGCAACAAATAACTGTCGCAGAAGCCTGGGATGGTGAGGAACTTAAGTTCACCTTTAGACGAACTGTAACGACATAATTGTTCAATAGGTGGTTGGAACTAGTAGCACTCATCCAAACAGTTCGGTTATCTGACTGTGCGGATCATCCTGTGTGGATGTTTCATCCGACTGGAGTATACTCTGTTAAATCCTTCTATGGCTTTGTTAACTTTAGAGGGATTGTTCCTGTACACACTCCAGCAGTATGGAAGTTGCATGTCCCTCCTCGGATTCATATTTTCCTGTGGCTTTTGGCAAACAACAAGCTTTTAACTAGGGATAACCTTGCTAAACGACGGGAAGTTGATGATTTAACTTGTTTATTTTGCAATGAACATGAATCATCTGCCCATCTGTTCTTTGAATGTGTAGTTGCCAAAGTTTGCTGGGAAGTAATGTCTACTATCTTTGCAATTCAAATTGGTGATAATTTTGAATCAGTAGCTAGATGGTGGATCAGTGAAAATAATAACTCTGTGCTGAATATTTTTTCCTCTGCCACACTTTGGACCTTATGGTCGATGCGTAACGAACATTGCTTTCAGGGGAAAAATTTGCCAGGTGTCAAGGCAGCTTTGGGGAGAATATCAAACATGATCAGGAGCTGGAAACCCTTGTGCCTGGACAAGCACTCGGAACTCCTCGATGCCAACCTCCTCAAGTTGGATCATCGAAGGGGGAACTACTCAGGATTGCTTGGACCTCTCCCAGGTGATGCTTGGACCTCTCCCAGGTGATGCTGGGTGCGCTTCTACCAGGATCAGATGCTTTGAAGCTATGGAGACAGGAACGGGCGTGCAAGGAGCTGATTGATAACACCAAGCCATATCTGTATTAGACTTGCTCATGTGGTCTTGGATCATAGTTTCCTGCCCCCAGTACTAGAACCTTACTCCCCGTTCGGGTTTGAGATGTAATAAGCTGAACCGATGTCTGACGCTGTGGTTGCTTGTTAATGGAACCAGGGGTGAGGCCCTTTATTTCTACAAAAAAAAACATTGAAGATTGTCTGCCTTGCTGTAAGACAAGAGTTTCCCGAGAGTTCCATGCATAATTAATGTGGCGCTGCACTTTATTCTTTAGCCTGAACTTGGGAGCCTGATCGTGTGGCTCGGTTCAGGTTTCAGTGCAGCGACTTGTTCTTCAGGTCTGTTGCTCGTATGCTGCTATGTTCCGCGGTTCAAATTCTGGACCCGGAGGACATTTCGAGCTCACAAGACGCGGACCTCAGGCAGGCTGGCTCCATGGAAACATTATCCTTGGTCCACGGTGATGATGAAGGCATGGTCAGCATAGTAGTTTCAACCTGCATTTGTTTCCAGGAACCCTAAAACTAGCAATGCTCGAACATTCACAGGAAAACAACAACATTCACAACCTTTGTGATAAATATCAACTAATAAATATATATTTGCAGAGGAATAGAAATAGACCAAACGTTGAAACAGGTCATATGTCAGCAAGAACTACCACAGAAACAAAGCAAATAATTGCTTGCTGTTGTGGTTTCCGTAGCTGAATGCGACAAATTTACCAGGGCACATTTGTACGTCAACTGACAGAACAATGAAGATTTATATTACTATAAATGGCCTACCTTGAATGTGAATAGATCATGTAAAAACAGAGGCACAGGAACACATAAGCATTAGTTGTTTGTTCAACTATTTGTCCACCTGTTCTGCAACCTGGAATGATCTGCCAAAGCATGACAGTTTCAATAGTACTACATTAACTAAAGCAGTCCAATATATTGCGTCTGTTACTGCAGACCAAAAGGAGTAACAACACCACCATGAGATGTAGTAATGGTTCAGTTCAAAAGGGTACTAAGATTTGTCAGCGACAGCGAGCCATCATCATGTCCTCTTTTTAAAAACTGAACCTCTTCTCTGATACGAGTAGGATTTTAGAGATTGAAGCAATGCTTAGAGAGCAAACAGTGTAATATTTAAGATTAAAAAAGGTTAGTTAAGCTACTTTTTGCTGATGAATTTTGAAGCAAACAAAAAAAAGCATAGCACATAGTATCAGCTAATGCTGCAAGAAAATGGGAGTTCAATTCAAGATCGCCCTTAAGTGACGGGCAACATCATGAGAAGACCAGGCACCACAAAAACACCACGCTTGCGTACTGCAGAGTTGCATCCTGCTCTTCAACAGGCTCAACCAGCATAACAAGCCATACTCCAGCAATGTGCACTGATAAGACCCAACTATATATATCCTGCTGTAAAGCAACAAATTATCCACATAGATCTTACATATCATCATCAATTCTACATATCTATAAGCAAAACCGAGCTTCAGTATAATATTTTTGATAAAATTTCATTCAACAAATCGTCAAATTCACTTGCATGTATTAACTTGCATGCAGGACAAGTGGAAAATCAGCCAATGTAGAAGGCAATTGGTCGTGCCCATAAATGATAAATAAGGTTAATTAGCTATTAGGCATTTGGAACAGAGCCATATAACTCTTCTATATATATATAGGTACAGAAAGCATGGAGAAATGTGGTGTTGATGCCTTTAAGTAAGAGGTATTATCAAAGCAAGGAGAATCTGTGAAACCATTCTGAAAAATATAATGAACCAAAGCACTTGCGATGATCACTATAACCTTGGACTACTCTGTGGACAAACATTTGGGCATCTTCATCTCACTACATGGACAATGCAGTCTACTGGTATGTGCACCGTTGGCCAAAAAGATCCAACAGATAACGAAATAAAACCTAAGTTGTTAGGGCTATGTTCTTGGGTCAATGAAGTTCTTCTAATGTTTTACACGGTTGTCTTTGTTCAGTAGCTTCCCAGCTTCAGCCGCTAAAAAATCAGAATCCTGCTGATACTATACAAGTCTTGCAATGCCTGTGCAAGAGCATCCATCGATAAAAGCACCCTCCCCTCGAATATTATGACACCTGGATGTGTAGGTGACAGCCTCCCAGACGTGATACTACTGCAACTCAAGTTTGATTTCTGTGCTATATCACTCATTTCCTCATGTATGTTTACACTGGTTGCAGTTTTTTTACTGTGGGCACATGTGTAATACAGTCATTTCAGTGCATTCTATGGTCATATGAGTCATAGGACTTCATAAATTGGGAGTGGAAAAGATGTAACCTACATACTACATAAGAGATTAGCTCTAGGCATGCTAACTGTAACTAAAAAAAACAGTTTATACATCTCAAGTAACAGGTTTTCAGCAGTGCATGTACATACTCCAGGATCAGTATTTAACAGTGTAAATGATCGCCATGATTGTGTGAGAACCAAACTTACAGGAATGCGTCCCTTGTACAATGTTTATTTTGTAAGAAACAACCTACATTAGGCGCATTATTTGCTGAGGCATTGACTACTATATACTTGTCATGTCCCAAATTGTCACACAGGACATGCCCACACCATCTGCTCATCAATGGTACCTCTTATTGGGAGATGAATTTAGAGATTGGATCAAAGCTGGGAGAGCAAACTATAGAGTTTCAACTTTCAACACGGGAAGACTAAGTCACTATCTTCAGATGTATTTTCAAGAAAATTAAGCAATGGACCACTTGGTTACTGCTACTGCAAGAAATTGGAGTTTCATTACATGAAATCCATTCACCAACTTAAGCACTACAACAAGAATATATTATCAAGCTTACTGACAAAAGCCAAAAGCCAAGATGAATATGAGAAAACAAGCAGCAGTGTACCGAAACAGCTACTGGAGAGTGAATACTAACACAAGTGATACGTGATGACAAGACGCAGTTGGTCATCTTTGCTCTTGCCCTAAGCATATTCAACCATATGTTGTCGAAGCGTCGCATCATTGTTCTGCAAACATAGACTCCCATCAAATACAACTTTCGATATGACTAAAGCATTTCATCATCTGTTTGGTGCACTGACTAGTATATAATTACTTAAGAGTTGTTGCCGAATCACAAAAGAAATGAGATAAAGATATACCTTTTGGATTGTAAAAACTCATGTATGGAACTAAAGTACGGATTTTCTCTCTCTTCCATATCTTCTTCGACTGTAGCGTCTTGAGGTTAATCTCGTAGATGCCAAGGTCCGTGTTCACAAAAATGATATTGCGGCCCTCCACGGATCCAATCAATGTAAGTCTATTCTCTAGATTCAGAACCGGGAGCACTTCCTTGAGATTGATTTCTTTACCTTCATCCCAGGACACAACGCCATCGGAATCCAGCTGCCTAGACCACAGGTAGAGAGTAAACCCCTCCACATACGCAAACCCCAAACTGTGATCCTCCATCGCCATGAGGATAGTGGCACCGGAAGCATGAGCCTTTTGGACAGGCGCACGAACCAGTGATAAGCAATTAGAGCTCAAGTCGAATTTGAGAATCCCTACACGATCTTCATCATCTTTGTACACAAGCATGAAGTAAAGCGCGTCTCCAACGAGGACAGGGCACGTCGGTTCAATGTACAGACCGGTAGCCCCGAACTGAGCCGAACACACCTCTGACGGCTCGCTGCACTCACCACCCGTGTCCAGCGAGTGGATCCACACGCTCCCGGCAGTGCCGCCATGAAAATCCTTGTCCAGCCCAACAAAGACGACCCGGAGAGGGCCACCACGGCAGCACGCGCGGTGGTCGCAGCCGGCAGCGACGGCGCAGAGCACCGCGGCGCCGTAGCTCCTGAAGCTGTGGTGCGCGCCCAGGTCCCACCAGCGCCCCGTCATGGGGTCGAGGACGGCGAGCGAGACGAGGAAGAAGTCCCTGTACCCGATGGCGACGCGGCCGTGGCGGCAGTCCAGCGGGTCGCCCCCGTAGGACCTCCAGCGCTGGTCGTCGTTCCCCGGGACGCGCGCGCGGAACTTGGTGGTGGAGACGAATAGCGGGTCCTCCGAGGAGAGGAAGTGTGGGCCGGATTGGAAGAAGCCGAGCATGGGGGCTGCTCCGCCGTGGACGTCGCGGTAGCGGCCGTGGAAGGCGGGGGCTGTGAGGAGGCCGAGCCAGTGCTTGCTGGCGAGGGAGGCGCGCACGAGGCACGCGGGCTCGTCTGGCGGGAGGCGCAGGAAGACCTCCTCGAGAAGCTCTTCCGGCAGCATCGCCGGCGGCGGCGGCATGGTGGAGGCGGCGAGGGTTTGGACGGACGGGTGGGGAGATAGGGGAGAAGGAGGAGATATATGGGTGGTAGCACTAGATATCTCCTCAGAGTGCCACCAAGTTCAGTCTCGCCTCCCTTTCCCCTTCCTCCCCGTCACTGTTCAAGAGAGAGGCGAAGCGGCGATTTTTGGACGCCCACCGCCGACCCACCGCGTGCTCGCCGCCGCGCCGTGGGATTCCTCCCCTCCGCCTGCCGCTTCGGCGGCGGGAGGGTGGGGGATCCCCGGTGCCGGCTTGTACATACGGTAGGGTAGGGTGGTGTTTCCGCCGGCGGCGCCGTGGAGGAGGTGGTGCTGGTGGTGGTTGTTTTGGCGTCGGCGTGCTCTCCTCCGGCGGTGGTGCTCCAGGGAGCCCGGCGTCTGCGCGTGCGACCTACTGGAGCTCGAGGCCCGGCGTGGCGCTCGAGGTCCACCGTTTCCCCCCAGATCCGCGGTGGCGGAGGGTCTGGCGGCCGGAAACCAGTGCTGGACGAGCTCCGAAGCTCCCTCCTGCGGCGGATCCGAAGGCGGCCGTGGCAAAGCGGCGTCGGGATGCCGGGGGGACGTCTGCCCCGGCTGTTCATCGTCAAGAACTCCGTCGCGGCGCGGCGGAGAGGCACGGCGGCGTCTCTCAAGGGATTAAATGTTCCCAGGCAGCGGAAGGGTGGTGGTCGCCGCTCTTCGTCTCCATCGCCGGCGGTGCTGCGGTGCTCGGTGCCAGCTCTGGATTCTCCTCTACGTATTTTCCTGTTTGTACTGTCTTTATACTATGTACTTTGTACGTGGTTCGGTGGTGAATATACGTGGTTGTTTGGCTGTGTCAAAAAAAAAAAGTCTCGCCGGCCCCACCTGTCGGCCACTCTGTTCTGCTCTCTTCTTTCAGTAGTTCACACAGAGAAACAGAAAGATCATGGGTATTCACTATTCAGCAGCTAAGTTCGTGAAATTTTTCAAGCAAATATTCTTATATTGAGTGGTTCAGTTTACCTAGCTCAAATAAAGGCAACCAAATACTGCAGTAACAACAACACTTTGACACATGGTACCATTAAGTAGTTCCAGTTTACATGATTCATTCAGGTTTATCTCACATCTAGTATGCATAAGCCATCATCATCTTTGTGGGCGACAGAAGAGTTATCAGGAGCAACATCAGACAACATTTGCTGATCATTTGGACTTTCTGAGACTTACTGTAACCGTAGGCTTCTTTACAAAGTGGGAATCCCGAAATCATTTTGAAGCAAACTAAACAACATGGCATATGTGGGAGCGGGAGCGGGAGGGGAGGGGTGGTGGGCGGCGGCGGCGCGGGGGTGGGAGACTTAGGAGGAAGGAGAGCGAGAACTGCAGCTCTGTTACCACATGGCATATGTGGTAAGCAACCAAAACAAAACAAAAAAAACTGCAGCTCTGTTCTTCAGTGCAAGAATACATGGGAGATTCATCAGCGGTTGGGGTCAGGGGCGCGGCGATCATCGGCAGGCATCCAAGCACATCAATCCTGTCAGTATTCAGCAGCTGTTTGGTGCAGCGTTGTCAGCTCTTTGTCAGTTAATAAGCTTGAGAATTCTCCCGTGTTGTGTGATAGATTGCCGTGCTTGGGTGGGTGTGTAATCAGCACCTAATTTATTTCTATGTTTAATTTGGTTATTACAAAATGCATGTGCGGAAAAAAATCATGGCATTCGTATTCGATGGCTACCAAACGAACAGTAGCTTTGCTCTCATATCTTGGATCCATCCGACTGAACAAAACCTGGGAACCGCGCACTTGAACAGGTACATCAACGCTGGTGCCTGGTGAGTCCTATCAATTGGAATGATTTGCCAAAGCATGCATGAAAATTTCAGTACCACCTTAACTGAACCAGTCCAATATATTTGCCTCCGTTTACTGCAGACAAAAAGGAGTAACAACACCACCTTGACATGTACAGTAGTACTAGTTCAGTTCACAAGGTTACTAAGATTTGTCAGCAAGCCATCATCATGTCCTCATTTTCTAAAACTGAACGAATCAATGCTTAGAGCGCAAATGGTGTAGTTTTAAGATGGAAAAAGGATAACTAAGTTACTGTCCGCTGATGAATTTTGAAGCAAACAAAGAAAGCATAGCACATAGATGCTGCAAACTGGGAGTTCAATTCAAGATCGCCCTTAAGTGACGGACAACAACATGACAAGACCAGGCACCACAAAAACACCCCTCTTACGTACTGAAGAGCGGCATCCTGCAGCAATGTGCACTGATAAGACCCAACTATATATATCCTGCTGTAAAGCAACAAATTATCCGCACAGATCTTACATTTCATCATCAATTCTACATATCTATGAGCAAACAAAGCTTTAGCTTAATAGTTTTTATAAAATTCCATTCAACAGATCGTCAAATTCACGCTGAAGGCGGTACGTCTACAAACTGCAAGGAATCGATCCGGTCACTCGCCTCCCAGGATATCTCAGTGGACCAATATAATATAATATAATATAATATATATGAAGAAAATTGTGAAAGTGAGACAGGCAGGTCATGTATATACTCCACATGCAGGACAAGTAGAAAATCAGCCAATGTAGAAGGCAATTCGTCGTGCCCATGAAGGATAAATAAAGTTAATTAGCTACTCCCTCCGTTTTTTGTTATAAGATGTTTTAGCAATTTTCTATATTCGTATGTATCTAAATGTATCTAGACATAGTTTAGTATACATATTCACTCATCTTAGCATGTATATAGTCATTATGAGCAATACTCAAAACGTCTTATATTTCTGAACAGAGGTAGTATTAGGCATTTGGAACAGAGCCATACCTCTTCCATATATGCAGGTACAAAAAAAATGGAGAAATGCGTGTTGATGCCTTTGAGTAAGAGATATTGTCAAAGTAAGGAGAATCAGTGACGGTATAACCTTGCACTACTCTGTCACCAAACATCTGTACATCTTCATCTCACTACATGGACAGTGCAGTCTACTGGTATGTGCACCGTTGGCCAAAAGGACGGAACAAATAACGAAATAAAACCTAACTTGTTAGGCCAATGTTCTTGGGTCAATGAAGTTGTTCTAATGTTTTACACGGTTGTCTTGGTTCAGTAGCTTCCAAGCTTCAGCCGCTTAAAAATCAGAATCCTGCTGATACTATACCAAGTCTTGCAAGAGCATCCATCAATAAAAGCACCCTCCCCATGAAAATTATGACACATCTGGATGTGTAGGTGACAGCCTCCCAGACGTGATATTTCTGTGTTATATCACTCATTTCCTCATGTATGTTTACACTGGTTGCAGTTGCTTTACTGTGGGCGGGTTGGTTACATACGTACATGGGATTTACTGCTGTAATGCAGTAATTTCAGTGCATTCTATGGGGATACCGAGTCACAGGACTTCATCAACTGGAAGTGGAAAAGATGGAACCTACATGTTGAAATAATCCTGTGCGTTCTAGAAATATCTACCACATAGTGGGGTTTTCACTACCATAGCTTAGTAGCTAAGCAATTAGCTAGTAGAAGTCTCCAGGGTAGTACACTGTAGAAGCAGTAGCAAACTTCTCTTTCCCATCTTAGTTGGAGCTAGCTGTAGCAGTAGCAAACTTCTCTTTCCCATCTTGGTTGGAGCTAGTTGTATAAGTCGGTTTGTAATCCTATATAAGGAGCTGTACACCTCCATTGTAATACTAAGCTAAGCCAATCAAAGCTTCACTCCATTCGTGTGTGTCCAGCTAGCGTGAGTAAACCATAGCTCGGGACAACAAGTGGTATCAGAGCCATGTCCAAGTCGAAGGAGGTCGCTGGGAAGAGTGAAGGCAGTGGGTTCAAGACGCCGCCGCCGGTCGCAGGGCGACGCTCTTCCCCATCTCCCATGACTCGTCGAGGCCGCAGCCTGACACGCCGCGGTGGCGGCGAGCTGGTAGTGCGCGAGCGTGTCGTGAGGGAGAGCACCAGCTCTGCCCAATATCCGATGCTAACCCGCTCAAACTATGCTGAGTGGCGATGGTGATGCGCGTCCAGCTCCAGGCTCAGCACTTGTGGGATGTCATCGAGTTCGGCGCCGACGACGAGCGCGACGATCGAGCAGCGCTGGCAGCATTGCTCCGTGCCATTCCGCCGGAGCTGGTGCGCACGCTGGCTTCCAAGGACTGCGCGAAAACTGCGTGGGAAACGCTCAAGACGATGCGTCTCGGCTCTGAGCGCATACGCGAGGCAAAGGCGCAGACGAGACGTCGCGAGTTCGAGGAACTTCGTTTTCGCCCTGGTGAGTCAATCGAAGATTTCTCGATCCGACTAACAAACATTGTCAGTGATCTTGAGCTCCTCGGCGATCCCATAAGTGAGTACAAGGCGGTGCTCAAGTTCCTGCGCGTGGTGCCGCGCAAGTACCGGCCAATTGTGATGGCTATCGAGCAGGTTGTCAACCTCCGGGAGTTGACAATCGAGGAGTTGTGTGGTCGCCTTATCACGGCAGAGGAGGCGTACGACCTAGACGATGCCACCGGCGACGTCAACAAGCTTCTCCTCACAGAGGAGGAATGGACAATCCGTCAACGACAACGCGGAAAGGGCATATCTAGCGGCAGCGATAGCAGCGGCAAGCCGGCTCCCAGGCGGAAGGAGCAAGGTGCGCAAGGAGGCGGCACTGGCTCAGGTGAGCGCCGTAGAGGGAGTTGTCGATACTGCGGTAAGCCTGGACATTGGGCAAAAGAGTGCCGAAAGGCCAAGCGCGACCGTGAGCAGCGCGGCGAGGCGGCTAACCTTGTGCAGGCTGAAGACGAGGACAACACGCTGCTGATGGCAACCCATAACGAGGAGCCAGTGGTAGTGGACACGGCGAACCCCTCTTCACCAACAATGAGGGAGCAAGTCTTCCTCAACGAGGAACGTGCACACGTCGAGCTGCGCAAGTCCGAGAGTGACTCCGACACGGCATGGTACCTGGACACAGGTGCCTCGAACCACATGACCGGAGATGCATCTGTCTTCGCTGAGCTCAACAAGGTCTCCGGCACAGTACATTTCGACGACGGCTCCCTCGTCGACATCTGCGGGCGTGGCAAGGCGTACCGCCTCTACGACGAAGCGTGTTCACGTCTCCCGCGACGTCATCTTTGACGAGAGTGCTGGTTGGGATTGGAGCACCGACAGCATGGCGGAAGATCATGGCGGAGGAGAGTTCACCATCGAGTACTCCTACGCATCTACACCTGCCGCATTGCCTACTTCGCCAACCCAGGCCGCTACAGCAACTCCTGCCACGAGGGAGATTCAGCCCGAAAACAATTCGGAAGAGAAGTCTATAGCCACGGCAACCACAATACAAACCCCTGCAGGCACTACAGAACAAGTGAGGTTTGCCACACCTCCGTCCGCACCAGACCCAGAGATCTTCGACGAAAGCAACGATCCAGATTATCCACACCGCTATCGTCGCATCCTCGACATGGTGGATCCCGACGCACGGGTGCCAGGCCAGGCTGAGCGCCTGCTACTCACCCCGTCCGGTGAGCCATCCACATATGCTGAGGCGGAGCATGACGAGCACTGGCGCGCCGCGATGCTTGAGGAGCTGAGGTCCATCGAGGAGAACAAGACATGGACCCTCACTGACTTGCCTGCAGGTCACAAGCCAATTGGTCTCAAATGGGTCTTCAAGCTCAAGCGAGACGCCAACGGCAATGTGCTGAAGCACAAGGCGCGCCTGGTGGCAAAGGGGTACGTGCATCGACCGGGTATCGACTTCGACGAGGTTTTTTGCCCCGGTGGCGCGTTTGGACTCTGTTCGTCTACTTCTCGCTGTTGCCGCACAGAAAAGGTGGGAGGTGCATCACATGGACGTGAAGACTGCGTTCTTGAATGGGGAACTCGGCGAGGAAGTATATGTGACGCAACCGCCGGGCATCACGAGTTCCACCACGTCAAGCAAGGTACTGCGCCTCCACAAGGCGTTGTATGGTCTTCGTCAAGCCCCCAGAGCGTGGAACACCAAGCTGGACAGCGTGCTGGTGTCACTCGGGTTCACTCGCAGCCCATCTGAGCATGCTGTGTATACCCGCAGCAAGGATGGCGAGCGGCTTCTCCTAGGCGTCTATGTCGACGACTTGATCCTGACAGGTGCAAGCACCGAGACTATCTCCAAGTTCAAAAAGGAGATGAGCAGAAAATTCTGCATGAGCGACCTGGGATTGTTGACGCTCTATCTCGGCATAGAGGTCAAGCAGTCACCCGGGGAGATCAGCCTCAAGCAGTCTGCGTTCGCCAGCAAGCTTTTGGAGAAGGCGGCCATGGCAAATTGCAACGCCGTGCATGTTCCCATGGAGCCACGTCTGAAGCTATCCAAGGTGAGCACTAATCCACCTGTGGACATCACTTTGTACAGGAGCATCGTCGGCAGCCTTCGCTACCTCGTGCACACGCGGCAGACATCTCCTTCGCCGTCGGTTACGTTAGTCGCTTCATGGAAAAGCCAACGACCGAGCACATGAGCGCCGTCAAGCATATTCTGAGGTATATTGCAGGGACACTGCACTATGGCTGCAGCTACCGTTCCAGCAGAAACGACAACGGACGCCTAATCGGCTACTGTGACGCTGACCATGCCGGCGACATTGACGACAGGAAGAGCACAACGGGGACTCTCTTTTTCCTCGATCAGTGCCCGATCACTTGGCAGTCTCAGAAGCAAAAGGTGGTCTCCTTATCATCCTGCCAAGCAGAATATATTGCCACCACTACCGCAGCATGCCAGGCCATCTGGTTTGGACGGCTCATCGGCGATCTCTTCGCCACAGACCCCATGGTCCCTACAGTACTTGTGGACAATAAGTCGGCAATCCAACTGTGCAAAAATCCGGTTTTTCACGACCGGAGCAAGCACATTGAGACACGCTATCACTTCATACGGGAGAACGTCGAGAGCGGCAAGATTGCCGTCGACTACATCAACACCGACGATCAGCTGGCGGATATCCTGACCAAACCACTTGGTCGGATCAAGTTTCAGACTCTACGCGAAAAGATCGGCATCGTCGAGATCAAGTGAATGCATCAGGATTGGGGGAGATTGTTGGAATAATCCTGTGCGTTCTAGAAATATCTACCACACTGTGGGGTTTTCACTACCATAGCTTAGTAGATAAGCAAGTAGCTAGTAGAAGTCCAGAGTAGTACACTGTAGAAGCAGTAGCAAACTTCTCTTTCCCATCTTGGTTAGAGCTAGCTGTAGCAGTAGCAAACTTCTCTTTCCCATCTTGGTTGGAGCTAGTTGTATAAGTCGGTTTGTAATCCTATATAAGGAGCTGTACACCTCCATTGTAATACTAAGCTAAGCCAATCAAAGCTTCACTCCATTCGTGTGTGTCCAGCTAGCGTGAGTAAACCATAGCTAGCTGAGAAAGAGAGAGTTCGGGACAACACTACATACTACATAAGAGATTAGTTCTAGGCCAGGTAACTGTAACAAAAAAAAACTGTATATACATCTCAAGTAACAGGTTTTCAGCAGTGTATGTACATACTCCAGGACCAGTATCTGACGGAGTAAATGGTCGCCATGATGAGAGAACCGAATTTTCAGGAATACATCCCTTGTTTACTGTTTTTTTTTGTAAGAAACAATCTAAATTAGGTGTATTATTTGGTGAGGCATTGACTACTATATGCTTGGCATGTCCCAAATTATCCCACAGGACATGCCCACATCATCTGCTCATCAATGGCACCTCATATTGGGAGATGAATTTAGATACTGGATCAAAGCTGGGACAACAAACTATAGAGTTTCAAGATGGGAAGACTAAGTTACTATCTTCAGAAGTATTTTCAAGAAAATTAAGCAATGGACAACATGGTTACTGCTACTGCAAATTGGAGGTCAATTACATGTAATCCAGTGACCCAAGCACGACAACATGGATATATTATCAAGCTTACAGTCAACAAAGAAAATCCAACACTTCTGTGATAAAACAAGCACCACTGCGCCAAAACAACAACTGGATAGTGAATACTAACACAAGTGATGGGTGATCAGAAGACCCAGTTGGTCATCTTTGGTCTTGCCATAAGCATCTTCAACCATATGTTGTCAATGTGTCACATCACAGTTCTGCAAACAAAGATTTCCATCATACTACTTTCGATATGATTAAAACACTCCCATCATTTTTTTGGTGCACTGACTATTGTATTATTACTTAAGAGGTGTTCCCAAATCAAAAAAGAAATGATATAAAGATATACCTTCTCTCCAGATTGTAAACACTCATGTATGGAACTAAAGTATGGATTTCTTCTCTCTTCCAGATCTTCTTCCACTGTAGCGTCTTGAGGTTAATCTCGCAGATCTCAAGGTCTGTCTTCACGAAAATGATATCGCGGCCCTCCACAGATCCAAGCAATGCAAGTCTGTTCTTTTGATTTAGAATGGGTAGAAGTTCCCCGAGATTGATTACTTTCCATTCAGTCCAGGACACTTCTCCATCGGAACCCAGCTGTCTTGACCACAGGTAGAGGGTTAACCTGTCCACATATGCAAACCCCAAACTGCCATCCTCCATCGCCATGAGGATGGTGGCCTCGGAAGGACCGAACACGCTTAAAGGGGTATCAATGAATGATAAGCAATTAGAGCTCAAGTTGTATTTGAGAATTCCTACATGCTCAGTGTCATCCTCATCATCAATGTACACAAGCACAAAGTGAAGAGCGTCTTCGACGAGGACAGGGCACCTCGGCTCGATGTATGGATCGTCTGGTATGTGAAGACCAGAGACCGCTTCGCCCCACTCACCGAGCTGAAAATCAGGAGACATCTCCGGCGAGGACAGCCACACGCTTGCACCATGAAATTTCATGCCGACAAAGACGACCCGGAAAGGGCCATCATGACAAGCGCGGTGGTTGCAACCTGTTACGGTGCAGAGCACCGCGGCACCATAGCTGTGCACCGATTCGGGCGCGCCCATGTCCCACCAGCTGCCCGTCATGGGATCCGAGACGGTGAACTTCGGGCTCCCGGTTGGAATACCAAGCTTATCCCTGAGGACAACCCGGCCATGGCGGCAGTCCAGCGTGTTGCATCCATAGGACCTCCAGCCTTGGGCTTCCAAGGAAACGCGCGCCTGGAACTTCGTGGTGGAGATGAAGAGTGGCTCCGTTTCTGTTTCCAGAGTTTTTTGTACGGGGGGCGGCAATAGAAGAAGCCGAGCATGGGGGCTGCTCCGCCGTGGAAGTCGCGGTACGGGCCGTGGAAGCGAGGGTCGGTGAGGCGGCCGAGCCAGAGGTTGCTGCCGAGGGAGGCGCGCACGAGCCATGAGGGCTCGTCCGGCGGGAGGCAGAGGAAGACCTCCTCGAGAAGCTCGTCCGGCAGCATCGGTTCCGGTTCTGGTTCCGGCGGCGGCGACATGGTCGGTAGGGTTTGTGGGTGTGGGCGATATTTGAGGCGCTGGACAGGGTGGAAGGAATGTGTGTCTTGGTGCGGACGAGCTCGAGGTCGCTGACCTTGTTAGGGCGGGGTGGAAGAGCTCGAGGTCTTTGGTGCGGAAAAGCTCGAGCAGACGCCGCCGGCGGCCGACGGGGCGGGGCGGGAGCAGAGCGTCGGGCGGGGTAGAAATCAGGCCGGAATGGCAGGTTCCGGCGATGGACTGGCGGGATACGGGCTCGGAATACCGGAATCCGGCGCCGACGGGGAAGGAAGGGCGGCGGCGTGGGTGTGTGGGCGGGCGGCAGCGGGGACAGGAGAGCGAGAGCGAGTCTGAAGAGGTCGGGGCGAGTGCGGGTCGGGTCGTTTCTTTTTCTTTCGGAAAAGCTTCTTTTTTTTGAAAATTTTCTTTTGGAAAAGCTTATGTTAGGCCGACCTACAACTTTATTTGCTAGTATTTGAGTCTCCACCAAGCAAAGAATCGACGGCGCGCACTCCTTCGCGACGAGATCGCACTGAAGGTCTACCCCCACTGGTGTCAGCCCTTCTTCGAACTGATCAACAATGTCTTCATCTGGGCCAATGCCCCCTTTGTTACTACCAAAAAATGAGATTCTTGCCGAATCCGAGTTTGCTGCTCCAACCATTACAAAACGAATACCTAAGTATGACAGTGCATTCTGAAGCAAATTAATCAACAGGGGAAGTATAGTTGATGCTGCCAGAAATTGGAGTTCAATACTAAGTTACCTTCAAAGATTATTGCAAAAGCCAGAAACAGCATGAGGCATAGTAACAAGATCCATGTTGCCTCATGGTGATCATCTTTCCGGTTGACGAGTTGCACCTGCTATTCAGACTCAACTACCATATCAAGCAATGCTTCAGCAATGTGGAATAGTAAGATACAGATATACATCATGTTGTCAAGAAACAAATTACCCACATATGAAGAGCACGTGAAACAGAAATAGACAGGTCATATGGAAAATCAGCCAACCTAGAAGGCTATTCGGTGTGCCCATGAACTCTGAACAAAGTTAACTAGATATCAGGCATTTGGAACAGAGAAAAAAGCATACAGAAATGTACGTTGATTCTATTGAGTAAAATATCTTGTCTATGTATGGAAAACTGACACCAGTATGGAAATTATGATAAACGAAAACAATCGCAATGATCACTTGACATGTACTCTAGCACTTAAATTGAAAATACAAATTAAGGCATCAGCAAACCAGCATGGACAAATGTGTGTTGATGACTTCGAGTAAAAGATCTTATCAAAACAATGTTAGAAAGTGAGACCATCTTTATTATTTGACTGACAGCTCCAAAATAATCAAAAACCAATAACAGGTGAAGTGGAGAACTGACATACAGTGAAGGTAATGTTCATGCTACCATTGCACCCTTCTGCTGATACAGCTCTAAGAAGCAAATTATCTGCATATGAAGAAAATTGTGAAAGCGAGAGATCCAGGTCATGCGGAAAATCAGCCAAGGCAGAGGGCGATTCGTTGTGCTCATGAAGGATAAACAAGGTTAATTAACAACCAAGCATTTGGAACAGAGCCATATCTCTTCCATATATATATGTACAGAAACCATGGAGAAATGTGTGTTCATGCCTTTGAGTAAAAGATCTTGTCATATGGAATCTGTGAAACCATTCTGAAAAATATAATAAACCAAAGCACTTGCGATGAGCCGATGATCCCTATAACTTTGCACTACTCTGTGACTAAACATATGGAATTTTTTTAATCGGACTACATGGAGAGTGCAATCTACTAGTTTGTGCACCACTGGCAAAAAAAAAAAACACAACATAAAACGAAATAACAACTAACTTGTTAGCACTATGTTCTTGGTCACAGAAGCTGTTCTAATGTCTTACACGGTTTTCTTTGTTCAGTAGCTACCCAGCTTCAGCGTCTTAAAAATCTGAGTCCTGACGATAATACACCAAGTGTTGCAGTATCTGTGCCAGAGCATCCATCAGCAAGAGCAATCTCCCTCGAAAATTTGAGAGACCTGATGTGCAGGTGACAGCCTCTTAGACCTGATACTACTGCAACTTCAGTTTGATTTGTATATCATGTCACTACTGCGTTAGCTTCACTCATTTCCAATATGTATGTGTACACTGATTGCAGTTGGTTTACTGTATGGGCATGTCGCTTAGATGTATTTTCAAAAAAATGAAGCAATGGACCACATGGTTACTGCTGCTGCAAAATATTGGAGGTTCATTACATGTAATCCATTCACCTGCTTAATCATGACAAGTTGGATATATTATCAAGCTTACAGTGAACATCGAAAATCCAACACTACGTTGAGAAAACAAGCACCATTTGCAACTAAGCAATGACTGGATCGTGATACTAACATAAGTGATTGGTGATCAGAAGACCCAGATGGTCAAATTTGCTCTTGCCCTAAGCATCTTCAACCATATGTTGTCAACGTGTCACGTCATGGTTCTGCAAACAAAGATTTCCATTATATACTACTTTCGATATGATTAAAACATTCAATCAATTTTTTGGTGCACCAACTAGTGTATTATTACTTAAGAGTTGCTCCGGAATCACAAAAGAAATGAGATATAGATATACCTTCTGGATTGTAAAAGCTCATGTATGGAACTAAAGTACAGATTGTTTCTCTCTTCCAGATCTTCTTCCATTGTAGCGTTTTGAGGTTAATCTCACATATGCCAAAGTCCGTGTTCACAAAAATGATATTGCACCGCTCCACTAGGATGCCCAGATACGGCGATACGGATACGGATATCGATACCGCGATACGCCGATACGCCGATTTTTCAAAAACACGGATACGGGGATACATTTGTATATATATAATAAAATTAAAAATATATATAAATTAGGGATTTTTTTGTACGAGAATGAGAATTACAAGTAGTATATAGGAGTCTTCGTGACTTTCTATACATGTCTGCCACTTCCGATCTTCATTTGGAGGAATACATGAGCAACATTCAACATCTGGACTACATTTGATCGAGTTGGATAGCAATGCATCAAGTTCGATGGAGGCATTCTGTATCTCATGTATCCGATACATATCCTGTATCCGATACGTATCCAACCCTGATACGCGACTTTTCTGCCGTATCCGCGCTTCCTAGCCGCTCCACAGATCCAATCAATGTAATACTATTCTCTGGATTTAGAATGGGTAGAAGTTCCCCGAGATTGATTACTTTAAGTTCAGTCCAGTACGGAACTCCATCAGAACCCAGCTGTCTTGACCACAGGAAGAGGGTTAACACCTCCACATATGCAATCCCCAAACTGCTATCCTCCATCGTCATGAGGATAGTGTTACTGTAAGTATAAACCACATCCAGAGGCGCATCAATCAGTGATAAGCAATTAGAGCTCAAGCCGTATTTCAGAATTCCTACATGATCATCATCAGGGTATACAAGCATGAAGTGAAGAGCGTGATTCGACGAGGACAGGGCACCTCCACTTGATGTATGGATCATCCTCTAGATGAACTCCAGAGACCACTTCGACCCACTCGCCGAGCTGAAAATCAGAAGACGGCTTGCTGCATTCACCCGTCACCGGCGAGGACAGCCACACGCTTGCAACAGTATCATCAAGAAGTTCCAGGCCGACAAAGACGACCCGGAAAGGGCCATCATGGCAGGAGAAGTGGTCGCAGCCTGGCACGGCGCAGACCACTGCGGCCCCATAGCTCTCTCCCGATGCGGGCGAACGCATGTCCCACCAGCTGCCCGACATGGGGTCCGAAACGGTGAGCTTCCCGGAAGTAACACCCTCCTTATCCCCGAGAACAACACGGCCATGGCGGCAATCCAGCGCGTTGCATCCATGGGACCCCCAGCCTTGGACTTCCGAGGAAATCCGCGCCTGGACTTTGGTGGTGGAGAGGAAGAGTTCCTTGGTTTCTCCCTCCAGCAATTCGAAGTACTGGGGCCGCCAATAAAAGAAAGCCGAGAATGGGGGGAGCGCCGTGGTGCTCTCTGTACCGACCGTGGAAGGCAGGGCCGGTGAGGAGGCCGAGCCAGAGCTTGCTGGAGAGGGAGGCGCGGACGAGAGACGCGGGCTCGTCCGGCGGGAGGCGGAGGAAGACCTCCTCCAGAAGCTCTTCCGGCAGCGTCGCCGGCGGCGGCGGCATGGTCGTCGGTGGAGGCGGCGGCAAGGGTTTGGGCCGTAGGGAATTTTTTGAGGGTTTGGGGCGGGAGGAAGGAAATGAGTTGCCGACATGTGGGGCCGGAGAGACAGTAAGAGTGCGGTTTTTTCTTCCACTACTTGTAGGCACGAACTCTGAACTTGCTTGGCTCTGAACTGAATCCTGAAGATGAACTTGTTGGCACAAACACTCTTCCCAAACCTGGAGCTGGAAGATTATGAGATATCCTTGTTGTCTGAACCTGGAACTGTTTGAGATAAATGTCTGGACCTGTTCAAGCTCAGGTTTGATCTGTACTACCGTATATGCCACTACTGCCTAAACCATTTCCTCGTGTATGTTTTCACCGACTCTAGCTAGTTTAGCGTTGCTGATGTGCACCCGTATGAGCTTTATCTATTTGTTGTGCAAAAAAGGGGAACTTTACTGATATGGCGCCTCATATATTTGCTCTTGTATGTGATGCACCGGGTACATATCAGCCATCGAACCATGCATATCCAAGCCCCAAGGCTGCTCGTATGGATGACTCCTATTGGGATTTTAACTGGAGAGAGAGTGTTGCTGATTGGTGGTTTGCAAGGAAAGTGCTTCATAAAATATTTCTATTTCTATTCCTTCCATGCAAAGAGAAATATTTGTACCGAGTCGTACCAGTCAAGAAGTTACAAGAATTATTCTCCTTAAGCAATGTTGGATGGGGCCCACCTCTGTGCATTAAGGAGGCGTACCAATCAGGAGTCCAAGGGCAACACGTTAGGAAAGTGTCTTTTTGTTTCCATTTTCTTGTTAGATTAAATCTAGTACGTTTATTATTTTCGTTGGTTTGTTTGTACGTCAAGTCGGCTATGCTAGTATAAATAGCCCGGGTCAGTATTTGTAAGGGAGAGTTGAAATTATGTAAGATTGAGTTATATCGTAAGGGTTTACCCAAGATGGGTCGCCGTTATCGAGGAGTTGTCGGTTTTGATTGCTGATCGTTTTCGATCTGTTGTTTGCGCATTGCGTGGGATTGATATCATCGATCCAACGTTGCTGTTCTTGGTTCGCCGTGAAAGATCGGGCCTAAAAACCCTTTGGATCACGTTGATCCTTATCATCTTGGTATCAGATTCGTCGGGTTTCTCACGACGATTTTTGTTCTAAGATTTAACTGCTGAAAGTTTGCTGCCGGAGACGATCTGCCAACACACCAGTTTTTGATCTGCTGAGAAGTTGCTGCCGGAGGCGTCTGCCAACACACCGGTATTGATCTTGAATTGGAGGCGTCGGGGTTTTAGTACCTGAAGCTCTGTCGCCGTACTAATCTGTTGGAGTTTTTTGTCTGCTGGAATTCTTTGGATCGGATATTATTGTATACGTCGAGATCGATCGCTGCTGGGAATAAGGAACTCTGAAGGAATTTTTCTATTCCGCTCGGTGACCAGATCGAGGCAGCTTGCTTTTGCTTGGTACGTGGAGATCCGTTCAGATTTCTTGGCTATTGACGTGAGCTCAATTGGTTGTGTCTTCCATCGAGAAGGACTCCGATCGATCTACAAGTCTTATACTCGCTAGTTTTGCGACGATTTGCCGCTGACTGCTGTTGTCTCTTCTGCTGATTGCCGTGACCTGAAACTCCTGCCAGAGTCTGGTTGTCGACTAAATTATTCCAGGAAGACACAATGTTCTGCCGCGGCCACTCCTTTTTGCCGACTATTATGGATGATATGTCCGTCATGTCAGCAGGTTTTCGGCTCGAAGAGAGAGGCCTTCATGATAAACTGTTTCACACAAAGGCGATTGTGCGGGACAGAGTATGTGCTATGACGATCGACCACTGGAGTTCGATCAACGCTGCTAGCATCGAGATGGTGGAGAAGTTAGGGTTGCTGATGACGCCACATCCGCGACCATATTTTCTGCGTTGGGGTTCCAACGAGTTCACCGTCTCCCAACAGACCAAGATACAATTTCGTATGGGCAAATTTTCCGAGGAGGTTTGTTGCGATATTATTCCGGTGTACATGGTATCGTGTCATTTGCTTCTGGGTAAACCATGGTACACCGAACGCGGAGCAATTCCATATCTCGATCACACATATTGGCATTATAAATATGTTGTTCGGTGTGGTCGGGCTGAGTATAATTTGCTATCCATGAATATGGTTCTGTTCAAAAGTTGGAGAGACGACAGGCTTCAACAAAAGAACGATGAAGAGAAAGCACAACTGAGAGAGCTTAAAGAGGTGAAGAAGAAGGAAGTCGAAGCTGCTGCACTTCTTGTTACGTCTGTTCAGCCTATAGTTGTGGCGGACACTTCTAGCATTTGTGTTGCTCCTATTTCCTCCGCAGATCATGTTGTTGTTCACAAACCTGCTGTGGACGTGCAATCTGTTGATGATGCTATGGCTGCAGAAGATGACTCGAAACCGAGGACGATTTCGCCTGAAGGGGAGGAGGATGATATGGCGCCTCATATATTTGCTGTTGTATGTGATGCACCGGGTACATATCAGCCATCGAACCATGCATATCCAAGCCCCAAGGCTGCTCGTATGGATGACTCCTATTGGGATTTTAACTGGAGAGAGAGTGTTGCTGATTGGTGGTTTGCAAGGAAAGTGCTTCATAAAATATTTCTATTTCTATTCCTTCCATGCAAAGAGAAATATTTGTACCGAGTCGTACCAGTCAAGAAGTTACAAGAATTATTCTCCTTAAGCAATGTTGGATGGGGCCCACCTCTGTGCATTAAGGAGGCGTACCAATCAGGAGTCCAAGTGCAACACGTTAGGAAAGTGTCTTTTTGTTTCCATTTTCTTGTTAGATTAAATCTAGTACGTTTATTATTTTCGTTGGTTTGTCTGTACGTCAAGTCGGCTATGCTAGTATAAATAGCCCGGGTCAGTATTTGTAAGGGAGAGTTGAAATTATGTAAGATTGAGTTATATCGTAAGGGTTTACCCAAGATGGGTCGCCGTTATCGAGGAGTTGTCGGTTTTGATTGCTGATCGTTTTCGATCTGTTGTTTGCGCATTGCGTGGGATTGATATCATCGATCCAACGTTGCTGTTCTTGGTTCGCCGTGAAAGATCGGGCCTAAAAACCCTTTGGATCACGTTGATCCTTATCATCTTGGTATCAGATTCGTCGGGTTTCTCACGGCGATTTTTGTTCTAAGATTTAACTGCTGAAAGTTTGCTGCCGGAGACGATCTGCCAACACACCAGTTTTTGATCTGCTGAGAAGTTGCTGCCGGAGGCGTCTGCCAACACACCGGTATTGATCTTGAAATTGATTTAAATTTATATGGGATTTGATCGTATGATATAAATAGCGATTTTTTTTTGTGGTCATGTTGATATGTTTGTCATATTTGATTATTTTTTTATGTCTATTAAATGCTCAGATTTGAAATGCATATGAAATTTTAGAATATTGAAATTTGGAAGTTGATCATACGCTATAAATAGTCGATGTTTATTTTTGTGTTCATGTTGATATATCTGCTATATTTTTTCTAACGGATAGACTTGAAGTTATTGTTGTAGTTCATGTTCACATTTCACATTTCTTTTATCTTTTTCTTTTGCCTAAATAATACTCCACATATTTTTTTTTTAGACAGATGAATTCGTTGTTATAAATTACTGTCATGTCATTGTGAGAATAGCTGTTCTGATTAAGTTTTGAATGGAAATTTTATTTTACATGTTTAATGTAAAATATATTTGTGAATGTCTTGAATAATATATTCGGGGAAAGCTGATAGAATATATCTGTATTGAATTAGAATTTGTTGTGCTGAGTATGCACGAATATTCAGCAGTTTGAAATGTTTTTCCGTAAGCTCCATAATTTGTATAAAAAAGTCATAAGCTCCATAATTTATATAGGAAGTTGTATTAGTTTTGTTAAATTTTTTTTGAAAAAAATTCCTGCAACAATATTTTATGTGTGTGTGGGGGGGGGGGGGGGGGGGGGGTGGAATATCTGTTGTTAGAAAATCCAACAAATCTTGTTTGGAATCTGTAATTGAAATTTGTGAATTTTTTTTTGGGAGAAAGAATTATTTGTTTCTTTTTTTTGTGCATTTTGTATGTATGGTTTGCAATATTTTAGTTAGTAAATTAGTAGGTTTTAGTTATTGTGGAATTTTGAAGTTTATGTTAGAACTTAGAAAGAAATTTAATATTTTGGAGGGGATTTTTTTTTGAGGAAATACCTTTTTTGTGCCTTTTTTTATGAGTGGTTTGCATTATTGTAATACATAAAATTGAAGATTTTAGCGGTGTGAATTTTGAATTATGCTTGCAAACTTAGGAAAAAGAATATTTTTCTTTCTGTGCATTTTGTTTGAGTTTCCGCATTATTGTAATTAATAATATGAAAGTTTTTAATTATGTTGATTTTTAATGTATTAATGAGGACTTGTGTATTATTTGAAATTTATTTAAAAAAATTGGAAGGGACCCAAAGTATTTGGAATGTAGATTTTGATTTGTCATAAATTTGTACAGATTGTTTTGAACTGTTTTGAATTTGTGTTTCAAAATTACAAAAGTTTTCAAAAATATAAAAAGGAAACAGAAAGTAGAAAGTAGAAAAAAAGGAAGGGCCGCGCTGTGTAGGCCAGCCCAGCAAGGAGCCCATCTCCCCAGCCCAGCCCACGATGACGTCGTGGCGACGTCACCGGTGGGCAGAGCTGCCGCGGCGGCGGCCACCGCGCCGGCGGCGTGGGACGCCGAGCCGGGACGCGTGAGTGGATGCATCGGGCGCGCGACGACGCGGGGTAGTTATAGGTGGTGGCGCCGCTGGCTTTAGGTCGCCGGAGCGCCGCCGGCAGCCTGCGAACGCGGCGGCGGATGAAGCTCACGCCGCGACACGCCGGCGACGATTCCGCGGCGCAGGCGGCGTCCCCGCAGTTGATCTGCGGCAAGGTTGGGGAGGCGACGACGGCGAAGCCGCCCGTGTGCTTCGATCTGTCAGGAGAGGCGCGGAGCGGCGGGGCGGCGCGACGGCGGCGGCGGCGACCACCGGCTCGCACGGGAGAGAGAGAAGGGAGAGGGGATTGTGCGGGTCATTTTACAGGAAAATCCTCTATTTTTTACGGTATCACAGTGAGGTCCTTCGCTTCGTTAAATATGGACCGCGGGTTAGTTTCCAAAAGTTTCGGGTTCTTTTTCGTAAACTGGATGCGCCAAAAACCGTGCGGGGCGACGTGTCCGTTTCTTATTGGAAGAAATTGCCTAGCTACAGTATACACGAATCTTAAAGCGTGATCGAACGGTCGTCGTTTCGCGGGTGACGTGGATAGCAGGAGAGGAAGCGAATCATGCGTACTTTTATATATAGAGGCATGTGGACAGTTTTTCATACACATCGTGTTTGCTTTATATACTCCTCTGAAAAATACTATCTTTGCGGAAAAAAATGTACAAAAACTGTACTTTGCTGGTCCTCCCAGTCCATTATAAGAATTGGGAGAGGACTGCTTCACACCTCTCATAGGCTTATATGTCGTATCCTTAGTGATCATTCATGAATCTGCAGGTTCTATCCTTTCAAGAGATATAGGGAAAGCCAACTGTCTGAACTGAAAAATGTTACAGTATATGACCAAATTAAACTTGTCGGCAAGTTTTTGTTTCTTCTTTGTGACTCAACTATGCTTTATGCACTACTTGTTGCCAGCATATGGAACACAGTTGGTACAGGCCAAACAGAAAATACGCTGACACGGTCTATTAATTAAGGAGAATCATCAAACAATCCAAACGATCTATTCATTAAGGAGACAAAATGTAGACAAGTCGCACTCTGTCTTAGGACAAATAATTGCTGCAACATCCTGCCCAGAATCATGCCTTCCCTTATCCGAATGATGAAGGGGTAAAGAAATGTAGTGAAGCCTCACTCTCTACTGTGACAACCAGTAAAAGAAATGCTGCCGTAGGTTATGAAACGCCATCTCTTCTAGAGCCTTGGATGGATGCAGACCCATTTTGTCATATCTGAGCCTACGAACAGAAGAAGGCACAGCCAACTGTCTAGCTGGAAGATATTCCAGTTGCAGCCAAACATGCCTACTAAAGATTGCTCCAGTTTGTATCCTCAAGATTTATTGCAGGATGTCGAGCTGGATGCATGGATGTTAGTATCTAGTTACAGGAAGAAAGTCTGAAAGACAGACGGGCAGATCATGAAAATCCAAGAATAAGCCAACCCAGAAGGAAATTGTTTCGCCCTTGAATGACGAACAAAGTTAATAAGCTATCAGCAACTTGGAACAGAGACATACACAGAAAAAACAGAGAAATATGTGTACGCATTTGAGTGAACGATATTGTCTAAGAAGAGAAATCTGGGCAACCAGTATGGATATTATGATATAACAAAGCAGTTGCAATGATCGCTATAGCCTTGCATTCTGTGACCAAACATAGGACCATCTTCATCTCACTACATGGACAATCCACTCTATTATTATGTGCAATGTAGGCAAAAAAATGCAACACACTAATACCTAACTGTTTTGGAGAGCTGCTGTAGCAAACAAAAGCTCTATGAGATCTCCATGCAGTCACGAAAATCATCAGCGTTTGACATGCCCTCATCATTAGCTCGTAAATGGTACCTCTTTTGGTAGATAAATTAATGGTACCTCTTTTCGGAATTCGGAAATAAATTCAGATATCGGACCAAAGCTGGGAGATAAATTCAGATATTGTCTGCAGATGCTTTTCATTCAAATTAAAGGTTTGGAGTGGGGAAGTTTTGATGGAGCCTTTTTCTTGTGAGTTGTGACGGTTCGGTTCGATGGGGATGGGCTGAGCGTTGTGGGCCTTGGCCCGACGGGATCAGCTCTGAACTTCTTTCTCATATCTTTTCTTCTTTTTGCTCAATTTGTTTTTCGAAACGAAGGCAAAGTTTTGCCTTATTCATTAATTAAGCAGAAGGTGCCCGGTTTGTTACTGGAAGAAACCGGGCAAAAAACATACAACAACACCGACACCACGGGGACAAGCCCACCACAACTCAAAGAAATAACCCTCCGGGGAGCTACGACAGCTCCCCCAACAGTGCAAAGGCAGCGCAGCTCCGACTTTGAAGAAGAGTTAAGAAGGAGAAACCAGGCAGGCTGGCGTCGTGGAAACTCGCCGAAAGGAACATCTGCCGCCAGTCATCGTTGATGACCCACAAGTATAGGGGATCGCAACAGTCTTCGAGGGAAGTAAAACCCAATTTATTGATTCGACACAAGGGGAGCCAAAAATATTTATAAGCCTTAACAATGAATTGTCAGTTCAGCTGCACCTGGAAATAGACTTGCTCGACACAGATTATCAGTAGCAACAGTTTTATAGCAGTAGCAGTAGTGAAATAATAGCAGCAGTGGAATAAAGACAGCAGTAGTGATTGCAGTAGACAGCAGATTAAAATACTGTAGGCATAGGGATGGATGAACGGGCGTTGCATGGATAAGATAATTCATATAATAATCAAGACAAGGCATTTGCAGTAAATAATGATAAAGCATCCAAGTACTAAGTAACCATAGGCATGTGTTCCGTATATAGTCGTACGTGCTCGCAATGAGAAACTTGCACAACATCTTTTGTCCTACCAGCCCGTTTGCAGCGGGGCCTCAAGGGAACTACTGGTAATTAAGGTACTCCTTTTAATAAAGTACCGGAGCAAAGCATTAACACTCCGTGAACACATGTGATCCTCACATCAAAGCCATCCCCTCCGGTTGTCCCAATTGCTGTCACTTTGGGGCCTCGGGTTCCGGACAATATATGTGTATACAACTTGCAGATATGATCTAAAACAATGATTATCCTCATGATACAATAACATGTTCAGATCTGAAATCATGGCACTCGGGCCCTAGTGACAAGCATTAAGCATAACAAGTTGCAACAATGACATAAAGTACTAACAACGGATACTAGGCACCATGCCCTAATGATCTTATCTATTACATGAACGATCTCATCCAATCCCTACCATCCCCTTCAGCCTACAGCAGGGATTTACTCACACATGGATGGGGGAAACATGGATGGTTGATGGAGAGGCGTCGGTGATGATGATGGCGATGATCTCCTCCAATTCCCCGTCCCGGCGGAGTGCCAGAACGGAGTTTCTGGTCCCCGAAATAGGGTTTTCGATGGCGGCGGAGCTCTGGAGTGTTTCTGGAAAAGTGTCGATCCCCCGGCGTTTTTAGGTCAGAGCTTTAAGTAGTCAGAGGGGGACGCGAGGGGGTCCGAGCCGGCCACACCATGTGGTGGCGCGGCCCAGGGCCCACCGCGCCGCCACGTGGTGTGGGCGCTCGTGCCCCCTCCGTCTCGTCTTCTGGCTCCGTGGGTCTTTGATAAAATAGGAGCTTTGCGATATTTTCTGGGGATTTTCCCGAAAGTTGACTTTCTGCACAAAAACAAGACACCAGGGCAATTCTGCTGAAAACAGCGTTAGTCCGTGTTAGTTGTATTCAAAACACACAAATTAGAGGCAAAACAACAGCAAAAGTGTTCGGGAAAGTAGATACGTTTTGGACGTATCAACTCCCCCCAAGCTTAGCTTATTGCTTGTCCTCAAGCAATTCAGTTAACAACTGAGTGCGATAAAAGAAACTTTCACGAACACATTTGCTTCATATGATGTATAATTCTCACTATATGGACAAGTGCTTAGGCAATTCATAATAAGATATGCAAATAATGTCACCTAATAGTTATGTAAACATGAAAGATACCAACATACTAATAATAAACAACATGAAACATATCTATCTGCAAGATTGCAATGCTCATAATAAGATATGATAAGGTGGTATCTCGCTTGCCCGTATTTGTACAGCAAAACATAAATGCCCAGGCACCTCTGAAGTTCAAGGGAAGACTAGAAGTAAAGATATCAAAGATAAAAGCATCAAAGTTATACCACAGTTAACCGCATTCTGGGACAAGCACATTACACTAAGAATGACAACTATGCTCTCGAGAAGGTGCTCAAAGAAAGGATGGTGACTCAACATAAAAGTAAAAGATTGGCCCTTCGCAGAGGGAAGCAGGGATTAACATGTGCTAGAGCTTTTTATTTTTAAAACAGAAGTAAAATTGTTTTGGGAGGTGGTTGTTCCTGTCAACGAATGGCAATAGAGTTTCTGTTATCTTCCATACTAAACAAGTTGAGAGCGGTTCCGAGATGTTGATATTAAGCATTTATAGCATGCACTTTATATATAGTTTGACACTCCTCCCAACCTTTGCTTACACAAGCCATGGCTAACCGAATCCTCGGGTGCCTTCCAACAATCACATACCATGGAGGAGTGCCTATTTTATTGTTTTTAGCTTTTTGATGTTATAATGGTCTAACCAGCTCTTTGCAAAATTAGTGACAAGCAGATGAAGCATGCAAGTCGGGGTACTTAATTTAGTATGGAAGATAACAAACCCAACTACTACTTCCTCATGAGCTAAAAACAGTGTCACAAAATGAGAAGTAATTTGAAGGTTTTAAAGGTAGCACATGAAAATTTACTTGAATGGTTTGAAATGCCATGCATAGGAATTTATAGTGGACTCTTTGGAATAACTTGGTTTTCAGGGATTTGGAAGCACGAGCAGCATTCCCGCTCAGTACAAGTGGAGGCTAGCAATAGACTGGGAAGCGACAATCAAGAGAGCAATAACCGTCATAATCATGCTTGCGACAAAACAAAATTAACGGAGGCATAAAAGTGATACAAGAACTCTGAGGCAAAATAAATCATCAAGGCTTAATTGACTTTTTGTTTTTCAGTCATATGCATGCGTGAGCATGTGCCAAGTCAATTCAAATGAATCATTCAGAGGAGGATACCACAATGTCATACCCTTTTATGAATAGAACAATGCAAGCAAACATCAATATAACATGCACCCACTATTAATAAATTGGAACTGATCATAAGAGAACATGAACTACTAAGCATCCACTAAATGACATATACCTCACATGAACCAACTAAGCATGTTCACATGGATGAGTATATGTACAAAAATGAAAACAAATAGAGTTCATACCAGCCTCTCACCCCAACTCGAATTGTCGTAAATCGTCATTATTGCTTTTCACTTGTGTGGCTTGAATGATATGAAATGATAACCAAGCTCCACTGGAGTCACGGAAGGCTGTCGAACTCTGCAGCAAACTATACAAAACCGAAAAAGAACAACAAATATTTTTGGGTTTTTCGAATTTAAAACAAGAGCAAAAAGAAACAAGCAATAAAGCAAAATATTTTTGGATTTTTGAATAACAAACCGAATTTAAAAACAAGCAAACTAATACTAGAGACTTAAAGAAACAAATAAAGAGAAACAACAGAAATATTTTTGGTCTTTTTGTGTTTTGGAAAGCAAAAGCAAACAAGAAACAACAAAAAGAAAGAAAGAAAATCGAAACATGGATATACAAAGTACCGACAGAACATGATATAAATGAGTGAGATGTCGGTATACCTCCCCCCAAGCTTAGGCTTTTGGCCTAAGTGGAGATCAACCCCATCGGGACCAGGAAGTGGCGCCTCCATAGTACGACGAAGAAGGGTCCTCGTCCTGATACGAACTGGAGGACACACCGGTGTAGTGCACGGTGTATCCTCAGCGGGTGTCGTGTCCTCGGAGTCGTGCTGCTGTGGAAACCAAGCAACCTCAGCCTCGTCCAACTCCTCCTTTGAGCGCGACCACGGCCTCCTGCGAACACTAAACAAATCGGGCTGCGGCAAAGGAACTTTCCTTTCGTCCCCATCAGTGAATAAAACTCTATAAACGAGACTTCCTACTCGAGAGTTAGTGTAACAAATTGATGATCTCTCATAGCAGCAAGGTCGAGCCTGAAAGGGGTTAGCAACTCATCACTAGGTCACAGGAATGCCTAGATATGCTATAACTCGTGAAGCAACAATCCCTCCATAGATGGGTCCACTGCAGCTAAGCGACGAGCGATGAGAGCACCAAGATTATAAGTTGTGTTACCAGTAAGTGCAGCAGCCAGAAAAGCAAGATGATAATTAGAAATGTTGCTGGTGTTCTCCCTACCAAGAATGCTAGTGGCAAGATAATAAGTAAAATATCTAATGGCAGGGAGCTGAATGTTCCTTATCTTGCCACGCTGGGCGTGCGGTCGTCATCATTGGTCACCCCTCGGTAAAGCTCCAGCAAATCGTTGGGGCGTCCTGAATCCTCTTCGCTGTAACTGAAGGGCAATACCTATGGCAGCACAAAAGTCCTTCAAAGTCATGGTAACAGGCCTATCATAAATCTTAAATGCAATGGATGGCTTGAATGATGAGTTGCCAAATTTAAAACTCTCAACGAAAGTTTTGGTGAGCATAACATATTGGTTGCTTTCATCCTCCATATTGATGCATCCAAAATGCATCTACTTTTCCAAGCACTTTGCTTCATGATTTGCTCCGGAATCTTCCCATATTTGAATAAAACTGCTGAATCTGATGCTGTTTTTAGCAAAGTCTCTTTTCTGGCTATTTCTGCAGGAAATAAAATCGGGGAAAATTACCACGTCAATTTTTATGGAAAAGAAGGACAATGGACAAAAGATGGACACGACGAAGCGCTCGAGGGCCAAATGGGTGGGTCCCACGCGGCCCCTGTACCTGGCCGCGTGGGCCCAGCCCAAATGGGCCTCGGGCGCCGCCTCGCCTTGGAGACCTCGCCACCCTTTGCGAATCCCTCTCAAAAATCTCTCCATAGGTGTGGTTATGCATCTTCCTTTTCTGAAAATTTTCAACAATCATTATAAAATTGATTTTGAGACATCTAAATGAAGGGAACTACTATAGAAACTTGCTAGAGGATTAAACATGCATCAAAACTAATTATTCTAACATAGAACAAGCATGCAAACTCACTTAACATGCCACCTACAGCAGCAAAATACTCAAGATATATTTCACTAAACAAAATTCTACTTGGATATTCGGAGGAGTCACATACCGGAGAGCAAATGCCCCAAATCTCAGCAGCAAAGATGGGCTGAGCAAGGATCGAAAATCGCGAGCAAGAACAGCAAGAACTCGGGTTTGAGCAGTGGAGATGTGTTTGGTCGGGAGAGAGAAAGGACTGGTAGGTGGATGAGTGAGTGGAGGGCCAGGTGGGCCCCACACCATGCCACGGCGCGGCCAGTGCCTGCCGCGCCACCATGTGGTGTGGTGGCATGGTGGGTCCCCCTGGTCAGCTCCAGGCAGTCCCACGATGCTCTTTCAAAAATAGGACCAGTGGTATAATTTTTATCAATTTTTGAAAACTTTCAATTTGGACAATTTCTGGGTACTTAAGATAATATATTCAGGGCAGAAAATGATTTCCAAAATCAAACTCAACTAAACTTTGCAAACTAAGCAACATTGCAGTAGGTAAAACAAGGATGAGGAATAAAATGTTGGTTAGCACCTTCATGTATATAAAATGTATTTGTTAACAAGCTTGATCAAGTCTTGCCAGCAAATAAATTTTATATGACACAGGGGAATTAAACATCATGAGACAATCATGTTACCTTGAATTGTATTGATATGGATCCAATCATAATGTTTTGATATCCTTCTTGATGATCATATATAGGGCAATCAATACTTCCCACTTTGATAGTTCTAAAATTAGAAATTGTATTAACTCCAAATACTTTGTCCACCTTCTTGGGGAAATAAACAGTGTGCTCTTTTGTCATTCACATTAAAAGTTACTTTTCCTTTATTGCAATCAATAACAACACCTGCAGTATTTAGAAAAGGTCTCCCAAGAATAATAGACATATTATCGTCTTCAGGCATTTCAAGCACAACAAAATCAGTTAAAATCAAACAATTATTAGCCACTTGAACAGGGACATCCTCACAAATGCCAACATGAACAACAGTAGATTTATCAGCCATTTGCAAAGATATATCAGTAGGTATCAGTTTATCCAGATAAAGTCTTATAAAGAGAGAAAGGCATAACACTAACTCCTGCTCCCAAGTCACATAGAGCAGTTCTAACATAATTATTTTTGATGGAACAAGGAATGGTTGGTATACCTGGATCTCCAAACTTCTTTGGAACCTTGCCATTGAAAGAATAATTAGCAAGCATAGTAGAAATTTCCTCATTAGGAATTTTCCTTTTGTTAGAAACAATATCTTTCATATACTTAGAATAAGGAGGCAATTTAATAGCATCAGTCAAAGGAATTTGCAAGAACAAAGGTTTCATCCAATCACAAAATTTATTATAGTGTTCTTCTTCCTTTGATTTGAGTTTCTTAGCAGGAAAGGGCATTTGCTTTTGGACCCAAGGTTCTCTCTCATTACCATGTTTCTTAGCAATGAAGTCTTCCTTACTTTACTTTTTACTTTTAGTATGCCTTTCAGGTTCCTCCTCAATTTCTTCTTTATCAGAAGCATCATTCTTATCATTATCATTGTTATGTTCATTACCATTTTCAGTTTCAGCATCATAAATAGATATATTATTAGGATCATTAATAGGTTCAGAGGATTCTACAACAGTTTTATGTTTCTTCTTCTTTTTCTTAGAAGGAGCACTAGTTTCCTTAACTCGTTGAGAATCTTGTTCAATTCTTTTAGGATGCCCCTCAGGATATAAAGGATCCTGAGTAGAAATACCTCCTCTAGTTGTTACTTCACAAACATGTTTCTCTTTTTCCCTAGAGCATTAACCAACAGATCTTTTTGCACTTTAGTGAGTTGATCAATTTGAGTTTGAACCATATGGAAATGTTTAATAAGCATTTTAACATCATTGGAGGTTCTTTCCACAATATCATGTAATTTACTAATAGCTTCAGAATTTTCATTTAAATGATTTTCCACCCTCATATTAAAGTTATCTTGCTTAACAATATAATTATCAAACTCATCTAAGCATTGATCAGGAGGTTTAGAGTAGGAAATATCTCTATCATCAAACCGTTGGAGATGAGTTCTGAACATTATTATTATCAGAATCAGAATCATCAGAACCAGCAGAATCAGGATCAGAATTATCTGAAGTAGCAGCACCATCATTGTCAACAGTGACATTTTCATTTTCAACAGAGTGCTCCACCTCGACACGAACCTGCTCCTCAGAAAAATCTGGCAAAACATCTGAGGACAACTTATCAAAGTACATAACAGATTCATAGAAAACAACACTCTGCTCATAAAAGCCTTTTTAGTTTCGGGATTCCACAACTTGTATCCTTTTACACATGAACCATAACCAATGAACACACACTTAATAGCTCTCGGCTCTAACTTTCCATTATCAACATGAGCATAAGCAGTGCAGCCGAAAACTTTAAGTTGTGAATAATCCGGGACGCTCCGCTCTCCTCGTCACAAGTCGGCCTTTATCAGTATATACGAATTTGGATCACCACAAAATAACACTTTTGAGAGCTTTTAGTAGCTGCACAGATTCTGCACTACATTTGCTTTTCAACTCCACGGGAAAAAAGATAGAACCCATAAGTACAATGTAGATAGATTGATTTCCCCTGAAAAAAGAGAATTTTTTGATATCCACATCTCCTGAGTACTATGGATCCAGGAAACCCACGGCTTTATGATAGTAGCGTATGTCACGGAAAGTGTCTTTTCCTCCTGGGCACTAGTGCTTCACTTAAAAAAATCGAAAATGGTATTTCAGAGTTTTTAAAAATTCTAAAAAAATCTGAATGTAGGTAATGGTGTATCCCACTAACGTGTAAAATATAAATTTCGAATAATTTGTATTATGGGCTACATAAAAATGACAATATCTGATAAATTTAGAGATTTAAAACTATACATAATAAGATCGACACTTTTGTCATTTTTGTTTAACTCGGAATACAAATTATTTCAAATTTATTTTTTGCATGTCTGTAGGACACCGTTGGCAACATCCGGATAATTTCAGAATTTTTTGAAACTCGATTTTTGAATTTTTAAAATGGCAGGAGCACTTAAGTTTGAGAGCCAAAATTATACAACCTATATAACAAAAACTAGGGATATTAGCGCGGCAAATGCCGCGCGTGTTTGGTTAAATTTAAATTTGGAAATGTTGACATTTAATAGGTGTGAAGATTTGAAATTTTTTGAAATGCAAAGAATTTTGATGGGTAAAAATTGTTTGTACTTCGAAATGTTGTAGTTGACGTGAATATCATGTTTAAATAAGTAGAGTTTTGTATAAAATTCATAAACTTTCCTTAATTGTCGTTGTGGTAAAAAAATTTATGAAATTAAAACTAAAAATGTGAGGAGCTCCATATTTTTATGTTATTCTAAGACTGTAACAATTTTATTAAAAGTTGAGAAATATAATTTGGAAAATACGTTTGGAAAATAGGTAAAATTAGTGGTGTTCTAAATCTGTGTAAGTTTGGAAATAAATGTAATTGGAAAAAGTTTATGTTTTAAAAATGGTTGGAATCTAGAAATTGCTTAAATGTGGAAAATTATTGTAATTTTTAAAAAGTTTATGTTGTAAAAATGTTTAGATTCGTAATTGTTGAAAAGTTTATGTCGTAAAAACATTTTAGATTTGGTACCTTTTTTTATCCACGGTCATTTCGATGTATTTCAGCATATTTTAAAATATTTAGCAAGGTGAATTATTTATATGTGCTTATATTTATTTATTTTTGATTCTGAGGCATCCATTATTTATGTGAGATAATATGTGAGGTATTTATATTTTAGAGTATCTATTTTTTTTTGTAGCAAATTAAATTTTAGAATGGTTTTTGTGCGGTAAGCTTGATAATTTGCAAATTTTTAAATTTAGAATTTTTTTTGATATGTTGTTTATATTATTTTGCATTGGAGTTTTGAATATATGAATTTTTGAATTTTAGTATTTTTATAATTGTTATTTTGAATTATAGATTGAAATTTATAAATTTTGATATTTTTCCTATAATTGTTGATATATTGTTTGTATTATTTTGAAGTGTAGTTTGAAAGGTACGCATTTTTTTTTTGAATTTCAACATCTTTTATAATTCTTGTTTTAAAGATATGCATTCTTTAAATTTTAGTATTTTTTATAATTATTATTTTGAATTGTAGACTGAAATGTATAAATTAAATTAAAGTTTTTGAATTTGTGAAAATTTTGTAAGTAAGTGGGGCCCACTTGACAGGAATTTCGCATTTTTTGGATTTTTTTTCTTAAAAAAAAAAAATTCTGGCAGCCTGGGCCCACACTGACGTCGGAATGACGTCAGCAGTGCCCTGGGCTGCCACTGCCGCGGCGGCGGCGTCGGCGCCGCCGTTGAGCCAGTACGCGCGCGGGGTCGTGCTGGACGCGCGCGGATGCGGGCTGCACGGGAGCGGCGGCGCCTCCGCCTCTGGGTCGCCGGAGCGTCACCTGCGGTCCGCGGACGCGGCGGAGGGCAGCGGACGCGACGGCGGCGATTTCCGTGCGGCCGCGGCGTCCCGGCACGCGGCGCTCGGCCAGGAAGTGGAGGCGGCGACGGCGGAGCCGCCCGTGGCCGTCGATCTGAGTTCGGAAGAGCCTGGCGGCGGCGCGAGGCGTCGGCGGCGCCGGCGACTCCGAACGTCGCGGGAGAAGAAGAAGGGTGGGGGGAGCTGCGCTGTCGTTTTTACACGGAGGTCCTTAGTATTTTTTGAATTTGCGAACAGGTCCTTTGCGGGCGGTTTTTTGCAAAATGTTCGCTGCAGGGCGACGTGTCCGCGTCTCATCGGTAGAAATTGCCTGCTACAGTGTTACTGTAGCTTGCGCGAATTTTGACGTGATCTGGGCCGTTGGATGGGCTGATCGAACGGTTAGAAAAAAAAGGGTGACGTGGAGGCGGGTTTGGGGGGTGAATCTCTCCAACTTTTATATATATGCTACAGTGTTATTGTAGCTTGCGCGAATTTTGACGTGATCTGGGCCGTCGGATGGGCTGATCGAACGGTTAGAAAAAAAAGGGTGACGTGGAGGCGGGTTTGAGGGGTGAATCTCTCCAACTTTTATATATAGGGAATGTGCGGTACCTGAAAATGTCGGGTGGGCACCAAGCCCACCAACGAGTAACAAATGAAATACGGTTCTTTCTGGTGCCTCTCGACAAACGAACAGTACTCCTTCCTACTCGGATCACCTCCGCCACGACTCCAATCCTCCACCGGGACAAGGGGAGAGGGAGAGGGCTCCTTCTGTGCCTAACATGTTACGTTTTTCCTTTTGAAGAAGAGCCATCAGTTGCTATCTTTCGTGTATTATGCAGGTGGAAACTTTACAATCTGGCTCTTCATGACGAAGAAAAAACAGGGAAAATAGAGAGAAAACAAAAAGGTTACATTTTTCTCAAAACACGTCATGTATATTTGGAGAACCTCTACTCAACTTGCATCATACCAGTGCCATCCTTCCCATAAATCTACAAGATTCTTAGTTACAGAATCCTAATCCTGAAGGTCCACCATAGCTACACCTTAAACTAAACTAACTACACCACAAGTTCTTAACTCACAACCATGAGGATGCTTAGGCGTTAAGCTTTGCTAACAAAGCCTTGACTGGCAAATACAAGTTCAGCCCATTTCCCAAAGTGAGGCAGGCTGGGTTAGTCTTCTTAGACCTCATGTTTTCATTTGTTACCGGAGTGTCCACAGCCAAATCATCGCCCGAGTCAATGGGGACTGGATCTGCCACTTCATATTTCAGCTCCTTCTTGTCGTCTGTAGCATCGATGGAGATCGTCGAGCCCGCACCGACTTCTCCTCTGACCAGCATCTCCGAGATCATCGTCACCACGTTCTCCTGCACCCACCTTCTTATGGGCCTTGCACCATACATCTGCGACGCGAGAGTTCAGGTGTGGTTACTTAAACATACCAAGAAGTAACCAGGTTATTTGGAAATAGGACGTACCGGGTTGTACGATTCTGACAAAATGATGTCCAATGCGGCGTCGCTTGCACGTAGAGAGATGCCCTTGTCAGCTACCCGGGCGATGACACTCTTCATCTGAATTGCCACGATCTCTTTCAGATTGTCTCGCGAAAGCGGCTCAAATACCACTATCCCACTCAGTCTGTTGAGAAGCTCTGGCTTGAAGTGTTTCTGAACCTGCATGAACAAATAATTATATGGGTAACATTGTAACAACCAGCTGACAAATAACTACTGCATGCAACAGTTTTGGATGCACAAACAAACCTGCTTCATGAGAAGGTCCTGTGCAGTTTCCATTGTGTTTTCACCGGACATTCCTGCTACTAGGTGATCTGACCCCAGATTTAAGGTCATGATGATAATGGTATTCTTGAAATCGACGATCCGGCCTTTGCCATCAGTCAACATACCATCATCAAGGATCGGAAGGAAAATATTCAACACCGAGGGATCCGCCTTCTCCACCTCATCAAAAAGTGAACCGAGGCCTTGCCCGGATGGCTACCAGGGTGTTGATACCTGCGAAGCCCGCCCGCTGGAGTTCGAGCGCCAGCGCCCGCTCACGGGTGTGTACACACCGAATTCTTCTAAAAAAACTGTTTGGGGTCTGTCTAAACCCCAAATCGCATTTTTTTTTGGATCACACTGTATGGGCGCCTCCACACCTTCTCAGTCAGTTGTCCACCATCTTGATGGTCATAGTAGCTTTAACATGTTACAGTACAAAAGAAACATTAAGACCAGCCAAACTAATTAAAGAACAAGTATGCTATGATAATGTAGTAGTGTTCAAATAGAGAAGGCAAACCCTGGAGGTGCTCCAATGAGACGCCAGACAGATGCAGCCTCAATACATTCAGACATGTCGATGCGAATCAACATCTTCTCGCTGTCAAATAGCTGTTCGGCAAGTGTTTTTGCAAGCTCTGTCTTTCCAACACCAGTCGATCCCAAAAAGAGAAATGAGCCTATTGGTTGGCCAAGCTGATCAAGGCCAGTCCTAGAACGCAACACTGCTTGCGCAACCTTATTAACTGCTTCATCCTGGCCAACAATTCGCTCATGCAATCTGGACGCTAGGTCGATCAACTTATCCTTCTCCCCTTGATCAAGTGCGGTGACAGGTATTCCAGTCCATCGGCTCACAACCTTCAAATCACATCAATAGGGACATGCGTGAGAATCATATTGATTGAACAGTAGACACAAATATCAATGGGAAGAAAATGCCTACTTGTGCGACTTCCTCCAGGCCAACAACTGCTTCGTTCACTGCAATTGGAAAGGTAGTTAGCACAGTCTTCGCTTCCTTTTCTTGTTTGCCAATTTGCATCATCCTCTTGGCTGCAGCGGCACAAGCCTCATCGATAAGATCAATTGCCTTATCAGGAATTGACGACCTACAGTACATACAGCAACACTAGCCATCAATTTTCTCCAACACACATACATTCTTGCCACTCACGAGTTCAACTCTGTAAACAAGAAACACTGTACTGCAGCTTGCTTGATTAATTTATACATACGGCATTTTCATGGATTTTTTCAATCCTTAAAGACGATTTATAACTTACTCCAAAACAACGTATTCAATGAAACAAGACTAATCCTTTGCTCAATAACACAACTAAAACTATTTCAACTTAATGTATATAATGCAAGATGGGTACTCCACAGCGCTCTAAACACGATTTACAAATTATCCAATTAATGTATCAAATGCTACAAGGTACTCCACTGACCTATAATGTAAAATTATAATCATTTCAACTCAATGTATCTAATGCAACCTGGCACTCCACAGTGACCTTAACACAAATTATGAATTATTTGAACTTGATTTTATCCAATGAAACATGGGTACTCCACAGCGCTTTAGAAATAAAAGGGGGCCGAAACCCCCCCAGCCCCATTTTTATTAGAATGAAGCCAGGGTCCAGCACAGTGTAGCGCGCGAGAGGAAAAGATCCAACCTTTGGCAGGTTCAAGCGTCTACCTACTTATTACAATTTTTAGGGTCTGAAACATAGCACCACAACAACAGAGAGAAACTAGCTAGCTACTCGACGCTAAACCAGCCCACACTGCCGAGGAAGACCTGGTGGCGCGCTGTCCCCTTCTTCAATCCCTCCAAGCAATCCGCAGCAATTCTCCTCTCTTGCAGTTGAGCAGCTGCAGGTTTCTGTCCATCAGTCGTGAACGAGACTCGCTGTATAGCGGACTCCAGCTTCTCAGAAGAGTGGGAGCACGATCCCAGACACAGGCCAAGCTGGACCATTGGTTTTCCTGAAAACATAGATCATTTCGAGTTTTCTATAAGGTCCACAGAAAAGCAGCTGTAGTAATACAGGCAATGTGGTCACTAGTAGTCAAAAGATGATGCAAATCATCAAGGTTAGCTAAGCACGTATGCGGAAAGACTTCAATATGATCAAACTGATTATTCCTGAGTTTCAAACTGCACAGCGCAACCATTACGCACATAGTTTAAATTAGCCGCTGAGCCTTAACAACGATAGACATCTGACCATAACTAATGAGATCAGCATACTCAATTTTCTTCATTCTTATCCTTACTTCTTAAGTGAGTAGGTGTATGTTCATCTAGCAATGACGTCGCAACAAAATGAGTAAAATCAATTCCTTACCTGTGATATATCGGGCAGCAAGTTGTACGGCAGCAACAAGAGCAGCATCCTGGATTTCCAAGTCATGGTGCTTCTCGTATCTTTTCTTTAGCCCTCGCAGAATGGCAATGATTGCCTGCGTGCTTGGCTCCTCAACATGCACCTTTTGGAATCGTCGCTCCAAAGCGGCATCCTTCTCAAGGTACTTGATGTACTCATCCAGAGTCGTCGCGCCCACGCAGCAGCGGTTACGACCACGGGCCAACGCCGGCTTCGGCATGTCGCAAGCGTCCGTGCTACTCTTATGGACGAGACTACCACCAGAGCCAAGAAGCATGTGCATCTCGTCGATGAAGAGAATTACCTTGCCGTCCGCATTCTCCGCCTGCCTTAACACCCATTTCTTTACTCCTCAAGATGGACATCGAAAAGGCGTTTGACTCTGTATCCTGGCAGTTCCTTATTGATGTTTTGACCAGGGCGTCTCCAGAAATTTGGGGCCTCTGTGCGAGATACATAATGGGGCCCTAAAATTTGAATGTGTCGCTAGAGACACTAGATATGACGAATTTTGAGTGATCGTGTTTTATATATACCAATGAACTTTTGGATCTTTTTCCAATATATTTTAAAATTTTGTGTGCTGTTTAGAGAAATTTTGAATCAAGCTGATAGCAGTTTATAACTAGAATGGATGAAACAACAAATGACTTCGAATAAGTCACACTGGAAACAAAAACTATGCATTTGTTCTAGTATACACTATAACCTACAGTTCCGTATACGATCCGAATCTGAATGTATGTAGTTATTTTACTTGTCAGTCTCAATCGAGAAGACAAAGAGAACACAAAGAGAGATATAAGATCCGTGTGTACCTATGAATCAACGAACTGAAGCTCGGTTTGTTTTGCCAATGCCGGCCGGACCGCAGGAGGACAGTACAGCTTGGCCTCCCACTCGATCTCGATGTGCCAAATTATTCTGCTAATTAGATCTTGCGGGAAAGCAGCAGGAACAACCATTTTTTTGCAGTAACCCGCGGCTCTCGCAAAGTGGCTTCTGGTCCGCCGTCGCCGGCGTCCGCTCTTGCGGGTGTTGAATCACAGAATAAGATCCGTCGCGATGGTCTTCGTCCAATTGTCAAAGCGGTTTCTTCTGGGGTCGGGTCGGGGTCACGCAACCAGGGCTTAAACGGCACCACGTATGACTAGGTTGAGTCGCACCAATGACTTACCCCTTCGCCGGTGGGGCCCACGACACAGTATCATCTTCTTCCCCAACCTTCTTCCAAACACGCACGAACAGTTTGTTCGTCAGATCCATGGCGATGCACATAGCCACATACATAGGATTCGGGGGCCCCTGTGCGGTCGCACACCTCGCACACCCTCGTCGACAGCCCTGGTTTTGACAGCAAAGGGCTTTGGGAGGAAATTCATAAACCTGATCTGTGTGCTGCTCAGCTCTGCCTCAACTCAGGTTTTGGTTAATGGCCGCCTTTCAGAGAAGATTCTTCATCAAAAAGGTTTGCGCCAAGGTGATCCCATGTCGCCACTGCTGTTTGCCAATGTGATGGACTGTTTAGCTGCTTGTTTGGCCGAAGCTGAGAACTGCAATATCCTAAAGCCAATTGGGCGTCAAACTCTCACCTTCCGGGCATCGCTTTACGCTGATGATGTGGCTCTCTTCATCAACCCTAGCCCCATTGAATTGCTGTCAGTCAGACATATTTTTAGTCTGTTTGGTCTTGCTTCAGGGCTGCACACCAATCTTGCAAAGAGCTCCTGCATGCCAATACGCTGTGATGACATAGATCTAGCGGCCACTCTTGGACAATTCAACTGTCCAGTAGCAAACTTCCCGGTGACTTATCTTGGGATGCCACTATCCATTTACAGGTTGAGAAAGGCAGAAATGCAACCTGTTCTTGACAAGCTCAGCAAGAAGGCTTCTGCATGGAAAATGCCCACCTCGTCTGGTGGCAGATTGACTTTAGTGAAAACGGTGCTTGCTGCAATGCCAATATTATATCTCATTGCGATCCAAGCCCCCAAATGGTTCTTTCGGATGGCTAATAAAATCCTGCGCAGCTTCCTCTGGGCGGCAAAGGATGAGGCATCAGGAGGTAAATGTCTCGTCAACTGGAACTTGGTGTGCTCGCCCATTTGCTTCGGTGGGCTTGGCATCCTGAACCTGTAGATGCACAGTAATGCACTCAAGGTTCGCTGGTTATGGCAAAGCTGGATGGGCTCGTCTAAGCCATGGCAGCGGCTCCCCATTCCAGTTGATGAATCAATTCAGAAGCTGTTCTATGCTTCGGTGAAGTTTCAGATTGAAGATGGTGCCTTAACGAGTTTCTGGCACGTTCCTTGGCTACTAGAAGTTCCCTTCAAGGAAAGATGGACAGAGTTGTTCAAACACTGCACAAAGAGAAATCTGACGATTAAGGAGGCCATGTTCGAAGACCGTTGGGTTAGACATTTCAGAAGCGTGCTGTCACCTTTTGCGATTATCCAGTTTACGGAAATGTGGGAAGCGGTGCAAGGCATTCAGCTCACGGCTGGCACTGCGGATTCCTTAAGCTCGAGGTGGACAAACGACGGGATTTACTCTGTTCAATCTGCCTATCTGATGCAGTTTGAGGGGCGCCTTCGCTCACACTTGCCACTGACGGTCTGGGACTCTGACGCTCCGCTCAAATGCAAGTTTTTTGCCTGGCTGGCCTGCCTCAACCGATGCTTAACGGCAGACAATATGTTGAAGCGTGGATGGCCTTGCGATCCTGTTTGCCCGCTCTGCCGGTCGTGTAACGAATCAGCTCTTCACATCTTGCTGCAATGCCCTTTCTCTTGTCAGGTTTGGTGTCTGGTTCAAATGAAGCTGCAGATCACCCTAAACCCCAGGCCGGCGGCTGCTTCCTCGCTCAAACAGTGGTGGCTTGATCAAATCCACAATAAGCGAAGGATGCTGCTCGCTCCATGAACGCGGTTATCACCCTTGTCTGCTGGTCTTTGTGGAAAGAGAGGAACGCAAGAATTTTCAATGGCCTGCTGTCTCCGGCTTCTGTGGTCTTCAATAAGGTGGTCGAAGAAGCGGTGATTTGGCTTGCTGCTGGAAAATCAAAACCTAGGCAGCTTGCAAGAAGACCTCTAGAACCCGACTAGGTCATCTCTGCTTCTTGTAGGATGCCTTTGTTGAGGTGCTGTTTGTTTATAGCTGTATAGACACTATATCTGTTCTGTAATCGTACACATCATTCTTTATTCTTCTAATCAAAAGAGAGCAGTGCTGTCTGCCTTCGTAAAAAAAACACCCATTTCATGCGCTCCTTGAACATACAACAACAACAACAAAGTTTTTTTTCCCAAACAAGTTGGGGTAGGATAGAGTTGAAACTCATAAGATCTCGAAATCATGTCATGGTTCTGACATATGGATAGCTAACTTCCACGCAGCCTTATCCATGGCTAATTCTTTGGTGATATTCCAATCCTTCAGATCTCTCTTAACAGACTCTTCCCATGTCAAGTTTGGCCTACCACGACCCCTCTTAACATTCTCATCCTACTTTATCCGTCCGGTATGCAATGACGCTTTCGGAGACCTACGTTCTATATGACCAAACCATCTTATGCATTCCTCGAACATGCCGCATAAAAAAGTCCCGGCCACCATGACCCCGAGGTCTACTTCCACGACTCGTGCTCCAGAGAGTGCGGCAGGGACTGTCCCAGCGGCGATGCGCTGAGCGAGACCCTCGGCAATTGCTGTCTTGCCAACCCTTGCAGCACCGACGAGCGCGGCGCAGTTCTTGGTCCGGTGGCAGAGGATGTAGATCACACGATCAATCTCGTCGTCGCGACCAATCACCGGGTCGGCCTTGTCGGCCGAGGCCGTCATGTCCCGGCCATACTTCCGCAGAGACATATTGTATCGGTAGTACCTCCACGCTGCCAGCACAACGCGACTGCTGCTCCGGCACAGACCACGCCGGCCAAGTCATCAAGCAATTTGTTCGGACATTGGTACGAGCGTGATTCGTAGGTCCCAGACGCTGAATCGTAGACCCGAAAAGTTGCAGTTTCCGCAATCCCTCCTCCCACGATCCCATCAAGCCATCGTTGCTGGTCGCGGCTAAGTTTTCGTGGACGCCGTCGACTTCCCTGCAAGCGAAAAAGTTAAGATTACTTGCACAAGATACATTGGGGAACAAAAGCTCACGTCCTTTTTAGAGGAACACATACGAGATGTAAGAGATCACCCGCCGCCGCCTGCTTTTCATCTCCAGTGTGCGCCGCCGCCTGCTCCGGTCCGCCGCTCGCTGCGACGCAGCCGACCTGGAGCGAGCAAGCCCTAGTCGCCTCAACCAGGTCAGGTGCAGAAACGCCGCTCGAGCCCGCATTTTTTTCTGCTCTTGTGTGAGAGAAAATTAAGATTTTTTCTCTACTCCGTTCCTTCCAGCATTATTTCGCACACCCTTCAACCTTTGTTGGGTGAAAAACTTGGACTGATCTTCATGTTTACTAACTTGCAACTAGCTTATTTAACGTTTTTTTTTTTTTTGATAAAGGGCTTTTATTACTTAAAAGGTTTAAGCGTTACACCCGGCCTCTGCATAGCTAAGATGCACACAGCCACCAGTCCACCATCCAAGTCGAAACATAAAAGATAAAAAGGCGAATTACATATCAGAATGAGAAATTGTAGATCCGCCTAAGGAACTGGTAGGTCTATCCGGAGTCTATGTTGCCACCCATGTCGGGAAAACAACTCCCTGGCCGCAGCCTCCAGTCTCGACGTCACTTCCAAAAATAAGTCTCGGTGCTCCACACGCTGCAGGGGTGACCAATCTCGTAGCGTCACTGTGCACCGGTAAATAACCTGCATAAGAGAAGCATTTTTATCATTAAAAACCTTGTCATTTCTACATAGCCATAGCGACCAAATAACAGCAATCGCTCCCATCCTACTGAAGCTTATTTAACGTCATGTCATAACTTTTTGCAGATTTTTTTCTGTAAAAACGAGCAAGGTCACCAGCAGAATTTTGGACGGTCCACAGTACATATTATATATGTTCACACAAAACTATTCAAATTCTACAACGAAAAATGCAACTAGACGTCTAGCAGACACCCAACGAGTAATAAAATGAAGCTTTCTCGTGTGTAACATAAGACCACAAAAACTCTGTTCTATCATTGTCTCTGTGTTGCCTGCTTCTCGGCACACGACTGTCTCCTAATCGATCACCTCTCCCACCACTCCAATCCTCCACCGGCCCGGGAGAGTGAGAGGACTTTAGCACTGTCAGAAATCTAGACAATCAGGCTCTCAGTGAAGATACTTATGTTTTAAGCCCTGCTAACAAAGCCTTAATTGGCTAAAACAAGTTCAACCCTGCCCCGGAAGTGCCAGAAGGAGGCCTAACGTTTTCAGCCATGTTGCCATTCGTAATGGGAGTGGCCATGACCAAATCATCGCCGGAGTCACCAGTAAGTCTCGCTGCCACTTCCTTCACCACTTCGTACCTCAGCCCCTTCATGTCGTCCATAGCATCGATGGAGATCGCTGAGCCTGCACCGGCTTCTCCCTTGACCAGCAGCTCGGAGATAGTCGTCATCACGTTCTACTGCACCCACCTCCTTATGGGCCTTGCACCGTACATCTGCAATGCAGAGAGATAAAGCATGCATCAGTACTAAACATACTGACAGGTTACCTGGTTATCTGAAGAAAAAAGGAAGTACCGGGTTGTATGATTCTGACAAAATGCAGTCCAATGCGGCGTCGCTTGCACGTAGAGAGATGCCCTTGTTAGCTACCCTAGCGACGACGCTCTTCATTTGGATTGTCACGATCTCTTTCAGCCTATCTCGCGAAAGCGGGTCAAATACAATGATCGCACTCAGTCTGTTGAGAAGCTCGGGCTTGAAATGTTTCTGGACCTGCACCACAAATATAAATGAGTAACAACCAGCTGACAGATAACTAGTGCGTGCAGGCTTTACAGGCACAGTTTTGGATTCACAAACAAACCTGTTTCATGAGAAGGTCCCGAGCAGTTTCCATAGTGTTTTCTCCACACATTCCTGCTAGTAGATGCTCTGACCCCAGATTGGAGGTCATGATGATAATCGTATTCTTGAAATCAACAAACCGCCCTTTGCTATCAGTCAACATACCATCATCAAGGATCTGAAGGAAAATATTCAACACCAAGGGATCTGCCTTCTCAACCTCATCAAAAAGGACGACACAATATGGGTGCCTTCGCACCTTCTCAGTCAGTTGTCCACTATCTTGATGGTCAGAGGAGCTTTAACATGTTCCAGTACAAAAGAAACATTAAGATCGGTCGAATTAATTAAAGACTAAGTAGGATACGATAATGTAGTAGTGTTCAAATAGAGAAGCCAAACCCTGGAGGTGATCCAATCAGACGATAGACAGATCCGGCCCCAACATATTCAGACATGTCAATGCGAACCAACATCTTCTCGCTCTCAAATAGTTGTTCCGCAAGAGCTTTTGCAAGCTCCGTCTTTCCAACACCAGTCGAGCCCAAAAAGAGGAACGAGCCTATTGGTTGGCCAGGCTGATCAAGGCCAGTCCTAGAACGCAACACTGCTCGCGCAACCTTATTGACCGCTTCATCCTGGCCAACAACTCGCTCATGCAATCTGGCCGCTAGGTGGATCAACTTATCCTTCTCCTCATGATCAAGTGTGGTGACAGGAATTCCAGTCCCTCGGCTCACAACCTTCAAATCACAACATTGGGACGTGTGACAACCACATCACACTGACAGAACAATGGACACAAATTTCGATAAGAAGAGAATGCCTACTTGTGCGACTTCATTTGGGCCAACAATTGCATCGTTCACTGCATTTGGAGAGGTAGTTAGGATAAAGTTCACTTCCTTTTCTTGTTTGCCAATTTGCATCATCCTTTTGGCTACAGTGGCACATGCCTCATCGATCAGATCAATTGCCTTATCAGGAAATTGACGACCTACAGTACAGACAACAATAATATCCATCAATTTTCTCCTAGATACATACATTCTTGCCACTCAAGAATACAACTAAGTAGAAAAGAAACACTGCCGTGCAGGTTGCTCAATTAATTTATACATACGACATTTTCATGAATTTGTTCGATCATTAAACACAATTATAAATTATAAATGGCAATGGGTAGGTACACAAGTACTGTGTGGCTCATATAACACAGTTTAAGAATTATTTTTCAAATTAATGTACATAATGCAAGATGGGTACTCCAGAGCGCTCTAAACATGATTTATAAATTATTTCAAATAATATATCCAATGTGCTACAATGTACTCTACAACACTCCGACGCAACATTACAATAAGTTTTCAACTTAATGTATCTAATACAATACAAGACTCCACAGCACCCTAAACGCAGGTCATAAATTATTTGGACTTAATTTATGCATAAAACATGGGTTATGCAGTGCTTTAATGTGATCAGCTGATTATTCTTGAGTTTCAAACTGTGCAGCACAACCTTTACAAGGATAGACATCTGACCATAACTAATTGAGACCAGGATACTCAATTTTCTTCACTTTCTTATCTTTACCAGGATACTTAAGTGACTAGGTTTATGTGCATCTACTAATGGTGTCTCAAACAAAATGAGTAAAATAAAATCCTCACCTGTGATATATCGGGAAGCAAGCTGTACGGCAGCAACAAGAGCAGCATCCTGGATTTCCAAGCCATGGTGCTTCTCGTACCTTTTCTTTAGCCCTCGCAGAATGGCAATGGTTGTCTGCGTGCTTGGCTCCTCAATATAGACCTTTTGGAATCACCGCTCCAATGCGGCATCCTTCTCAATGTACTTGCTGTACTCATCCAGAGTCGTCGCGCCCACGCAGCGGATACGACCACGGGCCAACGCCGGCTTCAGCATATCGCAAGCGTCCGTGCTACCCTTGTCGACCAGAGTACCACCGGAGCCAAGAAGCATGTGCATCTCGTCGATGAACAGAATCACCTTCCCATTCGCATTCTCCGCCTGCCTTATCACGTTCTTCATACGCTCCTCGAACATACCACAGTACATAGTCCCGGTCACCATGGCCCCGAGGTCCACTTCCACGACGTGTGCTCCAGCGAGTGCGGCAGGGACTGTCCCAGCGGCGATGCGTTGTGCGAGGCCCTCGGCGATGGCCGTCTTGCCAACCCCTGCCGCACCGACGAGCGCGGCGCAGTTCTTGGTACGGCGGCAGAGGATGCAGATGACATCGATCTCGTCGTCCCGGCCGATCACCGGGTAGGCCTTGCGGGCCAAGGCTGTCATGTCCCGACCATACTTGCTCAGAGACATGTATTGGTAGTACCTCCACGCTGCCCAGCACAACGCGGCTGCTGCTCCGACACAGACCACGCCGGCGAAGTCATCAAGCGATTTGTTTGGTTGTTGGTAGGAGTGTGATACGTTGGCCCCCGACGCTCGATCGTAGACCTGAAAAGTTACAGTTTCCGTAATCCCTCCTCCCACGATCCCATCAAGCCATGTGCTGAAGGTCATCGTTGCTGGTTGCGGCTAGGCTTCCGTGGACGCCATTGTCAGGAACTCTGCACTTCTGAACTAGCTGAAGAACACATATGAAGATGGACGGCTCAGATGTCTCCATACCGCTTCACCAGAATCGACGGCTTAGATTTAAATTATCATTTGAGGCAAATTTGTCAAAATTTGTAATAATTGAATCTCGTATTGCGGCTCCTCGGGTACTCGTTATAACCGGGAGAGTGGGTGGCTGGGCGGAGCAATCGAGAAAACCCTAATTACTTTTGTTATCCTTTCTGTTCTTTCCTTTATCGTTCTTCTTATTCTAGCATACTTCCCAAATTAGCTGTAGATTACTGTTCTTCCTACTGCAATTACCTATTTCAATTCAGTACTGTATCTGTATCCTTGACAAATGGTATCAGACGCCAGGCTCCCCCGAGCATGATCCCTCCCACTCCACCCTAGCCTTGCGGCCGGCCGTGAGGTTGCCGCCGAATCTCGTCGGTGGTAGTAAAATTCCTCCCCCGTCTGCAAGAAACTGGATCGAGCTCCGCATAGTAGATCTCGTCGAGCCTTACCGATGTCCATCATACGGACCAGATCGCAGGAGCGCATGGCAGCCGAACAAGAAGAAGCGGAGTTGTTGGCGGCGGCGCAAGAACAGGCCCGGGAAGAAGAGGAAATCAGCTCGCGCCTGCCGCGGGAGGTCCTGAACCTTCACCGCCGACTCGACCACCAGCAGAGCTCCATGGACGCTCTGCAAGGTACGATGCTCAACCTGACAGAAATGGTGGTACAGATCTCTCGGTCGCTCAATCTCACGCAACCACCACCATTCCCACCTTCCACCTCGCCCCAGCAGCAATTCGTCACACCTCCACCACCACCGCCGAATCTAAGCCCGATATCGGAAGTATCTACCCCGGTTACCTCGCCACCGATTTCGGCAACCACACCCCAAAAGCCACCTCCTTCATCCCAGCAAATTCCGTTCGCGAACCTCACCCCCGAATCCTCTCAAAAACCACCAAATTCTTCAGCTTTCGCCAACCAAGCAAGCCCATCTTTGGTTCCACCTCCAACTACCCACATACACCAGCTTACCTCACCCAACACAAATCCATCCATGTATACAACCCCAACAATTCCACCTCCGTATCATCCCCCATACAACTATTCCCCTTACCCACCGCAACAACAGTATTACCCAACCTACCCTAGCTACTGCAACTATCCACAGCCTGTTCAACCACAATTCTCTCCCCAGTATACCTACTCACAAATCCCACCTACTGTTCCACAAATTTACCCACCCTCTCCACCACCCAAACCACCACCAACACCACCTACGCCAAATCAACAGAACCAAGAGCCCTACATCCGAACACCCAGCCTGGAGCTTCCACTGTTTTATGGAGAAAATGCACCTAATTGGATAGAGGAATGCGAAAGTATATTCATCCTCAGTGGAATCACCAATGAGTTCAAGGTTAAGTGGGCAAATGCTCATATCCGTGGGAAAGCAAAAGTTTGGATGTCGAGCAGCAACCTGAACATTTATTTGTTGAACTGGCAACAATTTTGTCAACTGCTATGTGATAGGTTTCCTGCACCAGGAGAACAGGAGTCGATGGAGCAGTTTCAGTACCTCAGACAAACAGGCTCTGTCGTCCAGTATATTGATCAGTTTGAAGGGTATATGATTGCAATGCAGAGGGATCACCCGTATCTGACCGACAACTTCTTTCTCTTGCGGTTTATAAGTGGTCTCAAAGATTTTATCAAGCATGCCGTGCGTGGTCATAACCCAACCACCTTGAGAGCTGCTTACAATCAAGCTAGACAGCAAGAGCTCGCTTACATGGCAGCAAACAAACGACCCAGTTCAGCAATGCCAGGAAACAGAGATGCGCAACAAGGCCAGTTCAAAAACCAACAGAGTTTCAGAGATAACAGAAACAAACAGTACAATGATAGACCTCGTGAACCACGCAAATGCTGGTACTGTCCTGAATACTGGGCAGTGGGGCATAAATGCTCTAACATGAAGAGCATGGTGCATTTGATTCAGTACCAAGGGCATAGTGACTCGGAAGAATCACAGGAAACACAGGACACTTATCATGATGCTGAAGCAGTGCTAGCAGAACCTGAGGTGCAGCAAGCTGTAGTTGCAAACCAAGAGGAGAATCAACCACCTCCCAAGGCAAATTGTATGCACATCTCGGCTGAAGCTCTTCACGGCATTCCAGGTGAAACAACCTTATCAGTCGAAGTGCTAATTGGAGGCCAGCGTGCCGTAGCACTAATTGACACTGGAAGTACCACAACCTTCATTGACAGTGAATTTGTGAAGAAAACAAAACTGAAAATTCAACCAACAGCTGACCATAAGGTACTGGTAGCTGGTGGAGGAGAACTAGTATCGGCAGGGCACATTCCTAACTGCAACTTCAAGATTCAGAACACTGAATTCTCCTATGATTGTAAACTTCTACCTTTGAAAGGATATGATATGGTACTAGGTGCAAATTGGCTAACTGCACACAGTCCAAACTATTATGACTGGGAACAGAGAAGTATAGCAATTACAGTGCAAGGACAGTGGTGTACCTTGACAGACAAATCTGTTCCACTCACAGAAGGAATCATAACAGCTAAAGCATGCTCAAAGTTAATCAGATCAGGAGCACAAGCATTTCTTGTTCGAGTACAAGCTCCTGAGGAGGCGACAACCGATAAACCACAACAAGCATATCCAACTGTAGTCAGTGATATATTAGAGCAATTCCCTGAACTCTTTGAAGAACCTGAAGGCCTTCCACCTCACAGAGAATGTGATCACCAAATTCCCCTGAAGGATGGTGCCAATCCACCGAATGTCAGGCCATATCGCATGCCACACAAACAAAAGAACATTGTTGAGGAGTTGATACAAAATATGCTGAAGAACTCTGAGATCAGGCTGAGTAACAGCCCATACTCATCACCTGCCATTTTGGTCAGAAAAAGAGACAAGACATGGCGCTTGTGTGTGGATTACAGGCAATTGAATGCCTTAACCATTAAAAACAAATACCCAATTCCAGTAATTGAAGATCTGCTGGACGAGCTACAGGGTGCAACCGTATTCTCCAAGTTAGATCTTCGCTCTGGGTATCATCAGATTCGTATGAATCCACAGGATGTTACGAAAACAACATTTAGTACACACATGGGTCATTACGAGTACTTGGTGATGCCGTTTGGGCTAACAAACGCTCCAGCCACTTTCCAACAGCTAATGAACAATATCTTTGCTGAACATTTGAGGAAGTTTGTTTTGGTGTTTTTCGATGACATCTTAATCTATAGCAAGACAATGATTCAGCACAGGCATCATCTGAAAACAGTTCTGAACATATTGAGGCTCCACAAGCTCAAAGCAAAGCTATCTAAATGTGCTTTTGCGACAGATTCTGTTGAATATCTTGGTCACATTGTTTCTGGAGCTGGGGTATGTAACATCCCAAATTTATAATAAGATTAAACAAGACCCAAAAATTCAGAACCAACAAAAAACTTTTGAATTATTTCACAAATGATTGTGCTTTCCTTTAAATTGTTCTGTTAACCTTGTGTAACTTGAGGTTTGTGATTGTTTGACTAGTAAATGTCAACCCAAGAAATCAACCTAAGTAAGAAAATATATTTACCACACTGGTGACCAGGTTATGACAAGAATATATTCCATATATCTTTCCCATTCTTATGTTGGCCAAAAGTCTATTTCAATAATGATTTGGTTTTAGCAACAAATAAAATATCCTTTAAATTGAGACAGTAAAAGTATTTCCAAAATTATGTGTTTCCAAGAATATGGAGATTCATATGATATCTCCTATCTATTCTTCACCCTTGATATTTTTACAATTCCTATTTTTAAAACTCCTATGTCTCAACTCCATTTTAAAAGGAATACTAGTGGGAAATATATTACCTCACATATTTCTCTTTATCAAACCATTTTGAAAACTATTAAGTTATGAGTTGATTATCCCTTAAACAACATCTTGTCATAATTGAGTGTGACCATTTTTACAAAATAGCATTGTTAGTTATGGAAAAAGGTGTGTGATTTATTCTTGTGGTTTGAAGTGTGTGGTCTTGTTTGAGATGTGGATATTGTGGTGTTGTTGATATTGTTGTGCTGTTACTATGGCTGTGTTATTGCTGTTGTGTGTGAATTTCTTGTGAGGATAATTCCTCAGTGGTGTTATTACTAAAATAGGACACACTTGGCAACCAAATTTGGAGTGCGACTTGAAGAGGAACAAACCCTCTAGAATTATGCACCCCTAAGTTAAAATTTAGGGAGATGATCTCAATAAAACTCCCTCTCTATCTATTTCTCTATTCTATGAAAACAATTATATTTTCTTTACCCAAAATTCTAGAGGAGGAGATGAAATGATAATCCTCTCCATTTCATATCACTCCCTCCTCAAGTAAAACTACTTGCCGATTTAAAACAACCCCCCCCCCCCCCCCATTCTTTTATCAAAAAGGAAATGAAGGTCATGAGTTAAAAATGATCTTCATAACTAAATTCCCTCCCAAATTCTCTATTTCCTCCAAACCAATTTTCCCTCTATGAAAAGATAAATTATTTTGAAGCTACCTTATTTGTCAAGGAAGTTCCAAAAGTTCAACACAATATTTTATCACTGGTTTTAAAATATTAAAGGAGTATCAAAGTATTAATTTCCAAAAATGATTTATTTAAATCCTATGAACAAAAATGGAGCAAAACATTTTATTTTGTAAAACCAATTTTTGTGGAGCTTCCTCATATATATGGGAGGCTACATGAATTTTCTCTAATTTTTGTAAAATGTTTAAGCACCTCGATTAAATTCCGGAAACCCTACTGGTTTTGAAAAGGAAATAAAAGAAAGAGACAAGGACCTATCTGTGAGTGGAAAAACAAGTTCAGGGGCCTCTTTGCAAAAACTTCGTTGACCTCCTGTAGCAACAACGCTGCCCGGCACGGCGCCGTGCTCCTCACGCCGGCGTTGCCGTGGTCGCCGCCCCCACCCCCCCCCCCCCCCCCCCCGTGCACCCCTTCCCCGCGAAGCCTGGCCTCTGACTGCTCTGCTCTCCCCCTTCACCTCAGCTCTGCCCCCTGGACAACCGTGGCACCTCCCGCACGCTGCCGTGCTCCCCTCGTCGTCAATGCCGTGGCCCCCTCCCTCCTTGCTGCGGAGGAGAAGATAAGAGCACCGCCCGCCTCTCCTCTGCCCCCCTCACTCATTTCCTCCACTCTCTCCCTCTCTCATTTTCTTCCATGAACACGAACCCCGGCCGAAGCCGCCGACGCGCCCCGCCGGCGATAGAGACCTCCCCGACCGAATCCAAGCCTACCAAAAGCCTCACCGCGTCGTCCTCTCTCTCTCCATGCGAGGAATCGCAGATTGGAGCCCGGGATCGCCGTTGTCGTCCTCAACTTCGTCCTCCCCGGCCGCGGCTTGTCGAGCAAGCTCGCGAGCAGCTCAGCCCACCATTCCTCGCCATTATCGCATCCATGTGTTCCCCTTGCCGAGCTCTTCCTCACGGACATCCCCATTTCCTTTCAGGTCGCCGGAGCCGCCGATGCCGTCGCCGCCGTGCTCCTGCCTTGCTTCGCTCTGCTCTGTCCATCGAGGGAAGAAGGAAACAGCCCGGTACCGTTTCGCCGCGCACATGGGCCGCAAGCTGGGCCTCTCCCCGTGTTGCTCAGCCCAGATCCAGCCATCTCCAGTGCCAGATCCAGCCCGTTAATCTTTTTTTTCTTAAGGTTGTTATTTACTTCCTTATATATCTGTTTCTGGACCTTTAGTTTAAATCGTTTTAAAATAGTTTAAGTGCATCTTTGGCCAAACCAAAAATCATGGAGGTACCCTAGCATATTCCTAGCCAGATCCCAGTGGTAGATACACTATTGGATAAATATTTTTGGAGAAAATAAATGTGAGCTAGAACTACTGCTCCTCACCAAAATATCAATAACTATTTTTCTAAGATAGCTATTGATGCAAACTCAACTGGTTTGGAAAGATCTAAGTGATACCTAGCCATAGAAATTTGCCTCGTATGCAAAAGAGCTTCCTATCAAAAATGGCATGCATTTTGGTAAATGACCAGAGAGCCATTTTAGGATTTTTGTAAATTGTTTGGTGATGATTTTTGGTGTGAATCCACTTGTGTGAGCTTCTGTATGATTAGGAGTACCTAATCCTAGCTTGGTGTGATTTTTAGAGCTATAGATTATTTTCGGTGTATTTAACTAGGTGTTATGCTTTTCTGTTAATTAATGTTTATAGTTTTATTTAACTATATAGGGTGTGTTAGTATCTCTTTTGTGTTTTCTAGCATGTATAGGTGTGATATTAATTACTAGGAGTGTGTTAGCTCTGTATATTAGCACTTTGGAAAAAGTTTAGTATTGCATTTAGTTATCTAGTGTTAATATTACTAGGGTAGTATTTTCCTCGATTCTCCTAGTTAATAGGACTTGTTTTAGTAGAAAATCCTTAGTGTGACGTTTGTTTTAGTTAGTATTGCTAGATCATCAGTAGCATGCCGTATTGCTACTGGTTTGATAACATGTTAGGAAGAGTTTAGTGTTGCTGGTGTTTATTAGGGAATAATATCCCTAGTATGGATATTTCCTAGAATTTCCTAACTTTTAGGAATTGTTTGTAAATAAAATCATTTGTGTGCATAAAATTCAGAATTGATGGTTGAACATCAGTAGCCTTTCTTAGCTACTGATATTGTAGCATGTCATCCCTTGCTACCTATTATTTGGCCCTAGCTTGTGTAGCAGTGTTAGACCACTGATTTGTAAAAGACCCTTGTAAGTGTAGATCCTAGTCTATTGCTTAATTAATTAGTTTGATGCTTGTGGTGGTTATTTGTTTTGTTCCCCACTCGTGGTTTTGTTGGTGTATTGAGTGTTGTTATTCCCTGTTTGCGACGCTAGATAATACCGATACCGGAGTGGTCTTTGGAGAGGAACTATTGAAGGAGGATGGGAGTTTATTTCTTTAATCAGTGAGAAGAAGACCAAGGACATTATGCTGAAGCCAGGCAAGCTACTTCACTGAGCTTGCATCTATATACATCTATTTTGATTCACATGTTTTACGTATAAGAAGCATCAGTGATTTACGTGGTGTGTGCCACTAAAGTTATGATTTTGAAAACCCTTTTACAAAATACAAGTACATTATTGAGACACCCGATATAGAGGTGTTAGTAGTGTGCAGTAATTTCTAAATGTATTTGTTTTTACTCAAAAGCCTTTTATAAAAATCCTTGGGTGAGATTACGATCCACCCAAGTTTTGGTCAAAAGTATTTTGCTATGGAAATGGGAAATGATTGTGAAAAACCTTTTCAAAAGTTTATGAAAAACTATTTTGCCACTCTATGTAGAAATACCAGTTTGTTTATATAAAACTATAGGATGGGAAAAACATTGTTTATTCAAAACTCCTTTGAAAATCCTTGGATGAATTATGGTATGCCGGGATGTCGGTGATAAAATGGAGAAATGGAGTATGGTGATGTTTATGAAAATGCACATTGTGTCCTTGTACTTACATCCCCAACCGAAAATCTGTGCGACCACATTTACCCACATATGGGCAAGGGCGTAGTCATATAGTTTGCTCGTGTTAGTACTGGATGCCTCAATAACGAGGATAACCTCGTTCCATGAGGGGATGGTCTGAGGACCTACCCCCTGACCTGGGTCCTCTTAAGAGAAGTCTACCGTAAGCCGGTATGAGTGAATTGGAGAAAGAGGATTGAAGACGCCACCTTTGGGTCGCCGGGCAGAACTACGAGTCCTCACACTTAGTTTCTGAGGATTTAAGTGTCGATGGAATGTTTCGTAGCGGTAGGGTCCTATACTAGCATGAGCAAAGGACAGGCTATGGCCGGGAACTCAACTTCGCATACCCCTGGTATGGCGGGACGTGGCTGACACGATGAGTGACCGGATGGGTGTGGGAAAAGCGTGCTACCTCTGCAGAGGGTAAAACTATTCGAATAGCCGAGTCCTCGGATATGGACAGTTGGGAAGAACTGCTAAGACCATGTGCAAGTTTTACAAAGTTTTGAGATTTGAAAATGAGGTGGAGATTGTTTTATGCAACTATACCAATGAGTTGGTATGAGGTTGCTGGAAAATGGGTGACCCTCAAGGGGCTATGTTATGAAAAGGAAGAGTGTTCTGAAAAGGAAGAGTTTTTGAAACGGGACAAGATGGTGATTTTCGAGGAAAAAGGTTTAAAAAGACTTCTTGCCTTTTTCAACAAAGATAGTGCGAAAATTTCTTTCCAAAATGTTTTGCCTTCAACAAGATTAAAGATCTACTCTTCCCCTTTTCAATAAAGGTATATAGATGTTTTCCTAAAAATAAAGGTTTTATGAAAGATTATCAAAACTTAATGCATGCTCAAGTTGGGGTAGTTTGCGAGTACAATCAAATGTACTCATATTGGTTTCGTCCCTGGCTATTGTCTTAGCCAGATTTTAGAAGAAGAGCAGTCCAAGAAGAAGGGTTCACTGGCGTCTTTGCGAACTAGGGCGCTTCCCAGTCAGCTGCCTGTAGGGTTAAGGCTAATGACTTGGGCTCCACGTTGTTTGGTGATTCCGCTGCCAGTACCGGTTGAAGCTAAGGACTTCAATCAAGTAAGTATGTTTATTCGGTAATTATGGGTGTTCTGTGATACCAATTCGAGTTATGTGCAACAACCGACTGATCACGGGATTGTTGCAGGAAACATAACGAGTATCTCGGGTAACTAATCCGGGGTCCTCACAGACTTGGTATCAGAGCCATCCTGACTGTAACAGACCTTAGTTAGCATGGACGTTAGTTAGGAAAGCAAACATTTTGTTAAAAATATATATATTAATACCAAAAACATATCTTTGTCTAGGGAAGTCCAAAAATGACTTCCACTCTTCTCATCCTCTAAAATAATTTCTGAGTCTTACCCTTCTATTTTAAAATTTACCAAGGATTTCTCTACTCCCTCTTACCTGTTCAAAATAATTGGCGATGAATCCAATGGAGACCTAATTAGCTAGCACCTACAAGAAGAAGCATCCATCTCAAATACTCAACATTCAACATCAAGGTCATTGGTCTACAAATGCCAAGATCATCTATATCAACAAATCAAGAGATCTCCGAAGACCTCCGCTCAACCTCAGCAACTCTACTCAAGCGCGAATTCGACCCTCCCACTTCTTCCAGCAGAAGCCTAAGGAGACAAAGTGAAGACTTCATCAACCATGTTTACCCACAACCCATAGGAAAAACATATGATAGGAACTTTAGTTATACTACCCGACTACCACGAGTATTAGGCGTCCATTGGTACTAAATGTACCTTGTGTGTTTATTGTTTGTTTGTGGTGTTCCCCTACAGTGAGCCCGATGGATTTGACCCATCCCCGTCTAACCGGCATGGCCAGGCGTCGGTCCACAGTAAGGTGCAGTAGAACTTGTCTCACTGCATGAGAGACGCTCGCCGGGTTCTTCCCTGAGAAGGAACTGCCACAACCCAGTTTATATGAAACCCCGTTCTATCTGCCGTCTATCCCCACCCTCACTCACGTCCTTAGCAACCCAACTCCTTTGAGGCAGGAATCCCACGTTCTTATCCTCTACCCAGAGCCAAAATAACCCAATGGCAAACCCCAAGGTCATTCTGGAAACCACGCCGAGGATCATGGCGGATTTCCACTGATGCTTTGGAAGGCCGTCTGCCATTTTCTTGGTAACCCTGCTCGCCCTCGATATGTGGTATTCGAGAACTCACTCTCGCCTGCCGGGGGTGAATTTCAAGCAGAAGTGCACATTGGCTCGTGTCCGTTGGGCACAAGTCGACCCTACTTGATCCAAGGTAGGAGCATGCCTATTCTTAGTCAAGCCATCCAGGTAGCAGCCTGGGAAGCTCTTGTCCGTCTCCGGTACTCGGAACCGGCGATAGCAATGAGCCGAGCTTTCCACTTTCTCCCAGCCAGACCCCAGCCAGGTGTGGCGACTATCCAAACTCCTCTTACGGCGGAAGTCGACCCTGCCGTAATCACCCTGGTTACTTATGGGGCTGCAATGACAAAGTTCAGCCATTCCCTGATGGATGAACTCATGACCACAAGGCGTCACCTTGGTCGTGCTCGCCTGGAACTGTGTCAAGCCAGGAACCCACCTATCCTCCACACTGGGCAAGCTCGGAGTACAGGACTCCCGTTCCCCGATGATTTGTTGGATCGTAGTCTTGATGCATCTGTGGCACAAGCACTAGCCCGAGTTCAGCAGCACCCCCAAGAGCAAGGTTTAATCCTCGAAGGTGTGCCTGTAGTTCCCCACCCCGTGGAAGATGGAGATGTGGACACCACTCTTTGTCTCGGCCACGCTCCACCGACAACCAGAGGCCGTCAAGCGGAGTAGAACTCATGCTTAGTTAGCCTGATCTGTGCTTGTAGGTTAGTAGGAGAGAGGCGGCAAAGTTGTTTGCTTGTTTGCTGTTGGTGTTGTGTAAGTTGCTGTTTGGTTGATGTCAAATCAGCTCGTGATAAAACTTGGTGCTTAATCTTCTTGTTAATGATGCTGACTTGGAAACAAGTCATAGGGTGTGTTGTTTGTTCATTGTTATTTATATTGCCTATTGGAGTGAATTAAAAAAATCTTGAACCCAAAAATAAAATGGGGAACAGCTACACAATTTGACTTGTGACCCTCTCAACCCTAGAAATTACTATTTTCCTTCCCACCAGAATTCAGAGAAGTGATAAAATAATCACTCTCAACCTATTCCTATTACTTTCCTCTCTCAATTATTTTCCTCAAGAACTTATATTTAAAATCCTATTCCTTTCTTTCTTCAGATCGTCACCTGTGTCATCTGAGGGTTAATCCCAAACATCAATGCCATTATTTTCTATCAAGCAAATTATTTTAGGGTGTGTTGCACCAGTTACCTACCCAGTGTTATTTATGGATTTCCCAAATTAGGATAAACCATGTGCCACCCGCAAGGTTATACTCTACCGAAACATTTTCTCAGTGGCAAGCTCTCCTATCTGGATACCCGTACCTCTGCACCTCTATGATTGCTGCAAGACCAGAGTTATGGCAACCAAGAAAATTTCGAAAATGCAAATCTTGTTCCAGTTCATCAGCAAAGACAAGTTTGATACAACCACGGAGATCAATACAGAAGGGAAATTTTCAGAATCAAAGGATACAAACTCTACCCTAACGAAGAACACTGCAACTACTCAGTGCGGATGCAAAGGCACTCCAGAAATTTCTACTCGCTCTCACGCCCCACGGCACTGCTAGAAGATGAGCCTGGCTCCCCCGAAGCCGCGTCACGTGCTGCGCGACGGCGACGGACGGCTCGAGCAGCCTGCTCACCTCCAGTAAGAAGATCAGCCACCTCCTCCACCGGCGCTGCAACTGGCTCCTCCACCGCAGCCTGCTCCTCCACCACCGCGTGCTCCTCCACTGCAGCTGGTCCCTCCACCGCAACTGGCCCCTCCGGCGCCACTGGCTCTTCTGCCGCCGCAACAGCACCACCAGCGTCAGCCCACCAACTGCAAAAGCCAAGAATCAAGACAGCCACCGCCGCAAACAGCAGTGCGGCCACCACCGACGACGAGATCCCGAAGAGCACGACGATGAGGACATGCTCGATGAAGCCCGCTCTCTCCAGCATCTCGTAGTAGGCTTTGAAGAAGGCATGGATAAAACTCATGGTGGAGATAAGGAGGAGAAAAGCCTCGGAGATTTCCGATTTATAACAGGAGCTCGGATGCCGCTCCTCGACACCGCGTTGCGCGGGAAAGTGGAGGAATCGCGAGCAGTACTCGCCTTCATGGCACGAAACCATCTAGGCGTCGTGTCCCAAAGCCGTGTCTGCCGCTGCATCGACGGACCGCACGCGCAGCAGTGCCGCGGATGAGTGCTCTGCGCACTGAAAAACGGGGCGAGTGCGGAACCAGGGCGAGCGAGGAAGAAGAAGAGAAGAAAAGGAGGAGAGACCGCCAGGTGGACCCCGACCCCACATGCCAGTGAGTCAGCAGTTAACCTCCGTGTCCCTCTATCCTTTATTCAAAACCGTATCCCTCGCTTTTCTAGTAAAAACCCCTGCAAAAATAATTCTTCGGATAAGCCAAACCCACTGTGTCCATGAGCCAATTATTGGTGGCACAGCTATGGGTATTTTAAAGAAAACCCTATTGTTTCTCAAAACCTGTGTATACACGAAAGTGAATATACAGCTTTTCTAAAATAAAAATTTTGCCCCGCATCTCCCCTGTACCCCTGGGCAAATCTCGAGGACGAGATTTATTTTTAAGGGGGGAAGGATTTGTAACATCCCAAATTTATAATAAGATTAAACAAGACCCAAAAATTCAGAACCAACAAAAAACTTTTGAATTATTTCACAAATGATTGTGCTTTCCTTTAAATTGTTCTGTTAACCTTGTGTAACTTGAGGTTTGTGATTGTTTGACTAGTAAATGTCAACCCAAGAAATCAACCTAAGTAAGAAAATATATTTACCACACTGGTGACCAGGTTATGACAAGAATATATTCCATATATCTTTCCCATTCTTATGTTGGCCAAAAGTCTATTTCAATAATGATTTGGTTTTAGCAACAAATAAAATATCCTTTAAATTGAGACAGTAAAAGTATTTCCAAAATTATGTGTTTCCAAGAATATGGAGATTCATATGATATCTCCTATCTATTCTTCACCCTTGATATTTTTACAATTCCTATTTTTAAAACTCCTATGTTCAACTCCATTTTAAAAGGAATACTAGTGGGAAATATATTACCTCACATATTTCTCTTTATCAAACCATTTTGAAAACTATTAAGTTATGAGTTGATTTATCCCTTAAACAACATCTTGTCATAATTGAGTGTGACCATTTTTACAAAATAGCATTGTTAGTTATGGAAAAAGGTGTGTGATTTATTCTTGTGGTTTGAAGTGTGTGGTCTTGTTTGAGATGTGGATATTGTGGTGTTGTTGATATTGTTGTGCTGTTACTATGGCTGTGTTATTGCTGTTGTGTGTGAATTTCTTGTGAGGATAATTCCTCAGTGGTGTTATTACTAAAATAGGACACACTTGGCAACCAAATTTGGAGTGCGACTTGAAGAGGAACAAACCCTCTAGAATTATGCACCCCTAAGTTAAAATTTAGGGAGATGATCTCAATAAAACTCCCTCTCTATCTATTTCTCTATTCTATGAAAACAATTATATTTTCTTTACCCAAAATTCTAGAGGAGGAGATGAAATGATAATCCTCTCCATTTCATATCACTCCCTCCTCAAGTAAAACTACTTGTCGATTTAAAACAACCCCCCCCCCCCCATTCTTTTATCAAAAAGGAAATGAAGGTCATGAGTTAAAAATGATCTTCATAACTAAATTCCCTCCCAAATTCTCTATTTCCTCCAAACCAATTTTCCCTCTATGAAAAGATAAATTATTTTGAAGCTACCTTATTTGTCAAGGAAGTTCCAAAAGTTCAACACAATATTTTATCACTGGTTTTAAAATATTAAAGGAGTATCAAAGTATTAATTTCCAAAAATGATTTATTTAAATCCTATGAACAAAAATGGAGCAAAACATTTTATTTTGTAAAACCAATTTTTGTGGAGCTTCCTCATATATATGGGAGGCTACATGAATTTTCTCTAATTTTTGTAAAATGTTTAAGCACCTCGATTAAATTCCGGAAACCCTACTGGTTTTGAAAAGGAAATAAAAGAAAGAGACAAGGACCTATCTGTGAGTGGAAAAACAAGTTCAGGGGCCTCTTTGCAAAAACTTCGTTGACCTCCTGTAGCAACAACGCTGCCCGGCACGGCGCCGTGCTCCTCACGCCGGCGTTGCCGTGGTCGCCGCCCCCCCCCCCCCCCCCCCCCCGTGCACCCCTTCCCCGCGAAGCCTGGCCTCTGACTGCTCTGCTCTCCCCCTTCACCTCAGCTCTGCCCCCTGGACAACCGTGGCACCTCCCGCACGCTGCCGTGCTCCCCTCGTCGTCAATGCCGTGGCCCCCTCCCTCCTTGCTGCGGAGGAGAAGATAAGAGCACCGCCCGCCTCTCCTCTGCCCCCCTCACTCATTTCCTCCACTCTCTCCCTCTCTCATTTTCTTCCATGAACACGAACCCCGGCCGAAGCCGCCGACGCGCCCCGCCGGCGATAGAGACCTCCCCGACCGAATCCAAGCCTACCAAAAGCCTCACCGCGTCGTCCTCTCTCTCTCCATGCGAGGAATCGCAGATTGGAGCCCGGGATCGCCGTTGTCGTCCTCAACTTCGTCCTCCCCGGCCGCGGCTTGTCGAGCAAGCTCGCGAGCAGCTCAGCCCACCATTCCTCGCCATTATCGCATCCATGTGTTCCCCTTGCCGAGCTCTTCCTCACGGACATCCCCATTTCCTTTCAGGTCGCCGGAGCCGCCGATGCCGTCGCCGCCGTGCTCCTGCCTTGCTTCGCTCTGCTCTGTCCATCGAGAGGAAGAAGGAAACAGCCCGGTACCGTTTCGCCGCGCACATGGGCCGCAAGCTGGGCCTCTCCCCGTGTTGCTCAGCCCAGATCCAGCCATCTCCAGTGCCAGATCCAGCCCGTTAATCTTTTTTTTCTTAAGGTTGTTATTTACTTCCTTATATATCTGTTTCTGGACCTTTAGTTTAAATCGTTTTAAAATAGTTTAAGTGCATCTTTGGCCAAACCAAAAATCATGGAGGTACCCTAGCATATTCCTAGCCAGATCCCAGTGGTAGATACACTATTGGATAAATATTTTTGGAGAAAATAAATGTGAGCTAGAACTACTGCTCCTCACCAAAATATCAATAACTATTTTTCTAAGATAGCTATTGATGCAAACTCAACTGGTTTGGAAAGATCTAAGTGATACCTAGCCATAGAAATTTGCCTCGTATGCAAAAGAGCTTCCTATCAAAAATGGCATGCATTTTGGTAAATGACCAGAGAGCCATTTTAGGATTTTTGTAAATTGTTTGGTGATGATTTTTGGTGTGAATCCACTTGTGTGAGCTTCTGTATGATTAGGAGTACCTAATCCTAGCTTGGTGTGATTTTTAGAGCTATAGATTATTTTCGGTGTATTTAACTAGGTGTTATGCTTTTCTGTTAATTAATGTTTATAGTTTTATTTAACTATATAGGGTGTGTTAGTATCTCTTTTGTGTTTTCTAGCATGTATAGGTGTGATATTAATTACTAGGAGTGTGTTAGCTCTGTATATTAGCACTTTGGAAAAAGTTTAGTATTGCATTTAGTTATCTAGTGTTAATATTACTAGGGTAGTATTTTCCTCGATTCTCCTAGTTAATAGGACTTGTTTTAGTAGAAAATCCTTAGTGTGACGTTTGTTTTAGTTAGTATTGCTAGATCATCAGTAGCATGCCGTATTGCTACTGGTTTGATAACATGTTAGGAAGAGTTTAGTGTTGCTGGTGTTTATTAGGGAATAATATCCCTAGTATGGATATTTCCTAGAATTTCCTAACTTTTAGGAATTGTTTGTAAATAAAATCATTTGTGTGCATAAAATTCAGAATTGATGGTTGAACATCAGTAGCCTTTCTTAGCTACTGATATTGTAGCATGTCATCCCTTGCTACCTATTATTTGGCCCTAGCTTGTGTAGCAGTGTTAGACCACTGATTTGTAAAAGACCCTTGTAAGTGTAGATCCTAGTCTATTGCTTAATTAATTAGTTTGATGCTTGTGGTGGTTATTTGTTTTGTTCCCCACTCGTGGTTTTGTTGGTGTATTGAGTGTTGTTATTCCCTGTTTGCGACGCTAGATAATACCGATACCGGAGTGGTCTTTGGAGAGGAACTATTGAAGGAGGATGGGAGTTTATTTCTTTAATCAGTGAGAAGAAGACCAAGGACATTATGCTGAAGCCAGGCAAGCTACTTCACTGAGCTTGCATCTATATACATCTATTTTGATTCACATGTTTTACGTATAAGAAGCATCAGTGATTTACGTGGTGTGTGCCACTAAAGTTATGATTTTGAAAACCCTTTTACAAAATACAAGTACATTATTGAGACACCCGATATAGAGGTGTTAGTAGTGTGCAGTAATTTCTAAATGTATTTGTTTTTACTCAAAAGCCTTTTATAAAAATCCTTGGGTGAGATTACGATCCACCCAAGTTTTGGTCAAAAGTATTTTGCTATGGAAATGGGAAATGATTGTGAAAAACCTTTTCAAAAGTTTATGAAAAACTATTTTGCCACTCTATGTAGAAATACCAGTTTGTTTATATAAAACTATAGGATGGGAAAAACATTGTTTATTCAAAACTCCTTTGAAAATCCTTGGATGAATTATGGTATGCCGGGATGTCGGTGATAAAATGGAGAAATGGAGTATGGTGATATTTATGAAAATGCACATTGTGTCCTTGTACTTACATCCCCAACCGAAAATCTGTGCGACCACATTTACCCACATATGGGCAAGGGCGTAGTCATATAGTTTGCTCGTGTTAGTACTGGATGCCTCAATAACGAGGATAACCTCGTTCCATGAGGGGATGGTCTGAGGACCTACCCCCTGACCTGGGTCCTCTTAAGAGAAGTCTACCGTAAGCCGGTATGAGTGAATTGGAGAAAGAGGATTGAAGACGCCACCTTTGGGTCGCCGGGCAGAACTACGAGTCCTCACACTTAGTTTCTGAGGATTTAAGTGTCGATGGAATGTTTCGTAGCGGTAGGGTCCTATACTAGCATGAGCAAAGGACAGGCTATGGCCGGGAACTCAACTTCGCATACCCCTGGTATGGCGGGACGTGGCTGACACGATGAGTGACCGGATGGGTGTGGGAAAAGCGTGCTACCTCTGCAGAGGGTAAAACTATTCGAATAGCCGAGTCCTCGGATATGGACAGTTGGGAAGAACTGCTAAGACCATGTGCAAGTTTTACAAAGTTTTGAGATTTGAAAATGAGGTGGAGATTGTTTTATGCAACTATACCAATGAGTTGGTATGAGGTTGCTGGAAAATGGGTGACCCTCAAGGGGCTATGTTCTGAAAAGGAAGAGTTTTTGAAACGGGACAAGATGGTGATTTTCGAGGAAAAAGGTTTAAAAAGACTTCTTGCATTTTTCAACAAAGATAGTGCGAAAATTACTTTCCAAAATGTTTTGCCTTCAACAAGATTAAAGATCTACTCTTCCCCTTTTCAATAAAGGTATATAGATGTTTTCCTAAAAATAAAGGTTTTATGAAAGATTATCAAAACTTAATGCATGCTCAAGTTGGGGTAGTTTGCGAGTACAATCAAATGTACTCATATTGGTTTCGTCCCTGGCTATTGTCTTAGCCAGATTTTAGAAGAAGAGCAGTCCAAGAAGAAGGGTTCACTGGCGTCTTTGCGAACTAGGGCGCTTCCCAGTCAGCTGCCTGTAGGGTTAAGGCTAATGACTTGGGCTCCACGTTGTTTGGTGATTCCGCTGCCAGTACCGGTTGAAGCTAAGGACTTCAATCAAGTAAGTATGTTTATTCGGTAATTATGGGTGTTCTGTGATACCAATTCGAGTTATGTGCAACAACCGACTGATCACGGGATTGTTGCAGGAAACATAACGAGTATCTCGGGTAACTAATCCGGGGTCCTCACAGGGTAGCTACTGACCCTTCCAAGATCATTGAGATTCTCAATTGGAAATCTCCTTCTAGCCTAAAACAACTCAGGCAAATACTGGGATTTACTGGATATTACAGGCGCTTCATCCAAGGCTATGCATCTATTTGTCGACCATTACATGATGTTCTTAAAAAGGACTCTTTTCACTGGGCAGAACCTCAAGAACAAGCATTTCAAGCACTGAAGCGTGCTATGACAACAACACCAGTGCTGGCCCTACCAAATTTTACCCTGCCTTTCACACTGGAAACAGATGCATCAGGATCTGGTCTAGGTGCAGTTCTCATGCAGCAAGGCAAACCCCTAGCTTATTTTAGCAAAGCTCTCGGACCCAAAGCAGCAGCTATGTCCATTTATGAAAAGGAAGCACTTGCTATGCTAGAAGCTCTGCGCAAATGGCGCCATTACCTGTTGGGAAACAAGCTAGTAATCAAGACTGACCAACAGAGCTTAAAATATCTCTCGAGCCAGAGGTTACTTGAAGGGATTCAGCACAAATTGATGCTAAAGTTACTGGAGTTTGATTATTCTATCGAATACAAGAAAGGCTCAGAGAATACTGCAGCAGATGCACTCTCGAGGAAATACAGTCCCAATGAAGAAGATTCATGCTCAGCAATATCAGCAGCAGTTCCTCTCTGGATACAAGAAGTGGCAGAAACTTACAAAGATGACTCTAAGTGTACCAAGCTCCTGCAAGAATTAGCTGTGCATAGTGACAGCAATCCTCCATACACTTTGTCTGCTGGAATTCTGAGGTATAAGAACAGAATACTCCTGGGTACTAGCACAGACCTCAAGGATCGAGTTTTTAACTCTTTCCATGCTTCCATTTTTGGTGGTCACTCCGGGAACAGAGTTACCTACCACAGGCTGAAACAACTTTTTCACTGGCCAAATATGAAGCAATATTGCGCAACAAAGGTAGCAGAATGTCCAACATGTCAAATATCAAAGACTGAACGAGTTCATTACCCAGGACTACTGAACCCTCTGAACATTCCTGACAGCAAATGGTCGGAAATCAGCATGGACTTTGTTGAAGGACTGCCCAAATCCCATGGAAAAGATGTCATTCTGGTGGTAGTCGACAGACTTACCAAGTATGCACATTTCATACCACTGTCACATCCTTTTACTGCAGCACAAGTTGCCGATAAGTTCATCAACACGGTGTTCAAACTGCATGGACCTCCAAAAATTATTGTGACTGACAGAGATAGGATCTTTACATCGAAAATCTGGCAAGAACTCTTCAAGGCACTAAAAGTAGAGCTACGTCTCAGCACTGCCTACCATCCTGAATCAGATGGGCAGACATAACGTGTTAATCAGTGTCTCGAACAGTATCTCAGAAGCATGGCATTCAAAGAACCGAGAAAATGGGCAAATTGGTTACCAGCAGCCGAGTGGTGGTACAATACATCATTTCATACTTCTCTCAAATGTACTCCATTTGAAGCCTTGTATGGCTATCCTCCACCACAGATGCATGATATCTCAGTACCTTGTGATGTCTCCCCTGAGGTACAGGTTACATTACAGGAAAAGGATGACATGGTGAAAGCTTTACAACAAAACCTGCAGCAAGCGCAAACCAGAATGAAGAAATATGCTGATCTGAAGCGTACTGAACGCCAGTTCCAGGAGGGAGATATGGTGTATTTGAAAATGCAGCCGTACAGAGAAACAGCTCTAGGGTTAAGAAATGCACTCAAACTGTCTTCCAAGTACTACGGCCCCTTCAGAGTACTAGCAAAAGTTGGAAATGTCTCATACAGGCTTCAGTTACCTAAAGGTACACTCTTGCATGATGTATTCCATGTTAACCAACTCAAGAAGCACATTGGACCAAGAGCTGTTCCAAATCCAACACTGCCGCTTGTCACATCTGAAGGGAAGATCAAAGGTAGCAGTTCTTGAGTATCGTCAGATTCCGAGAAGTGCTGGTGATTATAATGTTGCTGTTCCTCAATGGTTAGTTCACTGGGAAAATATGACACCAGCAGAAGCCACCTGGGAAGACGCAGCTTTCATTCAATCAACATTTCCTTCATTCCAGCCCTGAAGTCTGGTTTCGGCCCAGGGGTATTGTCAGGAACTCTGCACTTCTGAACTAGCTGAAGAACACATATGAAGATGGACGGCTCAGATGTCTCCATACCGCTTCACCAGAATCGACGGCTTAGATTTAAATTATCATTTGAGGCAAATTTGTCAAAATTTGTAATAATTGAATCTCGTATTGCGGCTCCTCGGGTACTCGTTATAACCGGGAGAGTGGGTGGCTGGGCGGAGCAATCGAGAAAACCCTAATTACTTTTGTTATCCTTTCTGTTCTTTCCTTTATCGTTCTTCTTATTCCAGCATACTTCCCAAATTAGCTGTAGATTACTGTTCTTCCTACTGCAATTACCTATTTCAATTCAGTACTGTATCTGTATCCTTGACAGCCATCGACTTCCCTGCAAGCGAAAAAGTTCAGATTACTTGCACAAGATTGGGACTTGACATTGGGGAACAAAAGATCACGTCTTTTTAGTTTTTAGAGGAAAACATACGAGACATAAGAGATCACCCGCCGCCGCCTGCTCTTGAGCTCCAGTGCGCGCCGCCGCCTGCTCCGGTCCGCCGCTCGCTGCGACGCAGCCGACCTGGAGCGAGCAAGCCCTAGTCGCATCAAACCTGGTCAGGTGCGCAAAGGCGCCGCTCGAACCCGCATTTCAGGTTCAGCCGTTCAGACCTCTTGGGCTGGCTAGGCCTTCAGCCCTCGTGTGAGATAATCCGACCTTACTCGTCCAAAATTAAGAGTTTTTTCTCAACTCCGTTCCTTCCAGCATTTTTTTGCACACCCTTCAATCTTTATTGGGTGAAAAACTTGGACTGATGTTCATGTTTACTACAGTAACTTGCAACTAGCTTATTTAACGTCATGTCTGAATTTTTTTGCAGATTTTTTTCTAGGAAAAGCAGCAAGGTCACCCGAATAACCTGTAGCTCAGTAGTCAGTACACAAACCATCCATGCCAGTTAACTTGACTCTAGCTCTCTCTCTCCGGTGACCACACGGCGGCCTCCGGAGGTCACTCGACGGTCCACAATAAAAGTACCAGCCGGGACTGTACTAAAAAAAGATCTTGCGGCGTTTTCAGACCGTGGGACACTAGAATTTACGACGGTCTAGTAGACAATTTTTGTTCACAAAAATATTCAAATTCTACAACGAAAAATGCAACTAGAACGTCTAGTAGACACCCAACGAGTAATAAAATGAAGCTTTCTCGTGTGTAACATAAGACCACAAAAACTCTGTTCTATCATTTTTGTTTCTCTGTGTTGCCTGCTTCTGGGCACACGACTGTCTCCTAATCGATCACCTCTCCCCCCACTCCAGTCCTCCACCGGCCCCGGGCGAGTGAGAGGACCTTAGCACTGTTAAAAATCTAAACAATCAGGCTCTTAGTGAGGATACTTAGGTGTTAAGCTTTGCTAACAGAGCCTTGATTGGCCAATACAAGTTCAACCCTGCCCCGGAAGTGCCAGAAGGAGGCCTAACGTTTTCAGCCATGTTGCCATTCGTAATGGGAGTAGCCACAACCAAATCATCGCCGGAGTCACCGGTAAGTCTCGCCGCCACTTCCTTCACAACTAGGGGTGGGCATAAAAACCGAAGACCGAAAACCGAAACCGAAAAGACCGAGACCGAAACCGAAATGACCGAGACCGAAAAAACCGTTAAAAGTTTGGGTAGCAAATTAGAAAAGACCGAAATTAGATCAGAAATTCGGTCATCACTTATAAATAACCCGAATAGACCGAAAGACCGATTTTATTTTATTTTGAGTGAATTACGTACGGAAGCAGCCGGATTTGTGTGCCAGCTTATGTGTACATCTAGTCTATAGGCCAACTACTAAACCAAGTATACCATCTAGTCTCTAGGCTCAACAACTGAGTATCCCAGCCCAGCGTACTGTAAATTCTCTCGTGCGCGAGAGACTAGTCGATCGCTTCTCACTTTCCCAGTCCTGGGCGCTGATTCCACTTCTTGCGCCCTATATTATGGTCTATTTGGTCATGACCGAAGACCGGACCGAATAGACCGAAGACCGAAGAACAGAAAACCGAAAAGACCGAATTTATTACGGGTATCTTTTCTGGATGACCGAAATTGTTAAAGACCGGAAAGACCGAACCGAACTAACCGAAAAGACCGAACGCCCACCCCTATTCACAACTTCGTACCTCAGCCCCTTCGTGTCGTCCATAGCATCGATGGAGATCGCTGAGCCTGCACCGGCTTCTCCCTTGACCAGCATCTCAGAGATCGTCGTCATCACGTTCTCCTGCACCCACCTTCTTATGGGCCTTGCACCGTACATCTGCAATGCACAGAGATCGAGCATGCATGATTACTAAAACATACTGACGGGTTAACTGGTTATCTGAAGAAAAAAGGACGGACCGGGTTGTATGATTCCGACAAAATGCAGTCCAATGCGGCGTCGCTTGCACGTAGAGAGATGCCCTTGTTAGCAACCCTGGCGATGACGCTGTTCATTTGGATTGCCACAATCTCTTTCAGCCTATCTCGCGAAAGCGGCTCAAATACAATGATCGCACTCAGTCTGTTGAGAAGCTCGGGCTTGAAATGTTTCTGGACCTGCACGAACAAATATACATGAGTAACAACCAGCTGAGAGATTACTAGTGCGTGCAGGCTTTAGAGGCACGCTTTTGGATTCACAAACAAACCTGTTTCATGAGAAGGTTCCGAGCAGTTTCCATTGTGTTTTCTCCACACATTCCTGCTAGTAGATGCTCTGACCCCAGATTGGAGGTCATGATGATAATCGTATTCTTGAAATCAACTAAACGGCCTTTGCTATCAGTCAACATACCATCATCAAGGATCTGAAGGAAAATATTCAACACCGAGGGATCTGCCTTCTCAACCTCATCAAAAAGGACGACACAATATGGCCGCCTCCGCACCTTCTCAGTCAGTTGTCCACCATCTTGATGGTCAGAGAAGCTTTAACATGTTCCAGTACAAAAGAAACATTAAGATCAGTCAAATTAATTAAAGACTAAGTAGGATATGATAATGTAGTAGTGTTCAAATAGATAAGACAAACCCTGGGGGTGCTCCAATCAGACGATAGACAGATCCAGCCCCAACATATTCAGACATATCAATGCGAACCAACATCTTCTCGCTGTCAAATAGCTGTTCCGCAAGAGCTTTTGCAAGCTCTGTCTTTCCAACACCAGTCGAGCCCAAAAAGAGGAATGAGCCTATTGGTTGGCCAGGCTGATCATGGCCAGTCCTAGAAAGCAACACTGCTCGCGCAACCTTATTAACCGCTTCATCCTGGCCAACAACTCGCTCATGCAATCTGGCCGCTAGGTGGATCAATTTATCCTTCTCCCCTTGATCAAGTGTGGTGACAGGAATTCCAGTCCATTGGCTCACAACCTTCAAATCATAACAGTGGAACATGTGTGACAACCACATCACATTGACAGAACAATGGACACAAATTTCAATAAGAAAAGAATGCCTACCTGTGCTACTTCATCCGGGCCAACAATCGCTTCGTTTACTGCATTTCGAGAGCTAGTTAGGACAAAGTTCACTTCCTTTTCTTGTTTGCCAATTTGCATCATCCTTTTGGCTACAGTTGCACATGCCTCATCGATCAGATCGATTGCCTTATCAGGAAATTGACGACCTATACAGACAACAATAATATCCATCAATTTTCTCATAGATATATACATTCTTGCCACTCATGAATGCAACTCAGTAGAAAAGAAAATACAGGTTGCTGAATTAATTTATACATATGGCATTGTCATGAATTTGTTCACACAACTTATAATTTATTGCAAACTAACGTATCCAATGCAACAAGAGTACTCCGTGGCTCATATAACACAATTTAAGAATTACTTTTCAACTTTACGTACCTAATGCAAGATGGGCACTCAAGAACGCTCTAAACACGATTTATACATTATTTCAAATTAATATATCGAATGCTACAATGTACTACTCTACAACACTCTGACACAACATATAAATTTTCAACTTAATGTATCTAATACAATACAAGACTCCACAGCACCCTAAACACAAGTCATAAATTATTTGGACTTATTTATCCAATAAAACATGGGTTATGGGTACTCCACAGTGCTTTAATGTGATCAACTGATTATTCTTGAGTTTCAAACTGCGCAGCACAACCTTTACAAGGATAGACATCTGATCATAACTAATTGAGACCAGGATACTCAATTTTCTTCACTTTCTTATCCTCACCAGCATACATAAGTGACTAGGTGTATATGCATCTACCAATGGCGTCGCAACAATATGAGTAAAATTAATTCCTCACCTGTGATATATCGGGCAGCAAGCTGCACCGCAGCAACAAGAGCAGCATCCTGGATTTCCAGGCCATGGTGCTTCTCGTACCTTTTCTTTAGCCCTCGCAGAATGGCAATGGTTGCTTGCGTGCTTGGCTCCTCAACATGCAACTTTTGGAATCGCCGCTCCAATGCGGCATCCTTCTCAATGTACTTTCTGTACTCATCCAGAGTCGTCGCGCCCACGCAGCGGATACAACCACGGGCCAACGCCGGCTTCAGCATGTCGCAAGCGTCCGTGCTACCCTTGTCGACCAGAGTACCACCGGAGCCAAGAAGCATGTGCATCTCGTCGATGAACAGAATCACCTTCCCATTCGCATTCTCCGCCTGCCTTATCACGTTCTTCATACGCTCCTCGAACATACCACAGTACATAGTCCCGGCCACCATGGCCCCGAGGTCCACTTCCACGACGCGTGCTCCAGCGAGTGCGGCAGGGACTGTCCCAGCGGCGATGCGTTGTGCGAGGCCCTCGGCGATGGCCGTCTTGCCAACCCCTGCCGCACCGACGAGCGCGGCGCAGTTCTTGGTACGGCGGCAGAGGATGCAGATGACACGATCGATCTCGTCGTCGCGGCCGATCACCGGGTCGGCCTTGCGGGCCGAGGCTGTCATGTCCCGACCATACTTGCCCAGAGACATACTGTATTGGTAGTACCTCCACGCTGCCCAGCACAACGCGGCGGCTGCTCCGACACAGACCACGCCGGCGAAGTCATCAAGCGATTTGTTTGGTTGTTGGTAGGAGTGTGATACGTTGGCCCCCAACGCTCGATCGTAGACCTGAAAAGTTACAGTTTCCGTAATCCCTCCTCCCACGATCCCATCAAGCCATGTGCTGAAGGTCATCGTTGCTGGTTGCAGCTAGGCTTCCGTGGACGCCATCGACTTCCCTGCAAGCGAAAAAGTTCAGATTACTTGCACAGAAGATTGGGACTTGACATTGGGGAACAAAAGATCACGTCTTTTTAGTTTTTAGAGGAAAACATACGAGACATAAGAGATCACCCGCCGCCGCCTGCTCCGGTCCGCCGCTCGCTGCGACGCAGCCGACCTGGAGCGAGCAAGCCCTAGTCGCATCAAACCTGGTCAGGTGCGCAAAGGCGCCGCTCGAGCCCGCATTTCAGGTTCAGCCGTTCAGACCTCTTGGGCTGGCTAGGCCTTCAGCCCTCGTGTGAGATAATCCGACCTTACTCGTCCAAAATTAAGAGTTTTTTCTCAACTCCGTTCCTTCCAGCATTTTTTTTGCACACCCTTCAATCTTTATTGGGTGAAAAACTTGGACTGATCTTCATGTTTACTACAGTAACTTGCAACTAGCTTATTTAACGTCATGTCTGAAATTTTTTGCAGATTTTTTTCTAGGAAAAGCAGCAAGGTCACCCGAATAACCTGTAGCTCAGTAGTCAGTACACAAACCATCCATGCCAGTTAACTTGACTCTAGCTCTCTCCCCGGTGACCACACGGCCAGCGCAACGGCGGCCTCCGGAGGTCACTCGACGGTCCACAATAAAAGTACCAGCCGGCCGGGACTGTACTAAAAAAAGATCTAGCGGCGTTTTCAGACCGTGGGACACTAGAATTACGACGGTCCACAATGCAGACTATATATGTTCACAAAAAATATTCAAATTCTACAACGAAAAATGCAACTAGAACGTCTAGTAGACACCAAACGAGTAATAAAATGAAGCTTTCTCGTGTGTAACATAAGACCACAAAAACTCTGTTCTATCATTTTTGTTTCTCTGTGTTGCCTGCTTCTGGGCACACGAACTTCAAGCCGCAGGTGGTGGGGCCGCTGCCGTCGTTGGAGCAGGGGTGGGAGGAGGTTCGTCACAAGAAGAAGGAGAAGCCGCCTGCTCCGCCCAGGAAAGAGACCGGACTCTCCCTCGCCTTCAAGCGGAGGACCTTCGGTCTCTGCTTCCGGTGCTTGGAGCCGGACCATTTCGTCGCCGACTGCCATGGCCCTGTCCGGTGCCTGGGATGCCGCCGCTCCGGTCATCGTGAGCGGGACTGCACGGCACGCCATTCCGCTGGTAGAGGCCCTCATCTCCGCCCCAGCTCGCCTGCAACAACTCCTGGTCGCTCGAAGGACACGGTTGCTTGCCGTGAGACAAGGCCTTGCAGTCAGTCGCCTCCAGCCCCTCCGTCTCAGCCTCGTCGCTCGTGGGCTTCCATGGTTGCCAATCCTGTTGCGTCCATCCTTAAGGAGCCTCGGTCGGGGGTCACTGATGCTGCTGACAGTCCGGTGGCAGGTTTGAGGCCTCTCCTTGCAGCTCAAGCTGAGGCTCTGAGCACTGAGCTACAGGCCATGTTCGCAGCTCGGTTGGAGGAGGTGTTCCTGCCCCTTCGCGAGTTGGTCGCCGCTGTGCAGGGTTGGTCTGAGCAAGTCTCGGGCCTTTGGGAGCTGATGGAGGCAATTGGTGGAAGGCTTGCTTTGGTCGAGGTTGTCGATTCGGCGGCGCTCGACGTGACCAATGGCAGCTCTGTTTGTGCGGCTGTTGGGGTGTCTGATGGTGTGATTCCGTAGTCTGTGGATGACCCTCCTGATTCAAACTTGGTCCTACCGGAGATGGTGCTTCAAGGCGTGGAGGAGCAAGGCAAGGTTGATGAAGTTGGGGCTTCTTACAAGAGCTTGGAGCTGACTGAGATGGATTCGCTTGCTAGTTCAGTTGGTGAGGTGCCCGTAGAGCTGGCTGGCTGCGAGGTTGAGCGTTTTGGGTCCTACTCTCCCAGGGGTGTGAGCCTTCCCGCATCGGCGCTTGCCCTGGATTCCACCTTCACGCCTTTTGTTGCTTTGGAGCACATTTCCCTTGTGATGCAGGGGCCCTCGATGAAGGATCTTGGAGCGGAGATGTCTTTGGCATTGGAGGAGTTGGAGAGTTCTCATACCCTTAGCCCGGAGGAGAAGATCGCGAAGGTGTTGGCTCAGTATGAAGCGATTGAGCCACAGGAGAAGACCTTGCCTGCTTCGATGATGGAGCTCTGTCGTGAGATTACTGACATGCCCAAGGCCAAGCAGCTTCGGATGGATGTTCCCTCTTTGCCCGAGCGACGAAGCATCCGGTTGGACAAGAAGAACAAACAGTGTGTCATTCCAGTTGCCAACCGAGCCGAGTTCAGATTGGCAGAGTCTTTTGGAGAACTTCCGAAAGGACAGGTATTGAAGAAAGGCTCCGAGGAAGATGTGCAAGACAAGATGAAGCCTTATCTTCGTTTGTGCAAGCAGCCAGCTTCGCCGACGGCGCTCCAGGCAATTCGTGAGATGGTACAAGTTAATGGTTAGTGGCTGCTCTCATTTGGCTAGGCGCAAGCTCTCCCTTTGTCGGGTGAGTGATCTCCGGGTGGTGTTGCTTGGTGTTGCCGATTACAAGGTGTCCCCATTGGAATTGGGCCTAGGGAGTCTTGTTTCCGGCTCCGATGATGTGTCTTAACTCTTTTTATAGCGTGTTGCGTGGTTTTCGCCGGTTCCCGTAATTAACCGTGCTTTGTATGGGTTTGGGTCCGGTTTCCCCTTCTAAACTGGATCAATTCTTTCTTCTAATAATGCAATGGCAGAGCTCCTGCCGGTTACAGTCAAAAGACTACCTAATCGATCACCTCTCCCCCCGGGCGAGTGAGAGGACCTTAGCACATTTTGGTAGTCAGGACATGCAGTCAGGACATGGAAAGGTGTATATTGATTCATTTGGTCTTTTGAGCTCAACTCCTTTGGCATCGCTATGTGCTCTCATATTGAGCAAGTGCCGTTTCAACGACTTCCATCTGCATAAAAATGAACAAGGAATTACTATCGACTATAGAGATGAAGAATATAAGGTGTAAATGCTTACGATCTGAAACGAAAATTAAAACTAAGGTCGGTGCAATGTCATACCCGATACGTGGATTATCAAAGAGTATGGCCAGCCTTCGTTTGTCTGGCTTAATTGTCTTTGAATGTCCACCATACAAGTATCTTCTGTGTCCCATAAGAAAATGAGGGAAATTTCCACCTTGTGTGGTCACAAAAACTTCACTATAGGCGCAAACACTATAATCCGATTGCAGCCATCCTTGAAGAGAAGTTCTGGGAAGAAAGTTACATTTAGAACAATACCCATATGGAATTCCACAACATATTTGTGTGTCTCTGACCTAACAATACCTTAAATGGAGCAAGTTCCTCGTCTGATGCTAATGTTTCTTTTGTCTGTAGAAGAGGAAACATTTCAAGAAGAGGGGCCATGGTTTTCTCTGATTTGTAAATCTTTCCGGATGCCAAGAAAATTGCAGTCTTATTGTTGAAACCCATTCCACGAAGCATTAATCCAACCTAAAGGCCATGTAGCATAAACATGCAGATCCTAAATGTAATCTCACTTGATGGAAGAAACTTAACAGATCACGGACTACCAAAATGTGCTAAGGTCCTCCACCGGCCCCGGGCGAGTGAGAGGAACTGAGCACTGTTAAAAATCTAAACAATCAGGCTCTTAATGAGGATACTTAGGTGTTAAGCTTTGCTAACAGAGCCTTGATTGGCCAATACAAGTTCAACCCTGCCCCGGAAGTGCCAGAAGGAGGCCTAACGTTTTCAGCCATGTTGCCATTCGTAATGGGAGTAGCCACAACCAAATCATCGCCGGAATCACCAGTAAGTCTCGCCGCCACTTCCTTCACCACTTCGTACCTCAGCCCCTTCGTGTCGTCCATAGCATCGATGGAGATCGCTGAGCCTGCACCGGCTTCTCCCTTGACCAGCATCTCAGAGATCGCCGTCATCACGTTCTCCTGCACCCACCTTCTTATGGGCCTTGCACCGTACATCTGCAATGCACAGAGATCGAGCATGCATGATTACTAAAACATACTGACGGGTTAACTGGTTATCTGAAGAAAAAAGGACGTACCGGGTTGTATGATTCCGACAAAATGCAGTCCAATGCGGCGTCGCTTGCACGTAGAGAGATGCCCTTGTTAGCAACCCTGGCGATGACGCTGTTCATTTGGATTGCCACGATCTCTTTCAGCCTATCTCGCGAAAGCGGCTCAAATACAATGATCGCACTCAGTCTGTTGAGAAGCTCGGGCTTGAAATGTTTCTGGACCTGCACGAACAAATATACATGAGTAACAACCAGCTGAGAGATAACTAGTGCGTGCAGGCTTTAGAGGCACGTTTTTGGATTCACAAACAAACCTGTTTCATGAGAAGGTCCCGAGCAGTTTCCATTGTGTTTTCTCCACACATTCCTGCTAGTACATGCTCTGACCCCAGATTGGAGGTCATGATGATAATCGTATTCTTGAAATCAACTAAACGGCCTTTGCTATCAGTCAACATACCATCATCAAGGATCTGAAGGAAAATATTCAACACCGAGGGATCTGCTTCTCAACCTCATCAAAAAGGACGACACAATATGGGCGCCTCCGCACCTTCTCAGTCAGTTGTCCACCATCTTGATGGTCAGAGAAGCTTTAACATGTTCCAGTACAAAAGAAACATTAAGATCAGTCAAATTAATTAAAGACTAAGTAGGATATGATAATGTAGTAGTGTTCAAATAGAGAAGACAAACCCTGGAGGTGCTCCAATCAGACGATAGACAGATCCAGCCCCAACATATTCAGACATGTCAATGCGAACCAACATCTTCTCGCTGTCAAATAGCTGTTCCGCAAGAGCTTTTGCAAGCTCTGTCTTTCCAACACCAGTCGAGCCCAAAAAGAGGAATGAGCCTATTGGTTGGCCAGGCTGATCAAGGCCAGTCCTAGAACGCAACACTGCTCGCGCAACCTTACTAACCGCTTCATCCTGGCCAACAACTCGCTCATGCAATCTGGCCGCTAGGTGGATCAATTTATCCTTCTCCCCTTGATCAAGTGTGGTGACAGGAATTCCAGTCCATCGGCTCACAACCTTCAAATCATAACAGTGGGACATGTGTGACAACCACATCACATTGACAGAACAATGGACACAAATTTCAATAAGAAAAGAATGCCTACCTGTGCTACTTCATCCGGGCCAACAATCACTTCGTTTACTGCATTTCGAGAGCTAGTTAGGACAAAGTTCACTTCCTTTTCTTGTTTGCCAATTTGCATCATCCTTTTGGCTACAGTGGCACATGCCTCATCGATCAGATCGATTGCCTTATCAGGAAATTGACGACCTATACAGACAACAATAATATCCATCAATTTTCCCTAGATATATACATTCTTGCCACTCATGAATGCAACTCAGTAGAAAAGAAAATACACTGCCGTGCAGGTTGCTGAACTAATTTATACATACGGCATTGTCATGAATTTGTTCACACAACTTATAATTTATTGCAAACTAACGTATCCAATGCAACAAGAGTACTCCGTGGCTCATATAACACAATTTAAGAATTACTTTTCAACTTTACGTACCTAATGAAAGATGGGCACTCAAGAACGCTCTAAACACGTTAGGGCACACAAGAACGCTCTAAACACGATTTATACATTATTTCAAATTAATATATCGAATGCTACAATGTACTACTCTACAACACTCTGACACAACATATAAATTTTCAACTTAATGTATCTAATACAATACAAGACTCCACAGCACCCTAAACACAAGTCATAAATTATTTGGACTTAATTTATGCAATAAAATATGGGTTTTGGGTAGTCCACGGCGCTTTAATGTGATCAACTGATTATTCTTGAATTTCAAACTGCGCAACACAACGTTTACAAGGATAGATATCTGACCATAACTAATTGAGATCAGCATACTCAATTTTCTTCATTTTCTTATCCTTACTTCTTAAGTGACTAGGTGTATGTGCATCTACCAATGACGTCACAACAAAATGAGTAAAATCAATCCCTTACCTGTGATATATCGGGCAGCAAGCTGTACGGAAGCCATGGTGCTTCTCGTACCTTTTCTTTAGCCCTCGCAGAATGGCAATGGTTGCATGCGTGCTTGGCTCCTCAACATGCACCTTTTGGAATCGCCGCTCCAATGCGGCATCCTTCTCAATGTACTTGCTGTACTCATCCAGAGTTGTCGCGCCCACGCAGCGGATACGACCACGGGCCAACGCCGGCTTCAGCATGTTGCAAGCGTCCGTGCTAGGCTGGTGGACCAGACTACCACCACCGCCAAGAAGCATGTGCATCTCGTCGATGAAGAGAATCATCTTCCCATTAGCAACCTCCGCCTGCCTTATCACGTTCTTCATACGCTCCTCGAACATGCCGCGGTACATAGTCCCGGCCACCATGGCCCCGAGGTCCACTTCCACGACGCGTGCTCCAGCGAGTGCGGCAGGGACCGTCCCAGCGGCGATGCGCTGTGCGAGGCCCTCGGCGATGGCTGTCTTGCCAACGCCTGCCGCACCGACGAGCGCGGCACAGTTCTTGGTCCGGCGGCAGAGGATGCAGATGACACGATCAATCTCATCGTCACGGCCGATCACCGGGTCGGCCTTGCGGGCCGAGGCCGTCATGTCCCGGCCATACTTGCCCAGAGACATACTGTACTGGTAGTACCTCCACGCTGCCAAGCACAACGCGACTGCTGCTCCGCCACAGACCACGCCGGCCAAGGCATCAAGCAGTTGGTTCGGAGATTGGAAGGAGCGTGTTTCGTAGGTCCCAGACGCTCGATTGAAGACCCGAATAGTTGCAGTTTCCGCAATCCCTCCTCCCACGATCCCATCAAGCCATGTGCTGAAGGTCATCGTTGCTGGTGGTTCCGGCTAGGTTCTCGTCAACGCAGTCAATGTCCCTGCAAACTTGGAGATATACCATTAAAAAAAGAAACTTGGAGATATATATTGGATTAAACACAATCGCTGTTTGCTTGGAGGCGGAATTTAAAGATAAAAAAAGGTAAACTTTTTAACTTGGAGAGAGATACGGATGCGCGACGCGACAATTTGACTGTTCGAACGAGGAATCGACATTGAAGGTACTAAGATGATAGCAACATTGGCAGATTGGAACTTGACATTGGGGAACAGAAGTTCGCATCTTCTCTCGAAGAGAAACAGACGAGAGATTACCCGAACCTTGACCGGAGCTGCTCCAGTTTCCCGCCGCCGCCGTCTGCTGGCGGCGCGCCCGCGCAGCTTACTCCGGTCCGCCGCTTGGTGCGACGGCAGCCGCCCTCGAGCGAGCGAGCCCTAGACTAGTCGCCGCCGGCGCCGCTCGAGCCCGTGTCCGGTCAGGGACTTCTTTTTGGGAGGGTTTTGGTGGCTAGGGACCGCTTTTGGAGGTTCACAGCATCTCTCTTTTTTTTTTTTTGACGTGGTTCACAGGCTCACAGCATCTCTACCCTACAAACTTTATACGACTAAAAAACATGTTTTTGTTAATAATTTTCAAGGTATTTTAGGCAACCAACATGTTTGTAAATTTGAGAAGGATTTGGGTACTCCCTATCCCATCAAACCCAAGTGTTTTTTTTTGACATTTTCTATAGCCAAACGTCGTCCCACAAATACGGCTCCTCTCCTGATGTCACATACAACTCATCGTAAATCCCATGAACAGTTCGTCCAAGCGCCACATTTACAAAGTCCTTAAAGTATCCACCCATATATGACATGGAACATCGTGATCGGGATGCTACCTCACTGATACGTACAAAACATATTTATATTATTTTTATTGTTTCATGCTATTTTTATATCATTCTTACATGTTTCTTCTATGATTTAATATCACTAGTTGGAATGTACGTGCAACGCACGTTTTCACAATTATAAGGGACAATTCACAAGTTAAAAAAAAAGGTATCAGGATCTACTTGGATTAATTCTCTTTTGGTGCAAGTCAATAGCAGCACAGATAACTCGCAATATGGTACTATCATGAAGGTGAAAAAAATCAACTTCTGATTAAAAAACGTTTGTACGATCCATATTTTGCATCCCAAAGTCGGTCAACCCATATAACCTTAAATTGTACAACACGTAAAATCCCGAGGCCTAAAGCATGGCGCGTGAAATTTGCTCCACCAGCATGAAAATATATCATAATTACACAATGCAATAGAACAAATGAACAAACATTGGACAACACGTAAGTCTTCTCATGCATGTGACAAATGATGAAAATACAACCTATATATGTTTTTTTTTTTGAGAATCCAACTGAGGTATGCTACTATGTGAAAATACAACCTAGCTAGCAATTAGATCGATCCAAATGAGCCAGCTAGTAGGCGCTAGTCTGTATCTGTAAGCAGGCACTGCACCAGCTAAATATTGACCGGCCAGTCTATAGTCTGTACGCGACCATGAAAACCAACCAGCAGGCGCACCAACTCAATATTGACTGTTCAAAATCAGCACTACTATCGCAAATTCCGATTCCCGAATCAGAAACAAGACCGATAGAGGCATGGAGTCTTCCACCGTCGCTCAGCACTATCATATACCGTAATAAGCAACATCAGGCACTAAGCAGAATAAAGATTTCAACACAGATTTTTTTTACATTAGTAATTGGCATCTGGATTTGGTATGTCTTAGACATGACTAATTGGCATCTGGATTTTAAAAGAATGAGACGACTGTATGCACAACAACTAACTATCTAGATCAGAGCAACTCAATCCATCTGACGATAGGAACTGATTTCGACAGGGTAGAAGAGCATACTGAACAGACAATGACAGGTTTAACATGTTGAAATATTGGTTTCAGAAATTTATATCTTCTAGTGGTTTATCTTGATCAAGGATCATCTGACATGACGCCTATTCATTCACGAGGGGCACATAATAGAGATATGTCTACAAGAGGGACAAATAATAAACTATTTCTTCATAACTTGGTACACATTTCAGGTAAAGGTGAACATATTTCAGAATATTCTATGTCTGAACATGAAAAAGTTCAGAAGGGACAATTTTCTATTGGCCCTTTGTCCTGTTTATTACTGTTGTTTAACAAATACAGTAATACATGGGGAAGAATAATGATCATGAATTTTTCAATAATACAGTATTAACCATGGTTTAATCAGCCAGCGATCAAACCTGCTGCATATCTATCTGTAATCATTTATTCCGTGATTGATCTAAAAATTCTCCATTAAGTTGCAATTTGCTGCACCAAATTAATCTCACCGCCCAACTCCTAAGACACCACGCAAGATCTATCGTGGCCATGCTCACCACGGCAAATCAACTCATCATCAAGGTGAGCCAAGCAAGATCCATGCAAGAGAAGACCGCTCAGCCTTGGGAAAAATCATAGAACGCGACAGGCAGGCAGATTGACCTGATTGGACAGGTTATAGCAGAGTTCGTATCAGAAAACATAGGAGAAGGAGAGACGGGCGATGTGACCGAAGCCAGAAGCCAGGTAGTCGGTGCTTGGCTGGGCTGAGTTTGCTTTGGCCCGATCATGGCCGGCCGATCGGAATTGGTTCCGATCAGGATTTCATCGGGTGGCTTGCCTTTCTTTTCCTTTTTTTTTCCTTTTTTCATACGAATCGTTTCAGATCAGGATTGCTAGTAGACGCTTGTGCTTGCGTTTTTGGTAGATTTTCGGACAATCTGGATCCTTGATCGAAAATTGAACTGACAAGATTTAAAGTGTTTGATGCTCGACATCGGGACAATCTGGATCGTTGATCAAAAATTAAACAGACAAGATTAAAAGTATCCCAACATGTTTGCTCTTTTAATAATAGTATAGATTTTATGTTATTTTTTGGACTAACCTATTCACACTATGCCAAGTTTCTGTTTATGTTTTATATTGTTTTTGTATTTCAGAAAAGTTAGAAAAGAAATATCCTCAGAAAAGGCCCCACCAATTTATGGGGAATTTTTAACGAACGAAAGAAGACCAGAGACCAAAGGGCAGCCCCGGGGGGACCCATAGCCCCCCTCGTGGGTCCACCTCGCGGGATAGGAGGGAGCCCCCCCCCCCCCCCCCCCTCGCGAGCCACCCTCGGGCACCGCCTCGGGACGCGTCTTCGCCTATAAAATACCTTCAACACTAAAACGTTCGGGCACATTTTTTTTCTTAAATAGATAGCGAGCCATCGCCGGAAACCCTAGTTCAGGGTTCTGGAATCATGTTCCGGCACCCTGTCGGAGGGGGAAATCATCGTCGGAGGCATCTACACACCACCATTGCTGCCTCCATGACGATGCATGAGTAGTTCATCCTTGGAGTACGGGTTCATAGCAGAAGCTACATGGTGGTCTCTTCTCTATGTGTTTCAGTACAATGGTCTCGTGAGCTGCCTTATATGATCTAGATTCATATGATGTAATTGCTAGTTGTTGTGTTTGCTGGGATATGATGAATTGTAACGTTATGTTCAGGTTATGCATGTTATCTATATTATGAGATGGCTTTATTTACATTTCTACATGCTCTCCAGTTTATATGATTACTTTGGCAAGTAGTTGTTTTAAATTTCCAAGAGGGAATTTATGTTCGATAGTGGATTCATGCCTTGTTCATCCCTGGGCTCAAGTTGTTAAAAACGACTAATGGTAGCGATATGTTGCTGCTACTAAGGGTAAAACAACGGTGTTTTATTTCTACTTATTGATAATAAATGTTACATCATGTACTATGTTTAATGCAATAATCTGTTGTTTATAACTTAATTCTTAGAGAGCCAAGCATAGAAGCGCTCTCGAAGTGGAGTATTAGTTATAAATGTGGTGCCGGTGCACGGTCTATACATGTTTGACGTGAAGCCTACATAAATATTTCCCTTGTACACATTGTCATAAATACCATGATCATAATTCTGTCAATTGCCTAGTTGTAATTTGTTTACCAAATAATATTTTCTATTTAACAAGAGACACCACTAGTGAAACTATGGACCCCGTCCATCTTTTTACATTATTTACAACCTCGGTCCATCTTTTTACATTGTTTACAACCTCGTTTACATACTTCTCACAATCATTTGCTCATTCGTCCGTTTTTACTTTTGTGTTTATTGCTCTTATTTTCCACACTATACGTTCAATTCTTTGTTTTTAGTGAGAGGGGAAGATACCTTCCTTGAACGTTAGGGACAGAGAGCTTTGTGTTCTGTGTGTAGGTCTATTTCAAACTTTGCTAAGGTTCGCTCTCCTAATGGTTCGATAAATCTTGATTCTTCACTGAGAGAAATTTGTTGCTGCACTACCTCATACTTTTAACTTGGGGTTCCCAACAGTCATCACTCACATAGTGTGATCTGGCTGGAGGAGTGTCACGGCCAGGGGCCCTAGTGTTGTGCACCACTCACTTATATTTAGACCTCTTAATGGGTTTCTACCTTAAAGACCTGCTAGCTCTATTAATCCGAATAAGAGATGGATCGCATCTAAGCAACATCTAAATCCCAATAAGAGATGGATCGCATCTAAGCAACATCTAAACTCTGTTGTCGTCCCTTTAATTTGTGGCCCTATAGATTCATACATTTTTAGACATGACGCTGATGCAATACTCGACCAATAATCGGTAGCAACCTCTATCAAGATGTCGGACAAATCTTTTACCATGTTATATACTTGTCCCCTTGTCTCGCGATATTCATTAACTTCAAAGTGAGAACATGTCATTCTTGTTAATAGCTTGACCCAATTCCTAGATTTTCATTACTCGGAATCCCTACAAAATGGTTAACACTTAACCGAGAGTACGACCATACACTTCTAGATCTGATCACTTGAGTGGACAAGATATATCTCTCCGTTGTTCGGAGGGGCAAATCCCATCTTGACCAACCATGACTTGTAGGTTGTAGCATGCTTCGTGACAAAACCGGGAGCTAAGGTCCTGTATGGAACGCGGGAATGCAAAACACAGGAATAGGAAAAAAACATGGATAGGTAATAATTGCATGTGTAAATGGAGAAAAACGTAGAAAATGTTACAATACTCCGTTTGGAAAGCAAGAAAGGAAGAATTGTGTTTATTTGGATAAACATGTCATTTTACTGTGCCGCAAATCGCTTAAACGCACTTCATTTAACTCATTCCTCTGTACACGAATATGGAAAAAGAGCTCCGAGCCAATGTTTTATTTCCCGTGAATTTCCTGCGAAAACACTCGCAAAGGAAAGTATTGTGTACTTTTCCTACACTCAACTCCTGCTTTTCCAAACGCCTCTACAATGCTAATTCCTATAGGAAGTAAAATTATGTACTTTACTGTATTAGCTCAGCTAATGACATGAAATAACATACTACTATTTTCACAATGTCTCGTGGATTTTTTTAACTAATCAATATCATGATAGTCTGAGAAGAAATAAAAATTATTATTTTGTTATACATTCATAAACATAAGGAAATGCCATCACCTCCACAATTGTCCCCACCGGTGATATTTTTGGCTTTTCTCTGCGTGTGCTTCGTTTCTAATTTGAATAGTTTCACTTCCCTCCCTTCATTTCTCATTTGAAATAGTTTCACTTCGCTCGCTTGTGCTTGTGATGAGATCACGACCCTGGCTGATTTTGGTTAATCATTGAGATTTGTGTTATGCGTTTTGCTTGTCGTCAAGATTGCTATACTATTTGCTTCCTCATGTATTTATTTATCCATCTTTTGAGGGGACCTTTTCGGCGGCCTTCCTGGTGTCTAAGTTACTTTACACTTACATTTTTGCTTGTGCCTGATCATAGACTAGAATAAAGTTTGTTGGATTTACGTTTAATGTGATTTTCACGACTTAGCTAATAGTGATAATGTTATAATAATTTATGTATTGATAGAGGAGTAGAAGTATGCCTCCTAGGGGTTCTAAGTAAGAAGAACATGTAGTTTTCTCGCACCTAGCACATGTAGAGCCAGTTTAGTTTACTCAAAAATATATTTCTACTTTTCAGATGTGGTTAGTTAAAGTCTATCTAGATATGGGGTAATTTATATAAATAACCATATGATAATCATATGATTATGGAATCAGAAATACATTTGTAATTCTTATGTCAAGCTCCTCATGAACACCTTATGTACTATTTTTTGTACATGCTCATACGCTAGAAGCTACTATATATCAAGATATTTAGTAGACCATATATACACTTAAAAGATTTTAAAATACACTCAGATATGTAGAGAAGCAATTGTCAAAAATTAATTTGTGGATAAATGCAATTTATCATTTTTATTATCTGTTTGCCAAGAGGGTATTCGTGTTATGGTGTTCCAAACAAATATACATTTATGTCACTTGGAGTCGAAGGGTGCTGCTCGCTCCCAAGTCCCCAAAGGATTAAGAGCATCTCCAACCGGCAACCCCAAACCCACCCTATATGTCCGGACGGACAGCCTGGACACTGTTTGGGCCCAAAACCAGCACCTAACCGCCTCCCCAAATTCAGCCCAAACGTCCGTGCAGTCCGGCAAAACCCAAAGCCAGCCCATATGTCATATGTGGGGAGGGTTTGGGGCCGCCGGACGCGCTCGGACGCATCCTCTCCCGTACTCCCTGACACCACGGCCCCACGCTTGACCAGCCACCGATGTGGAGAGGTAAGCTTGACCGGCCGTCCACGTTTCGGCGACTGAAACGACGCCGCTTGCATTCATGGCGCACCTGCCGGCGCTCCGCTCGAGAGGAGGCCATCTCCGGTTATAAGAGGCGAGCCGGAGCCAAACCCTAGACGCACACCTCCCTCCTCCACCGCAGATCTCTTCCCCCGCCCCATCCACATCCGCCAGCATCGGCACTGGCCTCGCTCCAACCACATCCACCATGCCTCGCCGCCTTACAACCACTTACGCAATGCTCACCCGTAGAAGAGGGCGGAGATCTACACTGCGGCAATGGCCCGCAATGCAGCGGACGTAGAGGCACAGGCGGACGCAGAGACAGAGGCGGCGGCGGACACAGAGGCACAGGTCGACACAGGGCCGGTCCTATCATTTTGGGGGCCCAGGGCAAAATTAAATCCGGGGCCCCTAATAAGCATGGTAAAAAATTGCACGGAATAGCCCCCGCAAAGCAATGTCTCGTTAAATGAAATGCGTGTACAATCATCGGCGCTATATAGTTTCGGCGGATTTTAAGGGTTGCGTTCTCTCTCATACCACGCTTTCTTTACTTTGCTTATAAGTAAACATAAATTTATATATATGTCGAATGTCGGATGTTACCAATAAACATTTAAAGTGCATACAAAGCAATATTCATGTCAAATATGTACGCATCTTTTTATAAAAATGTTTTAATACACTCAATATCAACCTACTGATTATGACGTCGACACTGCGTAGAACCACAGGATGGCGGTGTGCATGGCACATTAAGGTCTCACGATTCGGCTTCTCGCTTCTTGGCGTGATCGTGTGAAACCGACGATGGATCGTCTTTAGCACCTCTCAGGGAACCGTCGAAAGAGCAAAGAGCCGCATATTATACATATTTTTAAATGGCCTGGCGTAACGTAGTCATGGCCTTGACATTTCCAGATTTGAAAGAAAAATTAACGAGCAGAAAATGACCCGATTGTGTGATGCATTTCCCTTTTAATAAATCATGTGATTTTGTTTTTTGTTTTGAGAGGATTTTTTGAGGCATTAACCATGCGATGCATTGCCTGGACATTTCTTTTTGACGGGTATGCATTGCCCGGATTGGATGGTCTTCTGACCGTGGCCTAACCTATGTTAGAGTATTACGTACGGCTGTAGTTTAGGATAGAGATAGGACTCTCGTGTCTTGTCTTGTACTCCAAGATGCCCCTGTACGCCTATATATACTCGCCCTCGAGGCTAAATAATACATCCAACATATTCCGCCAATCTCATAATTCTACATGGTATCAGCCTAATTAGATCCTACCCTAGAGCAGCCGCCGCCTAGCCCTAGCACCGCCGTCGCCGCTCCCAACCCCTAGCGCCGCCGCCCTCATGGCGTTGTGCTAGGCGCCGTCGACACGCTTCCGCCGCGCTGCTCCGGGGAGGTCGATCTCCATGATCTCCGCCGGGGGCTGCGCAACCCGTACGCAGGGTTCGTCCGCCGATCCGTGATCGGCTGCCCTGTAAGTCTCTTCTCCGATCAGTTGATCGATTTTCTTTTTTGGTTTACCGATCTTAGATCGGATTGAGTCGCCCACCGCCGTCGTCAACCTTCGCCTCTACTCCGACAACGGCATCGACCTGCACCGGCCATCTTCATCAACCGCTCGGCACGGCCGCACGCGCCGCACACGGGGCGCCCCTACGTGCGTCGCGGCAGGCTGTTCTCGTCCGCGCAGTCTTCTTCGCCGGTCCGTCTTCGTCGTCATCGCCCGGGACTTCACCGACAACGTCGCCATCAACTCCGATCTGCGCGTCGTTGTTCACGCCATGGCGCGTCCTGCGCCTCCGTCGGTCTGATCAACCGATCTGCGCACATCGCCGCCAAGCACGTCCCTGAGCACGCGCCTATCACCGATCAAGCAACAGGCTGCTGCAGCGCTGCCCCTTCGGGCCGCGCGCCGCCGCCTTGGTCCACTCTCCGGCCTCGAGCGCGCCTTCCCTGGTGCGTACGTCGCCGGTGGCATCAAGCCGCTGCACTGACTCGCGTACTGCAGCTATGTCGTCCCCTCGGACCGTAGTGCTGCCACACGCGGTCTACCTCGCCGTCTCCGCGCACCGACGACTCAGGCTACCACCGCGTCGCTCCCACGACGCGGGTCGCCGCCGTCCGCGCATGGTCTTCGTCAAGCTGTCGGCTCTTCATCGCCAAGTTTGTGTACCGCCGCCGCGCCTCCTCACGTAACCTGCACGGCCTCCGCCGCCGCTGGTTTCGCCGCCTACACCTTCGTCCTCGTCCAGTACAACTTCGTCGCCTACGTCATCGCCACCACCCGGCAAATGCCGCCTCCCGGCATCGCCACCGACCACCCTCGCGTCTACTCCGACGACCGCGGACTGCATCGGCTCTTCCCCGTCTTCGCCGCTCTGCGCCTCGCTACCGTCCTGGAGCCTTCTCTGCTAGTCTATCACCGACATGGCACGACACCGTACTGGTCCCACTCTACGCATGCTCGGTGTTGGCAACACCGCTGCGTGCCTTCGTCCCCGACTCGTCCCCGTGCCTGGCAAGCTCGGATCGGCGCCTCGTCTTCATCGGCATCGACAACGTCTTCTTCGGCATCGACTCCTACGACGGCCTCGACCGCGTCCATGACGATTCTTCTTGCATACTCGGTTCTGGCAAAACCGTAGTATGCCTACGCCCCCGGCGTGCGCCTAGTTCTGGCACAACTATGGTTGCACATCATCCTCGACGGTTCGGACTGCATCGACCTCGGCATCGACTTCCTCGACGACTGCCCTCGACGCGTCTCCGTCATCATCACCATGGCGCCTTCTTCGCACCCGCGGCTTCATGTGTGGCTACATCGACACCGGCATCTCCGACCACGACATCGACCACGGCATCTCCTCGCAACGGCTACCTCGACCTCCGCACCGCCTCACGCTCTCGGCTCCCTCGACATCGGCACAAGGGCTACCACCTCGCCTGAGCTCTCATCAGCTTCCTCTCCAGTCCAAGCATCCGCGCCGCGACATCGACCACGACGCTCCCGCTACGACTGCGGGGGGGTGTCAGCCTTCTGGGTCTACTTCGGTTTATCTCCAGTCTGACCGTCCAGGTCGTTCATGTTGTTCACGACGCTCCCGCTATGACTGCGGGGGGGGTGTTAGAGTATTACGTACGGCTGTAGTTTAGGATAGAGATAGGACTCTCGTGTCTTGTCTTGCACTCCAAGATGCCCCCTGTACGCCTATATATACTCGCCCTCGAGGCTAAATAATACATCCAACATATTCCGCCAATCTCATAATTCTACAACCTACGGCGTTTCCTATTTGTCGACCTGGTCGACGCTAACCCGGCGTCGCACACCCCATATGGGCCGCGGCCCACCGCGTGCGAGGAAGAAGACGGCGAGCCGAGCGACTCACCGACAACGGGGACGACGCGGCTGGCCGCGGCGGAGGTGAGGCCTGGACCTCGCCGGAGATGGGGACGACGCGGCGGGCCGCGGCGTCGCCGGCGGAGGCGAGGAAGCAAGCTTATCTTGTGCGGGTGCGGGGCGGCCGGCCGGAGTTATGTTTTGGGTGCGGTGGGGGGGAGTTAGAGGGATAGCCGGCCGGGCGGCGGCGGACCGGCGGAGGTGGCGGCTGGGGCAGGGTGGGGCGCGGAGGCGGCGCGGTAGCGGCGCCGAGCGCGGGGGGCAGCAGTAGGCGGCACGGCCGGCGTCGGATGGCGGTTCGGGGAAGAAGGTGGAGCAGGAAGAAGGTGGAGGCGGGCGGAGGACACGGAGGCGGAGGGGCTCACGGAGGCGGTGGCGGGCGGCGTTGGCGGGGGCGGCGCGGAGGTGCGGCACGCGGAAGGAAGAAGAAGGAGAGGGGTGTGCGACCCGTGCTTATCGTCGCACGGGTCGACACACAGGCGCTCCCTAACCTACCGGCCCTATCCCACTTTTATTGGTCAACCGGGCCCCCCATCCCATTAGAGCTAAGCACATTAAAAAAGCCCAAGGTAACCTCAGAAGAAAAAAGGCCAAAATAACTTGAACGAAAGGGCCCAAGTCTAGAAAGCACTTAACGCTTCATCGTCAAAGAAAACCTCCTAACCTCCCTGCTCTAATGGCGCGGCCAGTTTCTCTGCCAGATTGCCACTCCATGTGCATTAGGTAGATGGAAATTGGGGGCCCCTTGGTTCGGGGGCCCGGGGCGGCCGCCCCTCCTGCCCCCCTCAGGACCGGGCCTGGGTCGGCATAGTGGAGCTCGACGTGGAGCCCGTTATCGTCTTATTGTCCCAATGACGGGTGCGGAATTCGGCCAACGCATGGAGGAGGAGGAGCAGCCTAGGTTTCAGACGGAGGCAGACGAGGAGCACGTCAGGTTTTAGGCGGAGGGGGCGGAGCACCGCGCGACCCAGCCGCAGCTCAAGGCCGGGGTGGTTGACCGTATTCTCATCGGTCAGCTCATGAACAAGTCTGGCTTCAGTTCATGAGAAGTTGAAGGCAAAGGCGGCGATCATGGAAGGCCGCACTGGCGACGGAGATCCGCCCGAGACTCCGACGAGGCCGGGGGCGACAACGAGGCCGGCGGCTCCGCTTCCGAGGTCATCGTGATCTCCGATGACGAGTAATATAGTATAGTGAGTACTACACTATGTAGTAAGCTACATAGCTTTGTAGTAAGTTGGTATGTATGAAATGACGTATGCGGTTGTAGAAGTCTAATTTGGGGGTTGTCCGGGTCCTGTCCGCGGACACGCCCGAGCGTGTCCGCAGATAGTTTGGGCACCAAATATGGCGTGGCCGGTTGGAGATGCTCTAAGATGGGTGATTGTGTCCGGAAGCACCAGATGTTTGATGGGCTGCGATCAAACAATTGCTGGCTACATAGGGTCATTTCTTTTGGGCTTATGCTTATGCATAAGGGGCTGTTTGGATTGCAGCCGTGGCTTGCCCAACCAAATTTTTGGTCATTGACCGGTGCCCGTGCTTCCGTTTGGATCAGAGCCAACGAATCTTTACCACGCCAAATTTTTGGTCGCCCCGTTCAGTTTTCACGCCCGCGCGTCGGCGATTCCCTGGCGGCAGAATCCTGCGCCAAATCTTTGGCGTGCCAATTTTGGCAGGGTTAGCTTGGGCTCAATCCAAACAGCCCCTAAGTCTGCTTATAGATTCCGGTGGAGAAAAACTGCGTGGGGAGAAACTCCTAAAAATTGGGGGAGACTTCTTTTTGGCTTTTAGAGTTTTGTCTTATTTACTGTGTTGAGTTGTGAAATGTATGTAGCGATTCTAGTTTGATATGTACACTAAATAAAGTGATTAAATCTTACTTATACTAGTTTTTAGTAGAAATAAGATAAAAATGAAACAAGAAATATGAAAAGGCAGATGATAATAAAAACATATTTGTAGAACATTCGTATATGTTCATGTCCAATTCTTTCAGTTTTTTTTGAAATGCTTTATTTTTTTCAGTTTTTATTCTAACAGAAACATATGAGCTCGCGAGCCAAAACACGCTCTGCAATATTATAGATAATATCATAATAAACTATGAATTTACGTTTTTGACCCGTTTGGCTATAAGGTTACCTGTTAGGTTAGTCATTTTTCTTCTATTTTTTCACACTTTTTTTTAAAAATCTAGAAGCACATGTAATGTTGACTCTCCAATCTCAAATTTCTAATTGTCTTGGCTGGTTTTGCCTTCGCATCCTCAAATTACAAATTTTTTGGACCGTGCATTGTTCATCGGTCTAGATCTGCGTATTTTCCTTTTTTTTGTCAAATTTGTCATTAAAATTTTGCACAATGTAAGATCTCGATATTATCTACACCTAGAATTTATTTTCGAATTTTTTGAAACACAAAAACGCAGATTCATCATTTTTTGTAAAACCAATCTACATGTAGCTCGGCTACTGTAAATTACCGACTCCAAATCAGGTCTATCGGTAGGCTAGTAGTAGACCGGGGAGGGGTGCAGTGCAGGAGAGGATGCGACGCGAGAACAAATCTGCCAGGCTTTTTTGACTTTGGCAACCAAACCACGTACTAGTACTACTCCGCACACTCGCCACGCCGCGCGCCTGCACCCCTCCCTCCTCTGTCAAATCGCCCGTCGCCTCGCTCCTCGCGCCCGCCCACACCCAAGCGTCGCTCGTCCGGTTTCCTCGCCGTCCCCTCCCTCCATTAACTGCCGGCAGGGATGAGATCGTCGTCCTACCGCGGGCGTGCCCACCGACGCGCGATGAGCTGCCGCGACATGCCACCCCCTGGGTTCGGCGCCGCTCCGGCCGGCGGGCGACCGCTCCGGGGAGATTTTGGAGGTTTGCTATGTCTCTCCCCCTCTCCAGTTTCTTGCTTCCGGCCGAGGCGGTCGCGTTAGTTTCTCGCCTCAGTTGCAGTACGAATCATGCATTCCAATCCCCAAAACCCCCCAACATGCTACTTTGCGATGCGCCGCCAGACCAGTACGAATCATGCATTCCGTACCCAAACTCTCCAATCGCTCCGTGGCGTGACAATGAGTATCGGCTCGTGCCCTCGTGAGGATGTGCGTACGGAACCAAGTTCTTTTCAAAAATTCGGTTTGCAAAATTTATTGTTGTAGAGTAGAAGGCAGAGATTCAAATTTCAGATTAGTATGATACGCGAGCCTTTGTACTCCCGCTTCCTAAAGCGTTTTGATGCGACAAAGTCGCCTCCATTCAGTAGCATAGTAAGCAGAACCTAGCTGCAGTTCTGTAATGTACTATCTACATCCTACAACCTCACCGTACCTGTCCTTTTTATTTTTCGAGCAATTCCTTTTTTTTTAAACTGGAGGCTTCTCGAGCAATTCCTAGGCAGGCAGTAATTATTTGTTGTGAATGGTAAAGCATTATTGCTTCTGAACTATCCGTAAAATCCAGGCTGCATTGTAATTATTGGAGGATATCTGTCGACACAATTGGAATGTTATAGCAAAGCATGTGTAGATTACAGTATCAGCCCGCGTTGTCTGCTGCATCGAACACCCCAGATATTTGACAGATTCCGTAATATTATTTGTCACCACTTTGATGCCAGTTGTTTTGTCGAATCAGACATCTGAATCCGAGTGGGATTCGGACACCCGTGTCGGAGTAATCCTTTTTATTCCTCGAGGAATTCCTAGGCACGTAATTGTTTGTTGTGAATGGTAAAGCATGATTGCTCCTGACCTGCATATAAATCCAGGCTGCATTATGGAGGATAGAAATGTTATAGCAAGGCGTGTGTATATTACGGGATTCACTAGCGTTGGAAATTTCTGCCGCTTCCAAGACCCCGAATCTGTCTGATTAAGCAGTGAGTTTGTCATGTCCCAATAGTTTGTAAAATTGGACATTTGAATCCGACCGCGATTCAGACACCCGTGTCCGAGTAATACTAGCATGCATCACGACTGCCAAAGTATTTTCTTCCAATGACCTCGATACCATGCAGCCTGTCTCTAAACCGAGACATTTTTTTTCTTTGTTTTTTGTTCCTAAATACGGGTAGGTGTGTGCATCTTTATGTTAAGAACAACGTCACAATGTGGCCACTGTGTAGAAGGACTGTAAAATAAAAGGAAGGAAACAAAACGAAAGAAATAACCCCTGTACAAACACAACGGCCCGTATACTAGCTACCTAAGTTTATTTGGTCAACTAACTGGTGTTTTTTAAAATATTATGTCATTATTCAGTTCGTTTACGCAGTTACTTGAAACATTATGATGGCCTTGTACAGTAGTTGCTTTCAGCTTCGTCTTAGTCACCACTTTGATGCTCGTAGGTTCCAAGTCTGCTATTCATACCAACATGATGGTCAACATAAAAACAAAAACTGACAATGGCAATCTTGAGGTTCTACAACAAAGTCAAATGCAGGAGGCAATGGCTAGTCAAAGCAGCTGTCAGACCAAATCAAGTCTTGCTGGGGTACTTTGTTCATTCTTTTCTTTTTTGAAACAAATATGTTCTTTTTTCGACATAGTTCTTTTCCTAAATCATGGAAAATGCGAGCAGTACTTGTGCATAGATAAGTATAACACAGTCTTCATGCTAATGGCTGGTACATTTTTATTGTGTAACACATATATAAGTGCCGGAGATAGCAACCGTTTATTAGAATTAACTATCATCGTTGATGAATTACATACATTGTGAACAATTTGTATTCAACATTCTGAGTGAATCCTGTTTTGTTATAGAATAAAACCGAAACACCCGTGAAGGGTCCATATAAGAGATTTCGTGTTGATGCAACCAACACTGGACAGCCCCTGCCTCCTTGTAAAAAAAGCAAATGTTTAGGGAAACGTGGCAAGTTAGAAGACAATAAGGGCGCAACTGAATTGAGCAGGTTCCAAACGCCAATCAACTTATTTGAAGATGAATGTGTTTTCTGTCATTCATTTAGAACCACTGACACTGAGAAGGTAATACGATGTATATCATTTGCATATATCGAGTAAAAAAAGATCTTTTGAAGCCTTCTTACTTCTTACTGGACCTAAAAATGTTCACTTTTCCTTTGTCAGTTTCATGGTCCGATGGTCCGTTATCGAGAGGGAAGGATTGTGTCCAGCGAGGAGTGCAACCCAACCAATGCCATCTATGTCCATAAAAAGTGCATGATCTGGTAATTTTATTTATGGACAGCGTTTAACTCTTCATATTTTTATTTTTGTAGAACCATCACGCCGTGTTTATCAGTTCTTTTCATTCTTAGCATGACATTGATCTCAGAGTAGGCTTTTTGCTGATATCATATATTGGCTCCCATACTAATATTTGTGAAGGGCCCCAAAAGTGTTTTTCAATGGTGACAAATTTGTTAACGTGGAGAAGGAAATCAGTCGTGCTTCAAGATTGAAATGCAGTAGATGCAGGCTCCCGGGAGCAGCCCTTGGTTGTTATCACGGACGCTGTCCCAATACTTACCATGTCCCATGTGCAGCGATGATACCAGAATGCTTCTGGGATGTTGTAAGCTTTTGAGTATACCTTGTCACGATTTATTTATAAACACTGATGTTCTGACATATAATGTTTTGATGTTAAAGAATAATCTCCATGTTTGGTGCCCCAATCATGCATCCGATCCATTACCATGTGATGAGATGAGCTCATCAATAATGGAAAGTGCCACTGTTTCCCCCATCCTTCAGAAGTATGTGATTTTTCTCCAATCATCATCTTGATTAATCCTTCGTTTTAAATTTGGTGTATATTTAGTCATTCCAGTCAATGTCAAGCTAAAGAACAAATCTTTATCGATTTCCTTATGGAAGATAAACAAATAAATCCACTCGGATTCTTTGCTTGTGTCATCTTTTTTCACTTCGTTTAATTAATCATTAATGCTTCATTTGCAATTGATTTATTGTATTTTCTTGTTCCAGCCAATATTTGGATACACAAAGTTCTGTGATTCATAGAACGGAAGATCAACAAGTAGATCAGCCCAACACTTCGAGCTCTTTTTCCTTGCCTCGGGGTATGCTGTCTTTTTTACTTTTCTTGGGAAATGGTGCAGAGATTACTGATCAGATATTCAATCATTATCCATTGACTTTATTCTATAATTTGCATTGCATTTCGTCATTACAGTTAATGTTTGACAAATAAGGACCTTCTGCATATTACCGTTATTCATTAATATTCTTCTATAATTTGCATTATATTTCATCATTACAGTCAATGCTTGGACAAACAAGGAATTTCTGCGGATTACCGGAGAAAAGAAAAACAAATGAACCAGTCTGGAACCCCTGTGAATCAATGGGTTCTGCTCGGTTCAGTTTTAAGTGCATCAGAGAAGGTAGCATAGAGTATACTAGCAAACAATACCCTCTTTTTGGAGCATTTGGATGTATCTGAACAATACTAGCAAACATGTTTATGGACAAACATGTTTATGGACAAATAACGGTGCAATCCTACTTTATGGTCAAATTTAATTGCATATAATTTTCTAATTTTCTAATAATTTATGTTCCATACCAAGTTGTGAACAAATTGTTTATGTTTGTCACAGGATTCCCTCAAGGAGTTTGCTTCCTTGACCAGTTCAACCTTGGCTGAGGAATGGGACACAAATGTGACTCATGTTATTGTGGGCAGAAGCGCTGGTATGCCTGTGGCAGATCATATGAGGTCCTGATGGCGATACTGTCTGGGAAATGGGTTGTCACAGCTAGATGTTAGTATTAAGCCATCTTACATCTCCCTTGTTCGTATTATAGTTACTTTACTTTCCCCAAGTCCATGTTACATACTGCTTAACGTAATAAGCTGCTGCTCTATTCACAATTATCCTAGCTCTGCAAAGAATATTATTTATCCCTGCATTGAAGTACTACGTGTTATGCTCTGTCACAGGGATTGGGGATTGCTTGGCGGGGCCGATTCCAGGTCCAAAAACTTGCTTGTCCGAGCCGATTACAGTTTCGGGAATTTCTTATGAGGTGGAATTCTTTGATGCTTCACGCACATCGATTGATGGACCAAAGAGAGGAAGAGCTGGAGCTGCTAAAGGGGTATGCATTGATGCCTATTTCTGGCAATACTATTCTATACGACTTCGATTGCAGTTTATGAAAACAGATTGCATTTTGCCATATGCATAAGTTCAGGGAATTGGTTTACCATTGTTTTGTCAAAATGCATTGAAGTGTTCATGCAGAAGCTTTTTTTGTGTGTCAAAGGCTTAAAGTTCGTGTCTAGAGAAAATTAGTTGTTTTGTGGTCAGTATATTCCAATAAAATTTCTTTAAGTTGGTTGCTAAACAGATTTGCATATTTTGGTTGCATAACCATCCAACAAAACGATTTACAAATTATCTTTTGAAGTGGCATCTGAATTGCTGTGTTTAGGAGTGCCACAAATCATAACGTGTGCGTTTTGGGATCCACTTCAGTAATCTCAAAAAATGATGCTTGCAGGTACCGAAACTCTTCTCAGGACTGTATTTCTGCCTCAGCGCCTACCTGAACCCAGAATACAGAGAAAACATAAAAGATCTCATAGCAGCTGCTGGAGGTCAGTTACTGGAGGCAATGAGCCCACGTTCTTTACAGGAGAATCTGGGCAAAAAACCTGCGAAGTTATATGTCATCTACGATGGTGGCCCTCCAAGAGATTACGCTTCGACTTTATCTGTTGACAAGGAGATAGAGGAGGGAAACAAGTACGCAGCCTCTGGTGCACGGGTGATCAGCCACCTTTGGCTGTTCGATGCTATCGCGTCTTATGATGCGCGGATGCTGGAATGTAGTCATCGCTCCATCCTGGATATGTGCGCAAATGCCTCACATTAGGACTATGTTTCTGCTCATGTTAAGGGAATCAGTCTTTTGGTTTAGCCCTGCATCGGTGTAATGGCGAGGAAACAACTAGAGTTTAGAGCTTTTGTAGAGGGTGATGGCTTGGGTGTATTGTTGTTTTGGTGATGGACATTCTTTGAGCAGCCCAAACACTTGGTGTTGGACGCTCGTTTAGCGATCTAGATGCGCTTGTTGCTCAACTGTCTTAACTTCGTGGCAGTGTGTGTTAAGTCTGTAAGGTGAAATCATATACTTTGGCATCGTAATAGGTTGACAAAAGAACTGGAAACTTGTTAGGTTTTATCTTACTAGATTTAGGGGTGTGCCTTGCGCATGCTCCCCCGAGCCCTATGTCGACAACACGTTATACACAATGCTAAAAATAAACAGTTAGAAACTATAATGTCCATGTGTAATATGTGCTGGACGCAAAATGTTTAGCAGCTTATTTGGTTCACATAATTCATAACAACTGATCGAAAATCGATCTATTACAAAACAGACTCCTAAAAAACTCTTTGACCTTCAGCCTTGGGACTTCAATGATGTCCAAGGTCTTTCTTAACATTCTGTTCGACTCCCCCAATGCTGTGTAGGCATCGATGGCGTCTTTCATATACTGGATGCTCCTCGCATCGGCTTCGACCTTCTCTTTCCGGAGACGGCTACATTCACACCGTAGCTCCTCACATATAAACTCCTGGATATAAGTTTTGTGAAACTCCATCGACTGGACATTTTTTTTCTGAAGCTTGGACCACTTGATTGCCTCCCAACGCAGCTGGTCGCATTCTGCCTAAAGCTCGGACACCATGGTCGCCAGTTCCTGGTACAAAGATACACGCTTGTGTGTCAGTTAACAGTGAAAATCAAGAGAAAGAGATGCATAATATAAAATAAATGCAAGGAGTAACAATACAAATTGACTAACATCATTCCTACTTAAGCCACGGGAGATCTCCTTGGCCGGGCGTAGATTTCCTGCATCCATCTCGGCAGGAAATACAGATTTAGGGCATTCCTTCGTCGACGAACTCCTCTCGAAGCGAGCACGTCTCCGCGCTGACCTGGCCGACGAGGACCATCCGTCAATGTGCGGCATGCTCTCCCTCAACGGTAGTAAGGACATAGCATCCAACGGAGGGCTGTTTCCCGCCGGCAAGGCCAAAACCATGACAGGCCGACAAACTTACAAATTAGACACTACATTCCTCTTCCGACATCTCCTCGCCGAAATCATGATAAGCAAGGAAGAAGAAGGAAATTCGTAGGTAGGAAACAAGAAAACCCTCACAAAGATGATGAAGACTGAAGATTACAGCTGGGAGTTCAAAGCGTTGGTCCACTATGTATATGTATAAGCATCCATCTCCTCGTCTCCCTATAAGCAATTTACACTATCCATTCATGATTAATGGAAGGTAAAGAACTCACCGCCCTTCCGCACCGTCCGATCACGCCGGCTCCCTGGAGTCGGCATTAATAGCGATTTGATATATTCCTGCGCATAGCAAGGGTGTGTATGCCTCGGCTCCTGTGACAGTCAACAAACCATTTCCCCTCGATCGTATTCTGCGAACGTACTTTCGCTTCATTGGTTCATAGTGCCACCCGTCTAGCCTCAACGGACGGCTTGAATTAATTTATGAAGACGAAAGGACGAATAACCGACTATAAAAGCCACCTCTCTGTTATGATTCAATGCCTCTTCTTCCTCGCTACATGCTCACAGTTTCACTCCGATAATCCATCCACACGCCCATTACCACTAGTACAGAACCTTACATTAGAGTCGGCCCCAGAGAGTCACCTCAGACGGTTTCCCTACGTCGGGGTCTCTAATGTACGCTTCATTAGAGTCGGTTCTCTGGGGCCGGCTGTAATGACCTCAGCACCTCAGACGGTCGGGAAAAACAACCGTCTCTAATAGAGAGACGGTCAACATACCCACCCGTCTGTAAACATGACTAATCATAGACGTAGTAACATTCGTTGCCTCCGGGAATGTATCCAGGGGTCCAACTTTGTGAAGCAAAACAGAATAATTACAGCAACCCGGCTGGTTTTTATAGCCAGCTAGTTATACAAGCAGAACCTACCATTATTCAAATCAGTTACACAACAACGTACATGTAGAAAATGCTCAGAAAACTATATCTAGATAGATTGTTTAAAACTGCATTGTTTGTGCAAACAAACTACCTAATAAGAAAATTGATCAACAGTCTCGATGAAATATTGTTCTATATGATCTGCATCTCAATCATGACCACCAAGCTTAGGTGATTGGTGTTCCTCATAATGACCAAAATAGGTTGATTGATCTGAAAATGCTTGCCTTCAATGAAATTCTTCCACCCCAACTTGTCAAACTCAATGCGGTCATCATTTTTCTTGTTGTAGGTAATGGTTGTAACGGCCCCAACTGCTCTAAGTCGTAGTCCAGCTTTGCCATGACTAGGTAGGCCAGCGTCTTGCACTATCATCTTAGGTAGTTTCTGCGCATAAAGGACAACATATAGTATATTAACTTAGGAAAAAGGCATATATACCGGGTAAAGAGGCAGTTCTTCTTGAATTTTAACTTTGAAAAGAGGTATACCATATCATGTCTGTTCAAATTTGTGGTCGCCAAACGAGTCACAAAAGGAATACCAACATCGGCTTTTACGGGTAGAAGATGAACCAGGCGGTCATTTTCATGTGTCTTTAGATGAACTCTTCGGGAAACTATGTAACTGCCCCTTCATCACTCCCAACAGAACTGTCAGAATAATAGCCAGAACTTTCATAATCCTCCTCACTGTCCTCTTCATTGTTGCCATGTTCCATAAAGGCAACAGAGATCCTAGGATTTGGTCCCGTCATAGTAAAAACAAGCAGCACTACTACCCCGTGACGATTGGTGTGCTTGACGAACAATTCCCATCCTAAGCCGTGCAAGCGGGTCGTCCTCCGTCCTTTGCTCACATGAATGGTGTATGTTTTCTCGAAAGCAGAAAACAACACAGTGTCGCCTACTAACCACGTTTCCCGAGCTTGCACGGTACTACCTGTGCAACAGAAACATAATAAACCGTATTACAGTACTATCTGTGCAACAGAAACACGATATATAATTAGAAGTTGTAGTCCTACTTACAAATGTCTTGTTGTGATGGCTCTCTTGCAGATGAACATTAAAATTGGATCCACTGAGGAGCCTAAAGCACTCGTTCTCGCATAATGGGCACGTCATTTCCTGTTAATTAATCTAGTTAACATGTGCATCACGTATTCCTATATCATAGCAATTCAAGCTAGTTTTCAAACAAATATACAGACTTTAAGTGGTACAAATGGGCATCACAAATTAAAACTATAGATCCGCGTAAGGTGGTGCATCAACATGCACCACAAGTTCCTAAAAATAGGCAACACAAAATTGAGAACTAGCTAGGGGTTAGAACATGCAGCAAACCAAGTAGAGCTAGCTGCACGGAGGCCAAGGTGTGTTGTGGGGGCGGGCCGGTGCGGAGGGCGGCCGGCAGCGGCAAGTAGAGGCACGTACGGTGGCGGGGAGGCGCATCAACGGGGAACGGCGGCGGACCGGTGCAGCGACGGGGAACGGCGGCGGGGAGACGGCCAGTGAGGGGGCGGCGGGGAGGCGGCTAATGAGGGAGGTGTGCGAGGGTTTGGTGGGGGGAGGTGGGCGAGATTTCGGCAAAATGGGAAAATTTCCCCCTTCCCGTTATAGATTTGGGGCCCGAATTTTTTCACTTTGCCGCCAGTTATTCACAGTCCGCACTGTCCGGATATGTTTGTTCCCTCCGAGATTTACCATAATGAAAGGACATTTATTTACCCCTCAGTGTTTTGTGTGTTAGATAACAACACCGGTGATATTTTAATATGTTGCTAAGTGTTTACAGGAAATATTAAGTTTTATGATAAAGTGATAAAGGTTATCTCTCCATTCAAAAAGAAGAAAGAAATGGAAAAGGAGTTTCGCGAAACCCTGAGAGGCCGGCCTCCCGGCCGGCCAGGCCGGGCTCCAGGCCGGCTGGCTCGAATGGGTGGCTGGGTCCCATGCCGTCTCCTCTGGGAACTCTGATGCAGCGCGTGAGGCCGGCCTCCAGGCCGGCCTTCCAGTTCCCCTTCAACGGCCACTTTTTAGGAGGAGCTATAAATGCTCCTCCACCTACCTTGGGATAGGCAGCTCGCCCAAACTTGAAGACACCATTATTGCAAGCTCAAGAATCACTAGATCTCTCAATCCCTCCACCCAAACTCGTTGATCTTTGGAGGATTGAAGGAGAAGGCCCGGATCTACATCTTCACCAAGCGGATTTACTTTTCCCCCTCATTCACTTGAGGGACCCTTTGCTAGGATACCTAGCTCATTGTTGTACTTACTTGATTTTCTTTGTGACATATTGTAGCTGTTCGGGAGCCCCCAATCCAATTGTGGGTTGTGCCCCGAATCGTTGTTGTAAAAGCTCTGGAATCCGCCTTGAAGGTTTCCGATAGTGGAAGGTGAACCAAACCTTTGTGGTGCGGTTCATCGGAGAATAGGGTGAGCCTTTGTGGCGTTGAGATCGACCTTTGTGGTGCCTCACACCCCTCCAACGAGACGTACTCCCTAAAAAGGAGGAACTCGAGAATACATCCGTGTCTCCGCGTGCTTTCACCTTCGGTTACCTCTATCCTTGTTTACCGTCTTTACTTCGTGTATCTTGCTTAGTTGTTAGCTTGTCATATAGGTAAATTCACAGTAGTTGCATATCTAGAGAATTTACCTCTTGTGTCAAGCCTAATTTGAAAAAGTACTAAAATTGAAGTAGCACCTATTCACCCCCCTCTAGGTGTCATACGATCCTTTCAATTGGTATCAGAGCCTTGGTTCTCTTGTTGGGCTTAACCGCCTAAGAGAAGTATGACAGGTGAGGATGATTCCTCGAAGGACCAAGCCACTCCAGCATCCATGGCCGATCTCAAAACGATGGAGACATCATTGAAATCGTCCATGGATACCCAATTTGTTGAGATGCGTGACTTGCTCATGAAACTCACAAGTGGCAAGGTTCCTTCGGAGACCATCCCACTAGAGGACTCCGCTAACTCCAATGACGGTGAAACCGAGGAGGAAAAAGAGAAAAAGAAAGGGGTTGAAAAAACCGAACCTATTCAACCCTCCTCATCCAACACCTCACCCGAAGGTGGGAAGCCCGGGTACCGTGAGGTTCCCCACTTGTACTCTCCCGACCCACCTATCCCTCATCCTCACATAAACCCTTTAGGTCCTCTACCTAAGCTTAATGCTTTAGATTTTACTAGTTGGCAACACTCAATGAGATCTCATGTCAACAGTGCCTCTATCGAGCTTTGGAGGATCATGCAAGTGGGATACAAGGCCATGGATCCAAACAACTTGATAAGGAGAGAGGTGGTTGATGCTCAACTCAATGCCACCGCTCTACACATGCTTGAACTTGCCGTTGGTGAAAAGGATATTCATCACATTCAACATTTCACCACCGCCAAAGAAGCTTGGGATTGTCTCTCCGAGACATTCTTTGGAAATGAGAGCATGAAGAGGAATAGATTTGATGCTTTGAACAATGAAGCCGAAGGCTTCTACATGCTTGAGGGTGAAACTCATGAAGAGATGTATGAAAGACTCAAGACCCTTGCCCAAGCCTTTTATAACGTTGGGGCAAAGTATGCGGATGATGCTTGGGTCAAAAGGAAGTATGTGAATGCTCTCATGCCCTTCGAGCCCATTGACTTGAAGTCCATACAAGGAAGACACAACTACCTTGAAATGACCTCTAATGAAGTTATGCAAGAGATGCAAGCTTCCAAGGTTGCCACCAAAAATGCTCTAGACAACTATGCTAGGCCATGGGAATGAAACAAGGTTCTTCACTTGCTTTGAAGGCCAAAGTGGTGTGCCTAGATGATAGTGTGGAAGTTGAAGCTTGCCCAAGCAACATTCTTCCCGATGATCTCGAACAAGCCTACCATGATCACGTGGCTCTTGCCACAAGAATATTTTGGCGTGACCCGACCAAGGCAAAGGCTCAAGTTGATCTAAGGAACAATCCAAGTGGGAAGAAGGAGTTTGCTATAAGGACAAAGATTTGTTACAATTGCCATGACAAGCATCACTTCATCAAAGAGTGTCCTTATGAGAATAGAGAACAACATGGTAAGGCTTGTCCCAAAGGATCAATCAAAGGTGATACAAAAGAAGCCATTTGTCAAGAGGAAGCCATTCTTCAAGAAAGCGTCAAGAATTGTGTTGATGACTCAAGAAGAGTATCCTTCCGATGATTCCGAAGAAGAAGATGAACCTACTCGTGGAGTCGGCTCCAACGTTTGTAAATATCTCCTCTGGTCTATCTCCTCTGGTGCAGCAGGAGAAGGCAAATCCGTCATGGGAGGCACGCTACAAGACAAAGAGTCATCAGGGACAATTTGACTATTGAAGACTGACAAAATTTGAAGATGCAGTAAACTTACTTGTCTTCCTCGTCGCCGAAGAGCTCATCGAGAACCCACTGGTTGCCCATAACACGGGGTCTCTTGGCCCCATTAGAGGAGCTGAGGCCAACGGCGTCATGCACATCGGCTCAGTCACAGCAGGACACGAGGGACTCTTGTCCTCAATAACGCCCTTCTGAGCTACTGATATCTTCGATGCTTCGGGCCTCTCCTCGTTCAGGGACTCGACTTCTTCGCTGCGGCTGCGCTTCTTGTGCTGTTTGGCACCCGACTGCTCCGATTCTTCAGCCTCCTCGTCGTTCACAGACTCAGCAGGAGGCGGTGATGAGTTCGACTCCACGTCAGAATCAGCCCCCGCCTCCTGACTTATGTCGTGTCCCCACCTTTGGGGAGGGGCGGGTAGCAAGAAAAAAAGGTATGGTACTGCAAACAAGGGTAATGTCAGTCAATCAAGTTCAACATAAAGAAGCAAAACAAAGAAACAGGCGTAAAGACATAAGCACACCTGGGGTACCCGGCTGTCGTCAGAAAAAGGAGCAACTGCGGCACAAGGGTCCTCCCTCTTCAGCGTGGTGAGTGTTCGAACTCGGGTCTCCAGCTCGTTGGAGAGATCCTCTTCTAGCACCCGTGTCGGGTCCACGGTACCCTTGTACTCCCACATCGTGTGGACCCTCGCCTGAAGTGGCTGCACGCGCCTCTTGAGGAAGGTGGAGATCAAGTGGATCCCACTAACTTCCTTGCCCATAGTCTTCTGAAGCACTTCCACCTTGGCCATGAGTTGCTCCGCCTCAGTCTTCGTCAGCTTGTGCTTCCAGGAGCGCTTCTTCTTTAGGACGGTGTCGGCTGTAAATTCGAGTAACCCGTACTTATGGGAGCTGATAGGCTCATCGGAGATGTCAAACCATTTCTTCCACCACCCTTGTACGGACTCGAGCTACGTCAAGTTGAAGTACTCGACGTCGCCATGGGTCTGGACGCCAAAGCCTCCAACAGGGTAGAGGCCGTTCCGCCCAATGTGCCTCTTCACAATGAAGATGCACTTCCACAGTCTCCAATGTGGACTCACGCGCCCAAGAAGCATTCGCAAAGAACAAAAAAACGGGCCATATGCAAAATGGTGTTTGAGGTGAAGTCATGCAACTGCATCCCGTACGTGTACATCAACCCTCGGACGAATTCATGAACAGGAAGGGAGAAGCCGATATTCACGAAATCCACAAAACAGACCCGCTCGCCGGAGTTGGGCCAAGGGATTACCTCGTCACCGGGCGCGCGCGCTTTCTTCTTGTCCGCGGTGGTGGCACTCCTAAACGGAGAACTTTGCCCATCCTTCGGGTACCTTCTTCATCGTCGCGGCACCGGCGGCGCCAGCGGTGCTCTTTGCCTTCTTCACCATGGCGTCGAGAGGCCAGCACGAGCATAGCAGAGCTTGGCTACGCAGCAATTAATGGCAGGGGAGCGCGAGGAAGAAGATGAGCGCAGCGGCGGCGAGAGTGGGAGCGGTAAATCCCCAAAATTTTACTCCCATTACTTATAAAGGAGACGCGGTGCATCCGCACGTCGATTACAGATCGTGGCCACGCCACTACCATCCATTCCTACACGCGGCGGCATGGCAATGAATCGGCGCACGTCCACCGCCCACTCCGCGCGAAAATCGAGGGATCATCATCATGATTCCGATTTTCATGCGTCGTGCGGTCAAATCCAGTCGAGACAGCGTGCATGAATGGTGAACACTGATGGTGGGGCAGCAGTGTGGCGTCCCATCGGCTGCTCAGAGCAGGCCACGGGTGCGTCATCCCTGACGTCATCTTCGTTGCTGCGACAAAATTGTCGAGTCTCGACGCAAGTCGACTCCAACGAAAATAGTCCAACAGGCTCACACATCAAAACCAAGTTGAGTCTAACCTTGCAAAATTCAGACGCTCTTTTTTTTTTACTCCCATCGGGAGCGCACTCAAAATTTCTTTGACTCCTGCAAAAACAAGATGGAGCTTATGCTCAATTACAAGCAATTAAGCATAATCTCGGGTGATACTCCATCGGGAGCGCTGTCGCGCACCCAACGAATTATAAATCCTCATCAGAGTTGATCCAAACTAATCATGCCAGCAGGCACGCCAAGTCGAGTACCTCCTTCGTCAGCTCTACACTTTGTCGACTGAGATGGCACTTGACAGAAACAACAAGTTCAATCCTCAACAGAGTCGACTGGCGTACCTATACGAAATATTTGCATGCCTATTGGAGATCCTTAACCTCCCTAAACGACCCAGATTGCACCTACTTGCAAGTATGACCTGGATGCCGCACCTATGGTGTGAATATAAGACCTATCGACCAAGTCAAGTAGGCCAAGGCCAGCACTAGGTGCGCTCACCTTGCATAATCCTGTGCCTACCACATGATGAAAAATCCCGACGGACGCGTTGGGTACCATTACTGATGCTAAAGTTCGAGTCTATAAGACCTTCACGACCTGAGTCGAACTTTAGAGCTTAACCTAGGTTCGAGTCCGGGGACTCGAGCTTGAAGAGGCTAGTAAGGTATTTTCCCTAGTGCAATTAGCTGGTCCCGATTCGTCGAGTGTACCGGGCCTGCTATGCCACGGATCCCCAAGCAAATACATAATGGCTGTTGGTTGGATGTGCTTCTGACCAATGACTTTCCTTATTAAAGGAACCCGACAACCTCTTGATTATGAGTCTCTGGTCGATTCTTCGAATCAACCAGACACTCTGGGGCTACTGACGTGGGCATACCCTTCGGGTACCCCACCGTGGGTGCACCTGGTTCGATCCAGGCAATAGTGCATCGGGTGGCCCGTATGAAGCCCATGAGAACATCTGAAAGGACAATGATGTCACCTAGAGGGGGGTGAATAGGCGATTAAAACTTTTCTAGTTTAGGCTTGATAATTGCGGAATAAAACTAGGTGTTTAAATTAACAAGCCAACAACCTAAATAAACTAGGCTCACCTATATGCACCAACAACTTATGCTAAGCAAGACAAGTAACAAGGTGATAGCAATAGAATACTTCAAGCACGAAGGCTATCACAATGTAAAGTGCATAAGTAAAGAGCTTGGGTATAGAAATAACCGAGGCACGCGGAGACGAGGATGTATTCCCGAGTTCCTCCTTTTTAGGGGAGTACGTCTCGTTGGAGAGGTGTGAACCAACATAATGGTTCAACAACCACAAAGGTTTCACCTTCTTCTCCGATGAACCGCACCACAAAGGTTTGGTTCACCTTCCACTATCGGAATCCTTCGAGGCGGAAATCCGGAGCCTTTCAACAACGATCCGGGGCACAACCCACAACGGGATTGGGGGCTCCCGAACAGCTACAAGTGACCACACAAGGGTCTCAACCACCACACGGGCGTCTAGGGTCCAAAGACCCAAGAGTAACAAGTTCACAAGCTTTTAACTTCCACGAATTCTCGTGGAGAGCACAAACCGATGCAACGAAGCAATGGCAAGAGCACAAGTGCTCAAATCCTTCACTCTCAAATCCCACCACAAGCAACTATTGCTTATAGGGGGAGAAGAGAGGAAGGACAAAGAGGAGAACCACACAAGAACTCCAAGATCACGATCTACTAGGTTCCCCTCACTTAGAGGAGGAATGGATTGGTGGAAATGTAGATCTTGATCTCCTCTCACTTTCCCTCCAAGATATGCAAAAATCATGGGAGGGATTGAGAGATAGGCAAGCTTTTCCAAATGTCAACAATGGAGGAGAGAGAGGAAAAAACGAGCTCAAAGGGTTAGGGAACCGTTGGGGAAGAAAGCCCCTTAAATAGGTACCGTTAAAAAATGACCGTTGGGCAGATTTCGCGGGGCCGGGCAGATTTCGCGGGGCCGGCCTTGGGCCCGGCCTGGGCTGGCCAGGAGGCCGGACAAACAAGCGGTGGTGCAGAGGGCCCGGCCTGGGAGCCGGCCTGGGTCGGCCTGAGGGCTGGCCACCCGGCTGAGGCGCCCGGCCTAGGGCCCGGCCTGTGGGCTGGCCACCCGGCTGAGCAGCCCAGCCTGGAGCCCGGCCTGGGCTGGGCCGGAGGCTGGGCACCCAACAGAGCCCGCCGGCCTGTGGGCCGGCCTGGGGGCTGGCCAACAAAAACTGCAAAAACGACCAAAACGAAAACGAACATATCTTGATCATCCGGACTCCATTTTTGATGTTCTTGGGCTCGTTGGAATCGCAATGAAGAGCCCTTCAAGATTATGCAGAGCAACATCATAGTCCATCATGTGAGGATAAAACCAAATGTAGAAAGGTAAACCTTCTCTAAATAAGAACAACCGGTAAATCCTGAAATGCAATAACTTTTGCAAGGAAGCTCCAAACGAGATGAAACCAACGAGGTTGGAAATGTAGCGACAAGAGCTTTCTGATACGTCTCCAACATATCTATAATTTATTTTGTTCCATGCTTATATTATGTCAATTGCTACATGTTTTATTCACACTTTATAGCATTTTTATGCATTTTCTGGGACTAACCTATTAACAAGATGCCACAGTGCCAGTTCCTGTTTTCTGCTGTTTTTGATTCCAGAAAAGCTGTTCTGGAAATATTCTCGGAATTGGACGAAACAAAAAGCCAAGGTCCTATTTTTCTGTCACGTACACGGAGTCCGAAGGAGAGACGAAGGGGGGCACCGAGGCGCCCTCACCATGTGGTGACGCGGGTCCCACCCCTGGCGCGCCGCCACGTGGTGAGGAGCCCTCGGGCCTCCACCGACATCGCCCCTTCGCCTATAAATTTCCTTTCTCGGGAAAACCCTAAACACCCGAGCCTCCATCCACGAAAAGTTCCAGAGCCGCCGCCGTCGTCAACCCTAGCTCGGGAGGGTTCTGAAGCTCTTCCCGGCATCCTGCCGGAGAGGGGAATCATCACCGGAGGGCTCTACATCGCCATGCCTTCCTCCGGAGTGATGTGTGAGTAGTCCACCCCTGGACTATGGGTCCATAGCAGTAGCTAGATGGTTGTCTTCTCCTCTTGTGCCATCATGTTTAGATCTTGTGAGCTGCCTATCATGATCAAGATCATTTTATTGTAATGCTACATGTTGTGTTTGCTGGGATCCGATGAATATTGAATACTATGTCAAGTTGATTATTGATTTATCATGCCTATGTTGTTTATGATCTTGCATGCTCTCCGTTATTAGTGTAGGATTTGGCCAAGTTTATGCTTGTAACTCCAAGAGGGAGTATTTATGCTAGATAGTGGGTTCATGCCTCCATTTAATCTGAGACAGTGACAGAAAGTTCTAAGGTTGTGGATGTGCTGTTGCTACTAGGGGTAAAACAGCAATGCTTTGTCTAAGGATATTTGTATTGTTTACATTATGCACCATACTTAATGCAATTGTCTGTTGCTTGCAACTTAATACTGGAAGGGGTGCGGATGCTAACCTGAAGGTGGACTATTTAGGCACAGATGCATGCTGGATAGCGGTCTGTGTACTTTGTCGTAATGCCCAAGTAAATCTCATAGTGATCATCATGACTTGTATATGCATTGTTATGCACTCTCTATTTTGTCAATTGCCTAGCTGTAATTTGTTTACCCAGCATGTTAGTATTTTATTATGGAGAGACACCACTAGTGAACTGTGGACCCCGGTTCATTCTTTTACATCTGAAATACAACCAACTGCAATCATTGTTCTCTTTAATTCTCTGCAAGCAAACATCATTTTCCACACCACACTTTTAATCCTTTGTTTTCAGCAAGCCGGTGAGAATGACAACCTCACTGTTTCGTTGGGGCAAAGTAGTTTGATTGTCTTGTGTGCAGGTTCCACGTTGCTGCTGATTCCCTGGTGTTGCGCCGTGCCACATTCAGCCACCAACAACCTTCAGAAGACCCTTGACTTCCTACTGGTTCGATTAAACCTTGGTTTCTTACTGAGGGAAAACTTGCTGCTGCACTCATCATACCTTCCTCTTGGGGTTCCCAACGGACGTGTAACTTAACACGCATCACTTTCCTACAAATATAGAGGAGATATCACACATGGGAGGTGTGGACCTTATCTCGAGGAGGACCGGTAATATTTCCAACACCGAGAACGCAACAAGTTTTCCATCCAAAATCCATTTTCGAAGAACTTGGGCTTGTCATGAGGATCACAACAAGCACCAAAACTCAACAAGGAGAAGAACCAAATAAGAACCAAGAAAGATGATATGCCAAGTATGCAAAGGTTTGAGCTCTCCACAAAGATGCGATCAAGTTACTCACTTGAGAGCCCCTCTTGATAGTACGCCGTCTATCCTATAACCCGGTCTCACACTAACACCATGACACCGGTAAAATAGAAAACCTATCAAGATCATACCTTTGTCTTGCGCATTCCACTTGAGCTAGATGATGATGATCTTGATCTCTTCAAGTGGACCACCTTTCTTGATTGCGCTTTGCTTGGTGAAGACATCTCCAAATGCTCCCCCATACACCATGATGGGAGAGCCTTGCTAAGCTCCGTCTTCATGAATCCATTTGCACTTCATCTTCTTCTCTTGATATATATGATGGCTTGGAGATAAACATGAATGTTCACTCAAACTTCTTTTCCAAGCCATGTTTGCAATAAGCTCAACCCTAGATGACCATTCTTTATATCAACCCTTGGATAGAACCTTGATCATCATATAATCTTCTAGAGTCCAACAAATGAACTCCAATCTTTTCCTATGGACAAGATCTACAAGAATATCTCAATGCAAACATTAGTCCATAAGGATTGTCATTAATTACCAAAACCACACATGGGGCAACACATGCACTTTCAACATCCCAACATGGAGGCCCATCACCAAGGAGTACGTCCCAAGTCAAGCATAGTCCATGGCGGTTTGGAATTTCCTTACCTGTAAACCTAGTCGACTGCGAACTCCCGAGACCTAGCCTCCTATATAAAGGCTGGAGGGCCGCCGATCTAAGGCACGCTTTTACTCATACACAAAACCCTAGCGAGATCGCATCTCGTCGGGATCGCCATTGTACACTTCATCATCATCAATACCAGACAAGCATGAAGTAGGGTGTTACCCTCCGGGGGCCTGAACCTGGGTAAACTCGCCTCTTGTCAGCCGACGGAATCACCAGCGCCATACTTCTCCCCCTCATACGAAACCCTAGGTATCCTAACCATGGGATTTGCCCTCGTAACCCCACGTCAATGTCCAATCTTTTAAATAAAATATGAATATCAGTCCCATGCATGACACCTTGTGATACTGACTCGCAACTTGCGGACACCTTTACCAAAAAGGTTTATGTAGAGTAGATAATGTTATGATTGAATTGTATCTTAAATTTGTTCATGTAAATTTATTGTAATGGACATGAAGAACTATTCTCCTTGTTCTATAATCTTGGGAAGATATTTTCTTAGAACTACAAGTGTAATTATTGATTCAAGGTAGGGAATGTGAAGTTTTATTTCCCACATAAGAAAATGCATGTGACACTTTCCCTTCCATGAATGGGCACCTAAAAAACATTCATGTGCCCCATAATATAAAGCCATCCGGAACAAGGTACTATATGGCTATAAAGAAAGCACTTTACATGAGGCAACCCATTTATATATATATTTTAGTTTTTTGTCCTTATTGTAGCTAGCAAACTTGTTTCTTTAGTTTTATTTTTCGAAATGAAATAAACCACTTTTACCCATGTGGTTTTAATTGATGCTCCTCAAAATAATGGTTTTATTGATTCAAAATATTGTTGTACGATGCGTGAATTTTCATAATTAATTGGTTGTTACTAAAATTACGAATTTTTTATAACCAAATGTAAGCAAAAAGTTTAAAATTTCATTCAATTATTTTATAGTTTAAGATTTTCATTCGAATGAAATTAAAACTAAACAACATCGTCGGAACCCCAACCTAGTCCTCGTACTGTCCGTGAGGGCGTCCCAATCGACGCTTTCGTTTTCATCGTCGTCGAGGTAGACGATGGTGGTGGAGGAGGAGCAGGAATCCCGATAAGCGGCACGCGGGGTGGAAGCGCCACTGCCGAAGGAGGAGGTATGTTGTGTCATGAGTTTAGTGGTCTTCGTGAAGCCCAGCGAGTCCTCCTCGATCTAGGTGGTCGATGCCCCCAAATCCCAACTGATGTCGGGGAAGTCGTTGCTATGCGCGTCATTCCGCAATGGCGAAGGCACCTGGTAGCCCGCCGACACCACCTGTTGTCTCGCGAGGACCTCCACGCGTCGGCATGTGCCCGCAGGAGGGCATCGCGTTCTCGTCGGAACGACCGTGCCACGCGCCTTAATTGCCCCTGGCGTTCTCGGGGAGACATTGCTTCTCCTCCGTCATCGCGTCCCTATGTCGGAGGACGACAAGGCTTAACACCTCGGGGGTGGCGTGCTTATGACCCACCCCTACCACAACCAAAAGGTCCACCTCGGGTGTGGACTGGCGCTCTGCTGGTTCAGGCGTTAATGTGACGCGTGCTTAAGGCGCAACGTTGCCGCGTACAGTGTTGCCTGGAAAACCGTCCGACAAGTAGACTACATCACTCGCGGAACCGCTCTCCTGCACATGGCCAATAATCGCGGCTCTCCAATGCGTGTCTATAACAATTGGTCCCATCTGTCGGGTCGTCGTCCTGGGCTCGATAGTGTCGGGCAATTTTTGAATGGGTCCCGTTGGGATGATTTTTCTGTTCGGACCCATTGGTCTTTGGGGTTGAGAGCATCTCCAGTACCCTCCAAATATGTGTCTGACACCCCCTCCCTCCCAATTGGGCCTCAATTGGGGGTGCCGGACACATGTCCGACACAATGGGGGGGGGGTGTGATGCATGTAAAATGCATACATGAACTTTGCATTATTTCTACTTATATTCCAGTCATATTTGCATCATATAAGGGTTATATCACTGTTTTATAATTGATTTTGGGAATATTTGACATGTTTCCTATTTTTATGGAATTAACCCTGCGCAGGCAGAAAACCCTATTTCTTTCCTTTTATGTTTCAGGGACCCAAACGACGTCCAAATCACCTGCAAATTTACGGGCGTCAATATTTGGAAGGAAGAAGACTTGTGGGCGAAGGAAGCGAACAAACGGAGCCACGAGGGCCAAAAGGAGTGGGCCCACGCGGCCCATGTACCTGGCCGCGTGGGACCCCCCATCTTGGGCCTCGGAGCTCCGCTGCCGTCGATCTTTCCTCCACCGACTCCGTTTTGACCTAAAAACGCCTATAAAAATTATCCCCCGACGTTCTCCGGAAGGAGCGCCGCAGAAACACCGAAACAGAGACCTGGAGCTGCAGATTGGAGGGGCAAAACTCCGGCGGGGCGCTGCCGGCGTGATCTCCATCTTCTCCAACGACTTCTCCACCGTCTCCATGATGAAGAGGGAGTAGTCCACCTCTGGACTATGGGTTTGTGGAAGTAACTTATGTATCTCTCTCTCTTGAGCTTCACTAATTAGTACCGTATGAGCTGCTGAACATGATTACGGTCATCTATGTACTCCCTCCGTGTCAAAATACAAGGCGCGCTATTTTTAAGGTGGTCTTTGACGCTCAACTTTGACCACAGATATATAACAAAATATATTGAATGGGAATGGATATATGGTACCGTTGGATTCGTCTTGCAAAATTCTTTAATTTCATATACCTTTATAATTATTTTGGGTACATATTATAAGTACAAATCATGGTCAAAGTTACACGGCGTTGACCAGCGAAATTAAAGGGCGCCTTATATTTTGAGACGGAGGGAGTAATACCTTTGTGGTGGATCTTTTTATGAGTTAATATATGTTTGAGATTGCAATGGTTTTGTTTCAGTTATGAAAATAGATGCATATTATGTACCCCGTTCTTATTTACTTGTCAAGATCAAACATGTTTATGAGAGCGTGTGAGGGGGAACGTGTGCATTAGTTGGAGTAACGGGGGGTGGCTAGTGCGGTGAACGTGAGAGAAAGTTCGCGATCCACTTGGGTGTTTTACCTTACTTTGTTACCTCACTAGGGATAAAAAGAAATACCATGCTACCGGAGATGTGGGTGTGACCATTGCCACTACTCCATGACTAGATCTAGCATGTTCTTATTTTAACTTCATGTCATGATACTTATTGCTATACTCTGAGTTATCTTAATTATCGAGGTGTTATGATTTAGTTCGCATCTTGGTGGAGTATAAGAGAGACTAATAACCAAAAGGTCTCTATGTTAGGACGTGATGCCCATATAATTATAACTTGTCATTAAACTGTTGTGTTGCAATCTCATATGTCAACTCTAGTGTTCCATTGTCTACCACTTATTAAAGAGAGAGTGCATTTGTGAAACCATGAACCCCGGTCCATTTTTAATCATAAGAAACACCTTTCCAACCACTTTTACCACTTTTCCATTTTCTGCCATTATTAAATCCGAAAATACAAAAACACTTTTACATCTTGCATTCATCATAAAAAACCCAAAAATATCATTTATCATTGCTACCACCATCCTTGCATATTTATTTACCACCATTGCATATTTATTTCTTGTTTGCATTGCATATTATCTTGATATCATTCTAACACCTTGTGCTTGACAACCACTAGGTGAGGTTGAGGACCAAAACATTTACTTTGTTTTGTAGGTAACCAAAAGAAGGATAGGAAGATAAATCTTCACTACTGATTCCCCGAGAGTTCGATATTAAACCCTCGAGTCACCCTCGTGGGGAAAACACGTCTTCCACTTACTACACACTCTGCACTTGGAGTCTCAACCTAACCCATTTACTTTTCACGCAGGTACCACGCGAAGGGCTAGCAACTGTTTTCTGGCGCCATTGTGGGGTAACTACGTGAAGGGCCATCAAGACTGTTTTCTGGCGCCGTTGCCGGGGAATCATTGCTGAAAGGTTTATCCAAGGATATCTCACCAAGTCAACTTCATCACCAACTTGTGCTAACACCTAAGCTTGGGGAGGTTGCACCTACGTGAGCATCATCTTATCCATCTTTACCTTCAAAGCAATTTATCTTGTTTTGTCATTGTCTTGCATATTTATTTTCAGTTTTGCATAAAAAATTAAAAAAACACATAAAAACTTGCTAAAATGGGAGAAAGAACTAAGTTGTGTGATTACACAAACACTCCAAATGATCAATTTATTGCTAGGCCCATTGCCACACCTAAGATAAATGCTGAGAGTTATGAAGTAAGTCCTAGTTTGTTGAACTTGATAACTAGGGAACAATTTGGCGGTAGTGCTATGGAGGATGCCTCTATGCATCTTCATGATTTTGTTGAAATATGTGACATGCAGAAATTTAAAAATGTGGAAAGTGATATTCTAAAACTGAAGTTATTTCCTTTCTCACTTAGAGGAAAAGCTAAAGAGTGGCTGCATTCATTACCTATTGATAGCATTAAAACTTGGGATGATTTAAAAGAAGCTTTCATTAAGAAATACTATCCCCTGTTAAAATTTTGCAAAATAGAAACAACATTCTTTCTTTTAGGCAAAATGAAAATGAACATGTTGCTATGGCTTGGGATAGGATTAAACTTATGCTTAGAACTTGTCCATCACATGGGGTCAACGAATGGACCATATTACACTCTTTTTACAATGGTCTAAATTACATGTCTAGAAATATTCTTGATTCTGCTGCTGGAGGTGCTTTTATGGGAAAAACTATAGTAGAAGCTAAGAACATATTGGAAAGCATTTTGCAAAACTATAGTCAATGGCATACTGATAGAGCACCTAATCCTTCTAAGAAAGTGAACTCCATAGAAGAAACAAATGATTTGTCATCTAAAATGGATACTATTCTTGCTTTCATTAATAAACAAAATATTGAAAATGTGCCTTTGCAAGAACTAGTTGGTAATAATCCTGAAAATATTGATGTCAACTTCATTAGGAACTATGGTAATAATGGGTATGGTAACAACAATTATAACTCTTATAATAAACCCCCATATGTTCCCAACAATCGTCCTTCTATTCCATATCCTAATGCTAGATAATAATTGGAAGCCTATGCCACCACGTAATGATAATTTTGAGGCTAATAAAATTCTTATGGAACAAGTTGCTAGTCATAATACCATGATACAAGAGTTGAATAAGTCTGTTGCTTCTATTAGTTCTGATATTAAAGGCTTACAACTCCAAACTGCAGGACTAGACAAAGCCTTGTCAAAACTAGCTGATAACCAAGCCACTTTATTGAGTATGTCTGCAGGGAAACCACAAGCACACCTGTGGTTGGAATGAATTCTATTAATATTGCTGAAAATGTTCCTCTTACTTTGGAGGAAACTCTTGATGAATTATTGAACTATCCTGAATATTTGTTGCCATTTATGTCTCAACTTGTTGGATTAAAAGAAGAAGTTAACGAAACTGAACATGATGAATCTCTTATGTTGATTGAGTTAGAAAAGAAAGTTGAGGAAGTTAAAATGCTTAGTGAAGTCAAGGAACCATTGCTTGACTTAGAATTGTAGCTTGCATGAATTAATATCTATCTTACAAAAATTTGCAAGTGATCCTTCCATCAACTAACCAAGCTGGTTTTGGTTCTTATATTGCTAATCATGTCTTAAAAGAAAAGATTGCTAGGTACAACCAAGAGGCTATGATACCACCTAAGCTTGGGGATGTATGGATTCCCAAAGTCCTAGTAACCATTGGAAAAGAGACACACCATGCTATACTTGATCTAGGATCTAGTGTCTCTGTTTTATCTAAAGAACTATATGAAGTACTTGAATTGAAAAATCTTGAAAAATGCTCTATTGAACTTGCACTTGCTGATGATTCCATTAAACATGCTTTAGGAAAAGTAAGTGATGTTATGGTAGAGTTACATATGACATTTGTGCCTGTTGATTTTCTAATCATGGATATGGGGAATAAAACCTCTAGTCCAATTATTCTTGGAAGACCTTTTCTTCGTACTACAGGTGCTATCATTGATTCAAAAGAAGGGAATGTGAAGTTTCAGTTTCCACACAAGAAGTGCATGGAACACTTCCCAAGGAAGAGGGACACCATCATTCAAGCTCCCTCATGAGCTTCGTCCACAATAAACATCAAGTAAGAAGCCTAGCTATATGGCTATAAAGAAAGCGCTTTACGGGAGGCAACCCGGTTGTTTTTATTTGTGATTTTCTTTGTGTCCTCTTGCTGTAACAAGAGACTTAGTGTTTAGTTTAGTTTCTGGAATTTTTAATAAAGTGCCAAGTTTTACTCATTTTGGTATGAAAAGTTGCTTATAGCGTTCGGAGATTTTATTCCTGCACGAATCTGTGCACGGTATGATTTTTAATTCTTATTCTGTAACTCCGAATGAGCTCATATTTAAACTGTAGTGCAACTTTTCATCCTCTGTATGCATGAATTTTTCGGAATTTTTCGACAAAGTTAAGTAGGGTAGAAAAATACGTTTTGCTGCTGCTGTTTTTCTGGACAGATTCTGTCCCATTTTGTTTGATGCATGCTTAGAACTTTTAACATGAATCTTTTTGATCCAATTGAGTTTATGAGTAGGCATACAACATTATACATTTCTGGACATTCATATGAATTTTTGTCTAAGGATTATATGCAGCAAGAAATCTATTTGTTTATCACTACTAATGCCCCACAGAAAAAAATGGGAGAAACGGTGTTTTGAAGTTTTTTCACAGGGATTAGAGGAGATGCACCAAGAGCTATCCAAGGATGGTGAAGACCATAAGCTTGGGGATGTGAAGACAACCCCACTGGACCTACACACTCTCGGTTTGCACACGTCTAACTTCTGTTTTTCGATCGAAACACTTTATCGCATAAACTTGGAGCGTCTTTTTGTTTGTTTGTTGATTTTTATTTTGTGAGACCACCACACTATCATTTATATATGAGAGAGCTACTGGAAATTTGGGTTGAATTATGTTGGATGCTATTATAAGATTGGGAAAAGGGATGTTAGTTATTTTAAAAGATACATATAGTTGCATGATTCATGAGCTTGTTAATGAGTAATAATTTGCAAATATTTTATCAAGAGCTATCTTTATTCATGTTTTGATGCTAAATGTTATTTACCTTGTTTAACATGGATTAGTTAGTTCTATGGACACTCATGCATGCATTTAGATGGTCAACTTTCTCCCTCTTGCTAGCCCAAAAATTCCAACAAGCAAAAACTTGTTTCCAACACCTTCAACCAAAGTTTTTCCAGTGAGTCCACCATATCTACCTATTAGCTTTATGCTATTCCGAGTATGTTTATCATGATATTTGTGTTATCTATACCTCTGAATGAAAATGCTTATGTTGTTATTGTTATGGGAAAAGTTGGTTATATAGCTCTCTCGAACTTGATGCACACTTTACTTTCATTGCATAAATAAAATGACCCATTGTGATTAAAATTATGAGTTGTGGACTTGACAAATGTCTTTGGTTGAGAGTTAGCCATATGTGCTGTCACATGGCAAGCTTTCAACATTGCACTCATCTCATTTAGTTGATATCATGTACTTTTGTTTATGGATGCTTACCATGGGTGAAATAAATGGGAAATGAAGTAGTTTAAATGAGTTTGTATAAATGGTTAGAGAGACGCCTGGGCCGCTAATCTAAGCCATGCATCATTCATGGTGGAAATTTACTTACATGCTATGGTGAACCTTCTGTGATACACCTTACAATAAAAAGCTATCCAATGGTAAATAAAAAGGGTGTTGAGATTGTTCATTTGTTTGTTTGTCTTGTCATTTTGATATGGGCTTGTTCCATATCCTGGGACAAGAGGTACCCCAGTTGACGCTCTTAATGATACTATTATTACTTACAATGATATTTAACTTGAACTTGCTTTGTTTCCAAGTTGAGTAACACATGGAGTAGGTACTTGTATTCAAGGGGCATGAGACTTTCAACCTGTACTTTGTCAAGCACACTACTCTATTGCTTTCACTTTAAACTTAATCATTCAAGATGCTATGATAGGGGAATGAGAGCTTGACACCAAGGATTACCATATTACAATCATTGACTTAAGTAGAGAAGTTCAGAAGTTAGATGAAATTTATTCATGCTTTACCTCTACTCATATATATCTTTCCAAAGTGTCCACCTTTTATATTCAGATTTTCACCAATACTCTATGACCATTGTAGGATGTTCTTACTTATTATTATGCATACATGTGGTCCATAGTACTTTTTCTCTATGTTACACTTTGTGAATTATCATTGAACATCCTTGCATTGAATACTTGATATCACTTCATAAACTATCTTGCATATTGCTACTCCTTTTAAGAATGAATCATTTGACTCTATGTAGCAATAGTAATCATCTTTGATATCCATTGATAGTATTAAATTGCAAAGTCCATGTTAGTTTTATCACCTTCATACTCGAGGACGAGTATAGGTTAAGCTTGGGGATGTTGATGCATGTAAAATGCATACATGAACTTTGCATTATTTTACTTATATTCCAGTCATATTTGCATCATATAAGGGTTATATCACTGTTTTATAATGATTTTGGGAATATTTGACATGTTTCCTATTTTTATGGAATTAACCCTGCGCAGGCAGAAAACCCTATTTCTTTCCTTTTAATGTTTCAGGGACCCAAACGACGTCCAAATCACCTGCAAATTTACGGGCTCAATATTTGGAAGGAAGAAGACTTGTGGGCGAAGGAAGCGAACAAACGGAGCCCGAGGGCCAAAAGGAGTGGGCCCACGCGGCCCATGTACCTGGCCGCGTGGGACCCCCATCTTGGGCCTCGGAGCTCCGCTGCCGTCGATCTTTCCTCCACCGACTCCGTTTTGACCTAAAAACGCCTATAAAAATTATCCCCCGACGTTCTCTGGAAGGAGCGCCGCAGAAACACCGAAACAGAGACCTGGAGCTGCAGATTGGAGGGGGAAAACTCCGGCGGGGCGCTGCCGGCGTGGTCTCCATCTTCTCCAACGACTTCTCCACCGTCTCCATGATGAAAGGGAGTAGTCCACCTCTGGACTATGGGTTTGTGGAAGTAACTTATGTATCTCTCTCTCTTGAGCTTCACTAATTAGTACCGTATGAGCTGCTGAACATGATTACGGTCATCTATGTACTCCCTCCGTGTCAAAATACAAGGCGCGCTATTTTTAAGGTGGTCTTTGACGCTCAACTTTGATCACAGATATATAACAAAATATATTGAATGGGAATGGATATATGGTACCGTTGGATTCGTCTTGCAAAATTCTTTAATTTCATATACCTTTATAATTATTTTGGGTACATATTATAAGTACAAATCATGGTCAAAGTTACACGGCGTTGACCAGCGAAATTAAATAGCGCCTTATATTTTGAGACGGAGGGAGTAATAGCTTTGTGGTGGATCTTTTTATGAGTTAATATATGTTTGAGATTGCAATGGTTTTGTTTCAGTTATGAAAGTAGATGCATATTATGTACCCCGTTCTTATTTACTTGTCATGATCAAACTTGTTTATGAGAGCGTGTGAGGGGGAACGTGTGCATTAGTTGGAGTAACGGGGGGTGGCTAGTGCGGTGAACGTGAGAGAAAGTTTCGCTATCCACTTGGGTGTTTTACCTTACTTTGTTACCTCACTAGGGATAAAAAGATATACCATGCTACCGGAGATGTGGTGTGACCATTGCCACCACTCCATGACTAGATCTAGCATGTTCTTATTTTAACTTCATGTCATGATACTTATTGCTATAATCTGAGTTATCTTAATTATCGAGGTGTTATGATTTAGTTCGCATCTTGGTGGAGTATAAGAGAGTCTAATAACCAAAAGGTCTCTATGTTAGGACGTGATGCCCATATAATTATAACTTGTCATTAAACTGTTGTATTGCAATCTCACATGTCAACTCTAGTGTTCCATTGTCTACCACGTTATTAAAAAGAGAGTGCATTTGTGAAACCATGAACCCCGGTCCATTTTTAATCATAAGAAACACCTTTCCAACCACTTTTACCACTTTTCTATTTTCTGCCATTATTAAATCCGAAAATACAAAAACACTTTTACATCTTGCATTCATCATAAAAAACCCAAAAATATCATTTATCATTGCTACCACCATCCTTGCATATTTATTTACCACCATTGCATATTTATTTCTTGTTTGCATATTATCTTGATATCATTCTAACACCTTGTGCTTGACAACCACTAGGTGAGCTTGAGGACCAAAACATTTAATTTGTTTTGTAGGTAACCAAAAGAAGGATAGGAAGATAAATCTACACTACTGATTCCCCGAGAGTTCGATATTAAACCCTCGAGTCACCCTCGTGGGGAAAACACGTCTTCCACTTACTACACACTCTGCACTTGGAGTCTCAACCTAACCCATTTACTTTTCACGCAGGTACCACGCGAAGGGGCTAGCAACTGTTTTCTGGCGCCATTGTGGGGTAACTACGTGAAGGGCCATCAGGGTGCAGCCCACAACGGCGCACCCCAAAGGCCCGCCCCCCAAACCGATCCAAAATTTGAGCAAATGATCAAACACTTTGTGGGCATATATTTTTTGATTCAAACTCCTACATTTTTTTTGATTCAAACTTAAACGACAACGCGATACAATATCATGAAATTTAAACTACAATTAAAACTAAAACATAAACTAAACACCGCTGCTCGGGCCAGCCTCGTCGTCGTGCGCCTTCTGGGCTATGCGTGAGCGCACACGCCTTTCCCGCCGGAGCGCGCTCACTGCCCGGCGCATGGCATCCCGCTGCGCCACCTCCCGGCACATCTTATCCCGCTGCGCCACCTCCCTCGCCTGCCTGGCCTGCCTTGCCTGGTTCAGCTCCTCGTGGGCCGCCTGCTCAGTGAGCAACTGGGAGGCCACATGCTCGAGCTCCTCCGCCTGGGCGATGAGCTGCTGCTGCTCGGCCATCGCTGCCCGCTCGGCAGCCATGAAGACGCGATAGCGCTCTTCCCGCTCCGCACTCTGGCTGCCTCCACGGCGTCGCGAGCCGCCTCAAAGCCGAACCTAACCTGGCGGTATGCCTCCTTGTTTCGCCAGCTGGCGAACGAGTTGGCGGTAACCACCTCGTCTGGCCACAACGGAGGCGACACCTCCTGCTCCTGTTTCGGCGGCGGCTCCTGCCCGGGGTAGGGCACCTGCTCCGGCTCCTGCTCCTCCACATCGGCCACCTCCGCCCAGTCGAAGGCTGGTTCGTCGACGTCAGCTGGCGGAGCGGCTGCATCCTGCGCCGTGGGGTGAGCACGGCGTGCTGCTTGGGTGAGGGTGGCCCATGAGGTGGCGAGGCGGCGAGGCATAGCGGAGGCAGTGTTTCTGTGGGCTACTGCGAGCTACGGTGTTGCTGCGGGCTACGGCGAGCGCCGCGTCGGAGTTAATGGCGGCGACACGTCTCCGCCACGGCGGCGCTTGAGAAGCCGGGAAAGGCTGGGCGCTCAGCAGGCGCCGCCGTAAATGCGACGCTGCGGCAGACGCATCGCCGTCCCGTCCCTTCGTCGCATGTGGAAGCTCGTCTCCATAAATGCGGGCGGAACAACCTCTTGCACGACACTATCAACCGCCTCTGCGCGCGCCGTGTCTATGACAGGTGGGCCACCCATGTCGGAGGGCATGTCCGGACAGTATCCGGCACCCCTGAGAGGGCCTCCAAACTTGGGCCCTTTCGGGCGTGCCGGACACAAAATGACTAGGTCTAAACCATCGGGGTGTCGATGTGGCCGTTTTTCTGCGTGCGGACCCCATTGAGCATTTGAGGTCATTTGAGAGCGCCCCCTGGAGATGCTGTGAAATGCTCTCTGTACGGCACAAACGGGCGTCAAAACTGAAGGCAAATGGAGGCGTCCTGTCCAGTACGGTCTAGCAGTAGGCTAGTAGTAGGCCGGGGCGGGGAGGAGTGCCGATTGCCAGGCTTTTTGACTATGCGCAACCAATACACCTACTACGCCACGCCTCGCGCCCGCCCATCCTCTGTCAAATCGTCGCCTCGCTCCTCGCGCCCACACTCCAATCGCCACTCTCTCCTCTCCTCGCCGTCCCATCCCTCCATTCACTGCCTTCCCTTCGTCGCAGCGTCCCGATGAGATCATCATCGTCGTCATCGTAACCGCGGGGCGTGTCCACCGACGCGTCATGAGCTTCGGCGAGTGGCTACCCCCGCCCCCGGGGTCCGGCGCAGCTGCGGCCGGCGGGCGACCGGCGGATTTCGGAGGTTTGCTCTCATCCCCACTCTCGTCTGTACGGTCGCGTTTCTCGCCTAAGCTACCGCCGTGGCACAATGCGTGATCTTTCTTACTACTCCGCTCATTGCTGGTTCGTTTTTCTCCCCCAAACCCCTCAAGATTCAAATTTTATATGAACACATGCTGCGCTACGCACGCGGCACACAGCCTTTATATTTGCGCACCGAAGAGTGGAGCGGTTTGATGCGCCAAACTCGCCGCCCTCTGAGCTCTGATGGCATGGTCGAGGCGTAACATAGCTGCTGGGGTGTGATGCTTACTTTTAGTTTTGATCTTGAGCAGGGATATCTGCAATTTTTATCTACTGCTTGCAACCCCCAACTTACCTGTCCTTTTTATTCCTCGAGGAATTCCGAGGCAGGTAATTATTTGTTGTGAATGGTAAACAATGATTGCTCCTGAACTATCCGTACAATCGAGTCTACATTGTATTGGAGGATATCTGTTGACACGATTGGAATGTTATATCAAGACATGTGTAAATTACATATTAGCCCGTTGTCTGCCGCATCTGACATCCAAATCCGAGTGTGATTCGCACACCCGTGTTGGAGTAATACTATCATCATCCTTTTAATTCCTCGAGGCATTCCTAGGAGGGTAATAATTTTTTGTGGATGGTAAAGCATGATTGCTGCTGATCTGTACATAAATCCAGGATGCATTGTGATGGAGGGCACTATTGGAATGTTATAGCAAGGCATGTGTAAATTACGGCGTTAGCTAGCGTTGGGATTACTGCCACTTAGAAGACCCCAAATCTGTCTCTGACTACAGAGTGTTTTTTTGTCATGTCCCAATTGTTTTGTAAAATTGGACATCCGAGTGCGATGCAGACACCCGTGTCCGAGTACTACTTGCATGCATCATGACTGCCGAAGTATTTTCTTCCAATGGCCTTGATGTCATGCAGACTGTCTCCCACCTGAGTCATATTTTACTTTGTTTTTTGCTCCTTTATATGGCTAAGCTTGTCATCCTTATGTTAAGAACAACTCCACAATGTGACCACTATACAGAAGAACTAAAAAAATAAGAAAACGAAAGAAATAACACCTGTACAAACGCAACGGCCCATCTACTAGTGACCTAAGTTTGTTTGCACAACGAACTGTTGTTTTTGAAAATATTATGTCAATATTCAGTTTGTTTAGCTACTTGAAATTATGATGAAACAAGCCCTGTTCAGTAGTTGCTTTCAGCTTCATCTTAATCACCACTTTGATGCTCATAGGTTACAAGTCTGCTACTCGTACAAACACGATGGTCAACATAAAAACAGAAAATGACACTGACAATCTTGAGCTTCTACAAGAAAGTCAAATGCAGAAGGAGGCAATGGCTAGTCAGAGCAGCTGCCAGACCAAATCAAGTCTTGTTGGGGTACTTTCTTCATTCTTTTCTTTTTTGAAACAATTATATATGTTCTTTTTTTACATAGTTCTTTTCCCAAATCCTGGCAGATTCGAGAATTACTTATGCATAGATAAGTATAACACAGTTTTCATGCTAATGACTGGTACATTTTTATTGTGTAACACATGTATAAGTGCTAATTACTTGTGCAACCGTTTATTAGAATTAATTGTTCATTCGTTGATGAATTACATACATCGTGAAAATTGTGTATTCAACATTCTGAGTGAATACGTTTTGGTATAGATTAAAAACGAAACACCCGCGAAGGGTCCATATACGAGATTTCGTGTTGACGGCGACGCAACCAAAGTTGTATCACCAGATGTTAATGCAAGTAACACTGGGCAGCATTTGCGTCCCTGTAAAAAGAGCAAGGGTTTAGGGAAACGTGGCAAGTTGGAAGACAATCAAGGGGCCCCTGACTTGAGCAGACCCCAAACACCAATCAATTTATTTGAAGATGAATGTGTTTTCTGCCATTCATTTAGAATTGCTGAGAAGGTAATATGCTGCATATCATTTGCATATATCAAGTAAAAAAAGATCTTTTGATGTCTTCTTATTTCTGACTACCTAAAAAATATTCACTTTTCCTATGTCAGTTTCATGGTCCGATGGTCAAGTATCAAGAGGGAAGGATTGTATCCAGCGACGAGGGCAACCTAACCAATGCCATCTATGTCCATAAAAAGTGCATGGACTGGTAAGTTTATTTATACGCACCGTTTAACTCTTCATATTTTATTTATTGACAAACATCACATGGTGTTCATCTATCCTTTTCACTCTTAGCATGTTATTAATTTCAGAGTAGGCTTTTTGTTGATATCACATTTTGGCACCCCTACTAATATTTGTGAAGGGCCCCAAGAGTGTTTTTCAATGGTGAAAGGTTTGTTAACATGGAGAAGGAAATCAGTCGTGCTTCAAGATTGAAATGCAGTAGATGCAGGCTCCCGGGAGCAGCCCTTGGTTGTTATCACCACCCCTGCGCCAAGACATATCATGTTCCATGTGCCATGATGATTTTAGAATGCCGCTGGGATGTTGTAAGCTTTTGAGTATATATTGTTATTGAACCATTCATGAACATGCTATGTTTTTACATGTCTAATTGTGATGTCGAAGGAGAACCGCAATGTTTGGTGCCCCAAGCATGCATCCAAGATGAGTTCACCAATACTGAAAAGTGACATTACGTTGCCCATCGTTCAGAAGCATGTACCTTTTCTTTAATTTTCATCTTATTTGATTAATCCTTCATTTATAATTCAGTGTTGTGCATTTAGTCATTCCAACCAATGTTCAGTTAAATTAATTTCCATCGATTCCCATATAGAAGATAAACAAATAAACTCTACGCATTATATTAAATTATTCTTTTCGTTGGGTAGACTATATTTCTTCATGTGTATTGGAGATTGTATTGTTCGTTTGTTTAATTATTAATCTTTCATCTTGTACTTGATTTGTTGTTCTAGCCAGCATTTAGATAAACAAGGAATGTCTTTCATTCATAGAAGGGAAGATCAACAAGTAGATCAGCCGAACACTTCGAGCTCTTCTTCCTTGCCTCAGGGGTATGCTTCTTTTTTAATTTTCCCGGGAAACGGTGCAGAGATTACTAATGAGATATTCAATCATTATTATTCATTAATATATTCTTCTATGATTTGCATTGTATTTCGTCATTATAGTCAATGATTGATAAATAATGACTTTATGTATATTACGGTTATCCATTAATATTCTTCTATAATTTGCATTATGTTTCATCATTACAGTCAATATTTGGACAAAGAAGGAATTTCTGCCGATTACCGGAGAGAAGAAAACCAAATGAACCAGCCTATAACACCGGTGGACAAGTGGGTTCTGCTCGGGTCAGTTTTAAGTGCATCAGAGAAGGTAGCATAGAGTATACTAGCAAACAATACCCTCTGTGGACCATTTGCATATATTTGATGTACGGACAAATAATGTAGCAATCCCACTTAATGGTCAGATTTAAATTAATATAATTAGCTAATTTTCGAATATTTTCTGTTCCTTACGCAGTTGTGAACAAATTGTATATGTTTGTCAAGCAGGATTCCCTCAAGGAATTTGCTTCCTTGACCAGTTCAACCTTGGCTGAGGAATGGGACAAAAATGTGACTCACGTTATTGTGGGCAGAAGTGCTGGTAGCACATGTGGCAGATCATATGAGGTCCTGATGGCGATACTCTCTGGGAAATGGGTTGTCTCAGCTGGATGTTAGTGTTATGCCATCGTACATATCCATTGTTTGTATTATTGATAATAACTTTACTATTACATCTCGCTTAATGAACAAGGGGCTAGTCTATTCACACTTTTCCTAGCTCCATAGAGAACATTTATTTATCCCTGCACTGAAGCAGTTCACGTGATGTTCCTGTATCAGGGATTGTGGATTGCTTGGCAGAGCCGATTCCAGGTCCAAAAACTTGCTTGGCAGAGCCGATTACAGTTCTGGAAATTACTTACGAGGTGGAATTCTTGGATGGACCAAAGAAAGGAAGAGATGGAGCAGCCGAAGTGGTATGTATAGATGTCTGTTTCTGGCAATACTATTCTATATTACTCCAATATTGAGATAAATATATTTAGTAAAAACATATTGCAGTTCGCCATATGCATAAGTTTAGGGAATCGGTTTACCATTTTTTGTCAAAATGTAAGTGTTCATACAGAGGCTTCTTAATGCCAATTGCCAAATGCTTAAAGTGCATGTCCTGGAGAAAATTAGGTGTCCGTATATATCCAACAACATTTTGAAGTGGCATCCCAAGTGTGTGTTTTGGAGTGCCATACATCGTAGTTTTATTTATTTATGATGCACTGTAATTATCTTTGAAAATGAATATTATGAATGCACTTCAACCATCTAATAATCTAATATTTTGAATCCATTTCTACAGCCATATGTTTTCCTATTTATACCTTTTACTCAACTCCTTAGAATTGCACCGTACCATTGCATCTGCATGACGAGAAAATGACGCTTGCAGGCACCGAAACTGTTCTCAGGACTGTATTTCTGCCTCAGCGCCTACCTGAACCCAGAACACAGAGCAAAAATACAAACTCTGATAGAAGCTGCCGAAGGGCAGGTGCTGGAGGGAAGCATCCCGAGTCCATTACAGGAGAATTCTGGCGAAAATCCCGCGAAGGTATACTTCATCTACTACGATGGCCCTCCAAGGGATTATGCTGCGACTTTATTTGTCGGCAAGGAGATAGAGGAGGCAATGAAGTATGCGGCCTCGGGAGTGCAGGTGATCAGCCACCTTCGGGTGTTTCATGCTATCGCGTCTTATGACGCACTGATGCTGGAACAGAGTTACAGCTTCACCCCGGATATGTACGTGAAGACGACCGTTAGGCCTTAGCTTTCGGCTCATGTTAGGAGGGCTTTTGGTTTTAGCCATCATGCATCAGTTGTAGGGGAGGATACAGTTACAATTTATCAAATCTGTACCAAATTTGTATGCACCATTTGTGTCCGCATTCCCATATTATATCTGAATATCATTATCTGGGGTGTACTAGTGGTAAGTTGCACATGCTTTGTATGTATACAAACAAAACATTAACATAGGAGAAATTTAGTTGAATCCCCATGCTGACATGCCGTACACCCCTCTAATCTAACCCTCTGCTCTTGTGTTGAGATCTGTGCATGGAAATTTCTCTTTTTGTTTCTCTCAAATAACATAACTAGTACTCCCTCCGATCCGAATTAGTGGTCGCGCCATACGTTTTACAAAAACCCCCCTGTAAATTTTCACCTGAAGTCAAAGGCCCTTCCACCTCTCCTTCCTCTCCGACGCTACGGCGCTCTGCTCCGCCTGCTCCGCCCCTCCCCGCACCGCCTGATCCGCCCCTCCCTCTCCTTCCTGCTCCGCCCCTTCCCGCGCCGCCTGCTCTCCTCGTCTCCCCCAAGGACCCAAGGCGAGGGAGATCGATTATTTTTCCCCCCAAGATCGTACTTTTGCCGCTGTTGACCTCCGGCGGCCTGGCCGTGGAGGAGCACGGGAGATGGAGGCCCTCCTCCGCTCGAAAAAAGGAGAAGGAGCCCCTGCTGCTCCTGGCGCCGGCGACCACTTCCCCGAGCTGCTCCTGGCGCCGGCGTCCCCAACCCGCTCCTGCTGCTGCTGCTGCCGACGCCGGCTACCTCGCCGACCTGCATCTGCCCGGTAAGCTCCCTCTCCCCCTCCTCTCCATCCCGCATCTGCAGCTCATGCCTCGGACCTAAGCATTTCGTGTTTCCCATCGCTGGGACCTGGTGGCCTGGTGGCCGACATCGAGAAGCTCAGGGAGCATCTGGACATCCCGGAGTGGCAGGCAATTCCATTAGCCCCCTTCTCGCAACGTATCGCCTGTATTGCATGACTTTTTCAGCAATTGGAGTCACTGTGTATGGTTCTGTGGATAGTGCAGGTGTTCGGTGGTTCATGGGGAAGCACCTTGTCCCTTGCGTACAGCCAGACTCACCCCGATAAGGTTAGCAATTCACCGTGTGTTGCAATTTCGTGCGAACCTGAATATACTTGCCAATGAGCTAGTGTATTGTTTCACTCTGCTAATACTGTCATGGATGGTCCGTAGGTGACTGGCATTGTTATAAGAGGCATTTTCTTGCTTAGGAAGAAGGAGCTCGATTGGTTTTACGAGGGCGGTGCAGCAGCTATTTTCCCAGACGGTATGTTGTGCTAGGATCAAAAGAGAACTTGATTAAATATTAGGTTGATGTACTACTCCAGTTCTTACAAGTGAGGAATTGCTTGGTCCTGGTGTGTTTTCATTTGCGGCTTAGCCCAATCTTGAGTTGATAATAAGATGCAATTGTTGCTGCTGTTAATAAGATGCAATTTCCACAATATTGTGCTTGCTGCCATAGTGTTCTTGTTGCTTGTGGCTAGACATTTGTTGTCTAACAATATTTAGACCTTCTAGGTGAAATATGCATAACTGGAGTGTTTAAAACTTTCAGAACTTGTGAAGCTAGGTTTCTGAAAAATATTGGACACAAATGTATTGCAAGAAATCAGAACTGTACTTCTTATGCTCTCCTGTTGCAAAGCACTTATAATTTACAACATAATAGACTAGCTGTTTGTTTTGTGTTGTTTGCTTCAGTCCTCATGTGAACAATATACACAACCTCTTGAACACTTATAATTTACAACATAATGTACTCCACAATTGTTTTGCTTCAGTCCTCATGTGAACCAGGCCTCATGCTTGCTTGTCCCTTCTTGGCCTTCTTGTATTGCCCTTCATCTTCTCCTCCTCTTCTCCTCTTGATCTTCTTCTTCTCCTCATGCTTCTCTTCTATTATTGGTAGTTTTCCCTTCCTCTTCTTCTCCTCAGGCTTCTCTTGTATTATTGGTTGTGTTGCAGCTTCGAATTCACCTATTTGTGCTTCCCGGATGAAATCAAGTTTCTTCACTCGACGGCGTGGACGGACAATGCTTGAAGGGTCCTTCAACCATGTAGCATATTCTTTTCCTGCAATCATTGAGTCATAATCCAGGATTACTTGGGACCTTCCTTTTCTCTTTGATGCTTTCTTTGCTTGTTTATCCTTCATCTTCTCCTCCTCTTGCTCCACTAGTTGTTTCTCATAGTCGGCTATTAGCTTTAAGGTATCTTCATACAGTGTGCTATCAACCTCTAGTATGTTAGGCAGCTTTCCCTCTCTTATTAGCTTGTCCTTGCCCATGTGGGGTGGCTTATATGTGTTTCCACCTTGGTCTTTCATAATCTCCAACAAGACAGACTGCAAGGTGATATACACTTTGGCAAGTGTCTTCACGTCATATGCATCATAAGCTTGCTCCACTGTTTCTATCAGTTCTTTGAGATTTTTAGGTGCACTCTCGAATGCCAAGGATTGGATGGAGCTGAAGAAGCAAAGGTCCAAAACATTCAAATCCGGCGAGTTAGGAGGTTGGAAAGTCAGCCTAATATCCAGTCCTGAAGCTTTTACGGCGGCTAGAAATACAGGATCATCAGGCTGAACATGCGTTCGAGCATTGTCTTGTTGTATCCATATTGTTTCCGCATATCCATCATCAGGCCACACTTCTACAATTGCTGGAATTACCTTCTCACAGAGGTATTCCCGCATGACGTCTCTAGTAACATTGATGTTCTTTAATTCCAGTGTGCCTTTTGTCCTATACTTTGAGTCGTATTTGGCAACATCTTCTGTGACAAAAGCCCACATGCCAACCTTTCCGTCAAATGTGACATTTCCTTGCTCATCATGTCTAGGTCTAGCAACTAGAGTTAAGAACATGACCTTGCCGATGTTGTTTTTGTTATGGATAGTACGAACCGGTGCTGCTTCTTCTCGTGTTAGGTAGTACGTCCGATCTGTCTTAGTCATGTTAAACCATTTTTCATCCATGTGCATTGTGTTGCCCATCTTTTTGAACCAAATCTTTGCTTGTAAGATTGTGGTTTCATCGACCATTGAGATGCAATGTATGAGCCTTCTTAATCTGTTTTCCAAAGATAGATGTGTCTTCAGGCTATTGGTATGGCGCATTAAATCGCCCCATTCCAACCTCCTTTGAAGTGTTGTGAAAGGGATATCAAGGGATCTAGCCAGCGCCCTCAATGTACCTCTTTGGTTGAAGGGAATTTGAGGCACCCTTTCATCGAGTTCAAGCTCCCTCCTCTTTCTTCCGCACCTGCCCTTCCGCTTATTTGAGAAATCAGGCACTTCATTTCTGCCCTCTTGATCTATGGCATTCTTCCATATCTTCTCCACTGATCTGAGACTTATTCCCAAAAGTTGAGCCACATTTTCCTTATCTGCCTTTACCACAGGTCTATCTTTTCCTAGAGCTTTGAGTGCAATATATGCTGCAAATTTAGAACTCTCCGGCACATCATGTCTTTGCACAGCATGTTCTTGTTCTTCTACTTCTGGAACATCAGCAGCTTCTTCTTCTTCTTCTTGAACATCAGCAGCTTCTCCTTCTTCTTCTGGAACATCAGCAGCTTCTTCTGGAATGTGAGCAGGTTGCTCTTCTTCTTCTGGAGTATGTGGACTGAAGTTGAGATCCTCCAGCTCTTGTGGAGGAGTTAAGTTGATATCAAAGAGGACCATCTTGTCCTATGGTGGACTGGGCAACCTGCAGAAAAGCAATTGAGGAGTATTTAGTTTCTCAGAAATTAATATAGGCAGCATAACCACAATATTGCATCAGTAAGATTATTTAGTTTCAGTCATGATGTAATGGTTTGTGCAAGAAAGTGTGAAGTAGAATGTGCCTTGTTTTATGGGCTGCTGCTAATAATTACTTGTTCAATGTTTTGCAGGAAATGGTGGAAGGTAATGCAGGAAAATACAGTTCCATGTGGAAGGTAATGCAGCACTGATCATGAAGGTATAAATTACGAATAAGCTCTGATGCAATTTCTTTTGGAGTACTGGCTGCAACAGTACATGTACAATCTCAGTTTATCAGCTGAGTAGCTAATAAGCTATGAGCTACTGTAATATTTCTCACACAGCTTATCAGCACAGTAGTATATCGCAACTGGTAATGCAACTGACAAATCATGGAGTAATAAATCTCTGTAAATAATATTCTTCTATGAATAAGGCTGAAAACTACATCCTTCTGTTTTTGCATTTGCTCAAACGTTTCTGTTAATATACAACTCATGCTCTGTTACTCCAGATGGTACTGTAGCTTCAGTTTCCCATTCAGTATTGTCATATACATGGAGTTAAGTCAGTTCTCCTGAAGTACTACACTTTTTATCTGCTGTTTCTGTAGAAGTTAACCTGACTGCTTCATGTTTGCATTCATGGAAACCAAGCATTCACATTGTTTTACTGTAGATACTTTCACATGTTATGCTAGTTGGTATGAACATAGAGTTGCAGCTTGTGAGCTCATCACCTCATTAGCTTGCATCAGTCAATATGAGCTAATCTGTGCACCTACTGTTGCAAATATACTAGCACTGCAAAGAAAATGTCACAGTACATCGCACACGCCTCATTCCAGTTCGGTTACTCCTTTTGGCTAGTCACACACGCCTCATTTGTTTTGTGTATCAAAGCTTATTTTATCTGCTTATACTTGGTGAATGATAAAATGGGTTTATAAACTTCTGCTGTTCACAAGATAATGCTCCATTGTCTCCCTGAACTATCAGGTTACAGAATTGCTGCTGCTGAGTGTGCCAGAAATGCTCTTCTACAGAAGACCATGGACAACAAAGCATACACTACATTTTGGATCTTGCCACAGGTGAAGATCTGTACAGATTTACCCATTTCAATCCTATACTAGCACCCAACTCTGCACTGACACTAACGAATTACGGCCGAAGGAACTCGTGCTCGAGAATCACATGCTCATGTCGAAATCGAGGAAGGGCAGGGGACGAGGAACTCACAACAGGCGGGATCGGGAGTTCGGGCCTGCCTGCCGCCCTGGGTACGCGCTCCACCGCCCACTTGGTCGCCGTGCAGAGGTCTCCGCGGCCGGAGACGTGGACTCCGGAGCAGCACGGCAGGAGGCACCTTGAGTTGGCGCGGAGGTAGCAGCCGGAGGCGCCGCGGAGGAGGACGCCTTAGAAGTCCGGCCGGAGGCGCCGCGGAGGAGGCCCACACCGCGTTGTGCGAGTCGCGGCGAGGGTCGAGGCGCACGGAGCGCGTGCGAGTCGCGGCGAGGGTCGAGGCGCACGGAGCGCCCGTCCTCAGCGGCGTGCAGGTACCTCGCGCGGCAGCCGCTCCCCAGCCGCAGGCGCACGAAGCCGACGCCCGCGCCCCGCTTCCTCCTCCCAGCTGCGGGCGGAGCCGCCGCGGACGCGCTCTATCCGGTGAGTTGCGGAGAAGAAGAAGGAGGACTTGATTGTAAAAGATTTGAACCGACGGGGGGGTTTTTGCAAAAATGAAATTGAACACAAGCCCGCCCATTAATTCGGGTCGGAGGGAGTATATAAACTTTAAACTTTGCAGCTCCAACAGCTTACTACTGCTATGTGTAGATTTTTTTCCTTTTGGTGCACCATAGAGAAATCTAAAATGATAAAGTTTTGAATAAACTCTATCACCATCAGTATCATTTTAAATATCTAAACTCCGAAGAGTGCGGTGAAATTCCAATAGAAACAGACAAGCCCACAACAAAACATGGAAATGATGTATATTCTCCAGCTTTCTTTTCTTTGGTTACCTCACTCTTAAAATTCTATTGCATAACAGGAGAATATCGTTGGGACTCGCTCGACTAAATCCGGGTACAAGTAGAGCAACAATCAGCGCTACTTCTGGTCTTTTGGGGCTTCTATTCTTCGTGTAGCAGCGGTTTATGAGTAGACGGCAGTGCAGACCTCGCGAGAGGGAGTGCAGGTGCAGTGGTGGAACTAGCCAAGCAAATCACCAAGATAAAAGTGCCAACATGGCGGATGCAAGTGGAGGTGCACAGGACAACGGGTAAAAATTATTTTCATTGCAAACTAGCTATTTATCATTATGTGTGCCACCCCTAACACAAGAAATTTTGCATCTAGGGCACCACCGTGCACCCCTCTCTTCAAGTGAATTAAAACGACAGGGGTATATTCTAAAACTGAAGTACCGGTGACCAACTTCAAGTGAAAGAGCACAGGATAGTACAAGTCTGAAGGTGAAAAGAGCTACATATCCAAGTCATTTACAGCAAGAAAAATATCGAATTGACCCTAATGATTACAGACAACGAATTATGAGGCGCGCACTTTCCTCAGCTACATGTCTAAAGCTACCATCAGGGCTGCAAGCCAACACAAAAGCTCCATCTTTGGAACAGCTCACATGTCCTGTTTAGATAAAATGAAAATTAGCACCGCACAGTAAATCGATAAATCTCAGCAAAAATAATAATAATACAGTTTTCAGACATGCTTACAGAATCATTTTGCACAAATGTACGCCACCTATAATTCCTCTAAATGCAGAAATAAAGTTCAATGGCTGCAAGTGCAAATTAGCATGTCAGAAAAGGCCAGACCTACATATATTGAATTATGGCAGTGCAGGATAGTAATACACTTGGAATACAAGGCGAAGATCCAACGGCTGACCTTATAATCTAACATTTTGGCTGGCTGAAGGTACGACAGGTCTCTTCTCTACAGATTCATACTGGAGAACAAAGTTTTCCTGCAATCAACAAATGCTCACATTACTTTCCCTGCTGTGCGATCAGGCTATAAAGTCTCAACAGTTTTTTAATGGCAAAACCTTCTGAACCGTCTCCCAAATGCTTGGATCAAAACAAATGTAGGACCCTCGCTCATAAAGGTTATTTTTCACAAGAGGTACCATGCCTGGAGTCCTTAAGAGCCACACATGATACTCTCTGTGGTAAAACCACCCTTTGTTATATCTGGAAAATATAGAATCAGAAATTTGAGTCATCTGACATGGCCATTTTGACTAAACATAACAGATAATTGAGAAAACAGCTTATAGTAGAAAATGATGAGTAGACCAATAATACTGACATGTCAGATTGGGCTGTCAAGATTAGACCATAAAGATAGGCCCAATCATGATTGGACTGTCAAGATTAGACTAAACGTTACGATGAACTTCTAGTGGTAATATTTTTCCGTGGAAGTTAGTTGTAATTCCATTCGTAGTAGATAAGAAATTTGGGTAAAGATGAAACAAAAAAGGGGGTCGCCAGCAACCAAAAGTTCATACGATGTGTGAATACTACAGAAGATATATAGAAGAGCAAACACGTCAAAGCAGTTAACCACTGTATATGTTGTGTAAACAGCAGCGAATGCAGGTTCACTAAAATAGTATATTCTGCCGAGACACCAAAAATAGTGCAGGTTTGTGCTTACAGTTCACTCGCAGCATATAACTGAGCAACATCCTTCGGCATACTGCACAAAGAGCAAAGTCAAATAATGCATCAGCAAGTAAAACCATACATAAAGTTGATTATATTCAATATACCTGTAGAAGATGTAGAATAGTGTCATGGGGTGAAACTTTGGAAAATTGAATGGCTGCAGATGGAGAAAAACTTGAAATGTCAGAGTCCAAGAGGAACACTGAAAATCAGGTTACTGTAAACCAAATAAGAAACAGCTTACTTGCAGTGCTGGAGGTTGCTCAGCAGAGTAACAAGCAGGGATCTGAAAATCAGGTTCTCCTTTAGCTGGCTCATTTGACCATGGAGAGCCAAACGTCTTGTAAAGACTATCTTGAGAGTTCAAATTTAATCCTAGTGTTGTCAAATCAAGCCCTAAGGCAAGAGATGTTGGTCCAGGCTCTTTAGATTTTATTAAATTCAACAGTGCAAGTAAACTATATGGGTCTGGTGCAGTCTGTGTTCCCTGAACAGACTTTAGACTCTGATCCTTATATGACTGTGGGCCCGAAGACATCTGTAGCCTAAGAGAATTCTGAGTCTGCGGTTGATGGTATTGCTGGATAAGTTGATCATAAGACCCCGAATTAGAAGACGGATTTGGAGAATTTATCGGCCTTAGCCCGATATTCTCAAGGCCGTTTTGAACCTAATGAGCACAATCAGAGAGAGTAGTTAACAATCCACATTCAAAAGGTTTAGCAGACACTAAATATTAAATTTTCAATAACAGGCCCTACATACAGCTCCACGTAAAAAAGGTTAAAATTATGAGGTGAGTATCCCAAGTTTAAGAGTGGTGTGCTCAACCTCAAATATTTGCTTTTGATGCAAAACAAATATGCTAGAAATCTAGAATGCTTACTGAAGTAGTGCTCTGCTGATGTTGTTGGCGGGGTGGATAGCTACCTCCCAAATTAAAGCCAGATGATCTACCCATCTGCAGAATTATATGCGAAAATTTAAGAGTAAGAAGGTATAGCTGACCTGGGATGAAATGATAAAACAATATGAACTCACAGGATAATGCTGTGCTTGCATAATATTTGCATTCTCATTAAGGTGGTCCTTGTGATGCAAATCCATACCATAATCTGACGAACTACCTTAAATTCCAAAGAAACATATCATAAGGTAATATTCAGAAAGGAAAAGAAAGAGGATTGCCCAGAAATAATCAGCAGAAAGGAACATGGTAGGAGGAACTCCCATGATCTGAATTTAGCTGAACAATTTCGACAGAACAAATTGCAATACATATAACTTCGTTACAAATCTCCGATGAAAGATAATTAACCCAACTTGCAAGAAAAAGGATAAACACATGCCAGATGAAGAACTGAGAAAAGGATTAGGACCATGAAATGTTGTCAATAGAGAAGAAAACAGTGAAGGTGATGATAAAACATGAATCTTGTCTTCTCTAGATAACAATGTTAAACAGAAAAAAAAAATGCCAGGGATAAGGCAAACAACTAAGAAGAAACAGCTGGTTAATCTCATCAAGATTTGTAGAGTTGTCCACTACGTGCATAATGAGAATAGCGGTGGCCGAGACACACCTTTATATCCTGGTAAAGCTGGAAAATCTTCATTCTGAATGCTGAACTCCTGGTTTTGTTGCACAATGGCATTGACACTTACTCCTTGCTTTCGCAGTGATCCTTCAAATTACAAAATAAGAAAAGTTGCTTAACATTATCTAAGCACTGAGGATTGAAGATTTTGTTACTGTTTTACCATTACCATATTGCCCTTGACCACCTCCAGCAGAATTAGGGCGCCCCGTTAATTGGGGAAAATCATTTATATCAAACGGAGAATTGTCACCGGAGTTTCCGTCATGTAGCATTCCTGAAGAACCAAAAGAATTGTTTCCTGCCTGCACTTGGTTCTGAGATAGTGACCCTCCAGGTGTTGGATAAGAACTCCCAAGAATGTTCATGAACTGTGGTGATGCTGGTGAAGAAAAAAGAACCGAATTAAAAAATAGAAATCTATTAGCTCATCTTTTACCCACACCACTTACACCAAGAAAGAAGAAATTCGAAGCTCTTAATAAACCCAGTAGTTCTTTTTTTTCGAGAGTACAAAAAACCCAGTAGTTCTATATACAGTTTTAGTTGCTTCAATTGGTGTACATAAATGATAAATCTAGTATGGGCAACCAAGGAAGACAACCTCAAGGTAGTGCCACTGCTTTATAAATACAATGGGTGAAAACTTCAGTTCCCATGTCGATTTCCAATCAAACTGAGCCATGTTGAAGTCCAGTCCATAAAACTTCAAAGAGTTGCACATTCTCCTACTTCCACCCTTTTACCCATCCTTACAAACCATTTTCCCCTATTTTTTTCAATAAAATGAAGAGCTTGCAGCTCGATGCATAGATAGAAAGCAAACAATTACAAGCCTCAAACTAGATTGAAACATCCGACCACTCAAGACAGGACCAAGACTAACGGCAAGACATACATTACAACTGACACAACCAAATAACCTTGGCCTAGAAACCAAACAAATCTACTGAAACCCCAGTCACAGGAAAAGAAAAACCCACTCCACTTCACTATTCAGCCAGTCAGAAAGAAAAACCGAAAATAGATGTTCACCAAAGAATCAAGAAAAGTTCAAAAGAACAAACAAAATATTAACATGTAACCATGTACCTTGATGCATACTACTCATTCGGTTGGATCCTGGGATATTAAGAGCCCCGCTTCCAGAGTTGCCACTCGAATTGATACGGGATGAAATACCAGGCATAGACATTCCTGCGGAGCTTATGCTTCTGCCAATACTGCTGCCACCCACTATATTGCCCACAGAATTTGTTATCCTTGGGCCTAAATTCCCCAAAACTGAAGAAGCTGTCAACCCAGGCACAGAATTCCGGTTACCAACATTAGCCAAGCTTGAGGATAAACCTTGTGCTGAGCCACCAATAGCATTCATGCTACTACTAAATACAGGATTTCCCCCAACATTCATACCTCCTCTGTTGCTGATCCCAGAATGACCATGAGGAATCTACAAAAGGGGCAAGCAAATGAGTCAAGTGATGGAGCACTCAGCATGGATAGAAACATTGTGTGGACTTTGAAAGAGGAGAACAAACCTGAGACATGGACGCTGGAAGGTTATTTGAGGGAAACCTGTTACCAGAAATATTACCCCCAGGTTGTTGAACACCTGGGGATGGAATACCGGACAATGAAGCATTCCTTGGTGCTAGCGATGCAAGATTGAGATTTCCGTGGATATTATGCAAGCCTTCCAAGAAGTTCAAATGAGTTAGCTTTATGAGAAAACAGTACTTTGCAACATGAATTGTTGGACTAACAAATCCGTAAGATTTACTAACCAGAGTGATGGAAACCAGAAAATGATCCCGACTGACCAGAAAAGGCTGATGAGAATGGCCTTCCTGTTGAATCCCCACCAATATTTGACTGCACAAAGTAATAACAATAAACCAAAGAACTTCTGAAAATCGTAGCTAGACATTGTCATCACTACAGAATAGTGGACACTGAACCTTGATCACAACTAAAAAAGTATTTTATCCACATTCTGAGGTAGAGAAACTAGGCAGGGAGCAAATAACATAAAAAGAACACTGTGACTAAAATGGAACAGGTTAAATGAGTTGCCATATCAGCTCAAGCGATATATGGAAGCGGGGTTTGGTGATTTACTGAATGAAAAGTAGAAAACGTGTAAAGAAGGAAGCATACATTCAGTGATCCCGACATTGCGATGATGCCCAAAGAACGACAAGGCAAGTGGAAGTCAAAATACTATTCCAATATTCCCCCAACTGAGTGGTAATCAATCCAATCTGGAGTCCAAGAAGAGATAATGTATGTGTAAGTAATTTATATCCCAGGTCCTTCAGAAGTGCAGGATACTTATAAAAGAAACAAAATGGAATGAATTGCATGGCTATACGCAACGCAGGAGCCAAAGTTGAATTTCTAGATTAAAACACTAACTAGTTAGAAGAGATTAGAGCTCTATATATGTTACATTCTAAAAAAATAAAAGACATGCAGGACAAACTTTCACATACAAATTTTTAGAAAATACTGAGAACAAGATGACACAATAAAGAGGATAGGAAAAACATGTGAACTAATCTAGAAAACAAATGAGGGTGTGTGTAACTTCAGGACCAGCCTGGTATATTTAGAACATATGACTAGTATTGTGAGACCTAAATTGACAAGTACTCCCTCCGTTCCGAAATATAAGTCGTTTTACATTTGCAGGCAAACTTATGTCACGTACAAAACATTTTCGACTTTCCCCTTTTACCCTCGCGCAGACGCACTGCTCTCGTCTCGTCCACGCACCACTTGCTCTCGTCCTCGCTCCACTCGCGCACGTCTCCTCGCCGTCGACGTCGTCGTCGACGTCCGCCCACCGCTCCCTCTCGCTCCCGGCTCCCCACCGCCTCCCCCCACCTCTCCGCACCGCCCTCTTTCTCCCCCACCTCACCGTATTCACTCGGCGACGAGCATGCCGCTTGCCGCTTCCCACCACTCGGTTAAAGACTGCATTTTTATCACCGGCGACGAGCTTCTCGGCGACGGAGGCGCTCGATCTACGTGCTCTGGCGCTGGATCTGCACGGTGGCCTCCGTCTCCGGCCTCCTGCTCCTCGTCTTCGCGCTCTCCTCCACCGTCAATCCTCGTACAGTAAATCGCGCCTGTCTCTCCTCTCCCCTCCTCGGCTCTCCCTCGTTTCGTGCGTCATCAGGTTCGTCCCGTGCCAGGCAGAGTGGGGGAGACGAGTGGAGGCCCGGATGAGGAGCGGGGCAGCGCTTGGATTTGGCGCCGGATGAGGTGGCGCTGGCGCCGCCCGCTGCGCTCGCCAGGACCAGCTCGATGCCGACCATGGCGGATGGCACTGAACACGACGGAGAGGAGGCCGCTGGCGAGGACGACAGCCCGCGTCACCAGCGCGTTCTCTGCAACGAACGGCCGTGCCCGCGTCTTCAGCGCCAACCGCCGTGCCCGCTCTCCTTCCAGGTCAGTAGCCTCAGGCGGCCGTAGCTGCTTCCTGGCCCTATATTGTTCATCTGGGTGGATGGGTGTCAAATCTGTTGGGATGCCGTGTGGATTGATCGCAGGGTTTCAGATTGGTTTGTTCTGGGGTGCGAGGACTTGGGAGGGATGGTGACTTACAGGTGTTGGATTGTTCTTTTTGGGAGGACCAGCTTGAATTTTGCTACTGCTTGCTTGTGCAATCTTAGCTGTAGGAAGAACTAGCAGTAGGAGTAATTGAATAAAAAAATTGCTTGAATATGCCCTGAACTCCTTGCTTGCTTGCACTATAAGGAGTAATTCATGAATTTTGTGCTCCTGGAGTAATTAAAATTAGCAAGCTTGCTCAAATAATATTGCTGCTCTTGTCTCTGTCATTTGATCTATGCCAGTCATGATATTGCTGTATAATTTGTGTATCTGTACCTCATGCTACCCACTACTTGCAGTGACTGAGGACATGCAGCAAGTGGCTGAATGCTTGCTTGCAGTGAATTTTTTTGCTTGCAGTAGCAGTAGAAGGAGTAGCAGCAGTTCTTGCATTAGTTAGCAGTAGTAGTTCGACAAGTACCTTGTGCTATTGTTTGTACTATTGGGAGTAGATTAATTAACTGAACTTGCTTGAGTAGCTTGTGTACTCTGAACTTGGAGTAGGGTTATTCAGAGTATTAAAATTACTGAAAATGCTTGCAAGCAGTATGTTGCTTCATTTATCTGTAGCATGTGCTAGCAGCAGCAGCTTAATTTTGTTTGTGCTTGATTTTCGCAAGGAGTATGAATCTGCGGCAGCTTTTGTCCTGCTGTTATTATTCCATGCATGCTTTCTTGCTTGCTTGCTGTAGAGTACTGCAGAACATGCTCACCACTCCGAGCTGTAAGCCCCAAATTCCAATCAAAATTTCTCTGTTTTTTCTTGCTCGAATTGCTCATGGACGAGATCTGGTATTGCTTGGCGTGGTGTAGGATTTGTGTACTTCCTGTCAGTACTCTGAGTAGCAGTAGCTTTGCTTGCTTGCTGCATGGATAATTGAGGATTGCTTCTGCTTTAGCTTTGGAGTAGTGCATGAATAACTTGGGAGTATTACTGTGCTTGTTTGTGCTTGTAAAATGCAGTAGATGGTGGAGTAAACTTGTGAAGCATTTGTTCTGCTAATCTTAACTGATAAATTTGCAAATTTAAGTGAAACTGAAGCATTATGTATAGAAGTATTTGTAGCAGTAGTGCAGCTTGATTGTACTCCTGCAAGTGAGCATTGATTTGTGTAGCAAGTGCAAGTAAACAGCAACCACTGATTTGTTCAGTTGATTTGTGTAGCAAGTGCACTGCTTGCAGCAGTAGTGAATTGCTTGCTGCCAGAAATATTTGGACACAAATACACTACTTGCTTATTGTCAATACTGACCTGGGAGTAGCAGTAGCTTTACTGAAGTGCAGCAGTGCTTGCTTGGTTGCATATGGAGTAGCAGTAGCTTTACTTTAAGTAATTTGATATCAGTGCACACAAATTGTTTGGTTGTATGCTGATGGTTGTGTCAAAACTTTGGTGTTAGGCCAAGGCCTCGATGGATTCTTTTGGCCAATATATACATGTGGTACCTTGAAGCATGGATTCGTTATAATGTGTTCAGATCTTAGTAGTGTTAGCAATAGCAAATGCTTGCATTACAGCTTAAATAAACTTCGATGATTTCTTGTGTTTGAGGTGGATTGAAATTTAGATCGGGCAGTACCATTGCTGCTGATGATTCTGTTGTGTTGCAGGTGATTCCCTCTAAGGCTGGAACAAGTGGGAGGCGCTGGGACGGAGAGGATCTTGGCGAGGCGTTGGGACGGCGAGGGTCTTGGCCAGGCGCTGAGACAGCAAGGATCTCCTGCTGCCCCGTGAGGATCTGGGTGAAGCGAGGAGCTGGGCAAGCACGGCCAACTGCTGCTCAGCCCGAGGGTGGGGCGGCGACAAAGAAGCTGGCGTGCTCTGCTCCTGCTGGGTGGGAGACGGCGTGTTTCTGTTCCGGCGACCAGGAACCAGAGGAGATGGACCTCTGGTGGATCCCGGGCGTGCTGCTGGTGCTCAGCCCAACGGTGCTGCTGGTGGTGCTCCCGCAGTCGAGCAGCTGGATCCTGATGGCGACGCGAGGAGTGGGGCAGGGAGGAGATAGTGATGCGGGGAAGAAGCACGGCGAGCACACGAGCACGGATGCGCGCCTGGAGGTGCTCGCGCGCGAGGGATCTGGGCTGCACGGCGGCGACGACGGCGATCTGCGCGAGGGACCTGGGCTGCATGGCGACGGCGGCGGACCTGGGCTGCATGGCGGCGACGGCGGCGATCTGCGCGAGGGACCTGGGCTGCACGGCGACGGCGGCGATCTGCGCGAGTTGACCTGGGCTGCTGCGGCCCGATTCAAAATTTAGATCTAAGTGATCGGTTGGCATGACTTCGGGAGGGTATCAGATGTAATTAAATCGAACATTGAGGGTATAGATGTCTTTTCCCCGATTTTCACCTGGTCGGAATGGAGGCTAGAACGACTTATAATATGATACGGAGGGAGTAAAAGGTAAGCAGATTCATACAAACGATAAAGCATGATTACTTCCAAGTTAACGACTACAAGAAAACCACTAGCTAATATCTAAAAGGAAACATAAAGTTCTATTTGGACAGAGTACTGAATGGAAGGAACAAAATACCAATACTGAAAAAGGCCGTGACTAACACTCCGGAAGAGCACAAACTTATTACATTCTGATGTTCCACTGCCTCAGATGGCCCTCATATTTATATTTATGGGCCTATATAATAGATCTAGACAAGAAGACAACGATGTGGTACCAAATCAACAAGGTTTTTCAGTCGCTGATTAATCACCGATTAGTCACCAGATAATCACCGGGCCGGAGTAGCGATGCTGCCTTGCTCCAGCGACTAGCAGAGCAGGTCCTGCAATTCGCCAGCCAGCTGGCGGCTTGCTCTGACTTGACGGCGACTAGAAACACCCAGCCGCGCGGCTCGCTTTCGTGAGACCCAATGGGAGCAAATTTTTGGCGGATGTTTAGGTCTTGTGTGATAGTTTAGGCAGCCGACAAGGTCTTCGTCAAGGAATCAATCTCCTTGATGCCACCAGCCATAGATGTACCCTGCGTCTGGTGTGTGGTAAGAGAGAGAAAAGGTGTGGGAAGGGAGAAGGAAGCTGGCGGTGGCTGCTATGTAAAACACAAAGGCCTGGCCTCGTGCTGCGTGTCAGTTACCATCTTGATGGATGGCTTGGATAAGTATCGATGGTATGGATATATCTAAAACTAGAGTTTTCAAATGGGCCTTCATGGGCCAGATATGCCCCTATCCTTAGCCACTTGGAGTTTCCTTCCTCCTCAACTGAAGCAACTTGGCTCCTCTGCAGTCTACCGTCGCCCCACTTCAACCGCCAGGACCTTGCACAGAGCTTCACACCACCTTGACTTCTCATTCAAGCTCTTTCACAACTGTGACTCTGCCCTCAACATCCTCTCACACTCTCCGTAAATCCTCCCTGACTAGTTGGGGTGAATTGGGCGAACAGTCCTGGCTAGTCCCTAGCCGGTGGGATGGCAACTCGACTCGGCGACTTGAAAACCTTGAATCAATATCAACATTTTGGTTTAGCATGAGATTCAGGCTTCTGGTGGCCTACTTCCTAAAATAAATTTCCAGGAACAAAACAAAAATTTCCCAGGGAACCACAACAGGCCAGCATGCAGGCCACTTCAATCAGAGGTCTGGTTCAAACATAGGATAACCATAACACATTTGTACGCAGTCATAGGCAATCTCAAATCACTATGGTTATCCGATGTTTGAACTGAATGAGCTGCATAAATAAAAGTGAGGAAAATGCTTTCCATTTTGATTAGTTCACTGTCAGTTGTTCAATCTTCCACAAGCATCCCTTTTGAGTAGGTTAGCATTAAAAGTATAACAATCCATATGTAAAAGGCTAGTTGTAGTTTGAATCTTACCTATATGGTTACAGATACATGATTCCATTTGTCAATCACGCAGTAAATTAAATTACATACATGCTAATTGGAATAGAAAATATGGTTTGTAGGCTTCATGCTTGGTTACAAACCTAAAAATTTATCCTAAATGACAACATACAAGATATATAATTTTAAAATAATCAAGAAAGGCAAATTAAACAATATATAATATATTCTTAAACTGAACTCCAAACATATGTTCCAAATTTAATAAGACTATAAGGGTTATTCAAGAAAGTGAAAGCATTTTAGACCCACTATGAAACATATTTTAGAAAATAAGAATCACGTGTATATTTGTCTACTTTAGCATATTTCTATGATGAGATATAATAATGCAACATTTGACATAAGAAACATAAGAAAATCCTAGTGGTGAAAACAGGAGCATCACATGATTTGGCTAGTTTGTTGTCAATCTTATCTCCCTCCCTGTACACGCTAAAAAAATCTGCACAACTATCCAAAATCTGAAGCACCCCTATATTAACCCCGTACTGTATCATCATGTCATAAATTATGAACCTAACTCTTCTACAATCATGGTTACAGTAATACAAAACCAGACGACAAAATTCTGGTGACCAGTTAGATTATACATTGACAGCAGAAACGTTGGCAAGCCATCGACACATGTTTTCTAGGTATCTACTTGGGGCAAAACGATAACACTGGGAGTATGATGCTGCGACCAGCAAATAGTTCAGACAATGCATAGTTGCATACCCAGCTTGCCCAAGCTCATGCGCAGCACGCGCACGAGCATGAACCAAGTTCAAAAGCTCATTATCACATCTGCAGCTGAGGAAACCTACTTATACTGAGAATCAAAGCAACAGCAGAGCATAGCCTAGCACGATCGTACACTATCCAGCACTCTGCTGAAAAATCCGAGCGAAGCAGACAGGCACAGACGCACAGAGCAGATCGAGTTCAGATTACCCAGGCCCCAATTCACGCAGGTTCGTCACAGCGCCCCCATCCAGCAACCTAGGAAAAGCGCCCAGCGCCAAAATCGAATCTAAAACCCCTGGCCACTGGAATTCGAAGACCACTCCGCCTCCCAACGAACCCACCGCCGACGGCGAGACCGAATGCCACGGATCCAGCAGGAAGCGAGCCCCGACCCGCGAGCTCGGTACGGCGGCCACTCGTCGCCCTACCTACGCTACGCGCGCGGGGCGGGGAGGACAGAGAGGGTTCTAGTAGAGTAAGGTTCAAGAGAGGAGGATGAGAGTAGACGGACCTGTGGGAGTGGCGGCGGCGCGGATCTCCCCGCGTCGAGGCGTCGCGGCGAAGGAGACGGGAGAGTAGGATGCGGGGAGGAGCAGCACGAGTGCGACCGGCGGAAGGATGGATGGGGAGAGAAAGCTGTGGTGCGTGCCCGATTTCATCAGGCCCTAACCCACGGCCCGTCCATTAAGTCCAGCAAAGCTGCTGGAGGCCCGACAGAGGGGTGCTCCTATTTGACGCCTTCGGCGTCCGCTCCACGACCGACGCCCAGCACGAACACCATCGCTCCATCTCCGTCTTCCCATCCGACCACCACTCCTCGAGACTCCCCGCAGCTTCCGCCGGCCAGACCGCCTACCTCCGCCACCCGCAGATGACCCCGCTCTCGCGGCCTCTCGCCGTACTGTCCTTCTCAATCTGTCGCCCACCGTCGGTCCACCGCCGCCTCTGAACCCTAAGCCCCCTTGCTGGCGAGCACCTCGAACCCTAAGCCCCCTTGCCAGCGAGCTGCTCCCGCACCCGACACCCCCAAGTTAAGTAGAGCATCTTCAACCATATTTGCCAAAATTGGCTCCCTATCTATCCGTGGAAAGAGACCGGACAACCCCCAAAAGTTTGTCACTCCAGTCGTCACCCTCAAAACCATACAAATGCATGCACGTAGAATCAAACGACGTAGCGGATAACTTCATAGTTGGATCAAACAAATTTCATACGGATAAACAAAGTTCGGACATTCCTACACACAGATAGATAAACCTATTCTACAGCAAAATAATATGAACTGGACCATCGCGGGGCTACACTGAGGCGCCTTACCCTTCCCCTTCGCATCTCTGGCGGCGGGGCGGTCGCGCCGTTCGAAGACGGCGTACGGGTCGTCGGAGGAGCCGGAGGCGCCGTCGTCGCTGGTACGACGCGCCACCATGATCCTGGCGGCACGGGCCTGTTCGCCGGCCAGACGAGCCGCCAGATTGTTCTTTGCCACCTCCAACTTCGATGCGGCTATGGAGGTCTCCAACGTTATTGCGTTTTTGCGGCATCAGTGTCGTGCATCTGTCTCCGCGGAGGTCATGGACTTGTCGAGGACCTCCGCTAGAATCGGTTCGGGGATGACGGGGATTTATGTGGGGACGGAGGCAGGACCCACATCACTAGCCGACGTGGCGGCTGTGTTCGGGCCGCCCCAAACCCCCCTCCCCCATATGGGAGGGCTTTGGGGTTTGCCGAACAGGCCGGGCATCTGGGCTGGATTTGGGGATGCCGACTGGGTAAATCTTTTCGGTACGGGCCATGCATGGGTTGTCCGCACGGACATATAGGACTGGTCTGAGGAGGTCGGTTGGATATGCTCTAACTTCCTCACCTCCACCCGCGCCGCCGCGGCGAGCTGCGTCGTCGTCGGCTATGGCGAGGTCCCTTCCTCGCCTCGCCGACGTCGTCACGGCCAGTCGCACCGTCTCTGAAAGTGCATGTGCCCTCATGTGTGGTTTTGGTAATTAATGACAATCTCTATGGACTAATGTTTGCATTGAGATATCTTTATAGATCTTGTCCATGAAGAAGATTGGAGTTTATGTGTTGGACCCTAGAAGATTATATGATGACCAAGATTCTATCCAAGAGTTTATATGAAGAATGGTCATCTAGAGTTGAGCTTATTGCAAGCATGGCTTGAAAAAGAAGATTGAGTGAACATTCACGTTTATCTCCAAGCCATCATCTATATCAAGAGAAAAAGATGAAGTGCAAGTGGATACATGAAGACGGAGCTAAGCGAGTCTCTCCCATTATGGTGTATGGGGGAGTATTTAAAGAAGCCTTCATCAAGTATGTGCTAGCAAGCACAATCAAGAAAGGTGGTCCAACTTGATGGAGTTAAGATCGTCTTAATCTAGCTCAAGTGGAATGCGCAAGGCAAAGGTATGATCTTGATAGGTTTTCTATTTTATCGGTCTCATGGTGTTAATGGGAGACCGGATTATAGGATAGACGGCGTACTATCAAGAGGGGCTCTCAAGTGAGTAACTTGATCGCATCTTTGTGGAGAGCTCAAACCTTTGCATACTTGGCATATCATCTTTCTTGGTTTTTATTTGTCTTTTATCCATGTGAGGATTTAGAGCTTGCGTTAATCTCCATATCAAGCTCTAGTTCATCAAAAACGGATTTCATATGCATACCTTGTTGCGTTTTTTATGTTGGAGATTTTATCGGTTTGTCTTTTCTAGAGAGGTGATAACCCACAAGTATAGGGGATCGCGTGTAGCCTTTTCGATAAGTAAGAGTGTCGAACCCAACGAAGAGCTAAAGGTAGGATAAGTATTCTCTCAAGTTCTATCAACCACTGATACAACTCTACGCACACTAAACGTTTGCATTATCTAGAAAATAAAACTACGGTAGCAATACGGGTATGAGAGATAGTTTTGCAAGATAATAAATACAAGAAAGTAAATGTTAGTGCTGCAGCAATAAAATACATTAAGTAACCATATACTAACAGTACCATGAGTGTGGAAAAGTGGTGGTAATTGTGGTGGCTTTGTCCAAGATTAATTAGTGAAGGTACTTGGTTCATTGTCTTCGATGCAGTTTTCTATGTGGGAGAGGCTAAATATACATGCACTCCACTACTTGGGATTACAAGTACTATATGATTGGATTGTTAGAAAGCATCCGCAAATACTAACAATGCATTAAGGTTTCCCCAACCATAGCCTTAAGTTCAAGGTCCTCTTACTCCCATACGTGCAACTAATCGGTTCGCGTTCTCAGGTTTCTGTCACTCCGGCAGAACTTCCCCCGCTTCGTTACAAATACTACCAACCCTAGGGTGTTTGATCCATGCGCGCACAAATATAATGGACACCAAAGGACAGCACCATATAGACATACAACTCTAATGAACCTCATGCATTCAATTAAGCAATCAAAAGACAAATAAACTACGGAAACATGATGTAAATCATAGGATAAATATTATAGCATCAAACACCATGTTTACATAGGACGGTACAGAGGTTTGTGGGAGGATGAACCACTGAATACAAGGAGGAGATGGTGATGGAGATGGCGGTGAAGACGGCGGAGAGGGGCAGCGCGGCGGCGGCGGCGGCGCCGGCGGCGCGGGGAACTCCTTTCCCCGCCGCCGGCAAGCATGGGGAGCGCCGCCCCTTAGCCTCCCTCCTTCATGGCTTCTTGGGAGCCCTCCCCCATGGAGATGGGATCCATGGAGGAGGCAAAAACGTGGCTTTTGGTGGCTGAAATTCGTGGGTGGAGGAGTCCTCCACGAATTAGGTTTCCTCCCTTTATATATCTTCTCGGATTTCCGTCAACCCCTTTTAGGGTTCCACCAAAACGGGCCTACAGGCCGCGTCCGAACTCCGATTGGGCTGATCTCGGGCTTAAAATCTTCGTATGGAAAATTGTGACAACTTTCGTAACAGCCAGGTCTCCATTTGACGTCATCTTCGAGGGTCAAACTGGTAAACTTCGTAAAAAGTTGTCAGACAGATTTCAGGAAAGTCCCAATTCGACTCCAACAAGGTTTCCTCTTGTATTCTTGATAATTTCTACACATCAAATAGTAAAACAAGAACATTGTGCACTTTTGCAACTATTAGTAGGTTAGTCCAAATAAATAATAAACTTAATATAAAAACAAGTGCTAAAAGCATAAAAATGGCATGAAACAATCAAAAATTATAGATACGTTTTGGACGTATCAACATCCCCAAGCTTAATTCCTGCTCGTCCTCGAGTAGGTAAATGATAACAAAATAATTTTTGATTGTAAATGCTATGATCAGATCTTTAACAATTGCATGATGTATGGATAATAAAACTTAGCAACCATGTTACCTAATGAAAAGTATCAACGAACTAAGAGCTTATAACATGAAATTTATAAACATCAACAAGATTGTAATGACCATAATAAAGCATGATAGAGTGGTATCTCGCTTGCCCTTAATTGTGGAGCAAAACATAAATGCCAAGGCACCTCTGAAGTTCAAGTGAAGACTAGATATAGAGATATCAAAGATAAAAGCATCATGGTTATACCTCAATTAATCGTATTCTGGGACAAGCACATTACACTAAGAACGACAGCTATGCTCGCGAAGAAGTGCTCAAAGAAAGGATGGTGACTCAACATAAAAATAAAAGATTGGCCCTTCGCAGAGGGAAGCAGGGATTAACACGTGCTAGAGCTTTTGTTTTAAAAACAGAGGTAAAAATGTTTTGAGAGGTGTTTGTTAATTGTCAACGAATGGTAGCGGGTGAGAACAGTATTCTACCTGTCAAACGGACTTTTAAGAGCGGCTCCCATGAAGGATGTTATTTCTACCAGCAAGGCAGATCATCCCTCTTTCTCTTTGGTTTACACACATTCAGGTATTTCACTGTTTGTCATTGCTTACTGATGAATCAGGGCAAAAGTGTGAAGAGAATTAATTGGTTAAAGTTGTAATTAATTGGGACTGGGCACCCCGTTGCCAGCTCTTTTTGCAAGTTATTGGATAAGCGGATGTATATGCCACTAGTCCAGGTGTAAAAGTCCATTTGACAAATAGAATAAAGAATAACCACACTAATTCCTCATGAGCTAGTAAACATTGACACAAAAAGAGAAATATTTTGAAGGTTTTAAAGGTAGCACATGCAAATTTACTTGGAATGGCTTGAAATACCATGCATAGGAATTTTTTGGTGGACTCTTTGGGATAACTTGGTTTTAAGGATTTGGATGCACGAGCAGCATTCCCGCTCAGTACAAGTGAAGGCTAGCAATAGACTGGGAAGCGACAACCACGAGAGCGATAACGGTCATAATCATGCTTGCGACAAAATAAAATTAACGGAGGCATAAAAATGATACTAAAACTCTGAGGCAAAGTAGATCATCAAGGCTTAATTGACTTTTATTTTTCAGTCATAACATGTGTGAGCATGTGCCAAGTCGATTCAAGTGAATTATTCAGAGGAGGATACCACAATACCATACCATCTTATGAACAGGACAATGCATGTTGATATCAAAATAACATAATATGCACTATTAGCTAGTTGAGACTAACCATAAGAAAACATAAACTACTAAACAGTATTATTCACACATCATTTTTAATTTTCAACAAGTAATCCATTAACCAAGTAAACATTGAAAACAGAGGATAAATAAAATATGTGATGATCCACTTATTAATGTAACTGGTGTTTGATGCTAAGATAAATAGATAATAAAATACAGCCGCTTCAAGTTTAGTTAAGTTCCTATGTTGCTCAAAAAACAAAGTTTAAAGGTTTGCAAACCGTGGGGTTATTGATGAAGAGGGATGCGGGGACATCCCCAAAGTCCCAATTCGACTCCAACAAGGTTTCCTCTTGTATTCTTGATAATTTCTACACATCAAATAGTAAAACAAGAACATTGTGCACTTTTGCAACTATTAGTAGGTTAGTCCAAATAAATAATAAACTTAATATAAAAACAAGTGCTAAAAGCATAAAAATGGCATGAAACAATCAAAAATTATAGATACGTTTTGGACGTATCAAGAGGTCAAACTCTCTTCTTGTGACTTCCTCCTCACATGATGTACTATGATGTTTCTCTGCATAATCTTGAAGAGCTCTTGTATGCGATTCTAACAAGTCCAAGATCATCGAAAACGGAGTCCGGATGAAAAAGATATTGCAGTTTTCGTTTTGCTGGTTCTGTCAGTTTTCAGCAAACCGGATATTCCAGTTTTGTTCTGCACCGGAATATCCGGGTAAATCGGATTTTCCGGGTTAAGTTGGTACCAGAATATCCGGCTGCCCCCAGTTTGTCTAGAAAATCGGCTAGGGACTCCACGGCGCGAGCCTCTGTATTCGGACGGATTTTTGGGCCGGATATTTGGGTTAGAGACCGGATATTCCGGTCTAAGTGTGGCTGCAACGGCTATTTTCGTGGGAGGGGCTGTAAATACCCCTCCCCTTCTTCAACCTTGAGATGCACGTTTTTCTCTCTCTCTCCCACCATTGTTGACCTTGGAAAGCTTGCCCCTCTCTCAATTCCGGCCATGATTCTTGCATATCTTTGAGGGAAAAATGAGAGGAGATCTAGATCTATATTTCCACCAATCCATCTCTCCTCTAACTGAGGAGAACTTAGTGGATCTAGATCTTGGAGTTCTTGTGTGGTTCTCTTCTTTGTTCTTCCTCTCTTCTCCCCCCATAAGCATTATTTATTTTTGGTGGGATTTGAGAGTGAAGAACTTGATCACTTCTTGTGTTCTTGCCATTGCTTTTGTGCATCGGTTTGTGCTCTCCACGAGGATTCGTGGAAGTGAAAGTTCGTGAGCTTGTTACTCTTGGGTATTTGGACCCTAGACGCTTTTTGTGGCGGTTGAGGCCTTTTGTGGTCACTTGGGAGCTCTCAATCCTTTTGTGGATTGTGTCTCAAGATTGTTGTAAGGGACTCGATTTCCGCCCAAAAGGAAATCAATAGTGGAAGGTGAACCGAGCTTTTGGGCAAGGTTCATCGGAGAATAGGGTGAGGCCATTTGTGGCGTCTTGAGTTTGAAACTCACAGCCTTCCAACGAGACGTACTCCCCTAAAAAGGAGGAACTTGGGAATACATCGTCGTCTCCGCGTGCCTCGGTTATTTCTATACTCGAGCTCTTTACTTATGCACTTTACATTGTGATATCTATCGTGCTTGAATTATCCTTTATTGCTATCACCTTGCTGCTTGTCTTGCTTAGCATAAGTTGTTGGTGCACATAGGTGACCTAGTTTATTTAGGTTGTTGGCTTGTTAGTTTAAACACCTAGTTTTATTCCGCAATTATCAAGCCTAAACCGGAAAAGTTTTAAATCGCCTATTCACTCCCCCTCTAGGCGACATCCTTGTCCTTTCAATTGGTATCAGAGCCTGGGCTCTCTTTTTGGGCTTTACCGCCTAGAGAGTAAAGATGTCGTTTAGAGAATTAGTGCACGATCCCACTTTCATATTCGATGGCACAAATTATGATGTTTGGAAAATTCGCATGCTTAATCTTTTTAGGGGCATGGGTCCAAATTATATTGAGAGAATTGTAGATGTGGGTTTTTCTCCTCCAAAGGATTACCAAGAATTATCTTTAGAGGATGAGGAAAACTCTCATCTCAATACTCAAGTATCTAATGGTCTCATCTATGTTTTGAGCGATGTAGTTCTTGATTCAATCATGCCTTTTCAGAACGCTCATGAGGTTTGGACCAAGCTTCAAGATAAATATGAATTGTCCAACATAATTGAGGATGATTGTTCTTCCTCCACATTCGGTCGTGATGAGTTCACAACTTCTTCCACTCCACCAACATGTGATTTGTCACAAGGTAATGATATGGTGAGTGGTGATAGAAATTGTTTTGTCGATGGTGAATATTCTATTGACTATACTTCATCTCTATCTCATTGCAATGTTCTATCTTTGGACTTATACACTTCTAGCACTCCAAATATTTTATATGCTAGTGTTACTAGTCCTTGCATATAATGTAATAGTTGTTTAACTAAATCTCATGATGATATGCTTCGTATATCTTGTTGCCATGAAACCAATGCTTTCATATCCTCTATTACTTGTGTGACTAACAATGTAGAGAAAACCCAACATTTGTTAGAACAAGACATGGACCTCAATGGTGCTTCAAGTAAATCTTCATCGTCATCTTCATCCACTAGTAGGGAAACCCTATATAGGTAGGTTGGCACTCTGTGGCGCACCCTTAATTGGTGCGCCACAGAAAATTTTTTTGTGGCTCACGTGGTTTAGTGCGCCACAGAAAGTCACATTTCTGTGGCGCACTAAACCACATGCGCCACAGAAATTAGACACTCTGTGGCGCACCAAGCCTGGTGCGCCACAGAAAGTCACATTTCTGTGGCGCATGTGGCCAGGTGCGCCACAGAAAGTTATCTGGGGGGCGGGTTAAAATTTGAAAAAAAAAATCTGTGGCGCACCTGGCAGGTGCGCCACAGAAAGGTGACATTCTGTGGTTTACCCGGTCAGCAATTCACAGATTTCTCAAATTCCAAAAGAAAAAAAAGTTATTTCAAACAGACGATTTTTCGCAGCAAAATCAAAAAGAAAAAAAAAAGAAAAAAATTCAAAAAATTCAAAAATTCAAAAAGTCCAAAAAAAGACACAGAAATGTATAACAAAGAAGATTGTTGAATTTTTTGGATTTTTTTGAAGTGTTTTGACTTTTTTGAATTTTTTGGACTTTTTGAATTTTTTGGAGTTTTTTGAATTTTTTTGGATCTTTCGAAACTTTTGAATCTCCTTTTGAAACTTTAGAAGTTTTTGAAAAATCTGAAATTTAAAAACACACATTTATAACACATACCACAGATATACACATACAAGACTTAAGAGGGTTCAAATGATATATATATCAATAAGAACTTGAGTAGCACAAGGGTAGCTGAACTGGGTGGAACTTAGAAGTTAAGCGTGCTAGGGTTGGAGCAATTTGAGGATGGGTGACCTAGCGGGAAGATATCAACTCGAAAAATTCAAAAAAATATGAAAATAATTCCAATAATTAGGATTTTTCATATTATTTCATATTCTGATTTTTCTGGATTTTTTTTTGAAACTTTTTATATTTTTTTGCATTTTTTGAATTTTTTGAGAATTCTGTGGCGCACCAGGCCAGGTGCGCCACAGAAATGTGAGAATTCTGTGGCGCACCAAGCCAGGTGCGCCACAGAAATAATTTTTGTGGCGAGAATTCTGTGGCGCACCCAGCATTTCTGGGGGTGCGCCATAGAATACCAAATTGGTGCGCCACTAATAGCCTTTTCTGTACTAGTGATCCATTTCTCACTTTTGCCTTATGTCTAGGGATTCAAAGGTATCTTCACCTTTGGAACCTTCTACATCTTGTGATGATGAGGATGAGGATTATTATGGTTTAAAAGAGAATGATGTTGACTCCTTAAAGGAGAAGAGTGAGATGGTATTTGGTGCTCTCCCTAAAGGTAGTAATGCTTGCTCTTATTTGTGTGAAATTTTGACTTTTGCTATTAAGTGCAAGGAAATCATTGAAGAAAAGGGAAGGATCAAAAGAGAGGATGCTATGGAAAAAGCATCCTTAGAAAATGCTCTTGAGGAAGAGCATGAGCTTCGAGTGTCTCTTGAGGAGAAACTTGAATCTCTTGATGAAACAAATGATCAAATTATTGCTAAAATCATTAACGAAAGAGATCATGCTCATGCTAAATATAAAGTGCTTAAAAAGGAAAAAGTTGAATTTGGTGTTGGCAATGCTAGACTAATTGAGGATATAGAGAGACTTGACAAAGCTCACAAGACTTTAGAAAGTGAACACTCTCTCCTTATCAAGTCTCATGATCAACTCCAAACTCAATTATCTAAAAATGATGTGCCTAGTTCCTCTACTCCCTCATGTGATCATGCTAATATTATTGAGGAAAATGCTAGGTTGAATGATGAGCTTGCCAAGTTGTCTTCTTCTATTTCTAATGTTAATGATGCTTGTGCTACTAACTCCACTTCTCGTGAAGCATCTATTTTGAAGGAAAATGTTGAGCTAAGGGCTCAATTTGAGTTGCTAACTAGCAAGTATGGGAAATTGGAAGAAATTAATGAAAAGCTCTCTAGCTCTAATGAGGATCTTCTAGCATCCCATGCGAAGCTAAAGTTAGCTCATGAGGCTATCACTACAAAGGTAACATCTTGTGAGCCTCATGTGGACAATGGCACTACTTCTACTCTAAATGCTTTATTGCCATGTGCTAATCCTTGTGATTCATCCACTCACAATATTGCTACATCTTGTGATGAATTACTTTCCATGCGTTGTTGCTCTAACAATGAAGCATATACTTCCTCTAGTGTTTTTGTAGAGGAATTAAAAGAGCTTAAGGCCCAAGTCGCTTCTTTGAAGAAAGACTTGGGAAAGCGTCATATTGGGAGGTCCACACTTGACAATGTGTTGAGTGTTCAAAGACGCCCCAATGACAAGAGTGGACTTGGATTCAACTCCAATAACAAGAACAAGTCTAAGTTTATCAAGAAGAACAAGGGCCAAGAACAAGTTAAAGATTCGGCTAAGATTGTTTGCTTCAAGTGCAAAGTTGAAGGGCACCATGTTAGATCTTGCCCTTTGAAGAAGAAGCCCCTTAGTGAGAAGCAACAGGGGAAGCGCCCTCAAGTTCAAACTCAAGTTTCTCAAGTTAAAGCCCCTTCCTAAAAAGAATCAAGTTATTCCTCCTCAAGTTGAGAGTTCAACTAAGAAGAAAGGAGGAAGCAAATGTTGCTACTTATGCCGTGAGAAGGGTCACTTTGCTTCTTCATGCACAAATGGTACCTTATCCAACCCAATTATTATTGATGATGTTTATTCTCTTCGGAAGGATAAGGTTGGCAATGTGTTTGCCAAATATGTTGGTACTCAAAGTGGTGTCAAGAAAAGCAGCATTTGGGTTGCCAAGCTTATTGTGACTAACCTCTTAGGACCCAACTTGGTTGGGGACCAACATGCTAAAACTTGATCAATAGGTGTTGTTGGAGGACATTGGAGACTTGGCTACATCATGAGGAATTAAGGGATCTTCATCAATTATATTATCTCAAGCCAAGTCATTTGGATTATATTGTTCTATCTCATATCCAATGTTCCTCCTTGCGGTAACTTGTTTTTAGATCATATATACATTGAAAGTTGCTTGCACCCTTGCATGTGTTAGGTTTTGTACCTTACTAGTGTTTGTATGTGTTGTGCTCTCTACTTACTTATCTTGAGTAATCAAGTATGTGTATATTGGTTTGCACATCATTTACTTGTGTTGAGCCTTATTGCCTTTATTTGACATCTTATCTCGTTGGCTCTCTTTCTGAAAGATTAATGGACTATCCCATTTTGGGGGAGTGATATGGTTCGTGTACTTCATGTCGGGGGAATACTTTCTGGATTAACCCGCGGCCCAGTGCGACTTACTTTACTCGCACGGACAAAGGCCCACGTGGGAGCAAACCCGGAATTGAACCGCCATAAGGGGAAAGATCTAGAAGACGTATCCCGGAGGACGTGAAGACCAAGTAGTCTCCAAATAGGTCTCTGTGGACGTATTCCTTGAGGGGAAAGTTTCCTTTGTAACCTGACGAGCCTCTGTGTATATAAAGAGGACTCGCATGACTTAGAGAAGGTCAAGCCCTTAAAACCCTAGATCATACGGCGAGTACCAGATCGGATCGCCTCCATTGTAACACCTCGATTATCATATCAATACCAATCTAGGGTAGGCAGGAAGTAGGTCTTTTACCTCACATTGAGGGGGCCGAACCTGGGTAAATCTGTGTTGATCTTTGTTCCTGCGATCCCAAGCTCGGAGATGCTTGACTCGCGTAATCCCACACCTACGAAGTCATCCATGACACCTGACGTGACAAACCCACGACAGTTGGCGCCCACCGTGGGGCCTGCGGTCAAGAGCGTCACGTTCCGCGCAGGATCCATGAAGGGAACTGAAGATCTTGTTGTTGGCGGTATCATCACGGTCAATGGCACACCCCTCATTGACGATTCAAGCTGGGGTCCGGAAGCTGACTACCTGGAAACCGGCCACATCATCCCGTTTGGATCTGTCCATGTCTTCGTCGGCTTCATTGGGGGCGAGTCAGAAGATCCATCGCAACATGGCGACTCAGAAGAAGGAGTCGCGGTAACGGTGGACCAAGAAGAAGAATCTATCAACTACGAGCACTACCTCTTGAAGACGAAGAAGGCCAATCCATTGAGTATGTCCTTGAGGAAAGGCTATGCGGAGGCCCTGTGGATGGCGACTCGCCCTCCGTAGAAGATCGGCACATAGAAGGGGTCTACAGGACCACAGAAGCGGACGAAGGGCTGGGCATGCCACCAGGCAGCTTAGCCCCCACGCCGCCAGAAGCAGCAGAACAGGCCGCGCCAGACGCATCAGGAGTCGCGGCATCCGCTGCGGTAACGCCAGGAGTCGCGGCCTCAGGAGTCGCAAACAGAGAGACTCCACCCGGAGTTGCGACTGCGGAATCAGGGTCAAGGGTAGCCCCCGACGCAGCGGTCACGCCGCCACAGGGAAGTGTGTTACTCACGCCAATATCTGCGGTTAACGCGGTCGCTAGAGTGACAGAATTGGAGGCTACCAGGCACTACACCACGACACCACATTCCCTACTGACGTGGGTTGGGAAAAGTCAGGTTTGGCGACAGACAGTTGGTCGGGAAAAATACTATCAGACTGTTGGTCGGCAATGATACCATGTAACGTCAGACCGTCGGTCGGGAAAACTGTATCCTATAGCGTCAAATCATCGGTCGGGGATATTGCAAATCCCATCCTACAGTCGGTCGGCGAATAATCCCGACCGATGGAGGGTCGCTAACTGGGCCTGCCTAGCGCGCGCGGGGCAAACTGAAGAAGAGCGCGAAACATTTTAGCCCAAAATTTCGCCGCCCGCCAAGCCCAAATCGATAAACCTTGACCCTATCCCCATTTCGCATCGACCACACATAGGAGATAGGACCCGCCGCCTCTGTGCTCCGCCGCCTGGCCCGCCTCCACGCTCCAGATCCGCCTCCGCGCTCCGACGCATCCGCCGCATCCGCGCTCCACGCGAGCTTCGGCCTGGCGCGCCCTACCTCCACCTACCATCGCGCTGCGGTCTGCGAGGTCTGTAATCATCGACGGCGCGAAGCATCTACTACCTGTTGCCGGCATCATCGCCAACCTGATGCTACTGCGAGGTCGGTCTCTCTTCTCCTCCCTCGTGCTAAAAACGCATCCTTTTCTCCCCCTCCTGAATTTAGGATTCTTTTCTCGTTAAGATTCGATTCTTTCTTCTCCCAGCCCGATCCAGATCCGCCGCCACCAACCACCCTCCTCCCGCCGCCGGCCGCGCCTCTCTCCGGCGAGGCCTCGCGGGCAGCACAAGGCGGCGGCGCGAAGGTGCCGGGAGACCAGGACGATGCAGCAATGTGCCGGCGGGAGGAATGGACGGCTGACGGCGTCCTCCCCCTGCTAATGCTGCCGGCCACAGCAACTCCGTCCAACTACAACTCCACCACGCAGCCGTCGACCTCCTGCTACGCACGTACGTGCTACCTCTCTCACCGCCTCATCTCTCCACTACCACCAAATCTTGGTCAACCACCACCGCAACCTCCCCATCTCAGCCACCACACCTCCATTACATCTTCCTCATGGCCTGCCCCTGCAGATAAGCAAGCGAGGAGATCAAGTCCCCCTGCTACTGCTACATGCTGGCCAAGGAGACGCCGTCCGTCCTAGGACCCGCAGCTGGACGCCGGCAGGCACCCACCACAATCGTGGTTGTCACAAGGTATATATATGTATGCAACACCTTCGTGTTGTTCCATCCTACCGAGGCTGAGAGAGGCTACTGCACTTTTTTCATTCATGTTGCGATGAATGCTTGTGTTCTTCGTTGTGAAACTGTACCAAAGGAAAGAGCTTCAAAATATTTTAAGACATTCTAAAGTACCCTCTTGAATGTATCTTTTCTTAAGGTTGAATTGCTGACCAATTTGTACACTGTTTCTTGAATCAATATAACAACTTGTCACTTGGTTACTAGAAGGTTTGTCAGCAGCCCACTTGTTACACGTGTGTGTTATTACAGACATATGTTACATATATAGTTTTTGCATATCCATGAAATTGCTAAGTGTTAATTCACTCCGTGCAGATAATGCTTCCATTTCGAAACACAATGTTCTCCATCTGAACTTACGGCTTGCAAATAATCACTCTCTCCCCCACTTGCTGGTTAGTTCTTCCTCAAAGCTTCTATGTATTTCCTTATGGTTGTAATCTGCACCTGTTGTGATCCTTGCTTGCTTATGTAAACTGAAGAAAATTCCTGATGCACAAGTACTGGCCAAAACTGACCCATAAGATTACATTCATGATGTTTTTGTCACACCAATTTGTAGCAAAGTTCTGTCTCTTGATATAGAAATATATATCCACACTCAGATTTCATAAAGTCCGCTTTGCTGTTTTAACTTCCAACTTATTTTGGCTTGTCATTGATGTGGTTGTCTGCATGTTTTATTTTTGTTGTTTGAGCCTTCGTTTTCTATTTTCAGGTATTACAAGGGTGTTGTTGACTCCTTCGATACTCATTCAGAAAGGGACAAGGTCTGTCCACTGTTTTATCTACCCCTCTGCAGTGGCTATTTGGTTTGCATGAAGAACTTGTGTTAATTTAAAATACCTGTACTTTTTTGAGCTTAGGTTGCGTATGATGATGGAGATGTAGAGGTACTAACGCTTAGGGACGAAAAATGTGATTTCATCACTGAGGTATGCACATCTTGTTAACCTCGTGACAATATTAGGATCATGTTATATTTTCTTCTTTCTAAGCAACTGTAATTTTCTGGCAATAAAAGAGCAAAACTCCTGATGTGCCATCTGAGATGTAAGCAAAGATCATCCACTCTTGTACCTGCAACTTTGAAAATTGGAATCACTTTTTTTAATTCGCCAGCAGCTAAACAGAATGATTTAGATACTAATTCATGCATTACTAATGTATTAAGAACCAACATGCACCAAGTGTATTTGAAGTGGCTAACTCATATTAATTCATGCATTACTAATGATTCAACGTGTTGTTACGATTCAGTCTGGCTACATCACATCGTATAAGCTAGCATCAACTTTAATCAGAATTTGAGTTCACTAAGTTCAGTTCACCGAAGTAGCTCGAATTTAATTCATGAATAGAAGTCATATATGAAGTTGTTGTTCGTCTTGCAACTGTGTTCGTCTTGCAACTGAAACCTCAAAGCTGTTGCTCGTCTTGCGCTGAGCTGTGTTTTCTCTCTGGAGTTTTCCTGTCTAAACAACAACAAACTGGTTCTGCAACGGTGCAGTTTTACTCTTTTCATATGCTATTTATATAATATAAGAGTTCGAAGTTTGTACATTGATAATATGCTGCCATTCTGTTTGTAGCAAGTACTGGCCAAAACTGACCCATAAGATTACATTCATGATGTCTTTTCACACCTGTTTGTAGCAAAGTTCTGTCTCTGAACTTACAAACTGTAGTATGCATCACCAACTTAAATATATGTGATATTACTTGGAACACATGCATGCTAGCAATCTACTGCAGCCATGTGTAGAAAGTTCTAGTATAGTTCAACTACAGTTGCATGTACTGATGAACTATGAAGTGTCAAGTATTCATGTCTCTATGAATGCATGAAAGTAATGTACTTGCTTACCCTTTGTAGGAGAGACACTCAAGAGGACGAGGAGCCTGGAGCTGGCGATTTGCACCTGGCTATTTAGTGTTTTATAGCTATTGTTGTGTAAACCTATCTACTGTGTATTATCAACGTGATGATATAATGGAGCATCATGAATCATTTTGTTGTGTAAAACCTATCTGGTGTAATGGCCACAATGTTCTATACTCTTGGATGCTAAATTAAAGTTGGATTGCACTTGCGAGCATCTATATTGTTTGGTCCAGTGTCGTTATTGCAACTTAATTAATTTATGTGTTCGATGTTATTGTTGGTAATAATTAAGGTGGATGCTAAATTAAAATTTATCCTATAGAACAAAGTACCGTCTGATTGTCGGTCGGCAAAACAAGCAACGCCCAACAGTTGGTCGGCGTAAAATGTCGGTCGGGAAAGAAACGTCGGTCGGGAAAGAAAATGTCGGTCGGGAAAGCTTTTCAAAAGCCATCCAACTGTCGGTCGGCAAAAATTTGTCGGTCGGGAATGGGTTTTCCCGACTGGACTTACGGTGACCGACAAGGTCGGTCGGCAATACTGATCCCCGACCGACTTTCTGTCGGCGGAAGCCGTTTTCCCTACCGATTTTAGGGTAGGGAATGTGGTGTCGTGGTGTAGTGAGGATCGGGCTATATGATGAAGTCCAGAGAATCACAGATGAGAGAGCCAGGCTGGCGCGCGAGGAACAGCGCCTCCAACAGGAGCAACTGCGACTCATCGAGGAAACCAATACTCTGCAAGGAGTACAGGCCACCTTGCCACACAGACGCCATGCGAGTCGCCTGCAACCAGGAACAGTAAATCCTATGGAGCTGTTCCAATCGCCTACCGCCGGACCAACAATCGCGGTTCCCGCGGCACCACCCAACGCGATCCCATCAGTCGCCACCAACACAGTGCGCCCGGTCGCATGGTCAGGAGTCACACAACCATCAGTCGTGGTACCCACACACATGGCACCGTCTGCCATGGTTATGCGGTCCGTGGCACCATCAGCCGCGCCAGCGGTTCAAGCGATCGCTGTACCATCAGTTGTACCAGCGGTTCCGTCCTTCGCAGCACCAAGAGCAGCGGAAATACCTGAGTCAAGGGCCATAATACAAGCTAACAATAGGGCCATCATGCCCCCGCCATTGCCGCAGCCAACCTTTGTCCAGCAGTCGCCACAGCAGCCTCAAAGGTTCCACACGCCGCAAGGACATTATGTTAGCCCAGTGGAGAATCTCTTTGCAGCTACGAACATCTTGGCCAGGTTAGCGCCAGCAGGAAACACACCAATGGACAAAGGCGCGGCGCGCCATTGAGATGCTGAGCACAGCAGTAATACAGCAGGCAAACATGTCCGAACACGCGGGATGGCCGCACTCCACCCCCTACAATAGCAGAGCAACGGTGGAGAGAAGCATCCACGCGGAGTCGCCGCACGTTGCGACTTCAAGTTCGGCTAGGCGACAAGGGAAAATCAACCTGCGGCTCAAAATCAACCTCAGCAAGTTCAACCCATAGAAGTTGTGCAGCCGCGCGCGGCGGCTAATCCAATAGGAAGGCCAGCTTCATCCAATCTATCGTCGCGACTCAAAGGCCCAGTCTGTTTCAGCGAAAGAATCAGGTCTGAACCGTTTCCAGCAGATTTCAAAGGACCTCGCAAGGTCGCCAACTACAACGCAAGCATGGACCCTGTTACTTGGCTCAACAATTACGAGATGGGCATGAGCATCCTAAACGCATCCGAAGAGATCTGCGCACGGTACCTAAACATGATGTTAGAAGGTGCAGCCCATATATGGCTGCAGAACTTGCCGCCAAATTCAATAAACTCTTGGGATGAGATGAAGGAAGCTTTTATCAAAATTTCCAAGGAACATGCAAGCGACTCTGCAGTATAGAGGACCTTGAGCGTTGTGTACAGAAGGAAGGTGAGTCGAGTCGCCACTGGATGAGAAGGGTCGCAGAAATCATACATTCCTCAGATAACATACCACCCAGTTCAGCAGTCCTTGTCATGGAGAAAAATTGCAAGTTTGAGCCGCTGGTCCACAAACTAGGTCGCATGAAGGACAAAGTCAAGAGCCTAAGCGAGGTAATGGCAGCGGCCAACAAGTATGCTAGCTCGGATAAAACCAGAGACGCATCTGATGGGGAGGAAGAGGAAAATACTGGCAAGGGAAAGAAGGCCAGTAGCAAGCCTCAACAACAGCAAGCTAGCAATGCTAATGCGAGTTATAACAAGCGCAAAAACGAGGAAGGAAACTCGGGGTTAGTCGCAAATACGAACACTCATTACAAGCAAAGCAGCGGCAGAGGAAGGAATTTTCACCCAGTTAACTTGGAAGAGGTTTTCAACCGCCCCTGCGACATCCATATAGGAAAAGATGGGAAACCACCCAACCACACAAAGGCACAGTCCTATCATTACAAAAAGTGGAAGGATGGGCAACCACTCAACACAAACAACAATCATCAAAACAATGAGGGAGGTAACCACGGCGGAGGTAACAACAGCAACAACGCTGTCCCAAATCCGCAACCAGATCAGCCACAGTTCCCAAAACAATTGGGTCAGTATCACACCATTGTGGTCAATACTTCAAGGAGGGAGCAAAAGCTGCGACGACGCAATCAGGCTGTTAACGCCATAGTACCAGCCATACCACAGTGGCTAAAGTGGTCCGAGCAGCCAGTAGTTTGGAGCCGCGAGGATCACCCAGGAGAAATAAATGAAGAGGGCAAACTCGCGCTGGTGGTTGCCCTCAAGTCGCAGGATACAAGTTGAGCAAAGTGCTGATGGATGGAGGCAGCAGCATCAATATATTATATATGAAACCTTCAAAAGAATGAACCTCCAAGAAAAGCAGCTACACCCATCAAGAACAACGTTTCACGGTGTCGTGCCAGGCATATCAGCTCAGCCATTGGGGCGAATCAACTTGGAGGTCGCCTTTGGGACACAAAGCAACTTCAGGAGCGAGTATATCTGGTTCGAGGTTGTAGATTTCCAGAGCCCATATCATGCGTGTTTGGCAGAGAAGCATTCGCAAAGTTCATGGCTAGGCCGTGCTATGTGTACCTGAAGCTTAAAATGCCAGGCCCCAGGGGAGTCATCACCATTAATGGCGACAGAAGAATAGCTCAAGAATGCGAAGAAGGCGACAAGGCCATGGCCAGAGCAGCTTGCATCGCAGAAAGCGCGCCCATGCGCGAGTCGCAGGAGAATTTTGATGACATCGTGGAGGCCAAGAGGCACCTGCCTGACTTGCGACTTCAGATTACGGCCGCAAGGGAGGCAAGGAAGTCAAAGGCTACAGGCCATCGCCAATAAGGACACATCCCAGGCATTGCGAGTTGCCATCAGCAGCCGCAACAAAACCATTAAGAGTTTACATCATCAAGCTGGCCACTCAGGGCTAAAAACTTCATTTCTGATCGCCACCTAGGCGCGATCGACCCATTTCTGGTCGCCACTCAGGCGCGACCGACCCAATGTAACACTTCTGATCGCCACCTAGGCGCGATCGACCCATTTCTGGTCGCCACTCAGGCGCGACCGACCCAATGTAACACTTCTGGTCGCCACCAGGCGCGACCGACCCATTTCTGGTTGCCACCTAGGCGCAACCGACCCAAGCATCACTTCTGGTCGCCACCTAGGCGCGACCGACCCTATGTATCATATAATGATTCTGAAATAAAGCATCTCAAACTACCAATTGAGTTGTGAGTCTTTTATTTTTTAATCATTGGTTCCTTGGGGCGCGGCAGCTTTTTAGCGCGGCCTATTCCTTGGGATCGCCAAACGAGTGGCATTTATCGTGATTATACTCAACCTCTCTTGGATGCGACTTGCACTATGCGGCCAAAGTACTGGGGGTGCGGCGTCAATCGAGTTTGATCGCCTATCATGGCCGCTCTCGACCCTGAACACACACTTTTTACCTGGGAAATACTGAGCCGCGCAAGGGCCTAAGTGAGGAAAAACCGAGACAAATCATAAGGACCAGCCTATTGGTCGAAACATGTACTGCTGAGAGTACTTAAGCAAACCGTAACATTGTCTTATGACACATAAATTCTAACAATTATTACAGGCCGCTAAGGGCCAAGATCATCAAACCATTGTTTCTCTTCTTCATTTGTGCGCAGCTTTTGGCCTGTGGGAAGGAGGAACAGGCGGCTTACCAAGCTTGCCAGAAGGAGCAGTCGCAGGCTCGCTGGACGGCTTCTCCGTCGTGGGCTTGGGGGCTGCAGAGCTGGAAACACCCGGTGAAGGGTTCTTTTCCTGCGGGATCACCGCACTGGATGATGGAGCGGGTAACTTCTCCCATCTGCTTCCATCTGCATTATACTTGCCCAGATAGGTCGCAAGATCTATCCCCTCCACCAGCTCAGTCGCATGGCCGCGCATGTCCTTCCAAGTCGCCGCATATTCTGAGGCCTTCAGCTCGGTGCCATCCACCTTCTTCGAGGGCCTGCCTTGTGCAACCTTGGCAGCATCAAAAGAAGGATAGTATGTCTTGGCCAAAGCAAGAACATGAGCCGCACCGTGCGAGCTGAGGACTCCTTCCAGTCCAAAAAGAACTGAGGCGCCCTAAGCAGTCTTTTTAGCAAGCCTTCAGAATCACCGGGGACTGGCTTGGTCGGCAGCAGACACTTAGACAGCGATTTCATGGCATCACAAGTCCTCCGCGTAAATTCGCGGATGTTATTCAGCTGTTCTTGAGTGGTCGCACGCTGAAGTGCAGAATCCTCACCTGCAACAAGATGTCCGCCAGTTAGTCCAGTTACATACAAAAAGAAGGTGGTCAGATACCACGATACAGCGGCAAGTCGCAACACATACCAGCCAACTCTTGGGTCATGATACAAACTTTGGCGTGGACAAGGTTATGGGCATCAGAAACTTTTGCCAACTTTTTCTCAAGATCGCCAATGGCAACAGCCTTGAGCCTTGCGTCCTCGTTGGCTTCAGCGATGGCGTCTTTCTGAGCATTGATTTGGAGGTCCAGCTGCTGGACCCTCTCTTGGAACTTTTCTTCAACTTCTTAAGCCGCAGCTCAGTGGCTTTGGCTTGTTCAGATAACTTAAAGCTCTCATCAGACAGCTCGCCCATCCTGGTTTCCCTCTTCTTCAGCTCAGCGTCACGCTGGCCAAGGAGCTCGCGCAGCCTCTCCAGTTCAGAAGGAGCCTCCCCCAACTGCTTTTCCAAGGCGAGTCTTGCGGCTGTTACGGAGCTTAGTTCCTCCTACAAAAGTACATCAGTTAGCAAGTACATATCAACAGCTAAAGAGAAGTATCAAGTCTCCCTTTACAGTCAAAAGAAGAAACTTGATCCTTGGGGGCTAGAGACAGATAAGTGGAGACAGAAGTTTACCTTGTAAGCCGCAGACAGGTCAGACAGCGCCTTGCGGAGCTCCGCGGCTTGCTTGTCATTTGAGGCAATGATGGCCTCTGACAGTTTCTCAGCGCGGCTCATGGAGGAGGAGGAAGCAACCTCAGCACGCAGAACTGGCGACCGCTGGCTATCAGCCGCTGGCGACTCAATCACGGCGCATCAGCAATTATGGAGGAAGGGTTGACCTTCTCCACGTCTTGGATCATAAGGGATCCGTTCCGTCTCCAGAGCCACCTCTTGGGTAGCTGTGTCAAGAACAGAGGCCGTAGCCAAGTCATCAGTGGTGGCCACGCCCTCCACCATGGCGGTATGAGCCGCAGGTGATAAGCGCGGCTCAATGCGGTTTCAGAAACGACTCCAGGCTCAGTCGCGGATTTAACCGCACTTCTGCAAAAAGCAAGGGCATTGTGTGAAGAAGAAGCACATAAACCAGAATAAAAGTGTTATAAGCGCAAGAAAGTCACTAACTCTGGAGCCATCTTCACAGAGGCCATAAGGTCGTCACTTGACGGTGATGACAGGCCTTGGATCCCAGAATCTACGAGCAGAAGTTTGCGTGTCAGTAGAGGAAAAAGAATAAGCAGTCAAGATGTCAAGACAGCAGAAATTACCAGAATGGGGACCCATGTCTTCTTCAGTTGAGGCGGTGGCTTTGTACACACGCCTGGCAGCGGAGGAGGTCGCGCCCGTAGCAGGCTTGCGACGCTTCGCGGCCTCAGGATTTTCCAGAGCATCAAGCTCTGGCTCCTCACGAGATAGCCTCTTGGAGGCTCTACGGGGAGTTGGTCCAGCCGCGGCAGCAGAACTCGCGGCTGGCACTGGACTGTCATCCTCGTCCAGTTCAGTCTCTTCACCTTCTGAGGCCGCAGTGGCGACAGAGGGACACCAGCAATTTCGCTGCCCTCTAGAGCGGGCAGCAACTTCTTTCTTGTGGCACGCTTGGGAGCAGCAGTGTTGGCGTCGGTCGCAGGCAGCGACCAGTAATTCTCATCAGCCTGGATCGGAAAATATAAGTCGCAGTATTAAGAAAGGAATGCGACTCAACTACAAAGGCAAAAAGACAGGGAAGAGAAGTTACCTCAAAAGGCTTGTTGTTAACACTAAAAGGGGCAAGCCCCACCTTACCAAAGGAGATGTCTTTCTCCTCCGTCACACGGGAGATGAATTCCACCCAGTCTTCAGGCTCCCAGTCAGCGGCCTTGACACGATCAACGTCAGCAGAAGTGCCAGAGCATTCAAGGAAGGACCGTTGACGGGGACTCACTGGTTGGATACGCCACTTTGTCCAGCAAGAAAGGAGATCAAGGCCAGTAAGGCCATGACTAATCAAGGCACGGACCTTGATCAGCGACTCATTAATAAAGGACATGGAGGCATCCCGTGGTTTGGATTTCAGTGCCTCAGTGGGCACGAAGAGGGGTTAGACCAGGAGGGGAGGCGAGTTTCGCCCTCCGGTGAAGTGTCTTGGCAGTAGAAGAAAGATTTTTGCCAAGCCCTGGGTCGATTCGCCAGGGCTAGCTTGGGAAGGCAAGAGTTTCTGTGGCGTTGAAGAGAGATGGCGCCGACCTGAACGTAGGCGCCGCCTTTGGAGACAAGTTGGCTGTTGCAGGTGAAAGAGGCCAGCCACAGATCGATGTTGGGGGCTATACCAAGATAGTCCTCGCACAACACATGAAAATTGCTCACCTGGAGCATTGAGTTGGGCCCGATGTCGTGAAGACGGAGGCCTAGGCGTTGCAGCAGATTGCGGAAGAAGGGAGAACCTGGCGGCGTGAATCCACGCTCCACGTGTTCCACGAACATTACCAGTTCGTTGGGCTTGGGGCGCGGCTCGATTTCATCGCCTGGCGCCCGCCAGACGCTGTCCTCCTTCGGCGGCAAGAAGCCAGCTTCGGCAAGATCCGTAAGAGTCTCCTCCGTCACCCAGGATCCTTCCCAGTTGCAGGAGATCTTGCGCTTATCGTCAGATGGCTTTGCCTTGGGCGCCATTGCGAAGAGGAGATTGGATCGGGGAACTAAGCTCGGATTGAGGAAGAAGACGGCGCGGCTAGGGATGAGGAGATTGCAAGGGCAAGTGAATAATGACCTAGGCGGCCGCAGCTTATAACTGAAGGGACCCGCAACTAACGGCACAATCTGCGCTCGCAACCAACGGCACAATTTGCGCCCGCAAAACGAGTAACGGTCCGCAATTAAAGGAAACAGAATATTTCCAGAAGGGAGATGAGTCGCACGATAAGTCACAGCTCTGAATCGCATAAGTCAGAAGATTGGTCAGAACGTTTGCAGTGCGGCTCAGTGACCATTTCAAGAGGTCAGAAGATTCTCACCGTAAAGTCCTAACCAATCTTGGGGGCTAATGTCGGGGGAATACTTTCTGGATTAACCCGCGGCCCAGTGTGACTTACTTTACTCGCACGGACAAAGGCCCACGTGGGAGCAAGCCCATTGAACCGCCATAAGGGGAAAGATCTAGAAGACGTATCCCGGAGGACGTGAAGACCAAGTAGTCTCCAAATAGGCCTCTGTGGATGTATTCCTTGAGGGGAAAGTTTCCTTTGTAACCTGACGAGCCTCTGTGTATATAAAGAGGACTCGCAGGACTTAGAGAAGGTCAAGCCCTTAAAACCCTAGATCATACGACGAGTACCAGATCGGATCGCCTCCATTGTAACACCTCGATTATCATATCAATACCAATCTAGGGTAGGCAGGAAGTAGGTCTTTTACCTCACATTGAGGGGGCCGAACCTGGGTAAATCTGTGTTGATCTTTGTTCCTGCGATCCCAAGCTCGGAGATGCTTGACTCGCGTAATCCCACACCTACGAAGTCATCCATGACACCTGACGTGACAAACCCACGACACTTCACTATCCTAAAAATGTCTATACATGAGGAATACCACTTAGTGATGATATATCAATATTATGTAGCCTCTATGTGGTATGTTATTCTCATGAGAAATTCAAATTCTATAAGTCCACTAATTATCTCTAGTTGGTTTTGTTTGCCTCTTGTTAAGAAAATTGGATTATTACATTATGGGGGAGTAATAAGCTATGTACATATTACAAACCTAAAAAATGTGAACATGTGAGGTATTGCCACCTAGAATTGATATTCTTCATTATCTTATTCCTATGTGGCATGTTTCTCAAACAAGTTCCTTTTTTTTTGATAAAACAATTTTATTTACTCACTCTTTTGGATCTTGTTTGTGAAGGATGTTCTTGGTACGGCTGTCCCCAAACATGTTCGCATATATCTTTTGGGAAACCGATTGCTTCAAGCTACTCTTTGTAGTTGCTTTGCATGATCGCGTGAATATTGAAGCTATCAAGAATATCTATCTATCTAAGCATGTCCTTTAATTCCTATCCTTTGATATGCTTATTTGTTGTGAAGTTGGTCTTGAATATCATTCCGATACCACCGAGAAATATCTACATACACTCCTTGTCCATGACAAGTGATACTCATAATTGTGGTGGAATTTGTAGACCATCTTCATTTTGACTCTCGCTTTGATTTGCCTTATTTTATTGCCATGGATTTGTTTTGATCTAACTCTCTTGTCTTCCTTGTATCTTTTGGATCCTTGTTGCTCTACTCAAATTTTGCTTTGTGCTTTCTTGAGTTAGGAAAAGCAATGATCCCATTCTTGTGCATTTACATTCAAAGTCATACTTCTAGATAATGCACTATTCTTTGGGAAGCTATCCTACATTGAGTAGACACCTATTTTTTAATTTGGTATTGGATCTTATTGCTCTTTCTTGAACATGACCTTTGTTTGAATAATATATATGGAGAGTGATGATCCCACTTGTGTGCATTTTGTATTCAAATGCAAGATCATAAATAATGCACAAATCTTGGGGGAGCAATCCTATATGTTTTTGAACATTAGTTTTCTTCAATGGGTATTTGATCCCGATGACGTGTCTCTTTGGAAGACAAACATTTTCGTCTTGGTACCTTGTGCCATCATGAAAAGTGTAGAGGGTTTGATTTACTCCTTGATGGTATTTCCATCCATTGGTATCTTACTTTCATTTGGTATCTTTTCAAAATGGTATCTTCAATCATGTGTTGATTTGGGTCTTTGATATAATGTGGACAATTCCTTTTCTTGTCACACTTGTGTGTGCTTCCTTGGTTTAATTGGTGTTTTGTCCAAATTGTATCTCGTTTGGTTCTTGAAAGTCTTGTGCATGCATATTTACTATATGTATATCTTATGGCATGCTTACTTTCATTAATCTAATATATAGGATAAACTCCATCAAATCCTAAATGGCTAAGATATGCATGAAATTCAATTTCATATCAATATGCACATATTTATGTGGAGTTTGTCCTATATATTGTAGTTGCTCTAACTACTTTGGACCCAATGAGTTTGGGTACCATGTTGTACTTGAATTTGTTTTAGGTATATCGGAGGTGCATTGGAAGCTTGTCTCATTTACAAGGAATGTGTTATCACCATGTGCTTATTGGAGCCAAGCTCGGATGATCATGAACCCTTATCTTCTACATCACCAATGCTATTTCGGTAACAAGTATCTACCTCATGCATACCTTTCTAGCTTTCAACCTTGTGTAGGTTGTTTTATGGCATGAGTCTCTTTTGTTGCAATTCATTTGGTTCTTGCAAAACATCTTTATTACAAATGTGAGTCAGCTGGGATGATTACATATCAAGGAGAATATATATATAATCATTTCCATGATTCTCCAATCCCAAATATGTTAATCTAGCACTTTCTACTCTATGTCTCGCATATGCAATATTGATGATTTTTCAAAATCATTTACCTTTTGCGATAATTGTTATCTTTCTCGGAGCATCCCAACTTTCATTTTTTCCCTTGTGGATATCTTGATGCTATGATGAGATTGTGTTGGAAGTTCATCTATATCCTTTTAAGATAAAATTGAGCTTTGTGCTATGCTTTTAAGCAATGATCTTATTGGTATATATATATGACTTCCACTAGGATATCATGTTCTTCTCCGTAGTATCTATTTTGTGTGTGCATATTTCTATGTGGACTTATATCTTCATGATTGATGTCTACTTAAAAACTTATACACACGAGAGTAGTTACATCTTTAATTGGTATTCCATTTCGTTAGTGACCACCTCTTATTGCTTTGTGATTCTTTGGTGGTTTCTAAAAGGCACAAGCTTTGCTTTTCATTTGGCATTCCTTTTTGCATCTCAATAAGCTTGTGGACCTATTTGCTTCAATTTTTTGGTTGTGTTTATGGAAAGACATGATATGCACTATGTGCCACTTATTGAACGACTATGTTGATGCTACGCTCATCTTTGCATTAGTCTCCTAAAATGTCTCTCCCTATCACACCCATCTCTTTTCGGTTGAGTAAGTCTTTATTTGTCGCTCCTTTCTCTTGTTGCTCAACATCTCTTTGTTGCAAGTTGCTTTGCTTCTTTTCTATCTTTATGCTCTTTTGCACTTATTTGTGTTCAAAATTTTCTAGGAGGGAGTGAGGATTCCATGTTGTGCACACCATATTAAAATGCAAATCCTACTTTGTGCACGTACCTTGAGGAGTTCCCTCTTGACTTTTTAGAACACTTGGTTGATCTTTCGGATCCTTTGATTGCTTGCCTCTTTTGCCGAGGTATCTCTCCCTTTGCTATTTTGTTACAATCTTTGGATTCTCAATATAGTTTTCATTTTCTCCTATTATTGATCAATGGAAATTTCCATTTGATTCTACTCATTTTATGAGAAAAATTAAACATGTGGAGGAATTCTCACTATATTGGCCTTCCGAAGCCTTTTGCCCATTTCGGCAATTGTTGCGAATGGGGGAGAAGTTTTGGAGGGTTTATGGAATTCGGCTTTGTACTTTGATTGGTTCTTAAGTATTTGCCTTTCTTGCTTTTGCATTTGTTGCTTGGTTTTGTATATAGTGGAAACTCCACCACCGGTAATGGTTGACAATATATGCTGAATTCATGTTCATACACATGTGCATAGATTGTGGGGGGAGTTTGCTCTATATATGTTGTTGGACTAACATCACATACTTTTGTAGTATTTGATGTTAGTACAATTGGTTCTCGTTCGTTAGTTTCCATATTATAAACCCTCTCAAAAGAGATTGTTATCAATTACCAAAATGGGGGAGATTGAAAGTGCATGTGCCCTCATGTGTGGTTTTGGTAATTAATGACAATCTCTATGGAGTAATCTTTGCATTGAGATATCTTTATAAATCTTGTCCATGAAGAAGATTGGAGTTCATGTGTTGGACCCTAAAAGATTATATGATGACCAAGGTTCTATCCAAGAGTTTATATGAAGAATGGTCATCTAGAGTTGAGCTTATTGTAAGCATGGCTTGGAAAAGAAGATTGAGTGAACATTCATGTTTATCTCCAAGCCATCATCTATATCAAGAGAATAAGATGAAGTGCAAGTGGATACATGAAGACGGAGCTAAACGAGACTCTCCCATTATGGTGTATGGGGAAGTATTTAAATAAGCCTTCATCAAGTATGTGCTAGCAAGCACAATCAAGAAAGGTGGTCCAACTTGATGAATTCAAGATCGTCTTAATCTAGCTCAAGTGGAATGCGCAAGGTAAAGGTATGATCTTGATAAGTTTTCTATTTTATCTGTCTCATGGTGTTAGTGGGAGACCAGATTATAGGATAGACGGCGTACTATCAAGAGGGGCTCTCAAGTGAGTAACTTGATCGCATATTTGTGGAGACCTCAAACCTTTGCATACTTGGCATATCATCTTTCTTGGTTCTTATTTGTCTTTTATCCATGCGAGGATTTAGAGCTTGTGTTAATCTCGATACCAAGCTCTAGTTCATCAAAAACGGATTTCATATGCATACCTTGTTGCGTTTTTGATGTTGGAGGTTTTATTGGTTTGTCTTTTCTAGAGAGGTCAAACTCTCTTCTTGTGACTTCCTCCTCACAAGATGGACTATGATATTTCTCTGCATAATCTTGAAGAGCTCTTCGTTGCGATTCCAACGAGCCCAAAATCATCGAAAATGGAGTCCGGATGAAAAAGATATTGCAGTTTTCGTTTTGCTGGTTCTGTCAGTTTTCAGCAAACCGGATATTCCGGTTTTGTTCTGCACCGGAATATCCGGGTAAACCAGACTTTCCGGGTTAAGTTGGTACCGGAATATCCGGCTGCCCCCAGTTTGTCTAGAAAATCGGCTAAGGACTCCACGGCGCGAGCCTCTGTATTCAGACGGATTTTTGGGCCAGATATTTGGGTCAGAGACCGGATATTCCGGTCTAAGTGTGGCTGCAACGGCTATTTTCGTGGGAGGGGCTATAAATAACTCTCCCCTTTTTCAACCTTGAGATGCACGTTTTTCTCTCTCTCTCCCACCATTGTTGACCTTAGAAAGCTTGCTCATCTCTCAATTCCTGCCATGATTCTTGCATATCTTTGAGGGAAAAGTGAGAGGAGATCTAGATCTATATTTCCACCAATCCATCTCTCCTCTAAGTGAGAGGAACCTAGTGGATCTAGATCTTGAAGTTCTTGTGTGGTTCTTTTCTTTGTTCTTTCTCTCTTCTCTCCCCATAAGCATTAGTTACTTTTGGTGGGATTTGAGAGTGAAGTACTTGAGCAATTCTTGTGTTCTTGCCATTGGTTTTGTGCATCGGTTTGTACTCTCCACGAGGATTCGTGGAAGTAAAAGTTCGTGAGCTTGTTACTCTTGGGTATTTGGACCCTAGACGTCTTTTGTGGCGGTTGAGGCCTTTTGTGGTCACTTGAGAGCTCTCAATCCTTTTGTGGGTTGTGCCTCAAGATTGTTGTAAGGGACTCGATTTCCGCCCAAAAGGAAATTAATAGTGGAAGGTGAACCGAGCTTTTGTGCAAGATTCATCGGAGAATAGGGTGATGCCATTTGTGTCGTCTTGAGTTTGAATCTCACACCCCTCCAACAGACGTACTCCCCTAAAAAGGAGTAACTCGGGAATACATCGTCGTCTCTGCGTGCCTCGGTTATTTCTATACCCGAGCTTTTTACTTATGCACTTTACATTGTGATAGCTATCGTGCTTGAAGTATCCTTTATTGGTATCACCTTGTTGCTTGTCTTGCTTAGTATAAGTTGTTGGTGCACATAGGTGAACTAGTTTATTTAGATTGTTGACTTGTTAGTTTAAACACCTAATTTTATTTCGCAATTATCAAGACTAAACCGGAAAAGTTTTAAATCGCCTATTTACCCCCTCTAGACGACGTCCTTGTCCTTTCAGTCTCCATCTCCGGCATCCTCCCGTCTTCTTCTTCTCCGGTTTCCGTTTTTTCTTCTTCACCGTTGCCGGTCGAGTCCTGTCGCCAGCCGCTGTAACAGGCCAGGCCCAAATAGTTTTTGAGGGTATGTGTTGCGGGGATAACCAACGCAATAAGCGTCAAATAGGAATTGCCCGAAAGAGGTCCACCATCGGCCCCTGAGGTGTCGGCCCAACGCGGCCCACGCCTTCGTCTTCCATGAGGCGACCGCAGGAGCTCGGCGTCGCGTAGATCTCACCACTCACCTAGACGGACTGGGGGAAGAAGAAGCCAGCAGCGCCAAAACCCTACTGAGCCGCTTCGCTGTCCGATCCGATCAAGGTGAGGTTTCCCGCTGTCCTATGTGCTCAGACGATTCTTGTTCTTCGGATGTTGAATTTTGGTTTCTCCTTTTGGTCGGTTGGGGATCTGGTGCTGCAGATGGCGAGCACGGGGCGTTCGATGCTGCTGTCGCTGCTGCTGTTCGCGGTGACGCTGTCGCTGCTGGAGATGTACCGGGCCTGGTTCGCCGCGTCGGAGCTCATGACCATCGCCGGCGGATTCGTCAGCGCCCTCCTCTTCCTCCTCCTCCTCACCGTGCGTTGTCCTCCCTTTCCTCTCTGCTTGTTATTGTTCGTCGGGGGTGGAGAAGGTCCCGTGGTTGTTCGTCTTGCTGGTTCGATGCTGAATTGAAGTGATGCGAGTGGTAGAAAACTTGGTTCAGTGAGTCTCCTTGATAAACCTGATTGATAGTTGATTAGTGCCATGTTTAGGTCTAGTGATGTGAGCAAATGGGTCCGTGATTTGGGATGATTCTTATATCTGGTGCAGCAGCCCTCAGCGGTGATATCTTGTTCCTCTGCTAGTTGTATAAATTCTCAGGAATTAGAGTAGCTTCCCAAATACAAAAATGACCTATCACTTTGCTCTACTACATAGGCTCAGTTGCCAATTGCTTTGCACAATGTGGGCAATTCTAAATAACAACTAAGAACCTTTTTGTGTAGTATCCGCCTCCAGCTGGACATGAGACACTGGCTTCTTGAATCTAGCAATCTTGAGACACAATATTGTCTGGTCAAGTCTAATATGCTCAGCACCTAAATTATAATTGGCTTCTTAGGCCTGTGGTAAAATGAGATAAAAGATAGAGCCGATGGCAAGCCTTATCTATGGTAGTTATGTGGGTTCATGTCACTTTGAATCCACGGAAACCACCAAAGATGGCCTCCACTTTTTAGTTATGTGGTTTTATGTCACTCTAGCTTCAACATAGACAATCTGACCTAACATCCCTTAAATCCAGAAACTCAAATGGATATAAAGAAGTTATGCTTGTCCAATTTTTTTTCTCTTACAAGAAACAAGTGCAAGCAGAACCTCACGAAGGGGACAAAAAATGAAGTGAGCATGCATGAAAAAAAAATTAGCAGGTGGTCTATGAATTTGACTAGGGCTCTTTTATGAATCTGTGCAGGAACTTTGAAAATGGATAAATTTCTATATTCGTTGATTTCTTCATTAGCTAGTATTACTTTACTGCATAGATTTTTTGAATGTGCTGACTGAGCAAGTTTTACAGTTTATTGGGAATTACCAAGAAACTAGTGGTGTTAGAACTGGATGGGGTGCAGGTATATACAGCAACATATGACTTCATTCCCATGTTTTGTAACTTCTAACTTGAAGCATCTGTCATCACTGATTCACTTATGTTCTTTCTGTGCAGTTGTTGTAGCAGAACTTGTTGCTCTTATCATAGCTGGCACTGTTCACCGCGTTTGCATCACAACATGGTATGCTGCTTTTAACATACTTCACTGATTTCCTTGTACAAGTTCTTACTCCTTGTTCGGTCCTGAGAACCCATTTATTGACCTAGATGGTTCCTGTTCAGCGATGCTAATATTAGATGTGCTATTTGATATTTTCTTTTTATGAATTTCTGTTCTACCTTGGGTGGAGAGAAATGCAAATAATCTTTATAGAAGTATTTCTTTGTTTTGTTTTCAAAATGAGATGAGAGTGTAAGTTAGCAAATACATACAGAGTTTAGTGGGCTGGTACCAGAGAAATAGCTATGCTTTTGTATGCTGCAAAGAACTGTATTAGATTATGTAATACTCTCCATACAACAACATCGCCAACTGTAGGTTACATCTTGTTTGAGGGCTCAAATTATTTGCTCCGTCCACCACGGTGTTAACACACCACAAAATGGTGTGTATTCCGGTATGTGATGAAGAAGCTAATCTGCTTATGTTAACTCTGGTACATGATGAGGGAGCATTTTCCAAGGGTTTGTGTGCTGAACATCCAATGCTTACTAGCAGCATCCTTGATGGAACTAACATCATGATGCTAGTCAACTAGTGACTATTCCCCTATAAGATCTAGCAGGAGAAGGACAGCTTTTAAACAATGTTATAAGAGCTAGCCTTTTAAGTCCCAGCTCTATTTTTGTTTACGTATTTTGACGCCTTTGCTATTCTTACCTTTTTTTTCTTTCTGATAATCACTTAACTGATTGTTTTGTTTCGACTACGCCGCAGCTTCCTATTCTCCGCGGCATTCCTTTATGAGGTTGACAAGCTCTCCGGGATGATCCTTGCGAGGAGCGAGTCTAAAGCGAGGCGGTACTGAGCACGCGTATTTATGTACGGATGGCATGTTTTGTAGATTGAATCAAAGACTAATGTCCACACCTTCCATCAGACTTCCCAAGCCAATTAGCTTTCGTTTCGTATGGCATGTAGCATTCGAACTCTGGGTACTTGCCATACGCGTATGTTGAGTGATAGGCCACATTTTCGTTTAATCTAATCAGAGTTGTTATTGACTAGGTAATGTGCCCAGTCGGAAGGAATTTCACAGCGGTTAGCATCGCCTAGTTGCAAATTCGAAGTTGTGACCTGATTAATTAGCCTTTTGTTTTTGCCAAGCATGCTGTTTGTCAGAAGTCCACGCTGGGCTTTCTCCTCGTGGTAATGTGAAGCACGATGCTTATACAACCATGAATGAAACTGCCAAAACTGAACCTAAGATTAGTTTCTGATAGCTTGTGCCTGGGTATCTGAAAAGGTCCGATAACACGGTCATGGACAACGTTTGAGAGTGGGTGGTGTGTGACGCGCAGCGGTCAGTTCCTGCTGTAGATTTTGCTGCTGCTGCCTAGGCCGGCAGGGCGATAGGCGGCTGCTCTTCTTGGTCGCTCGCTGGAGTTGCGCAAGGTGGACGATTCTCCGATGGCCGGCGACGGTGACCGACACCAGCGTGCTGGTACGTGAATAAGTACAAGACAGGACACTTGGTTGGGTAGAGACGTGACATTTTGATTGGGATAGAGCGGAGGATGCGCGGTGTCTATGTATGCAGCCTGGCTTGTTTTTAACCAGGAGCACCTCCTCTCTGCTGCAACTTGCGTCAGGGCAAATCGTCTTCTGATTGTTACTGCTCTGCTCTGTATTGACTTGCATTTTGTCCATACATATATACAGTGTATACGTGGACTATACTGAGGTGCGGCCGTTCGGCCTTGGCTTAGGGAGTGATCGGTCGCCAAGTTATTCCCTGCCGAGGCGCCAGTTAAATTTGGAGGTTTTAATGAAATTGCTTATAACAAGTTAGTTAAATTTGGAGGTTTTGGCGTTGCTGGTCGGCGTCCACCTCGTGTGAATGTTCACGCGCTAAGGGTAAGATCATCTCCACCGGCGCTCCCAATAGAGCGTCCGGCAAGTGTGTCGGACACATGCTATTGGGACAGCCGGCACACGTTACCGTACTATTGAGAGCGACTATTGAGAGCGCCTCCCCACGCCGGCGTCTCCCAATACACGGCTCCAAAATAATTTGAACATTTTTCGTATTAAAAGACGGTGAAATTTCATTCATAATTCAAATATCTTACATATTCAAACGAAATTTAAACATAAATTTCTGCTGCAACTTGCGTCAGGGCAAATCGTCTTCTGATTGTTACTGCTCTGCTCTGTATTGACTTGCATTTTGTCCATACATATATACAGTATACGTGGACTATACTGAGGTGCGGCCGTTCGGCCTTGGCTTAGGGAGTGATCGGTCGCCAAGTTATTCCCTGCCGAGGCGCCAGTTAATTTGGAGGTTTTGGCGTTGCCTCGTGTGAACGTTCACGCGCTAAGACTAACACGATCGTTCGGGCATTAGATTAACCAAGCATACGAGTACATACCTATAGATATTATGTGTTGATAGTTGCAGGGATGACAGCCACTTGCAGTGTGCCTCTACTGTTCCAATCAGAGACCGGGCAGCCAATATAGACGCCGCCTACCTCTAATCCAAGAATCAAATAGTAGATAGAATTCGTCGTCACCATCATCCACTACGACGTCTACCATGACTATTAAATCTCCAACTCTCACGAGCTAAACAACAACATTCGACCTAGCTGGACGACGACCCACCCATCCAATTGGCCGTTTATCCTAGCACAGGTAGCGGCGCCATTTCGCACAAGCTCAGCAGATGCATGTCCCTTTGCCGTTAGATGGAGCTCCTTGATTGTCAACTGCACCGCAGTCGCTGGCCCGTTCCCCGATCTAAAATAGTTTTCTTATCATTCGAAAGTGGACGCATAAACAAGTCTAGAATAAAAAAAGTCTGCAAGAAGACGCAGTCAGACATGGTGCTGTTGAATTAAGTTGATGGCTGAGTTCTTCCAGCACCCAGGCTAGCAATGGCTAGGGAGAAAAGAAAGGAGAATTAAGACGATGGCAACGCGCAGATCAAGCAATAATCGCGGAACGGGCTGGAACTCGACGGCGATGGCTACTTGCCACCAACAGGGTCGCCCATGGGGAATTTAAAAATGAACTTTTTAGAGCATACTGTATATTTGTAGATATCGGCGTTTGTTTAGTCTCAAGCCTGCATTGGCATTGGCATCGGCATCGGCAGTCGGCTCCCTCTCCCTTTCCTTCCCTTCCCCACGTTCGGTTTGACCAAGAATGCTGCAGTGCAAACTCGGGTTATCTGTTCGTCTGAACGCGCGCGCTGAGCTCATCATTGCCCCGGTTGACCTCTTCCCTCCGCTGGAGAAGAAGAAGCGGCCGGGTTGGTGTAGATTTCGGCCAACATATACACGCGAGCCGTTGGTCTCCCTCGTTCCTGTCTAGCTAATTTTTCCTTGCGACTTTTGCGAGAGAGACAAAAGAAGGTAGAGGGAGGAGAGTTTCTGGCGCGCGCGGCCGGGCACAAAGACAAACAGCTAGCGGCGGTGCTCCGACGTGCTTCAGAGCGTGGCTCCGGCCAATCAACCAGCTAGGCGGCCACCTTCAGTCGCCGCCGTGGATAGAATGGATGCGGCAACGCGGCGGGCGCTGCTGCTCCTGCTGCTGGTGGCCAGCAGCGCGCCGGCGGTGCTCTGCCAGACCAACGCGCAAGATGGTCAGTCCGATCAGCGATGATCAGAAGCTCTATTTCTTTTCATTTTTCTCTCCAGCCTTGTAACCTTCTTTGTGTGGGCAGCTTCTGCGATCCAGGCGCTGATGAGCCAGTGGACCAACTACCCGTCCACCTGGACGGCGACCGGCGACCCCTGCGGCGGCAGCTGGGACGGGATCTTGTGCAGCAACGGGAGGATCACGTCGCTGTGAGTACAAACCAAACCAATTGCGGTTCAACCAACAAGTATCATCATGCAAACAAATCGCCTTTGGTTCTTGCAGGAGGCTAGCCAGCGCCAACCTGCAGGGCACCCTGAGCAGCAGCATCAGCCAGCTCACCCAGCTCAGCTTTCTGTAAGTCTTCGTCCTGCCTCGCCTCGACCGCCATGATATCGCTACCTGCCATGGTTCTGGAACATGAGATTAGTTGGAGTTGCTTTTTAGTTAGTCAGAGCACTTTTGCTTCTAGTTTATCAACTCTGCTTTCTGACCAGGTCTTATAATAGAAAAAAGAGCCGAGCCGACAATTCAACTTTACCGGCTTTACATTTAGGCTAGTTTGACAGTGTAACATGGATTAGGTAAATCTTGGTTGAATTAGTCCAGGTTTATAGAAATGGAGGAAAGAAAGTAGATATGCTTACTGTCCTGAACAAAATCTCGATGCGATAGGAAAGATAAGTGGTAGCTCATCACACATATGCATTTGCATTGCAGGGATCTTTCCTTCAACATTGGTCTCAGCGGTCCGTTACCTGCTTCGATCGGGAACCTTGCGCAGCTTGCGACACTGTAAGCGATGCATCCATCGTTGCTGTCAACCCTACCATTCCTCATGAAATCATTAAACAGGCTTACTGAATTGCTTGCCATGTACTTTTTCAGGACCTGATTGGTTGCAGCTTCAGTGGAGCTATTCCTAAAGAACTAGGCAACCTGCGGAATATGACTTTCCTGTAAGTAGCTAGGCTGAAACTTCCTGCATCATGAACTTGTATTTCTATTTCCTTTAATTGGACAGACAACATTAACTATTATTTTCCGTAACTTGTTCTGTAGCGCACTGAATTCAAACAAGTTTACGGGCACAATACCGCCTTCACTTGGCCTACTCTCAAAACTCTTCTGGCTAGACCTGGCAGATAATCAGCTCACAGGATCTGTCCCTGTCTCAGCAGGAACACACCAGGCCTTGACATGCTTATCAACACACAACACTTGTAAGTTTGAGGTTTATCATCATTTTCTGTCTTGATCAATTAAGAAAGATCACTATGAAAGCACATCCATTCCGATTTGTTTCATCTTTCTAAACTATATACTAATTGGTGGACAGCCATTTCAACAAGAACCAGCTATCCGGATCGCTCACGGGCCTCTTCAACGCTAATATGACTCTGATACACATGTACGGGGCTGCCAATTCCCAGTTTATGTTTCAGATAGATAAATATGTCCTGCTAAATTATCTCTCTGTCTTTTTTAGATTGTTTGATAGCAATCAGTTCTCAGGCTCAATTCCAGCTGAGGTTGGAAGCATTAGCTCGCTCCAAGTACTGTAAGTATCTTCAGATCACTGAAAACTCACTCTCTCCAAGAAATGTTTTAATCATAATCTTGGACACATTTTTTTTTGTCTCCGACAGTCGATTGGATAGGAACGGGTTTACGGGAGCAGTTCCTAACATGACCAATTGGTCAGTCTACATGAGCTGTAAGTTTCGTATGACCTTATAAGACCAGTCAAGATTACATCTTCTACCATTCTAGCTACCTTATTCTGATAATGCTATCTTCTGCAGGAACTTGGCAAGCAACAAGCTAACAGGAGGATCACTACCAGATCTCAGCAGCATGAACGTGTTAAACGTTGTGTAAGAACCTAACTATAATGCTTCCATGCTAAACTGTCCAATGATATAAATTATTTATTTGGAGAAAGACTGACTAGTCGATGCTTTCTTAACCAGGGATCTGGGCAACAACATGTTTACTTCTTCCGTAGCCCCAAACTGGTTCACAACTCTAACAAATCTTACTTCAGTGTGAGTTGTCTATAACGGTTGGCTCTCAAAATCAACAAATCGTCTAAACAATCTCATAGTAATCATGACATTGTTGTTATCACTCAGATCGGTATCTAATGGAGGACTCACTGGCGAGGTTCCCGCAGCACTTCGCATTGCCCCAGCTGCAGGAAGTGTAAGTTTCTAGAAAATTATGCACATTATAAATTCAAGATAAAAAAGTAATAATCATGTTATACAGTGTACTGAGCAAAAACCTGCTCACCGGGACACTAGATATGTCAGGCAGCATCAGCAAAAAGCTGCAATCTGTTGATCTCAGTGCAAACAACATTTTGGATGCCAAAGTCAATTCAGACTACAAAAAGGCACTGGTGTAAGATTATACAAACTCATCAAAGAATGCTGGTATTTAGTTGTTGTCTCCGTGTATCACTAACATCCCTTTTCTCCTTCTCAAATTATGTGTACAGGCTTGTCGAATCCAGCGTGTCGCGATGAAGCTTTGGCCAAAAGCCCATTCTGTACCATCCAGAACCAAAACGTGATACCATACAGAACTAACATGGACAAGTGTGCCTCGTCAAATGGGTGCCCCAGTAGTCAGAATGAGAACCCCGCAACCTGTGGCTGCGCCTACGCGTACACTGGCAAGATGGTCTTCAGAGCTCCGTTCTTCAAGGACGTGACGGACAGCGATGCATTTCAGGAATTGGAGTCGACCCTCTGGACGAAGTTGAAGCTGCGTGTCGGTGCAGTTTACCTGTCCGATGTCCACTTTAACGGCGATGGCTACCTCCAAGTTCAAGTGGCGCTGTTCCCCTCGACCGGGACGCAGTTCAATAAGTCTGAAGTGGCCACCATGGGGGTCTTTTCAGCAACCAGACCTACAAGCCACCGCAAAAGTTCGGGCCTTATGTCTTCACTGGAGATCCATATACCCCCTTTTTAGGTACTTGAATTTCCCCCATTTGCATTTGAAGATGAAAAGTAGCATGGCTGTTTGAAACTAACTATTATAACATTCCGTGCCAGTTGCTGGTGCCAAAAGTTCAAAGTTCAGTACAGGTGCTATAGCTGGAATTGCAGCAGGCGGCGGGCTTCTTGTGATTGCCCTCATTTTGGTGGCATTATTCGCTTTGCGACAGAAGAGGAGGAACAGGGAACTAAAAGTACAAGCCAACCCTTTTGGTAAGGATAAATATGCAAGCTGGCCTTGCAATGTCTGTTATGCCAATGTCATTACCATTAAGCAATCTGTGATGAACTGAACGTCCAAACGCAACAATGACATGGATAATGAAGGTTGAAACTGATCTGACCATTGTTCCAAAATTCCAGCTAAATGGGGCAGTATGCAGAAAGACAGTGGAGGAGCCCCACAGCTGAAAGGAGCGAGGTTCTTCTCCTTCGAGGAGCTGAAAGGCTGCACCGAGAATTTCTCAGATAGCCATGAGATAGGTGCAGGAGGCTATGGAAAGGTAACGACTGAAAACTGCATCAGCTTATCTATCCATCTTCCTGAATTAGGGCCAGCACTGCACAAACAGATACCAAAACACTAACACTGGATCACTAACTGCAATGTGTGGAATCAATAGGTGTACAAGGGAACATTAGGGGACGGAATACGAGTGGCGATAAAGAGGGCGCAGTCCGGGTCGATGCAAGGCGCGCCGGAGTTCAAGAACGAGATCGAGCTGCTGTCCCGGGTTCACCACAGGAACCTGGTGAGCCTGATCGGCTTCTGCTTCGAGCAAGGGGAGCAGATGCTGGTGTACGAGTTTGTCGCCGGTGGGACGCTGAGAGAGAACCTTGTTGGTAAGTACTACTCCCACTTGGTTTTGTCCAAATATGGATATATCTATACTTGTTTAGTGTCTAGATACATCCGTATTTAGACAAACCCAAGTCAACTAATTTAGAACGGAGGGAGTACGTAGTACATCTGAATGAATATTCTGAATCCCAGACCACTCCAAGTCTCCACTGGAACTGTTTACTAGTATTTCGCTTGTGCTCACACAGTCGCACTGATGGTTCGTTTGCAGTGAAAGGGTCTTACCTGGACTGGAAAAAGAGGCTGAGGATCACGCTCGGGTCGGCAAGGGGGCTGGCATACCTTCACGAGCTCGCCGACCCTCCGATCATCCACCGTGACATAAAGTCCACCAACATCCTCCTCGACGAGAACCTCAAGGCCAAGGTCGCCGACTTCGGCCTCTCCAAGCTCCTCGCCGACACCGAGAAAGGCCACGTCTCCACCCAAGTCAAAGGAACACTGGTAACAATCATAACCACTGCTACATTTTTCATCTCGAAAAATTGCTCGATCTGCCAACTGATCATATGTAAATTTGGCAGGGCTACTTGGACCCGGAGTACTACATGACGCAGCAGCTGTCGGAGAAGAGCGACGTGTACAGCTTCGGCGTGGTGATGCTGGAGATGGTGAGCGGGAGGCAGCCGATCGAGAAGGGCAAGTACATCGTGCGGGAGGTGCGGCAGGTCCTCGACCCGGCCGACCCGCGAGTACTACGGCCTGCGCGCCATCGTCGACCCAGCGATCCGGGACGCCGCGCGGACCCGGGTTCAGGCGGTACGTGCAGCTGGCGATGCAGTGCGTGGACGAGTCGGCGGCGTCGCGGCCGTCCATGGGCACCGTCGTCAAGGAGGTGGAGGCAATGCTGCTGAACGAGCCCGACGGGGACGGGGCCAACTCGGCCGGCTCGTCCGCCACCGAGTTCGCCGGCGCCGGCAGGGGCCCGCCCGCGCACCCTACAGCGACGCGGAGATCACCGGGTCGTCCTACGCGGCGGGGGAGGGGCGCGTCGGATTACATGCCCTACTTCGAGGTCAAGCCCAAATAGGATCTGTACATTCATTTCATCTCAATGATTCTTTTTTCTTTCTTCCTCTTTTTCTTCCCTTTTCGGCTTGTGATCGATGATGAATTGTACATTAATTTACGTGGTGTTGTTATGATGAATCGTAAATATTGCATTCTTGGACAATTGTCAAAGAACCACTGCAAAGTGTTACATTTGTGTGATGACGCAAGAGTCTGAACAAGCACATCTAGGAATAATTTTTTTGTTTACATATTTCACCAAAAGATGTACAATGTCCTAGGGAGAATCATCTAACCAAAAACCTGGATCAGAGAGAGTTTGAATTCGGGAGAGAATGGAATTAGGTCGAAGGGTAATAGTTGGATACAATTTCGATACCGTTCTATCCACTCCTTTATATGCCACATTTGGCTACTATTATAACTAAGGCCAGGGCCGGCCCATAGGCTGGGCAACAAGGGCGACCGCCTGGGTCAAACAAGAGAAGGACACAAAATATTAAAATATATAATAATCACTATGCTTTACTCATTAATCCTCTGTAAGAGAAACTAAAGCTCGAATGACTTTTTTCTGGTGAACAACACACAAATTTGACAATGATTTTCACTTATAATGTCTACAAAATAGAATAAATAAATTTGAAAAATAACAACACAAAATGCAATAATGCCATTTATACAAACTCAACCATACACTTTGGTATTATTAATGGTCAAACATGTGAATTAAATATGGTGAAAAATCATGTGTATCTTACATTTTAGGATAGTAGGGGTATCTTAACATAATAAAATGATTAATTTGCGGAAGAGAATACACACCACATGCCTCTTCGAATATAAGAAGAAACCAATGGGACCGGCGACAACAAGTTTAGTTACCATGCTATTCTGTTATCTGCGAGTCGTGGATTTTACAGAAACATATGAAACTGGATTTCCATGTTTAATTACGTGCAACAAATTTTTATTTCATAAACTAGCGGGGGACTTGTATATACCAGATGATAACAAACATATTTCATAAGAGTATATCAAATCATAAATTTACATACATAAACATATCAGAATCCAAACTTTTTTCATTGGTGATTACTCTAACCAATGTTGTTCCAATACCAAGTACAAAGCATGCACACTTGCTAAATTTTTACTGTGAAAAAGTAGTGTCATTGGTTCACTTTATACTCTACAGGTTCTGTAAATATGGTTACTTAATCATACTTGTTCTCTTTATGGATCTTTACTATAAATATTTATAAATTATATAGGTTAGGCTAATTTTTTTAAACATAGTTATAGAACAAACTTTATACAAAATACAATTTAGTATTTTTAAATGAATTTACTACAAACAAAAAACATATCAACTAATATTTAGTAATATTATCAGTTATGTAGTTAAACTATGCAAACAAATAAATAATATACTTGCAATACTATAACATTCTAAAAATAAGACGACGTTAAGTATAAAAGTTTAGTACAAATTGTATTCATTTTCAATTATTTGCCCTAGGCCCAAAGTTTTATTGGAACGACCCTGGCTAAGGTTGAGAACGTGCACATCACGAACTTAACCCATCTACGCTTGATTACCCTTTCCCGCCACCGCGCGTGTCAATGTGACCATCAATTGATGTATCAGCCATTACGGTGTCACCGCCTTGAGAACGAGACTGTTGGCATGCTGCTGCAGTCTTGAAACTCATTCGGAGTGCGTCATAACACTTCGGTGTAAAATTGTCCCGCTTGATCTTAGCATGAAGATGAGCATAACTGTCGTGTTTGACAATCCGGCTCTTCAAGATTTATTCAGGATAAACTTTCTATTCCACTGAACAGGAACATGTAGTACAGATAAAATGGAGTGCGATCAGGTTTAAAAGACTTCAACTAGGAAACATGCAAAACTTGATAAATTTGGCTGGTGACAGACTGACGGGAAGCTAACTCCTCTTCCTAGGCATATGTTGCTACATTGTATGTCTTTAGATTCTCCATGCCGTTCTCCGTGTAGGCAAGTTAGTTGATATTGCTATAGCCCATAGATCATTCTTCAGTGTTTCTCTCTTGTGCTTCTTCTGAAAATTCTTGTATAAATGCCTCACACATAACTTGTGTTCAGCATCAGGCCATATCCTCTGCACTTCTTTGATTAATCGCTGAAAGTACATCATGATCATTAAAAGAAATAATTTGTGGACAAATCTGTGAAAGAATAACATGATCAAATCGTATCTTCTGTTAGTCACTCATAATTGTGTAGGGACTAGTGTTGATAATGTTCAGATCATTTTTTAGATTAGTCAATACCCACTCCCAACTAGAAGTTGACTCTACTTCCACAAGTCCCATTGCAATGAGGAAAATGCAATTATTAGGATCAATATCGACTACACATAAAAAAAATCCTTTGAACTGGTTTGACGTGACAACCATCACTGCATATAAATGGCTTGCTGAAAGAGCATGGTGCCCCATGTGTATTTTTTTATAATTGATGGAAATCCCTATGGTTTGCATTGAGTAATATTTGAAGGGTTTGTCCATAGGCAATGCTTGAACTCCATGCATTGCATTCAAGGTTGGATGCCATTAAGATAATAATATGAATTGAGTCATTGGCATCAAAATCATTGATTATAATGGACATATTTGATATGATCAAGAAGAAGATCAAGTGAGGACTAAGGTGCTATCCAAGGAGTTATCCAAAAATTGTCATGAGAGAGTTAAACCAATAGCGATTATATTTTGAAATAAAATTGTGTGAACCATCATGTTTACCTTCAAGATATAATTATAATGAAAAAGGGAAAGAAAAGATACAAAGCTGATCAAGACAAAGTGTAAGTAGTGGATTCAAAGTTGATAAACACACAAAGCATAGATGATGTACCAAGTGAGATCAAGTGATCCTGTGGTATGGTACGCAATTGACCATATAGATGTGAACTAACCTATGATATATGTGTGTGGTGTTTTTATGTGGGGTTGGCTATCCTTCCATGGGCTTTCGTCAAAACGGAGATTTCATATAGCCCATGGAGGGATTACATCAAGTGGTGATCGTATGAAGTTTGAAAGTGAATGTTAAAGAGGGGCATCTTGAAGAGATCATATGTTTGAAACTTTTCATCCATTTGGTGATAGTGGATATGTGAAAGAGCATGTTTGCTCTAAATCTGTTTTGGAGCCTAATGACAACACACTAACTGGACTAATAGTGTTGCTAAGTAATGCAGACATTCTAAGATCAACACATAGTTTGGATATGGATTCGGATATGGAGGAAGAGGCCTTAAAACTGAACCAGAAGAGCTAATGCTGGTTTGGCGGTAGTACCACTGGTGCAGCGGTAGTACCGCTCCTCCTAGAGCGGGACGACTACAACACAACGACTACTACATACCCCTGGCGGCAGTACCGCGGCCGGTACCACTGCTCACAGGCAGCGGTACTACCGCCAGAGGTACCGCCAAGCTAAATTTAGCCTCTGGTATCCCTACGGTACCCCGGCGGTAGCAGCCACGTTCTACCGCTGGAGCCCTTCGAATTATTCTAAGGGAGGCAGCGGTAGTACCGGCAGCTCCACCGGTAGTACCGCTCGCTGGCAGCAGCGGTAGTCCCTCTACCGCAGCCGCTGGGAGCGGTGCCACACTGGGTACCGCCTGGATACCAGGGCGGTAGTACCGTTGTGCAAATTTTTCTGCACACAACGCTTCGATTTTCAAGGACCCGATATAAACATTGCTTCTTCTCCAAAGGAAGTGGGCGATTCACACACTCTCTCCTCCATTGTTGCTGAACTCCAAACTAAAAAATCTCCAAATCTCTCCACCCAAACTAGCTGATCTTCGAAGGATTGAAGGAGAAGATCAAGATCTCCATTCTCACCCAAGCGATCTACTTTTCGCCCTCATTCACTTGAGGGATTCGTGCCTAGGGTTTCCATTGGGAAAACCTAGGCCTTTGTTCTTACATCTTGTTGTTTGAGCAGATTGTATTGATTTGGGAGCCTCCAATTCAGTTGTGGATGTGTGCCCCAAGCTTGTTGTAAAGGCTCCGGTTTCCGCCTCGAAGGGGACCGATAGTGGAATGTGAACCAATCCTTTGTGGTGCGATTCATCGGATAATAGGGTGAGGCCTTTGTGGCGTTGAGCAAGCCTTTTGTGGTGAAGCTCACACCACTCCAACGTAGGCGTACTTCCCCTGAAAAGGAAGGAACTACGGGAATCAAACCCTTGTCTCCCGCGTGCTTCACTTCGGTTATTTCTATCCTTTTACTGCCCTTCCTTAGCTTGTATCTTGTCTAGTTGCTTGCTTGTCATATAGGTAAATTCACCTTAGTCGCATATTTAGAGAATTTACCTTTTGTGTCAAGCCTAAATTTAAAAACAATTAAAATTTGAAGTAGCATCTATTCACCCCCTCTAGGTGCCCTATACGATTCTTTCAACATGTGAATATACGTGTAAGATTGCTCTCCCATAGTGGCATATGTGGGAACAATTTGTGAGTCTTCACCAAACAAAGAGCAATAGAAAAATGTTTCAACTTGCAGCCGGAATGATCGTTATCATCCAACTCAAGTGGAATATGCACAAGGGTAAAGGTCTGACCTGATAGGTTTTCTATTTTACCGTCTCAAAGCATTAGTTGGTAGATCAGGTTATAAGATTGATAGCCATACTATCAAGGGGGATCTCGAGTGAGTATCTTGATCGCATCGTTTGTAGAGAGCTATTTTTTTGAATACTTGGCATCCTATTTTTTTGTTATTATTTCACTTTTCTCCATGTGAGATTTCGGGATTGTCATGAGATCTTGAATACAAGCTTAAATTCATCAAAACGGTTTTCGTATGAAAAAATTGTTACGTTTTTGTTATTGTAGGTTTTGCCTGTTCTTCTTTCATAAAGAGACCTAACATTTCCCCTCTTGTATTCACCCTCCTATGTTTCCGTATGTTTCTATTTGGTGTAGGTTTCTCTACATTGTATTCTAGAGCTTGTTGCTAGATTTCAAAACAATCCTGAATTCATGGAAATAGTAAACTAGATGCTTAAGTTATAGATCTTTTTGTTTTGATATTCCTGTAGTTTTAGGGAAGAGGGGTGGAAATTCTGGACTAGACACAGTTCGGAAGTTCTGGACTAATTTCCGGCACAATTTCAGAAGTACTGAAATTTATTTGATTTTCCTTATTTCATCTTCTAGCATATTTCACCTATGATCATCAAGAGCATCAACCTCATCAATTTATTCAGCCACTACTTACTTCTCACCATCCTCATCTGCACCTACATTGCCATTGAACAAATCATCACCTCCTTGGTCAACCTCATAGTCACTTGCATGGAAATCTGAGTCAGTTTCTTCTCCTGCATCCTCTTCTGCTTCCTATGCAATACTTGCACCCTATCATGCTTCTGTGTTTGCTTCACTGCCCTAAACCGAACTGGTGATTTCCTTCTCTTTATAATCTGATATTTGGTTGGGATAATTATTTTAGAGGATTTGTGTGACCAAACTACTGAACACATCATTTACATTGTCTAGAAAACAAGTTGACATATATTAGATGCATTGATCACGTCAACAAAATCATTGTCTATATTCGGTGCTCTCAAACCTCCCCTACCGATATCCCTAAGTCCTTGGAAACCAATACAATGTAGCAACTGTCCATGCAGCTTGATTCCGTCTATGTCAAGAAATTCTTCCATCCAATACGACCAAGTATCCGATACACAATTATGAAAGAAATCAATCTGATCGTCTATGTAGCTCTTGTTTCTGCCAACTCCATAAAATATCTCTATGGTGTAACCCAAAGTGAACAACTCATCTCATGGACCTACATTTGCAACAATTTTCAGTTACAAACAACACTAAGAACATAGTGAAAATATTCAGTAAAGATGCAACTGACAGCAAAATTTAGATAACACATTTTCAATTGTCAGCAAAGTTCAGTAAACACACTCAAAATAACAAACGTTCCAACATTTAAATAGTTGAAAACCACCTACTTTCATCGGTGTTTGTTCACCATCATGCTACTAATTAATCACATCAACAACAAGATTGTTCCTCTATCCTCTCTGTTTCCTGTTAAACCCTAAGCCTCTGTCCTTGTACAAATATCATACAAGCATGGTACAAACTAGCCAAAACTATAATACCTTATTCTCACCATCCATATTCACATGAAATCGAGTCCACCTCCAATCGGCATGGTCATCCGTACAGAAAACACAAAATTTCGTGAAAATAAACAGAAGAAAAGAATGTTGGGGACTCACCATATATGGGGGTGAGGTCGTCACCGTATCCATAAACGCCGTAACAGTCATGTTGGTAGCCAGAGCGACAGTGACGCCATCTCCTGTGGCGCGTGCATAGGTCTCTCGACCAACTCCAGGAAAAGAACAGGGTGGGAGTCGAACAGACAAACAGGTAAGGACCTCCGTCAAGTATTGTTTGCATGAGTCATTCGCATACGTGGCATGCGAGACAAGTTTATGCACCACCAACATTATTTACTATAAAACAACTTGTAAGTATAGTTTAGAATACACCATGTACTACATGGATATGGAAAAAAAATGCATAAATCATCATACAATGTAAATACATTTCCCACACAGCTTTGCAACTAAGTACACTACAAAATTAGGTTTATAGCACTAGAAGAATCATCACCAGTTGTCGTGGATATAGAGAGGTGTATGTCGGTGTTTTAACAGCAATAATTTAAACTTGGGTTACATACATGTGGAGTTCCGAGGGTTAATACACAATATATAGATAATATTTTTGTTCATGTTAAAACAAAAAAGGTATTACTAGAGCATAGTTTAGTATCATATATGATTTGGAATGCAGACAAATGGTGGACAATATTTAGGGAGCCCGTATTAAAAAGCTATTTCAAAGTTCTAATAATATAATTCTTATATTTGTCGGCATAAATAAATATTATTTATGTGACGACCCAAATTTTAAAAATCTACTCACATATCTTTTTTTAATTGGTCTTCACACAATTTTTTATGTGTAGCTCACAGACGAAGACATTATTTGACGAAACTTTAGAAGTACATGGTTGACATCTATATTTATTTGTACAACTCTATCTGATTTGTATTAAGTTTTAAAATATGATTGTTTTCTCATGCATGGAGCTCGTCATCAATATTGTAGTTTCTAATATGATTTGTATCATATCACAATTATGTGGAACATAAATGTTGTGAATAAGCTAATTGATTTTTCTAAATGGAAAAAATCTGGACTTCCTTTCACATATTTATCTACAATACCCGAAACGTTATCCAGTTTAAATTCTTCAGTCTCCTCTTAGTACAAATGTTCTTAGCTATTGATACTTTAATTTGGTTGTAGATTTGTCAATTTACATATGAATTGGTTAAGAAAACACAGCTGGACTGCTAGCGCAAATTCAGACTTGAGATTCTCAGTTCCTTCGGCAAGTCATTCTAAATTACTCAGATATACAATAGGCATGACAAGAAACTGAAGGTGGGCAAAACCAATCAATATGTGAGTTAGATCCACTTTGGTGGCGGGCACCAGTATTTGGCACAAAAGATCAGCATCACTCATGGCACGGTTGCCGTTAGACCCGAATTTTGATTCATATTTATTCCTTCTGAATACTGTGTATGTATTGCAGCTCTAGAGGTACCAAGATGTCTACAATTTAGATGAGATGCCATGCTTGAAAATAAGGTTAGAATTGAGGCAATATATCCCTTGTTATGTCATTGGTTTACCTTATCAGAGTGAGTTTCTATAGCGCTTGTCTTATATGTGCATTGTTTGTGTCGACTTCATAATTTTTCTCATTACGATTTAAGATTCTTATCTCGAGGTGCATGAACTGAACTATCTCAAGGTGCATGAACTCTCCTTACTAATTAAGATTCACTCAACCCAACTATGTCATTTTCAGTTGCACTATATTATGGTTTGAACTACAGTACTCTACAACTATTCGCAACCATTTTTGTATTCTCCTTTTTGAAAAGGAAAACAAGCAATAATTATTCTTTGGAATAGTACATACATGTTCTGTATTGGTTTATGTCAAAGTCATTGCACTAAATTTTCAATTTTACATCTTTTCGGGTCTTGCGGTTTTCAGCACTTACTTTAGATTGTTGTGATGTTATCGGCACGTGTGTAAGATTCAACTATGTTCCTGGGCTAATATGTTTAATGGGAAGGTTTAGAGATGCAAAAACAAAGCTCTTTGGGTAATTTCTTACGCATTAGATAAACTTGATGTTTCACCAAAGTTATTTTTTAATCACAGTTGCAATAAAGTTCTTTAATTAGCTTCATGTTCTCTATTCATGCATGTCTTATGTGACAAGAGAAATTAAAAGTACTTCATTGAAAGTCAAACATTGCCAAAACCATATGAAAATTCATGTTAGTATGACATGTCATCTTAAAAGATATAACTGTACCTTATTTGCACGTAATTAACTATTTATATCGCATTAGTCTTCGTGCATTTAACAACTACTAATGCAAAAAGTTTAAAAGAATTTGGAGGTTCTCATTTTGAGGAGCTTCATTACATATTATTTTTCCTAGAAGCTAGCATGTGAGTCAGGGATGCAACTATGATGATGGACACTAATGATTCATTTATTTGTACACTTTTAATAGTTTGATATACAATGGACCTAAGTGGATAAACTCTGCATCCACTGAAGAGAGCACGACAAAACAAGTTTGTCACAAGGATCACACAAGGCCGAGTGGAGACAACCTTAGGTGTTAACCGTCAATCCTTTGCAATTGTTGCATAGTACAAGGTTAACGCCCGCCCGACACTGATCATGCTGAAGTTCGATCAGTGGATGTACCCAACAGGCAGAGCCATGCATAATCGATAGGTTTGAAGCATGAAGAGAGATGTTGTGTGGTGAGGAGTAAGCGAGCCCCTTGATCAAATTTCAGTCAATGAGAGAGAAAACACAAGTTTTTGTGCAACGTCCTTGAGCTTGAGTGTACCATCGTGGAGTAAAACAATCTTTGAGTTGATGTTTCTATGTTTTGTTTTGTTGTACCGCGACAACGCTTTGGCATCTAATCTCAATTATATGTTGAGTGATCCTTTTAAGGAAGCAGCACGTACAAGAAACCTGACATTTTTGCCTTACCCAAATATAATTGAAAATAAATTTTATGTAGGTTCTAATTACTAATTTGGGACTGAAATGTACAATTTGTTAATACAGACTTATTAGGTCGAAACTGAGAAGGGTTGGCGATATCTTTTTTTTTAAAATTTGGTTGGCGATATCTTAGGTACAACAACAAGCAAGAACTAAAACATGGTACCGACGACTCTCTAAAAACAAGTTAATTGTAACCAGAACAAACACATCAATTTAGTTGTATTTCTAAAATTGAATGACATTTAGCTAAGTATCTTTCTACTTTTACGGGACTACTGTAACAACACAAAGAGTTGATTCAATTGATATTTTGATGGACAACGTCACGAGCGATCGACATAACCGAGGTAAAGTGTAACTGACCGAATCCTAGGCCTAATGGGTAGACACAATTTGTACATCGGAGGTTGATGCATATCAATGCGGCATTCATCAACGAGAAAATGGAATTATCAACCAGACATAATTGTTGGGGTGTATAAAGGTGAAATTATAGTAAAAATAAGATAATTGTTTGGTTGTTGCTAAAAAAATATGACGTCAAATTATAGCTTTTTGAATTACATATTCTGGAAAATAGAAAAAATGCAATATTATTGCTATATCTTTCCACCTACCTGATTTTTCATGCCTATTATGTTTCCATTTGTGGCAAGACAACAATTTTAAGAGGCCGTAGCAACGCACGGGCATTCAACTAGTACGTTTTAATATAGAGTTGAAGGCACCGCATATTTTGAATAATTGTTTTTCACAGAATTGTTAATTGCATGGATATTTTATTTGAACATATGAAGATTTTTCATGGATGGGAAATTTTCAAACAAATATTCAGGTATACATTCTTGAGAAATATTATGATAACATCGTACTTTCTAAAAAATGGTAATAAGTTATGTTTCCCTATTATATATGTTTTTAAGGCAATCCTATTTTTATATCAAATCAAATGTTATAAAAGTAGAAACGGGTAGGCTGGATCAGTGGGCCAGAAACGAGCCCGTCATTGGGCTAGGGCGAGCTGGCCCGAGGTGCTAAGGGAGTAAGGGTGTTGGCCATTGTGGATCCCGTGGCCCGCGCCGACGGGGAGGCAGACGAAAAAACAAGAACGAACTGGTAGCCAGGGACGGACGGGACGGAGCGGCAATGGCGGGGAGACAGACAGAGAGACAAATGCGCATGCGCGTCCGGCCATTCCTCCCCACCGCTGTTTCCCGGGCATGCCGCGCTATAAACCCCTGCCCGACCTCCCATCGTCACCCCGAAGCTCCCCGGTTGACCTCCCCGGTCTCCTTCCCACCCATCCACCGTCGACCTCCAACAACCAGGGGACGTCTTCCATGGCCTCCTCCTAGACTCCCATATCCCCGCCGCAACTCCTACATTACAAATCCTTCAAGGTACGTTCGTCGTCATCAGTTCAAATCGGACGCAAGCAGTTTTCGATCGATCAATTCATGTGTATGTTTTTGGACGTGCAGAGAGCGGAACTTGATATATAGCGCTCGCCACCGATCTTGATGGCGACGACCATGCGGGCAACGGCGGCGGCGGCAATCCTCCTGCTGGCGCTGTTGCTGCTGTCGACGACGAACGTGGCGCGCGCCGAGGACCCGTACGTGTTCTTCGAGTGGCACGTGACGTACGGGACCAAGAACCTGCTGGGCGTTCCCCAGAAGGTGATCCTCATCAATGGCGAGTTCCCGGGGCCCCGGATCAACTGCTCCTCCAACAACAACATCGTCGTCAACGTCTTCAACCAGCTGGACCAGCCGCTCCTCTTCACCTGGAACGGCATCCAGCACCGCAAGAACTCGTGGCAGGACGGCCTCCCCGGCACCAACTGCCCCGTCGCCCCCGGCACCAACTACACCTACAAGTGGCAGCCCAAGGACCAGATCGGCAGCTTCTTCTACTTCCCCTCCATCGGCATGCAGCGCGCCGTCGGCGGCTACGGCCTCATCAGCGTCGTCAGCCGCCTCCTCATCCCGGTCCCCTTCGACCCGCCCGCGGACGATCTTCAGGTGCTGATCGGCGACTGGTACACCAAGGACCACGCCGTCATGGCCAGCCTCCTCGACGCCGGAAAGAGCTTCGGCCGCCCCGCGGGCGTGCTCATCAACGGCAGGGGCGGCAAGGACGCGACCAACCCGCCCATGTTCACCTTCGAGGCCGGCAAGACGTACCGCCTCCGCGTTTGCAACGTCGGGATCAAGGCGTCGCTCAACTTCCGGATCCAGGGCCACGACATGAGGCTGGTGGAGATGGACGGCTCACACACGCTGCAGGACTCGTACGACTCGCTCGACGTGCACGTGGGCCACTGCCTCTCCGTGCTCGTCGACGCCGACCAGAAGCCCGCGGACTACCTCATGGTGGCCTCCACACGGTTCATCGTCGACGCCAGCTCCGTCTCCGCCGTCATCCGCTACGTGGGGTCCAACACGCCTCCTGCACCCAACGTGCCGGAGCCGCCGGCAGGGTGGGCGTGGTCGCTCAACCAGTGGAGGTCCTTCCGGTGGAACCTGACGGCGAGCGCGGCGAGGCCCAACCCGCAGGGGTCGTACCACTACGGCCAGATCAACATCACCCGCACCATCAAGCTCATGATCACCCGCGGCCACCTCGACGGCAAGCTCAAGTACGGCTTCAACGGCGTGTCCCACGTGGACGCCGACACCCCCCTGAAGCTCGCCGAGTACTTCAACGTCAGCGACCAGGTGTTCAAGTACAACCAGATGGGCGACTCGCCCCCCGGAGTGAACGGGCCGATGCACATTACCCCAACGTCATCACCGCCGAGTTCCGCACCTTCATCGAGGTCGTCTTCGAGAACCCAGAGAAGAGCATGGACTCCCTCCACCTCGACGGCTACGCCTTCTTCGCCGTCGGGTACGTACCTGTAGCTGTACTCGTGCATGAATGCGGTGCTTGTACCGATGTATGCAAGGGCGCTGATCGATAATGGTGCAGGATGGGCCCGGGGAAGTGGAAGCCGGAGCTGAGGAAGACGTACAACCTGCTGGACGCGGTGAGCAGGCACTCGATCCAGGTGTACCCGCGGTCGTGGTCGGCGGTCATGCTGACGTTCGACAACGCCGGGATGTGGAACGTGAGGTCCAACCTGTGGGAGAGGCACTACCTCGGGGAGCAGCTCTACATCAGCGTCATCTCGCCGGCGAGGTCGCTGCGCGACGAGTACAACTTCCCAGAAAACGCCCTACGCTGCGGAAAGGTCGTCGGCCTGCCGCTGCCGCCGTCCTACCTGCCTGCCTGATCAACCAACCAACTAACGAGTGAATCATCCACATCGATCATCCATCGACTCATATATGAAAATGATGTACCCACACGAGGAGGCCTAGGCCACCAGGGGGAGGATGAGTTTATTTCCATATGTATGTAACTCCAATTCTTGTACTAGGAGTACGTGTTGTGTAATTGGTTGTTGTTGTCGTCGTTCTTGGCGATCGGGGAGCGCCTAACGCTCGGTTGCCTGAGAAATTTCTTATTTCTCGGTCGAACTGACGTCACCTGATTTCGCTGGCCTGGCCACAGCCCGTTCCCCGCAGCATCGTAATACAGAAATTTTCTGTGGGCTATTTTACCCTTGTTTTTTTAGATTCTTATTTTTACCGTTGTTTGTATTTGTTTGTTTGTTAACCTGGGCTTCTACTTGCTAATGGGCTGCTCTTGTAGACCTCTATTGCGCAACGACACGAAAAAAAACTCCAGGCAAACCAAAAGATTTCGGTGTAATTGAGCAAATCGCACGCTAAGAAAATCCACGTGCACCTGGACACTAGATATTCATGGTGCATGCTAACAAGAATCGATTGCAATTGCACGTTTAAAAAAAAAAACTTATCCATTTACACGGTAAGAAAATCCATGTGCAACTGCTCGTCAGATATTCATGTGTAATTGCACAGTAACAAAAATTATGTGTAATTGCACGTTAAAAAAAATTCTTATGCAATTGCACGCTAAAAAAAACCATGTGCAACTGCGCGTCTGATATTCGTGTGTAATTACACAGTAACAAGTATTATGTGTAATTGCACTTTAAAAAAATTCATATGCAATTGCACGCCAAAAAAATCCATGTGCAACTGCGCGTCAGATATTCATGTGTAATTGCACAGTAACAAGTATTATGTGTAATTGCACGTTTAAAAAAATTCATATGCAATTGCACTCCAAAAAAATCCATGTGCAACTTCGCGTCAGATATTCATGTGTAACTGCACAGTAACAAGAATTATGTGTAATTGCACATTTTAAAAAAATCATATGCAATTGCACGCTAACAATGTTCATGTGCAACTGCGCGCTAGATATTCATGTGTAATTACACGCTAAAAAGAATCATGTTTTAAAAAATTCATATGTGCACACTAAAAAATCTATGTGCAATTGCACGCTTGATATTCATGTGTAATTGCACGGTAACAAGAATCCTGTGCAATTGCATGTTAAAAAACTCATACGCAATTGCACGCTAAAAGATTCATCTACAATTGCACGCTGAAAATAAAAATAATAATTGCATGCTAAAAAACGACAAAAAAAAGTAGCGCCGCCGAGCCATAGAAGTCGGGACAAAAAGCCTATATGTAAAGGACAAAAGTACGGACTAAAAAAACTATTAAAAAGAGCCCAAAACCACACAAAAACACACGCCGTGCAAAAGACAACCCAACAAAAAATCCCACAAAATGCTATTTAAAATAGCAACGCACAAAACCCAACACAGAAAACAAGCAGAAAAGGTAAAAAGGCCACGTGCACGAGTCAGCCCGACAAAAACACTTATCGTAGAGTGATAGTACATCGATCGAGAGATAACTTAGATCTCTGGTGACGAGGGTTAGCAAACCCAAAATACTAATGTGCAAATTGCATCCCAATGCAATTGCACATTATGGCCACTAACGTGTAATTAAACATCTATGGATACTAGTGCCAAAATATTGCATTCATTTTCATAATAATGCTACTAGTGTGCAACTACACATTATCATCTGCCATGTGCAAAGTCACTAACGTGAAATTGCACATTCGTGATTTCAGAGTTTTTCATGTTCGATTACAATTTATGACGGCAACAAATTCACTTATTATTTGTACAATTACAATACATACTACTTGCCAATTGACGTGGAGAGTTTAGCTGCAATTGCACAGTATACTGTCCAATGTGCACTTGCGTATGCCGTTTGGCTGCAATTGCGTGGTATTTTTTGATAAAAAGAAAAAATCCCAAATAAATTGGGACAACACAAAGTCTATGAAAATAAATAAAAAAAGAGCAAAATCCCAACAAAAAGGCCAATATAAAGCCCAGCAAAGAAAAACCAAAAAAGGCCAGAACAGAAAATGTAGCCCAACACGAATCTTAGGAAGGAATCGATCGAACCATGCAAAGCGATTGACCGAGCGCTAACAATAATCTCGGCTAACCGAGAGTTAGCAAAAACGTTTTCTTTTT